>JAHSUH010000025.1:0-620526 GCA_025388415.1 Cynanchum wilfordii
AAACAATATGAGAAATTAATCCACAAGCCAACCCTAATAACAACCCTAATCCCACCTAATCCAACCTTAATTAATGGTAAAAATCCCAATATTTATAGATAACCAAAACAGGGGGTAAAATAGTAATTTTACACAAAAATCACTAAAATCTCGGACAGAGCGCCAAACACGGGCTCAAGAAAGTGTTATCGCAACACGGGCTCGGTGACAGGTTCATCACCGAGCGCGTGTTCTTCCGGCCGTGTTCCTTCTTCTGTTTAGGCGTGTTCATGAACTGAGCACGTGTTCAATGGCTTGGCAGGGCGTGTTGAGTCTTCTTTCTGCGCCGTGTTCTTGACTGAGCGCGTGTTCCTGGGGCCGGTTGTGTAAATCTTTCCGGAAATTGCATATTTAGTCTCTCGAACTTCGCTCTTTTGATCAATTGACTCCACAAACTCCTTGGAAAACAGAAATATCACAATTAAGTGCACAATTAACATATTTATCTCAATTTACTCTAATAATCACACAATTATGCACAAATACCCCCCAAAATATTACCAAAATTAGGGTTATCGGAAAAAAATAGTATATAAAGAAAAAAAAAAAAAATATATATATTTGTCAACAATTATGCACAAATAACCTTCCAAAATATTACCAAATTTAGAGTTATTTGTCTAAATTTTTTATATATAAGGTGTATAAAAAAAAATATATATATATATATATGAAACTACTATTACGTGAATACTCGTAATATATATATACTAGTAAAATATATATCTATGTGTGTGTGTGGGGGGGATTTTGAAGGAAGCCAAGAGTTGAATGCCTTATTGTGAAAGATTAATATATATATATATATATATATATATATATATATATATATATATATATATGCCTAGAAGCAAAAATTCAAATTACTACCTGAAAGTATCGATTTGAAAAATTAAAATTAAACAAAAGATTAGCTTATTAAAAAAAAAAGAACCAACTTAGATAATTTACAATTATTGAGAAACTAAATGAGAAAATTATCATATTAAAAAGAATAAAGAAATAGAAAAACTCCAAATTTTTCCAAAACAATTGTTCAAAGTAGTTTTTTAAAGAAAAAAAAAAAAAAAAAAAAAGGAAAAAAATTGTGCAAATTCAAACCTCTCGATGTTTCTTATCTATACTTTTCTTGAAGAATATTTTCTTTCCTAATTATGATTATTAGTAATTAGTGTTTCTGTTTTTCCTTCTTTAACTAAAACTTTCTAATGTTACTTTTGTATAAAACAAAAAAAAAAAAAAAAAAAACAAAAATAAACAAGTAAGTTTATATAACTCAATAGCATCATGTATAACTTTTTTAAAAAATACGAGTTTAAGACATGATAAATGTAAAAATAAAAAATTGTTTTTAATTGATTGAATTATCAAGAAAAGAATGAATATTAGTTTGTTTATGTATAATAGTTTAGCCAACACATATTTTCTTTTTTAATTTGTGACTATTTGAAGAATAAAAGGAAAAATATTCAATTTACTTCTTTATTAATGATTCCATTATACTTTTGTTTTATCTTATCTTTATTTGTTACAATATTCTAGGTAAAACAAAATAACAGACATAATGGTAAAGTAAATAATACACAAGAGATTAACACGAGAAACAAATGACACATGAGTGTATTTTGGGCGGGAAATCTCTAGAATATACTTTTCAAAAATAAATTGTGAAAAACAAATTAATATACATATTGTTATACATTTATGACATACCAAATAAAATCAAATAAAAACAAAGCACACAAAAAATATAAATATTACCATGAATCTTACCAATTTTCATATAAATATTCATTCTATGTAAATTATAATTGATTGAGCTCACATTATAAAATTTCCCCCCCTTAACTATGGACTTTTTGAAAAGTATAGATTAATAAATGTACTTAACCAATGAATTAATTTATAACAACTTTATGTTTTAATTTCTTTTCCTTTTTTCTAAATGGTGGATTTACTTTCTAAAAAACTATATGTTGTTAGATTTAATCCTTACATATTAATTTTAAATTTATTTTGTTCGACTAATTCAAAAATTAATTGTGTCCCATTATTTTTAACAAAAAATTCTTTCTAACACTTATTTCAGTATATCATAATATATATATATATATATATATATATAAGATTCAAACTCGCAACGAGAATAATCAAATGTCTTCTATTTGAATTAATAGAATTAATGGAGTGAGAGTGTATATGGAAAGAAAGTTGTTTTTTTTTTTTTTTTTTAGATGATAAGGTGACACATGTAAGACTTTGATTGGGTTTCATAAATAGTTAGTAAGGTCCACTAAAGTGGACCATGAGGGTTAGATTGTTCATATGCCAGGATACATATAAAATACACCGTTGGATCTTACTAAAATCAATATGAGCCGTTGCATAAATAAGCCAGTCACATACTACATAAACAGGTGTGTTCGGACAATTTGTATAAGAATTTTGTCCCCTCAAAAACAAACCTTTTAAAATCCATTCTCTATATACATACATACATATCTTCCTTTCCATCCTTCTTCTCTGCAACGCCAAGTAGATCGAAGAAAAAAGAAATTTCCTGTCCTTTGTCTAAATTAACAAAAAAAAAAAAAAAAAAAAAAAAAAAAATGAAAGATGGTGGAAATAGTAGAGCACGTTGGAAACGATGAGGAGGTGCTCCAACTGACAAGGATGGTGGTGGTGGCAGTAGAAGAGGAGAAAAAAACATAGAAGGCGGGTTCTTTTGATTGATGACAGCGTTGTTTGTCTCGCAGATATGTCTTCTCAACTCGGGCATTGGGGTTTTGAAGGTTAAGTTTATTTTTTTTTTTTTTTTTTTTTTTTGGTAAATTCAAGGTTAAGCTTAATTAATTAATTAACAATCAATGGATTCCCATATATATACATGAGAATTTATCACGAGAAAGTTGAAGCTTTAGTCTTTTTTACTCGGTGGTTTACGTGTATCTATGGATGCTTTTGTTTGTATATATATATATATTTATTTATTTATTTATACATATATATATCTCTTTTGCTTGCGTTTCCCATGAAAATTTTGACGGTAGAGGGTTTAGGTATTAAAGTTTATACGAGAGTAATCCTGCAGGTTTGACTGCAAGAACAGTTGTTCATTGGGTTTTCATTTTTATTTTTAATTTTTAATTATATACTTCTTGATCTAAAAATTTTAATCAATCTTCCCTTGCTTGCATTTGCTTGATCTCTTGTGTGGTTTTTAATTTGTGGAGATCTAGAAAACCAAATATTAAAACCCTTACATTGATAGTTGCGTCACTTGAGGACGTTACTAATTTTTTTTTGTGCAAGACATAAAATTTAAGGTAAGATGAGACTTTTTTTCTCCGTGTCGGAATTTTCTCGTGATACGAGATTGTTTGATGAAAAAACAAAACCCCAAATTTTTTTTGTAAGTGGATTAGGATTTGAAATTAAATCAAATTCTATAAAAGCAACAGATTTAGATCATATCTAATCAAATTTAAATTAGTCAAAACGATTGAAGCGACTAAAAAAAAAGAACCCAAATTTTATTTACTCCGGGCTAAAGGGGGTTTTGGTTGTTGCTTCTTTTGAAATTGGATGTTCCCAAAATAATTATACAATTCTAAACAATTGATTGATTTTTCTTTTGTATATAAGGGTTTCTCAATGCGTTATTTATTTATTTATTATTTTTATTATCATTATTTTAACTAATAAATATGTAATGTAGTTACACCCAAGAGAGAAGCATTAAAAGCTCTTGACCTATTAAGAAGGAACATAAATTCCTTCGACATCGTTTTTACCGATGTCGTCCGATTCGATTTAAATGGCTTTCACCTTTCGTAAATCATAAAGCACCAGTTCGGCATTCCACTAATCGGTAAGCAAATATATATATATATTGCTAAAACATGACTTCAACTAATTCATATTCTGTCTGAATAACTCTTGCAGAGTCTAATTCTTCATTAAGGAAACTATTACATGAGGCTAAGAGCGAAAGTTGAACCTCACTTCATTAAGGCATAGTAATTATAGAGCCTCAAGAACTACATTAATTTTTACTATTACATGAGGAAAGAAAAAAGAGATATAATTTTTACTTGTTACAATAATTTTTTTTTTTTTTTTTTTTTGTCTATAACAAATAAAAAATTGAAGAAAGTATTGTATATTCATTAATAAAATTCTTAGACTTTGAAAAAAAAAATTGGCAAATTTTGTGAATTACTTACTGAAAGTATCGATTTGAATACTTAAAATTAAACAAAAGATTAGTTTATTAAAAAAAAAAAAACCAACTTAGATAATTTACAATTATTGAGAAACTAAATGAGAAAATTATCATATTGAAAAGAATAAAGAAATAGAAAAACTCCAATTTTTTCAAAAACAATTTTCAAAGTAGTTTTTTAAAGAAAAAAAAAAAAAAAAAGAAAAAAATTGTGCAAATTCAAACCTCTCAATGTTTCTTATCTATACTTTTCTTGAAGAATTTTTTCTTTCCTAATTATGATTGTTAGTAATTAGTTTTTTGTTTTTCCTTTTTTAACTAAAACTTTCTAACGTTACTTTTGTAAAAAAAAAAAAAAAAAAAAAAACAAAAACAAAAACAAGTAAGTTTATATAACTCAATAGCATCATGTATAACTTTTTTTAAAAAAAAATACGAGTTTAAGACATGATAAATGTAAAAAAAAAAAAAAATTGTTTTTAATTGATTGAATTATCAAGAAAAGAATGAATATTAGTTTCTTTATGTATAATAGTTTAGCCAACACATATTTTCTTTTTTAATTTGTGACTATTTGAAGAATAAAAGGAAAAACATTCAATAACAAAAGAACATACATATTTTATCATCACTTGTAATAGAACATAATGGTAAAGTAAATAATACACAAGAGATTAACACGAGAAACAAATGACACATGAGTGTACTTTGGGCGGGAAATCTCTAGAATATAATTTTCAAAAACAAATTGTGAAAACAATTAATATACATTTATGACATACCAAATAAAATTAAATAAAAACAAAGCACACAAAAAATATAAATATTATCATGAATCTTACCAATTTTCATATAAATATTCATTCTGTGTAAATTTTAATTGATTGAGCTCACATTATAAAATTTTCCCCCCTTAACTATGGACTTTTTGAAAAGTATAGATTAATACATGTACTTAACCAATGAATTAATTTATAAAAACTTTCTGTTTTAATTTCTTTTCCTTTTTTCTAAATGGTGGATTTACTTTCTAAAAAACTATATGTTGTTAGATTTAATCCTTACATATTAATTTTAAATTTATTTTGTTCGACTAATTCAAAAATTAATTGTGTCCCATTATTTTTAACAAAAAAATTCTTTCTAACACATTGCTCTCTCTCTCTCTCTCTCTCTCTCTCTCTCTCTCTCTATAATATATATATATATATAAGATTGAAACTCGCAACGAGTATAATTAAATGTCTTCATTTGAATTAATAGTGTGTTAATGGAGTGAGAGTGTATATAAAGAAAGTTGTTTTTTTTTTTTTTTTTTAGATGATAAGGTGACACGTGTAAGACGTTGATTTGGTTTCATAAATAGTTAGTAAGGTCCACTAAAGTGGACCATGAGGGCCGGATTGTTCATATGCCGGGATACATATAAAATACACCGTTGGATCTTACTAAAATCAATCTGAGTCGTTGCATAAATAAGCCAGCCTTTGGACAATTTGTATAAGAATTTTGCCCCCTCAAAAACAAACTTGTTAAAATCCATTCTCTATATAAAAACATACATATCTTCCTTTCCATCCTTCTCCTCTGCAACGCCAAGTAGATCGAAGAAAAAAGAATTTTCCTTTCCTTTTGTCTAAATTAAACAAAAAAAAAATAAAAAAAAAGAAAAAAGGAAAGTGAGATGGTGGAAATAGTAGAGAACGTGGGAAACGATGAGGTGGTGCTCCAGCAGATAGGGAAAGTGGTGGTGGCGGCGGAAGAGGAGAACAAAACACAGAAGTTGCGGGTTCTTTTGATTGATGACAACGTTGTTTGTCTCGCGGTTATGTCTTCTCAACTCAAGCATTGGGGTTTTGAAGGTTAAGTTTAATTTTCTTTTTTCTTTTTTTGGTAAATTCAAGGTTAAGTTTAATTAATTAATTAACAATCAATGGATTCCCATATATATACATGAGAAGTTCATAAGGAGAAAGTTGAAGCTTCAGTCTTTTTTACTCGGTGGCTTGCGTGTATGTACGCATGCTTTTGTTTGTGTGTGTATATATATATATATATATATATATATATATATATATATTTTTTTTTTTTTTTTTTTTTTTTTTTGTCTTACGTTTCCCATGAAAATTTTGACAGTAGAGGGTTTGGGTATTAAAGTTTATACGAGGGTTAATCCTGCAGGTTTGAGACTGCAAGAACAACTATTCATTGGGTTTTCCTTTTTTTAAAAAAAAATTATTTATATACTTCTTGATCTAAAATGTTTAATCAAGTTTCCCTTATTTGCATTTGCTTGATCTCTTGTGTGGTTTTTAATTTGTGGAGATCTAGAAAACCAAATTTTAAAACCCTTACCTTGATAGTTGTGTCACTTGAGGACGTTACTAATTTGTTTTTGTGCAAGACAAAAAATTTAAGGTAAGATGAGACTTTTTTTCTTTATGTCAGAATTTTCTCGTGATACGAGATTGTTGAAAAAAACCCCAATTTTTTTTGTAAGTGAACTAGGATTTGAAATTAAATCAAATTCTATAAAATCAACAGATTTAGATCATATCTAATCAAATTTATATTAGTCAAAACGATTGCAACGACTAAAAAAAAAGAACCCAAATTTTATTTACTCCGGGCTAAAGGGGGTTTTGGTTGTTGCTTCTTTTGAAATTGGATGTTCCTAAAAATTATACTATTCTAAACAATTGATTGATTTTTCTTTTGTATATAAGGGTTTCTCAATGGGTTATTTATTTATTTATTATTTTTATTATCATTATTTTAACTAATAAATATGTTATGCGGTTACACCCAAGAGAGAAGCATTAAAAGCTCTTGATCTATTAAGAAGGAACAGAAATGCCTTTGACATCGTTTTTACCGATGTCGTCCGATTCGATTTAAATGGCTTTCACCTTTCGGAAATCATAAAGCACCAGTTCGGCATTCCATGTCGCGATAATATATATATATATATATATATATATATATATATATATATATATATATATATATTGTTAAAACACGACTTCGACTAATTCATATTTTGTCCGAATAACTCTTGTAGAGTCTAATTCTTCATTAAGGAAACTATTACATGGGGCTAAGAGCGAAAGTTGAACCTTACTTCATTAAGGCATAGTAATTATAGAGCCTCAAGAACTACTTCGAGCCTGTTTCAAAATTTTCCTTTTATTAATACTATCATTGAACAGTATAAGTGTACAATTATTATACATGAGTATCGGTCTACTCTCAATAAACACTAGGAAGGAAATATATAAAAGCTCTTAATCATAATTTTGTTTTGCTATTGTGCCACATGAATGACTTATATATATATATATATATATATATTTTATATATATATATATATATAACATTATATACATATGTTTTTAGAGATGATTGATAAATTAATTACCTATCGCCCAGTGATGATATCGCAAAGGATGATCAGAGATATATAGAAGAAGGGATGAGGTGCGGTGCAACAGACTACTTGGTGAAACCAATGCAATTGGAAGTTCTTCAGGCCGTTTGTGAGCTTGTGATTAGAAATCTTCCAGATAATAATAATAATAATCTTGCAGATCCATTAACATTGGAACCTAGTTATTTTGTTGATGGGAATGAAAACCCTAATACCAAACAATCTGATGATGATAATAATCGTGATGATGATAATGATGATGATGATGAGAATAAGAAGAAGAAGAATAAGAAGGATGGACATGTCTCTTCATCCAGTGGTGAATCATCATCAACTATTCAAAAGAAACCTAGAGTTGTTTGGGATGCTAGGTTACATCGAAGTTTGTTGAGGTTGTTCTACGACTCGATGTGGAAAGTAAGTATATAATAGGGAAGTTTATATATATATATATATATATATATATATTTAAGTTATACTTGCATATTGAAAATTGAATTAATTAGAAATATTTTTATTACTTTGCAGAAGTTGTACCTAAGAAGATTCTTGAAATGATGAATGAGCCAAATCTGACTCGTGAAAACATAGCGAGCCACCTTCGGGTAAATCTTTTTCTCATTGAAATTAATTCCACTTTATTACCATAATTTGCATATCAAAAGTTTTATGCATAATTTGTTTTACTCCATCCTTTTTATTTTATTATATATATATATATATTATTTGTGAGACTTATTTACTTGTTATGTTTAGGAAATTAAGGTGATATTTATTGATATATTTTTTTAATACTCCTTATTTTATAACTAATACTTATTAATTTGTTTTTATTTAAATATTATTGGATTAATATGATCCCTAATGTTTATGTCTTTAGTTCAACTAGTTCTTTATTTTATTATTATTATTATTTAGTAAGTTCTTAATATATAACGAGCATGTTTTTACGAGTTTATTTTTAGGCATGTAAACATTTGAATTTTGTGGAAAAAAAATGATCAAATGCACATGTTACGAATTAGGCTATGCAAGTTTGAGTAACATATTATTGTGTTCTTGATGAATTTACAGAAGTTCAGGAATGTATTAAGAAAAGGAGGGGAAAAGTTATGCCAAGAACAGGCTAAGAATCCAAGGGAAGATCTGCAACTTTTTCTCAATCCAACAGTCCAACCACCACCCGTTGTACCAGGTTTTACACTTAAATTCGACAATTTTTGTAGTGGGCAAGAGAAGATAATGAGCAGCAGTACTAATTTCAATCAACGAAGATCGTTCCACTCGGTTGGAAATCATTTTTCTCAGCATCATCATCTTCATCAACAACAGTTGATCAAAGACATGGCCACCACAGAGAGTAGCAGCAGCTCCTCATTGTCAAAAACATCGGAACCAAGAAAAACATTTTTCATGGAAACGGAGTATCCAACAATTGATGTTGGGGGTGGTGATGTTGTTCCTTATCAAGCTAGGGCACCCACAAATGTACAATCTTTCCAAGCTGTTGTTGGTGTTGGCGGTGGTGATGTTGTTCCTTATCAAGCTAGGGCACCCACAAATGTGCAATCTTTCCAAGCTGCTATTGGTTGGTGGTGGTGGTGATGTTGTTCCTCATCAAGCTAGGACACCTGCAAATGTACAACCTTTTCAATCTGCTGTTGGTGGTGTTGGTGATCATGTTGTTCCTTATCGGGCTAGGCTACCTACAAACGTACAACCTTTCCAAGCTGCTAGTGGTGGTGGTGGTGATGTTGCTCCTTTTGAAGTTAGGCCACCTACGAATGTACAACTTTTCCAAGTTGGTGATGGTGGTGATGTTGTTGTTCCTTATCAAACTAGGCCTACAAACGTACAACGTTCTCAAGTTGGTGGTGATGGTGATTATGGTACAGGAAGCAGTGCTGATAAGGGAAATAAGCTTCATCTTTCATCCTCCATTGATAACCATGTTGTTCATAATTATTATCATGAATATAGTCCTAATACTATGGAACTACAACCTTCTTCCCAATCTGCACGTGATTATTCTATTGGAGGAAACAATAATGATGGTTATTTGATGCTTCCATCCATTATTAGCTCAAATATTGTTCCTAATCAAGCTAGGTCTTCCCAACCAAACACTTCTCTTGAAGAATCTATTAATAACTCCATTGTTCCTTATCAAGCTATGTCTACTCTACAACTTTTCCAGCCAAACACTTCTATTGAAGAATCCATTAATAACTCCATTGTTCCTAATCAAGCTACACCTACTCAACAGTCTTACCAACAAGCTGATTCCATTGGAGGATTCATGGACAACTCCGTTGTTCCTTATCAAGCTATGCCTACTCATCAACCTTTCCAACCAACTGATTCCATTAGAGGATTCATTGACAACTCCATTGCTCCTTATCAAGCTTGTCCTACTCAACCAAACACTTCTCTTGAAGAATCCATTGACAACTCCATTATTCCTTATCAAGCTTGGCCAACTCAAAAGCTTTCCCAGCCAACTAACTACATTGGAGGATCCGTTGATTTCATTGTTCCTTATCAAGCTTGGCATACACAAAATTCTTCCCACCTAAGTGGTTCTATTGGAGGAAACAATGGAGAAAACAATGGCCATCTACTTCCATCAATTAATTCCATGGTTCTTTATCAAGATGAGCATACAAAACAACCTGCCCAAGAAATCAGTAGTTTTGGAGGAAACAGTGGTCAAGTTGGGTATACACAGCCTTATATCACCGATCATTCCTCTTCTTTTTCTTCACTATTTCTCTCACCTGATGAAAACAATTACTTCAATGAAAATAAATATGACTACTGCATGCAACTTCTCCCAACAGACAATACTAATGTAGATCATGTCCATGATACTTCTTTTGTGGGAGAAAACATTAATGGTTATGACCATCGGATGATGAACCCTTTGGCCGCATTCTGATGCTAGAGTCTCTAGCAACAATATTGATGATCTTCCGGATGAAGAAATCAGTTTTATGATCAATGAGGTTTGCTTATAATCATGCATATATATATATATATGTTATATTGTTTTTGCATAAAGTTGTTTTATAATTTAATCGTCTGAGTAGAAGATATTAATTTTATTTTAGTATTTTAAGTATGAATAAAATAGTCTTATTAAATTATTTTTAAAATTTATATTTCTTTCCAACTCTATATATATGTGTGAGTGTGTATTTACGCATCTCTTTTATCTCTCCAACGTTGGCAGCTATCCAATTATGGTACTTCACCTTCGATTAGCTGATAACAAAGATTCCGACATGCAAGGAAAGAGGGGAATCAAGGGAGCTTCAAGTTATTGCCTTTTTTCTAGTCATGGTCTTGGTCGTGGTGGTCGTTGTCGTGGTCGTGAATATGATCGTGATTGTTATCGGCATGTTGTTGTCTTTTTACCTTCGTTTTTTTAAATGGTATATTACATTTCAATAAATGTAATAATCAATGCTTGTGTTGTAATTTTTTTTATGATAGTGTTAGTAAAGAAAAGAAAAAACCCCGCCCTTTTCTTGTAGAAGGTAAGAATAGTTGAATTTGTGCTATACCTACAAACTGTTGAACCTTTCTATATATGTGTGTAATTTCTATTATTGAATGCATGCATGTTAGTTTGAAGCTCCAATGAAACTTTTATATACTTATGAATTTGAATTATAATAATAATAAATTGTCGCAAATAAACGTGTAAAAAGAATAATAGAAATAGATATATATATATATTTAGTCTTTTCTCATTGATGTATGCTTTAGAAATGCATGGAGATTGAAGCCTTGCAATTCATTAAAATTACGAGAATATTAATGATCTTATGTAGTTATAGGTGAAACTACTATTCGCAATATATATTACTCGTAATATATATATACTAGTAAAATTATATATATGTGTGTTTGTGTGTGTGGGGTGGGGGGTGGGGGGTTGAAGGAAGCCCAGAGTTGAATGCCTTATTGTGAAAGATTAATATACTATATATATATATACACGGTTTTATTAAAATTGCAAAATCTATGGAAGTGAAAGCAAAGAATCTAAGTTAGTAAGACTTACCTAAATTATGAAAGATTAATTTAGCACATTATTTAAAATAATAATAATAATAAATTTAAAAAAAAAAAGGAAGGAAGGAAATGCATTATTAAATCAGAATTTTTAATACTTTATATTCAAATTTTAAATAATTGTATTCACATATTTTACATAGCAACCGAAAAAGAAAACTTCTTTTTTTTTTTTTGGAATGTCATCTTACTATAATATATGGAGTCAACTCAAAATAAAAGATGTCATCTTACTATAATATATATATATATATATATATATATATATATATATATATTAGAAATCTCACTATATAAGTTAACCAAGTGATATATGAATTATTTTGAGTAAAATTTCATTCTGAAAATAATATGTATATAGGTGTGTTGATTTGCGCTTAAATCTTTAATTTTTTTTCTTCTAAGAATGGGGTGTTAAATATATAAACACAAAAGATATACACACTACCTTAGCAGCTCCAAAACATGTACAACTGGATACACCAGCCTCCCTGAAATGGCAACCTAGCTGTCTAACATAGTTAATATGTTCCAAAGTCCTTTCTAAAATGGTTCTAGCTACACAGGAAGGTAACGAAACCTTCTTTTAATTTTTTTTTTTATAATTATTCTTTTTTTAACTTAATATAGTCAAATTTGTAAAATTTTTCAACCATTAATTTTAGTTATGTAAAAAGTATATATATAACGGTTAAACTCCAAAAAATATCCTCAATTATCGAGATTCTTATGTTACTAAAACTGATGAAAAATTCTACAATTTTAACTGAAAAAAAAAAACTAAATTATGATTAATAAATAGTATTCTAAAAAAAAATAGATTACAGAAATAGTAAAATAGTGAAAACACCTAAACTATCCCAAAATCTACGTTTAACACCTAACCAATTTTTGTTCCCCTAGCGATACTAAAACTTTCAAAACGTCCCACAAACTTCCCTTCCATACATTTTGGCCATTAGGTCAATAAATTTCCATTAAATGCTTTATTTTTATTGTTTGTGCAAAGACATTTTTGTCCATTATTTACAAAATTAATTTAAAAAAACCTAACCCTAATTATTCTCTCTTATTATTATTATTCCACAGGTGGCGGCGACAATAGCGCAACGGCGACTACATACTGGCGGCAGCAAATTCCCCCAAACTTAACAGAGGTAACAATGAACGAATTTTCACAGTATTCTAAATTCCAAACAACAGAAAAAACACACAGCAAAGTGAATCATAGTACAACCTAGCCCCAGAACAAATCAAAAGCAAATTATTCTCCATCATCATCATCATGGTCATCGTCGATTGATTCATCAACCAACAAGAACAACAAAACAGTAGCACCAACAGTAGGAAGTAGATTCAGAAGCACGAGAAAAAAAAAAACAAAAACAAAAAAGAAAGAAAGAAAAATAATAATGGTAGATTTGTCATGCTTGCTCGAGATAGAAAAATAATAATGGTAGATTTGTCATGCTTGCTCGAGGTAGATAAATAATAATGGTAGATTTGTCATGCTTGCTCAAGGTAGAAAAATAATAATGGTAGATTCAGATTCACAAAAACAACTAGATTTTCCATGCTTGCTCGAGGGTTGTTGGTTGTATGAGTAATCGAAGAAATCATCGGCAGGAAGAAAAGAGCAAACCACCCTCACATAAATCTCGTATTCCCGATGAGACTCCAGCAGTTGTTGTCACCACTAACCGTTGTTATTGCCACCGTCATCGCTGTTATGAAAGAAGAAGAAGAATAATAATGAAGAGAATAACTAGAGTTATGGTTTATATATATTCAAAATTACAAAATTACCCTTTATAAAAAATTAATGAATTTTTTTTGAATAATGGACGAAAATACCCTTGTCCAAACATTGAAAATAGAGCATTTAATGGAAATTTATTGACCTAACAGCCAAAATGAACGGAAAGATGAACGTTTTGAAAGTTCAAGTGTTACTAAAGGGACAAAAATTAATTACATGCAAAACTTAAATTTTAGTATAGTTTAAGTGTTACCAAAAAATTTCACGTTTTATTTAATATGTTAACCATTTTGAACCAATAAGGCATCACTTTTTCGTAATTTTGGTGGGCTTTGGCCTCTTGAATTCGTTACCCTATTCAAATAAATAAATTGACTTAAATAATTTAACCGGTTTATAATTTCAATATGATTATTTTGAAGCAAATTAACTCAATTTCATATGTTTGTCCAAGTGGAAAGAATTTGACTTTTCATATACAAGGTTTAAGTTTAAACTTGTTTATGAAGAGACAAGTATATATGAAAAGTTTCCTCCAATAAGAGTCTAACACAGTTCGACCGGACACAAATAAATTACTAGAAAAACTCAATTTAATATAAATTATTTATTTTTATGAGGGATTTAATAGTAAGAAACATTAGGATGAAATGATTATGTTATGATAGGATATATTATAGTTTAATATTATAGGATATTATAGTTGAAATCCTAGAAATCAGTAAAAGTCAAAAGGTTACTATTGGCTAATCCTTTTTAAAACAAACAGTTTAGTACACAAGAAAAGAGGGTATTGAAAATTAGTCCCCAATCAAAGGACAAAATTCAAATTACCACCCCACAAACACCCTCAAAAACCCTAACTTCCCCCTTAGTTTTTCTCATTATTTATTATTTTTTCATTTTTTATATTTTTCATTTTCCGCCCCGTTTGGACACCCCCCAATTAACCCAGGCCCAACCCTACCGCCATTTTCCCTCTCTCACTCTCTCTCACACACACGGACACACACTCCGAAGCCCTCTCTCTCCTCTCCAGAAACTCTCTGTCTGAGTAGGTTTCTCTATCCAAAAATCTCCAATTTATTTTCAATTTCATCTTTTTTTTTCCCCTCTGTTCTGAAAGCCTATTTGGACTGCAATTTTTTTTTTTTTTTTTTGGTGTGTGTTAGGTTTTCAAAATGGAGGTTAGTAGCTTTAGCTTTGATGTGGCAGCTTTGAGGTTGAAAATTGCGAAAGCTGTGGCGTTGGAGGCCGTTTTGGCTGCTCAGAGATCTATTCTCTGCTTTCTTTTGCTGGTATAATTAAATGGATAAAATTTGTTCTTTACTTTTATTGGTACTCTGTTTCATTTGTTTATCAGATGTGTTACTTCAGTTTTATGTCCATGTTTTGCCTTGTATTTTGCTTCTTTTAGTTCTTTCTCTGTAACTGTTCTCTTATTGGACCACATAGAATAGAATTAATTGCTTACTGGTCAATGGTACTTAATTTTTTTGGGGCAAATCTTTTGCCTTGTATGTATTTTTGGGTCTATATTACTTATTTTCTTTCTGCCTTAAACCTTCTATTGTAGCTAGGGTTTTTGGTGTCATACTTTTGACCTTTTATTTTATGTTATTATAATTTTTTTAATAACTTTAAGGAACATAATATTGAATTTTTTGACTGGATTCATGAAGTTTATACTCTATTAATTTGGTGATAAGAATGCCAAGCAAGACACAGCTTTTGCAATAATTTTCAACTTCTTTTAAAGTGTTGACGTAAGAAAAAAGTCAAATAAACCAGAAACTGCAAACAGAAAGAAACAGAGTCAATGGCTTTGCTAGATTTAATGTCATTACTGCTACCTAGTTATCCCACTCTTATGCTTCTAGTTGTATGGAAAATGTTGGCATGATATTTCATCTTAGGCATGTTTAAGTGCTTTTGTGGTACTCAAATAACTGGCAATGAGTTGAATTAATTTTTCAAATTGCAATCTCAGTAGTTCAACCTTTTCTATTAGAACTGTTGCAGTTTGATTATATAGTTGTCGCAAGTATGCAGTACATCTATGCAGATCTCTTGGGGGATGTTTTCATTCAGTTTTAACTAATTTAAATTCAAACTTTCTGGTGTTTTGCAAAAAAAAATTCTAGTCCTTTTTTTTTTTAACTTAGGTGCTAATTCTAGTAGAAATAGTTATGGTTCACTTGGACATAACGTGTAAAGTAAAAGTTAGAGAAACACTTAGCTCTATTAAATCTTTTCTTATTCTACATTTTGTCAACAGATCCATGAATCCAGATAGCAACTTTAGATGTTTTAATATCAGGTAGGAACAAAATACCATTGAGATAATGAGTACTATATTGATTGGATAAACAATTTGATGTGTTCTTGTCCCATATATTGGATAAATTAAATGAATAATTTAGTTCAAACTATAGTCATTAAAGTAATGAGACTGAAGATTTATAATTAAAAACAAGTGAAAAATATATGTTAAATGTAGAATGTTGGACTCATGTTTGATGAGACTTTTTAAGACAGAAGAGTTTTTGGAAGCCCCTGTACTGGTGCTCAGCTCCCAAAGCTCGAAGAGCTTTCTTTGCTTGTTTGAGCGCATCCCCTTTCTAATTATTTGGCGGATAAAAATATTTGGATAAATCTCTGTTCAAATGGGTAGCATTTGAACCCCATCTTTTGTGGACCATAAACATATGTCTGTTCCACTACTTAAAGGAATGTTTTTGGTGCCATCTAACTTCGGTATGGTTTCCTGCATGCTTTGCATAACTTATATTCAACTGGTTGAGCTTACTTTACTTTGTTTTTGAGACATTCTATGGTCAATTCTTCGCTAACAGTAATGATGTTTGAATTTTTGTTCATTTATAGACCGGATCTATGTTGAAAGGCATTGATGGCTTGCCAGAGATAACATTTTCCGATAAATGGTAATAATTTGTGCAATTAGTCTTCCTTATGATGTCAAATTCAATTTAGGAAGATGTTCATTGTGAACAAATAAATTTGATTCTATTTGCAGTTTTCCTTTGGATGAGCTACATAAAGTTGAAAAATCAGGGCCTGAAAATAAAGATGCTAGTGATACGGATGACGATGATGAGGACGAAGATGATGATGATCAGGATGATGATGATGCAGGTGATGAGGACTTCTCAGCTGAAGATGGAGATGATGATGAGGATGGTGATCCTGAGGATGATCCTACAGCTAATGGTAATGGAGGCAGTGACGACGAGGATGATGAGGACGGTGAGGATGATGAGGATGGTGAGGATGAGGAGGAAGAAGAGGAAGAGGAAGATGAAGACGAGGAGGATCAACCCCCTGCCAAGAAGAGAAAGTAAACTAGCTGTAGTTGTTTATTCTGCATATTTCTGCTGGTTTTCAAATGTGTAATAGGAATAGGGAGGTTTAGCCTCAGCTGTGTCTTTTAGGTTAGGAAATTCAGGATTAAGAAGCTGCTTTTATGGATGTTTACAGACAGCCACAGCTTTCATTTTGTGTATGAACAGGTATTTGGATTATGTTTAAGGTTGGTTAATTCTCTATACTCTGTCTCGTGCCCCTTGTGTCCAATAATTATTGTTGTTTGATAACTTGGTAGAATCTCTATATTACTGTCGGAAATATCCTTTTATCTTGGGTGGCTGGTGATTTATTCCATCTAATTGAATACAAGTTCTCACTAACATAATAGAGAATATACCTTTTCTTTTTCTCATTTTCTCATTGGTTAATTGTCATTTCAGAAACAATTTTTCATTCAAAAAAGTATGAAGGATTAATATGAAAACCTATTTTGATTTACCCTCAATTTCTACTTGAAGAAGAACACTCACTAACCAAGAGCTTGGGCAAAATTTTGGAAGGAGTAACCCTAAAAATTAGAGGCATTTTGGGAAAGTAAACGTGTCTGAATTGAATCAAATAAAACTAAAAATATGAACACAAACTTAGAAACTGAAAAATTATCAGATTGCAGAAAATGTTTACTGATGCATATATTTTTCTTGGCAATTCAGGTACTAATACAACCAGCAGAGTCTCTCATTTATTATAATAAAGGGCAAAGAACAAGAAAAGGTGCCCAAAGTATGAAGATTAGTCACTTCAATTTTCATCTTAAAGTCCAAGAAATCAAGAAATTACAGAAAGATGCCTTTTCCCGACAGTAGATATGCTGATGCCTGTCTGAAGCAGTTATCTAGAAAGGGATTAAAACCATTTTAGTTGTTACATCTCTTTCCTTTTTCTTTTGCTTGCAGCTGGTGATTAGCCATCCACCAGATTTAACCTGAAAACATTCAAATGGCTTTAAAATCAATGTCAAAATCCATTCCCATGAACAATTTGCTTATACTGGATTTGTATGCATGGAAATTAACTGCTAAAAGATTCTATCTTTGACAATGACTGCTAAAAAGAATCTACTTCTTGCATCTTAGTCTCAGACATGGTCATTATTTCATGATGCAGTAAATGTTTGAAACAACACTTGAAAATAGGAAAAAGAAAGTGAAAATTTAAGCATAGCCAAACGACAAGAGTTTGATTAGTGTATGTGCAATCATCATTAGCTTTGAATTGAACATACTTGGATAAAAATGCTTCATGCCAAAATCATTAAAAAGAAAAATATCTGACATAGGAGCATCTCCCTCTCTCTTTCTATGAAAGGACCTTGAACTCCTCCTATAATTGCTTGTACCATTGTAATCCAGGTTAATGGCAGACCAACAAAAGCCACTGAGACCAAATGTTATACTTCGAACCTCCACTCATTATTCTTGAAAAGCCACATTTTTCTACCTGTCCATTATTTGCTTTTACTTGAACTCCACTTGACACAAAATCTTTATTAAAGCAGACTAACTCAAGACTCTGCACTTTTTATAACAATGGGTTGATGTAAGAATGAATCTCAACATTGCAGTCAAATGAAACACATCTACAAAATGCACCACCTCCTTGGCCACCATAACTTGTTTCTAGAGCATTTTAAGCAAAAGTCTTAACATATATCGGGGACATTTTTCCTTGGATGTTGTTCTCTAATGGTTTGAATATGAATGAGTTTTGGTTTGCTGAATATATATCTAATATTATTAAACAGAGCACAGGAATATATATATATATATATATCACGAAGCTCACTTCTTAATGTTTAAGCTAACAGAAATCAATCACTATCTGACATCTTTAAGAATAAAATAAAAAAGAAAAGAAAAGAAAAGAAAAATACAATCTAGCTTAGGTTGTGCTCTAACAGCATCACCCTCTAGAAGCATGCAAACTCAATGCTCAAGACACAAAAAGAAAATAGAACATAAACATGAGATTACCAATCAACTAATTCAAAATACAATAAAAGTAAAGAAAATCCCCATATAATGCACAAATGAGTTATAAATTCAAGATGCGAGTGACTTACATGATCAAGGCAACTTCCCAGCCCTAAAAGTGGCAAATTTTGACACCTCTGAATATGAATACTGTATACCATTCTCCTTCAAGAACCCTTCAATCATCTCCCTCACCTTTTCAGGCTCTAAGGTCTCACACTCTATCTCATAACATGTCCCAAAATCATAGATTGTTTCGTCAACCTCCAACTTCACCCCATTCCATTCATACACATTCCTCACATTCTTAAATCCCCCCAAACCCACAAATTGCTTGGCTCCAAATTCTTCTTTGGCTCTTCTCAGCACCCTTGAATCTGCATCTGCTATTTTTTTAGGTTCCTCCACATATCCGTATCCTAGTGCTGAATCAATTTCTTCCTCGTCCTCAGCAACTCTACTAACTCCATCAATGATTACAGCTTTTGCTTTCAGACAAGCAAAGCATTTTGCAGGCCGTGAATTCTCATAGAAGCGGAGACGGAGCACTGCGAGGCGAGAACTCAATTCTCCGGCAGAACCGTCAAAGAATGTATTGCGTTGGTGGTGAGTTTGCTTATAGAAAGGAGAGAGCAAAGAGAGAACCTTTTGATGCGCGGGAGAATCGTGTAATCTGAGCTTCACTTCAACCTCCATTGAGCCACCCAAGAAAGACCCTAAATTATTTATTGCCAAAGAATTTATAATTTTCCTGAAACGAAACACTTTCACAGAGTACTAATTGAAATTAATAAAACCTTATAAATTAAAAATCAAGAAATGATCGGTAGTAGGTAAGAATTATTCAGACGAAAAATCTAAGAGGAAAGGCCAATTCGATGAGATTTGGAAGATGGATCATTGGAGGAACGATCGAAGTGGCGTAGGAGGGAGGAAGCAGCGGTGGCTGTGGTGGAAGAAGTGGAAGTGTTAGTAGACGCAGCTACGGCGGCGGCGGCGGCTGCTCTTTTTCGGGCTTCTTCGAGTTCTTCCTTATCGTCAACCTTGACTTCGATCTTCGTAGCTTTTCTCCTTAGCATATCTTCGCCGGAAGGATTCGCCGCTTACTGCTCAAACCCCAATCTCTGAATCATTGTTATAAGCATTTTTTTTTTTTGTTTTTAAACTTCATTTTTTCTTTAATAATTGTACATTTTTGTCCTGACGTAGAGTCCAACATCCATCACCTAAGATATCGCCTGTAGAATTGTTTAATTAGAATTTTAAAATATTTTACTCAATTATTTTTAAAATTTGCGGATTAAAAGCCACAAAAGAATACACTATGTGAAAAATTGTTACAAGTTTCTCTCCTCATGTTTAACCCTAAAACATCCCTAATAAGATGATTAAGACCTCACAGTTTTGTTTTTGGGTTTCCGCCCAAAAAGACTCACATCAATAGAGTAGATGAAGCTTTTTATATATTAGGCAATTCTTGCATAATCTTCCAATGTGGAACTTTAGTTGACACCCCAACCCCAAAATATGAAATCTTAAAAGGGTTATATTTCTTTTTTCTTTTGTTTAGATGATCTAGTTTCTAATCCATCAACATTTCGATTAATTGAAACTAATTCACTCAAGTATTCGCAGAGTTTAACTTTTATTAAAAAAAACCTCACTTCTCGATCTTACATGATGCACACAGCAGAGTGTTAAATCTTCTATCTGGTATAGATTCACAATATATTTTCCATTGAATTCATTATGCATATCTAAAGTACTACACTTAAAATGAAGATCTATCTACTAATTAAACCGTCTTTATATTAATTTCAGTTTCAACAATTCTTTCTTTTAATTAAATTCTTTATATCCGTTACACCGCAAAAACAAATTCCTATATAATTCCCTCCAAGATTTTCAGATTCTTCATCCCCCAAAAAAAAAATAAAAAAAAATGCAGGTTTCATCACTGACACTCTACTTGATCACGATCATGGCCTGTGCAGGCATTTTAGCACAGTCGACGGAAGCTCATGATAATAACAACAACAACCAAATAGATCGACGGAATCATCCTGATCCGGTAGTGGTAATAAAAGGACCAGGTGTTTTGCCAGGGCCGAGGACGACTAAGACGTGGTTAGACGAGGATTTAACGAGTTGCTGGACGGGATTGGTGAGAACGTACGGTTGTATTCCAGAAATATACGAAGCAGTGTATTTGCAGAGCTTCGATCACTTTAACAAAGATTGCTGTCTGAATATTATTGACATTATTGATAGCTGTTGGCCGAGAATGTTTCCTAAGCATCCTCAGTTTTCTCAATCGCTCAAGAAATATTGTTCCTTTGCTATTGTTCAGGATAATGGTAAGATATTGCCAAAAGGACCTGCACTTTAAATGAAACAACATACATCATCCTTCCTTAATTCATAATTGTCCGAATTTTAAGGAAAAAAATGTTACCAACTTTATATATTATAATGTACCCCCATATAATGTAATATGTTTGATATTCAACACAAAAATTCGGATTGTTGAGTACAATTATTTATACCTTAAGTTCGATTTATAAGCATTTTTGTGAATTTGTTGATGTCGATCCATGAAACAATTTGAATATCTTGGGTTTTGTTTCAAAATCTTAATTTATATATTTAAAATATAAAATATATATTTATAATAACATATAAGAATAATTAAAAGTACTCGTTCAATACAATTTCTTTTTTTCAAAAAAAAAAAATGATAATTCGAGAGAAAATAGTAGAAAAATACATTGAATCTAAAGAAAAAAAAAAAAAAAAAAATACACAATTTTCCTCCAATGAATATGTTTTTTATAGCAAAAAACTGGACAAAAGGTAGATTTTTTATTTCAATTTCTCGGCATGGGAACTGGACAACAAGAACAATGTATAAGGTGACTGAAATTCTACATCCTAAAATCTCGACTGTGATCTTCTCCATTAATGGGAATGAAGAAGCCTGTTTTAATTGGACAGGAGATATCCCGCTACTTCTTTACTTCTCTGGTGCAGAGAAAGCTACCCATTCCGAGGCCACGAATGTCGTCCCCCACATGTTTGATAAATTTCCGCACAGAAAACTTCCTATTTTGACTGCATTTTCAGAGTTTAAGCGGTTAGAGGTGACTTGTTTGGACCCGAAATAGGCTGACTGATAGACAATGGACAACAGCACATGTGTTCCTTTGATGGATAAACTACTTGAATTTTAAAACTCATGCTTTAATAAGAACGTTCCGAGGGGATAGAAAAGAGGTTCAGACTAGCTGTAATCTCCGACATGCCAAGATGACTTCAAATGTATCCTTTAACTATCTGCGGAGAAATTCTCTGTTTGGATTTTTTTGCATCTTGTGCTTGGCTTCCTTCATTGATTATTGTTAAAAGATGACAAATTTTAATTCTATCTATTATGATATATGAGATTCAAAGTGAGAAGTTCTAAGTTCGAATATAATATTGTTTCATTTTGTTGATTATTGTGTATCTGTTCAATCTTGTTAAGAAAGTTTGTAATCATTTTGTATACACGAGTAATTTAATCTCTCTTTATAAGTTTACATGACAATTTATCTCGACTGAACAATTATGATTTATGAGGCTGAGATTGTCAATGTCATATATGTGTGTTGTTTCTTGCAGCCAAGCCCAATGGAATTTAAAACAGTGTAGGAGTTGGGGATGGCACGCAATAAATATAGTAGAAGAAAATGGAGAACAAAGAAGTTGATTTGGATGGAATCTCAAGATTTCTACTACAAAGGACAGGTTTTTTCTTGATTCAATTTCATAAGTACTACTTTCAGTTCCAACTCTGTTAAAAAGAAGAATTGTTGTCTAATTCAAGATTTGCAATACCTGAAACTCATATCTGATTTGAAACGGACAAAAAAGAAAAAATTGATAGTTATGACAATTAAATTCTCTACTTCATTTAAAACCCTTTATTAGAACTGCATTAGAGTGCATTAAAACTATCCCAAAACCAATTTGAACTGCTGTTTCAAACTTTCAAAGCCTGCCAGTTTCTGTGGTGGCTATATAAATGGTACTCCTCTGCATATAGAATTAATCCTCACAAAAAGTATTGCAAATCGAGTCCCATTTCTGTGATCAACTCTTTTGTCTGAAAAGAAGAAGAAGAAAAAAAACATGCCTCAAGCTAGAGCTAGCACAGTATCTGCAATTACACTTGTAGTAGTGCTGTGTCTATCAATTTCGACTGCACCATGTTTTGGCACTTTAGACTTGCTGGGATTGGGTTTTGGGGTGACAATGGGGAACCCGTGTCTAGAATCCTTTGTTTCTACACAAGGCTGTGTTGAAGAACTTGTATCCTCATTCGTGAGTCTTCAAGCTCACTTACTTGGCCCTCAGTGCTGTAAATCTGCCTTGACTATTGATGAAAATTGTTGGCCTAAACTATTCCCCATGAATCCAATTTTCCCTCCACAGGTCAAGAATTATTGCATGACCATAGTTCCCTTACCATTACCACTGCCACCCCCAGTTCCATTGCCACAGTGAGAGAGCTATATGCAAACATCACAAAACATGCCTCATCAAATAAGGTGGTGAATGATGGATACCAGTGTTCCTTGAGGCATAGCACAATCAGAAAAGTTCTCTTTATGATTTCATTTGTTTAGCCTAGGATTATTATGCTATCTTTTTTGTCTTTTATTTTCAGTTTCTAATAATCAATAAAGAGCACTTATTTATATATTCCCCTTGTGAAACAAAGGGTTCTTTTTCCCATTCTTATTCTTCCTTTATACATTATCAAAATTAATCAGTGATTGTTTTTGTTGTTTCATACATTTAAACAAGTTTACGATCATAGGCATTGACAAGTAGTCTTAAGTTTTACCACAAGTTTATCACTCGTTTGTGAAAACTATAAAGAATCAATATTAGACGTTTTCTGGAAAAAGACTTAGCCTTTGTGTACCTCGTTTGCTCCAATATGAGATTATCTAACAAAAAAATTATATATATATTCCAATATAAAAATGGATAAAGAAAAGATCTTTTTGTAACTTTGTACTGGACATCTTTATTCACGGGAGATGAAACTGTTAAAAGGATAAGGATGAAGTACTTATCTTGGGGACAAAAAAATTAGGTTTGGCAATTACCATTTTCAACCTAGTCATAAGAATACTAAATAAATTCCCTTTCTTGAGCACACCCTCTTTGTCTTGCCTGTTGTTTTGGAGTGGCCGACGGCGACACCGCCGGATAAGTCTTTCCACACGGTGCCAACCACAAGTTGGGTGGCACATTTTTAAGCTTGAGTTTTGGTAGTAATGGCATTGATAACCATTAACAACAATTCTTGTGTAACTGCTAGCTCCATTTCATAATTCATATGTATATATCAGAAACTATGATTTCGCTCAGAAGATTACCGAGGGAACTAGGAAGGAGTCAAACTCCCGGTCCTATATATATACATAAATGTATTTTAAAATGCCAAAAAGGACCAATCAGACTGATTCAAGTCATATAATGAGTCTAATTTTGACTGACAGATATATCAATAGAATAGTAAGTCACCTTCGGGTTGTGACCGAGTGGTCAGTATTCATACCCTTAACCTAAAAGTTAGGGGTTCGACATCCAATTCAGTCATAGTGCTACCAATTTCAGCCATAGTGCTTTGTCAAATCCGATTTCAAACCAAAAAAAATAGTAAGTCACCTGTTCAACTCTGCTATATATTTAAGGTATGTTCTTGGCTGGCGGAGTCCAACTTGTTTTTTTTCCCTAATATATAATACTAATTAACTATATATATATTTTGATAGATAGCAAATTAACTATATTACAAAATAATAATAATAATAATAATTAATTAGAACATTAGATTAGTTGTCATGTGGTCTAATAAAAGTTCATATTGTGTTGTTAATTCTATTTAAATTTAGTTTTATTTTACCAAATGTATAGTTAATTTTTTATTAAACTTAATTTTAATCGACTAAATTTATTCATTGTCTTGTCATATCGGATAATATATTTTCGACAAAATAATGAATTATAACTTTTGAAAGATTATCCGAATTGTGGAGTAGGTTTAATTTTCTTTTTCTTTTTCTCCCTCTAATTTTGTCCAAATCAAACACTTTTTGTGGAGTATGTCACAAGTTCAATGAGGCGTTTCAATACTATTGTTGAAAAGTTTTAACTTCCCTTTATCCTTTCTTTCTTGTGACACTTCGTTTCACATCGAAATGAGAACTGAATGTGTAATTCGTATATGTAAGAATTAACCTAAGTATTTATAGTCAACTTGGGTATCCTTTTAATACAATGAAAACAAACATTAAATATTTGATTATAAATGTTATAAGGTCTATTATTACGACACAAACTTGCGGGTCTGGATCGTGACCCTTCTTCTCTACTCTAAAGTGATATAGGGTTTTGGTATTCTTCCTTGTTTTAATTGAAGTAATTTTTCTTTTTGTTTGTTAGTCAAAAGTTTAATTGTTCCTTAGTAAACAACCCACTCCCGTTAATAAATTACAAATACAAACTTTCACTCAATATAAACCTCGTCTTCCCAGCTGCTTCTTCCATAGTAGTAACAGCAGCTTGTAGCCATGTAATATATATATATATATATATATATATATATATATATATATATACAGCCTACAATATCCAATATATATATAGAGAGATAATTAAGTATTTAAATTAATTAGCCATGTCTGTCCAAGTACTATCCTCAACCGCCGCCACTGACCTACCGGAGACTTACATCCACAAAGAAAAAGCAAGTATAGGTACCAGTTTTCCGGTGCTGGACGTACCAAAAGTTGACGTCAGTCTTCTTCTTTCTGATTCACCCGACGGCGCTCAAGAACTCCAGAAACTTCGCTTTGCTCTCAGCTCTTGTGGATACTTTCAGGTATATATATATATATATAATTCCATAATTAAGTTTAATTAACCCACACAAAACCCTGACTCTGAATGCAACAGCCTTCCATGTATATATATATACATTATGTGTACATATAATTTTCTTTTTTACTATATATAGATATGTATTGGTGATATATATATATATATATATATATATAATATATATATTTTATTACGTATGTACAGGCAATGAACCACGGTGTAGATCTCCTGGACGAAATGTATGACGTTACAAATAGATTTTTCTCGCTTCCATTAGAAGAGAAACAAAAATACTCACGAGCTCCTGACGATACTGACGGCTTTGGAAATGACCAAATTCTCACTAAAGATCAATCTCTTGATTGGAACGATAGATTATATCTTAATCTCTACCCTGAAGACATAAGAAGACCCAAAGTTTTCCCTCAAAATCCTCAAGATTTCATGTACAAAATTTCTCCCTCGTACATATTTGTTTTAATTTTTTAAAATTTTTAAAATATTTGACAATTTAACTGTATCTCGATTCAGGAAAATTTTGATGGACTATTCGGCAAAATTAGAAGCCCTGAATGAGATAATCCACAAGGCGATGGCGAAATCGCTAGGGTTGGAAGAGAATTGTTTCATGAAACAATACGGAGAACGTCCAAACGTGCTTTCAAGATTCAATTATTATCCACCATGTCCAAGGCCTGACCTTACTCTCGGAGTCAAACCACATGCTGATGGATCATCATTGACTTTCCTTTTACAGGACAATGAAATTGAAGGTCTCCAAGTTCTCAAAGATGATCAGTAGTTCAGAATCCCCGTCATCCGCCATGCTTTACTGGTTAACACTGGTGACCAAGCCGAGGTACGATATTTACATAAATATTAATTAGTCTCACTCTCCAATTAAACACGAGTATTGATCTCAAGTTACATTTTCTATTATACCAAATATAAATATAACAAATTTGGAAGAGATTATAGTAGTAAACTCAAAATTACAACACATGATGTTCCTAATATGAAAAGTCAAGTGGAGTTACCTAATTAGTAAGGAGAGTCACTTCAAGACCAGACATCTTGAATTCGAGGACAATTTATTTCAATTTAACATGATATTCGAACAAGAAAATTTATGATCATTTTACGATTGTAATAACTTTGACATGATTTAACTTTGTATACAGATAATAACAAATGGGATATTCGAGCCCAATACATAGGGTAGTGACAAATACAGAAAAAAAGAGGATCACAATCGCAATTTTCTTCACACCGGATAAGAGAAGCGTGATTGAACCGGCGGAAGGGCTGATAGACGAGAACAGGCCTAGACTGTATAAGCCGGTGGTGGATTACACAGGTGCATTTTTCCAAGAATATCAAAAGGGAAAGAGAGTGATTGAATCACTCAAAATCTGATCAGTTCTTGCACTTAATAATAATTAATTAGAACATTAGATTAGTTGTCATGTGGTGTAATAAAAGTTCATATTGTGTTGTTAATTCTATTTAAATTTAGTTTTATTTTACCAAATGTATAGTTAATTTTTTATTAAACTTAATTTTAATCGACTAAATTTATCCATTGTCTTTTTGACAAAATAATGAATTATAACTTTTGAAAGATTATCTGAATTGTGGAGTAGGTTTAATTTTCTTTTTCTTTTTCTCCCTCTAATTTTGCCAAATCAAACACTTGTTCTTAGACATAATTTTTTTTGTAGCGGTCTCACTTATTACTAAAGAACTAATAAGTTTGATGCATAATATATATATATATATATATATATATATATATATATATATATATATATATATAGATATACATAAAAGCTATTCTTTAACTATTATATATATAGCAAGATAAATACTTATAAAAATGTTCTTTCTATCAATTTATATATATATTTAGAAGAGACCACCTAAACACCATCAACAAATTCTCAACCACAATCAAAGATGAAGAGGCTAAAATGTAGGAAGATAACAAGAGAAAAATAAAATTATATATATATATCTCGAGAGAGGGAGAGTGTGTGGGGAGGTAAAGAAAGAAAAATTAATAGCTAATTAAAAGAACATGAATTGTCTTTTATATTATAAATTGCTATGGTTACACTTCTTTATCACGTTTATTGTCTATCCTATCCTATTTTTATGACTAAAAGTAGTTAAATTCAGTCACACACACACACACACACACACACACACAATATATATATATATATATATATATATATATATATATATATATATATATGTATGTAAAGAAATTGTAGTCTCAATTTTATATATTTTATAATTTAAATCTTCAATAATTTATTTATTTTTAACAAACTTTAAAAAATCTCTATCTTATCAATTTCAACAAATAAAAGTACTGATAAACTACCAAAACCTAATCTCATATAATCAAAATTGGTACAAAATTTCATTTGCCATTACACCGTCTTTTGTAGCATTAAATTAAACCCTAAAGGAACCTAAATTGGTACTCCTATAATACATACATACAAACAAATACAAATGCATATATTTATAGCTTTAATACATGTGCAATTTAAATAAATTTAGCTAAAATTTCTATTTTTAATACATAACGTGTAAATTAAATAATATATTTTTTTATCAATATAAGAATAATGACACTTTTTTTTTTTTTTTTTTTTTTTTTTTTGACAAATATACACTTTTTAAGTCATTGAACCAACCTTTGGTTTCTTATTTCCATTTCATTTTTACTTTCTTTTTTTTCCCCTAAAAGAAGAGATAAAAACAATAACTTTAACAAAAAGATGCAAATTACTTTTCAAAGTTTTTGGAGTGTACCATAAATATTGGAAAGTGTTACAAATATTGACAGTGTCCCTTTATCAAACCCTAATTTGAGCTCCAATTGAATTGAATTTCATCCAAAATTACTTCATTAAAAACTTACAAGGAATCCCTTGAGGGACCTTGAAATTGAAGTAAAAATTGATAAAATTAATGTATATTTTAGTTTAAAATATTAAATTTTTTTTGATATTATAAATTTTTTTATAAAGAATAATTAATGAATATTAATTGTAAAACAATTAATTGAAGAGATTCTAAAGAAAATAATAGAGTGAATGAGTGTCCCAACCTCTCTTTACTCTAAATTTGCAAATATTTGATTTAATTATTCTTTCTTTAATTGATTAGAATCATACAAGCTGTTAAATTTTAAAAAATTTTGACTGAATCCATGAACAAGAACTTTAATTTTGTAAAATAAAAAAGTTTGAGACTTTAAAAGTAAAAATATATATAATTTTAGACTAAACTTGTCAAACATAAATTTGTTTGAGTTCAAATTGACCAATCTCTATTCTAAAAAAAAAAATCAATAACTTTGTATCGTGACAAATATATAAAAACAAAAATAGAGGAAGCATTATTTTATATATATATAAAAAAAAAAAAAAGAGTTATAAAAAAATTTTAAACTCAAAGTATATCAAACTTATCAAAAAAATGATATCATTAAATTATTTTTATATATAATGTATTTACTATTTAGCCCCTCATCAAATCCACCGGCATCAAGAAACATGAACGAACTTCTCCAAACCCTTTTTCTCTGTCCTTTCTTTATTTTATTTTATTTTTGGATATTATATATATATATATATATATATGTATATATATGTATATCTATAATATAATATAATAATATATCTCGAACCAGTTTTTGAATCTAACCTCAGCCAATCCTTGTCTAAATCTAAGACAGTGTGGACCCCACAACCACACGGGTCCCTACCAACAGTTGTTATCTTTTGCTCTTCTGTTCAGCAATCTTTTTTCACTTTCCTCAAGCAAAGCACATATAATCAATGGCCCACTTTGCCAACCGATTTGCCCACTCCTAAAGTTTCCATCTTTTTCATTTTTCTTTTTGCTTTTGGCATTTTGGTTCCAAACTAGTAGTAGTACCAAATCTTCAAAATTTTTTTATTTCCAAAATTCCAAATCCATTATGAAAAAAGAATCTGTAATGTAACTACTAGTAGTAACATTTTATATATATTGGGCATTTTATTACAGCAGTAATTCATTAATAAAAAAACACATCTTATCTTTGCCTTTTTATCCCTCCTCTTGTTCATGTTCTGTTATTTATAAACTTGTTTTTCCATGGAAACTCCTCTGAGTTTCAATGGCTACTAGCAACCCAACTCTGCATTCTCTCCTTAACAGATCTTGAATGTTTTGTTCTTCAAGAATGGAAAAAAAGATGGGTTCTTTTGTATTATTCAATTTGGGTTTATGGTTGTGTTTGTTTAGCTTGTGCAGCTTAATTAGTTCTGTATATTCTTCTGAGGTGGTAAAGAAAGATATTGGAACTTCTTCTTCTTCCCAAGAAGGTTTCGTTTTTATTGATGGCGGAACTGCCATTGGAAGTATAGACAAGGATTTCATTTGCGCCACCATGGATTGGTGGCCACCTGAGAAGTGTGACTATGGAACTTGCAGCTGGGACCATTCTTCTTTCTTGAATCTGGTAACACTATACGTTTTTTTTCCTTTTTTTTTTTTTTTCTCCTTTTTTTGTTTTGCTTCCTTTGTTATGTTTTTTTTGGTTTTGTTTGATTGAGGTTTTTTTTTTGTTTTTAACATGTTGCAGGATCTTGACAATATTGTTTTCTTAAATGCCATAAAAGGTATTCATTCAATTCCCTTACCTTACCTTGCCAATGGATTCATTTCATTGTTTCTCTAACAATATTGAACATTTTTTACCATTTTTTTTTTTTTTTTGTAGCCTTTTCACCGTTAAAGATTAGGCTGGGAGGAACTTTGCAAGACAAAGTTATCTACGAAACTAAAGATCATCAACAACCCTGCAATTCATTTGTTAAAAGCTCATCAGAGTTGTTCGGTTTCACACAGGGTTGTTTACCTTTGTCCAGATGGGATGAACTGAATTCCTTCTTCAGTAAATCTGGGTAAGAACAAGAAACAACACCTGAATTCCTTCTTCAGTCTTGTTCATGTTCATGTTCTTTACAAAGTTGGAAAAAAGTTATCGTTTTTTTCTTTTTAAGTACTGATGATTCCTTCCCTCTCTCCCGAAACAGAGCTGTTATCATCTTTGGATTGAATGCTCTCAATGGAAGATCTTTTCGTTCTGATGGTTCGGCTGTAGGAAATTGGGATTCTTCCAATGCTGAATCTCTTATTCGTTACACTGTGGAAAAGGGTTACCATATACACGGATGGGAACTTGGTTAGAGTACTTTCCTTCCATACTTTTCTTTCATAGTTATGTTCATAATACATCGAATTTGTATATAAATATATAATGATATATACTCGTAGAATCTCGAACAATCTTATATAACATGGTATATAAGAATGGGCTGAAAGGATCTGAGTTGTGAATATTTGTTTTTGTTTTGCAGGGAATGAACTGAGTGGGAATGGAGTAGGGGTAAGAGTGGCAGCAGATCAGTATGCTTACGATACAATCACATTAAGAAATAAAGTGGAAGATATTTATAAGAATGTTGAAGAAAAGCCAATAGTTATAGCACCAGGAGGGTTCTTTGATTCCAACTGGTTCAGAACTTTCATAAGCAAAGCAAAAAATTCCATGGATGTGGTAACTCACCACATATACAATCTAGGGCCAGGTAATAATAATTTAGCAAGAAAGATCATCATCATTTTTTAACTCCCCAAAAAATCTGTTAAAAAAATCTCAATGATTTGTGTGACTTGAAAACATAGGAGTTGATGAGCACCTTATGGAAAAGATCTTGGATCCATCATATCTCGATGGTGAAGCCAATACATTTAGTGATCTCCACAACATAATCAAGAATTCTGCAACTTCTGCAATAGCATGGGTTGGTGAGGCCGGAGGAGCTTACAATAGTGGCCGAAATGGCGTAACTAATGCCTTTGTGTTCAGTTTCTGGTATTCATCATCACCCCAGCTAGCAATAATCCATGGTTTTTATCTTCCTGGAACTGTAGCAATATGTTTCTTTCTCCTTGCAGGTACCTGGATCAGCTGGGGATGGCATCAGCTTACAATACAAAGACTTATTGCAGACAAACATTGATTGGCGGAAACTATGGTTTGCTCAATACCACAACTTTTACACCAAATCCAGATTACTATAGGTAATGAATGACAGATACAAACATAAAAGAATTCTACGAATAAATCAAGCTGATGTTCTTTTTCTTTCTGGTGTCACAGTGCACTTCTATGGCACCAATTAATGGGAAGAAATGTTCTAGCAACCAACTTTACAGGCTCAAAGAAGATACGTGCTTATACTCATTGTGCTAAGCAGTCTGTAAGTATAGTGTATATATAATTCATCTTAAATCTCGTAAACATGTTTAATAAGTGTAAGAAAAACTAATCAGATTCTTCCATTTGCAGAAAGGCATTACTTTGTTGTTGATCAACTTAGATGGTAACAACAGTTTCCAAGTCAAAATTGCACATAATGGTACTGTGGCACATAAACATCGACACAGACATCATCATAGAAGATATATTCAATTAAATCGGGATAATAAATCAGTTCCAACAAGAGAAGAATATCACTTGACTGCAAAAGATGGGAATCTACAAAGCCGAATTATGCTGCTAAATGGGAAAGAATTAACAGTGGATTCATCTGGAAACATACCTTCTCTGGAACCTGTAACTGCAAATTTATCAGAGCCTGTAGCCATTGCTCCTTACTCTATTGTATTTGTTCATATCCCACACATTATTCTCCAAGCTTGCAGATAAGATTATAGGATAAAAGCAAATGTTGCTAAAAGATGTTCCATTTACTCATCAGGGGAATTTTGATGTACAACTTAGTTGAAATTTTAATTTCTTTTGAAATAAGAATATACACTTTTTTTTTTTCCAAATAAAGCAATCATTGTCTTGGAAAAAAAATCTATATTTACAATGAAATGAATATTACATATGTAGAATTTCATAACAGATGTGTAAACATACTATGATCCTATAACTATAACTACGTGTATAGAAGTAAAAGTGTTCTAATGAATCAAACGTTATCTTCTGCAAAAGAGGTATAGAAGAGATACGATTGAACAAAGACGTACTTATCACCTTCGTGGCTCACAGATCGAGTCAATCCCTCCTTGAGAAAGTTTGAGGCTTACTGCTTGCAAATGCCAACCATATGACAGTACCAGTAAGGTAGAAGAAAATGGACGGTGCAAACAATGAGATCTACATATCACACATTTTGAACAAGTTCAGTAAGAAGTATAGGTATAAAGTTAAAAAACAATAATGTTTGATAGGTAGCATGATGAATGCAGCTTACACTCCACGAGTGAGTGGAATCGAGTAAATAACCAGTCAGAGCAACACCGATGATTCCAGGTACAGCCCCAACAGTATTGGTGATGCCCTGTGAAAAAATTTAAATAAATCATCTGAATTTGGAAAAAAATCTTTTATGTTATTAAGTTGGTTTGCATAAAATGCTAGAAGATGTTATAGCACATACCAAAAGTATGCTAGCATATTCAGGTGACATATCTTGATGGGTACAATATAATCCTGCATGCCAAAAACAGATGATATGAAGTCAGCACCTAAATATCGGTGAAAAATGAATCGCATGAATCGATATCAGAGTGTCAAAACAAGTACCAGATAGAGCAAAACTTGAAAGTGCTAATCCACAAGTCAAAATTGTTACAACTTCCCATGGAGGCAATCCGAAATCCAACGATGCAAAAACCATGCAAGTTGCAGGAGACAAAAATGCTATTGTTTGGCAAATTTTTCTCACCTGCAGATACAAAGAGGAAAATTACTAAGAATACATTGGTACGGATATTCATCCAGTGGATGGCTTTTAATAAACAGATCGCTTTGCTTGGACATACTATAGTGGTATCAATCCCTTTTGCAATTAAGTTGTCAGCAAATTGTGCAGCGATGCTGGTAACAAAAATTGAAGCTAATGGAGGAAGAATCGAAACCTGAAAAGAAAAAACAACATTTTGGCTCAAGGTTAAATTTTGTTCTAGGCTTACGCTTGAATCTACAACCAGATCTGCACACCATAAGTTCATGAATATGATTTAAGAAGACATACCCAAGCCGCTTCTGTCAAATTAAGATTCAGCTCCTCACTGCAGGTTATGCAATTAGAAACTTCAGTTACACGACGAAATAAATTACATAAAAATAGTGACATCATGCTTGGAATTCATTAAAGTTAAGATACCTGAAATAAGTTGGAAGCCAGGACAAACAAGTATAGTGACCCCAGCTTCCACAAAAATGAGCATAAATCATTGCCCATAAAGCTTTATTCTGGAAGAATGCCTTCCAGGGAACATCCTGTAAATTGATAAACTCATTGTTAGATTTTACAAGTAGCATAGAATATTAAATTCCTTTTTCTGTACATCATTCATTATCTGAGATATTAATGTATTTCTTGGTAATAGGAGGCCGCTCGACGAAGAAACGTAGAGAAGAAGCCAGATGCTTATATTTAATCAAAACTTCAGTAAAATGATCCATTGGATCTCTAATTCTCTTCTACTTTGCAGTCTTAATGGTGGTATGACTATTTCTTGATCTCAAGAGAGAACTCTTCAAATTAGAAATAGTAACCCAAATTTTCATGTCTAGCATAGGGAAACTAGATGCAAAGAGACAAATAAAGACCAGAACTGGGCACGGATTATTTCTGCAAAAAGGAAAAAAATCTGACCATAACATGCAAACTTAAAATACTAATTACAAATAGCACCTTACCTTGAATGAGACTCCCAATTCTGCTAAAGATGATCCCAACGAATTATTCTTCGGGGTAAACTGAAGCCCTAGATCATACAGATTGATTTACAACTTGCAGAAAATGATCAGAAGAAAGCTTTTCATTCAAAATAATTATCCCCTCAAAGATGGTTGTTATTTTATATTTCACAAATATTATGGTCTCATATAGTAGTTTTATGTTAGTATGACAAAAGATCAACTTCCACACAAATATAGAATAATTATAATAATAGCAACAAAAACAGAGATTAAGAATAGCATGATGTATCTAAACACAGAGAGTAAGAAATTTTTTCATGTCTATATGCATTTGTTGTTTGTTTGGAAAACCCCGCCTTGGATATGCAATCATATATCGTTCTAAGTGTATATTTTCTTTCTTTTTTTTTTTTTTTTTTTTTTTTACTTTTTCTTTCCTTGAGGCCTCTAGGTTTACATAAAGTTCTTTCATTTGAAATAGAAATGAAAAAGAATAAGAAGTCCAATAACTAAACAAGAAAGCTTCCAACAAATTGCAACACCATTTCAAGCATTTGATTTTGGAATTTGTTAATTTTCATGGTCTCGAAAATTCTTTTAGAACGACGAATTTAGAGACAATATACATATGAAAAAGGAAATTATGCTTACCAGACATGGATGCAGAAATGGAACTAGCTGAAGGTTGATCTTCTTTAACTAACTGAAATGTCAAATACCTGCATATATATACTATATTAAAATATTGCAGCATTAAGATGATCTTCGATTTGATCAATCCTTCCTAAAGGATATTGACATGAAAAAATGTACACTTAAAGTTGGTCCAGATATCTTCATTTGTACAACATGACAAAAAAAAACGCAAGACAAAAAAAAAAAAAAAAATGGGCATAATCTTTCTTTTTTCTTTTTTCAGCCTCCGATGAAATAAGCTCTTTACTTAGTTTATTGATTTATTTTTAAAAATCCTTATCTTAATGGTTAGTTAAACTCTAGTTCAAGGACCATCATTTTAAACGTTACAACTCTATGCTTTGATAATCTCTCGAAAGAACCATAAGGTAACCACTAATAGTAGCATGGTTAGCAACTTACCAAGCTATTCCAAGTAAACCAAATATGTAGAAAACTGATTCCCAACCATAATTCTGGATTAATGGAGGAGCCAACAAGAGTCTGCAAGTCCATAAATTAGATATGAGCGACAAGACAGTCTAGAAAGATAACATTTTTTCAAAATGCAGTCAGGCTTAAACACAAAAATCTACATGCTATGCTTTATATCTTCGGTTCATATAACATAATTTTCAGTGAAATGATAAAGAAATCCAAGGACTAAATAGTGAAGTAGAGTCTCTCAATTCCACTTTTCAAGTGAGATGTGGGGAGGAAGGCAGTGAGTGAAAGCTAAAAAGACAACTTCAAAGAAAATGAATAAACTGCAAAAACATATGTGCATCTTGAAAAATATGCATAAAACAAAAAATATCAGGAAACCATGCAGTTGTACAAACAAACCTCATTTGAATAATAATTGTGGCTAACCCATCACTTGCAAGACGACACAGACATAGAAAGCATAGGAAAAGGTACGAGGGAACCAAGCCAAACAGGTCAAATACAAGACTGAGTTAAGCTTACCCTGTCACACTACCAAAACTCAGACCACCAAAAACAAATGATACAGCCCGTGACCGCTCTTCTCTTGGTATTGACCTGCACAGGGCTAAGGCAAACCATTAGCATCTAAACTAATTAAAAGAAATAAAAAAAAATATATATATATAAGATAACATTAGAAGATTACAGAAAGTTAAAGCATAGAATTTAACAAGGAAATTATTATAAAGTTCACATATCATTTGATACTACATATAAAATGTAGAGCTGTCCAAGATCATGAAGAATATTTTGAGCATCTGTCTTAGAGATATTCCTTTCCATCTCAACAACTGATAAAATTTACTTCCAAAAATCAGATAAAGATCCACAAAAAAAATCAAGAATAATAAATCATTCAGGACCCTTAAAAACACATCAGACTTAAAACAAGAATATGAAGAAATGTATAAGAAATAAATGAACTAAAAGCCAAATGATAAATCCAAATGCATTTCCTAGAAGATGCTCAAAATCAATATATACGCTTCACTGAAAGGCATGCCTCTAAACTCTTTTCAGTGTGAGACATGCCTGGCAATCATATCTGTGGCAGCTGACGGAGAAACACCTTCACCTATTCCAACCTGCATTCATGATAAAGATAAATTGGTAAATGGGTGGTTAGACAGCAAAGAAAATAATAGCATGCACATAAAAGCTTCATAATTAAGGATAATGGATGTATGGTACTGAATATGAACTAAACTATATAAAGTATAACACAAGAACGGGTGAAAAGAATCATAGGTAAAGGATATTTTACATGAAAAAGAGAACTATTTTTTAAACTATAAACTCACCAAAATCCTAGATGCAAGAAGTCCAGGCATAAAGCCAGCAAGAGAAGGAACTAATATTGTGGCTATTGACCAACCAAGGACTCCGATCTCAAGAACTTTTCTGCAATACAACACCGATATAAGTGTAACACATAAAAGAAAAAGTTGAATTAATTGTCACACATAAGCACCAATAGGTAGAACTTCAATATTGAACTAAAGGATCATGGTGATTCATGTCATGGATTAACCATTCAGGACCTTCATTTTTTCTTTGCATGTATCATGATTTTTTTCTTTCTGGTACTTTCCCTTTCCGTGGCTAGTAAACCTTTCACAAGCTTCCTTCTTCCATTTTAACCGAGAAATTGACATGATTTGATGTAATAGCAGTATATTTTTTAGGTCTATGTGGATTAAGAAAACAATCATGGTTAACTAGACAACCTATAATATGGTTATGAAATGCCTTAAGAACAAATAAACGAATTAAAACAGCAACATGCACATATTCTAATCCAAGCCCAAAAAAACTGACCTTCCACCATATATCTTTGCCAACCAGCCACCAGGCAACTGACTTAAAGCATAACCCCAGAAGAATGATGACTGCACCAATCCCGCTACAGATGAATTCCAACCAAACTGATGAGACATTGGAATTATAGCAATGCTCAAATTCACCTAAGCAATTAAGAAGAAAAGGAAAAAAGTTAAAAAGTTAAAAAACTTACAGTTGAGGACTAGATAGCAATGTTGTACATATACATTCACGAACTCCGCACATTTTATGAGCAATAGCTTCTACTCTTATAAGCTTCAATCTTTAGATAAGTAATCTCAGTTCGACATCAAGATAGAAGGATAGGTTCAATATTTACAAAAGATAACTATGATTTGCAGAATTGAACGAATTTTAACACTATCACACGATCCCACCAGAAACATATATACTAAAAATTAGTCTCTTTTCAGTTTCAAGAAACATCTGTTAACCCAATTTTTCTAACTAACCCAATAGCAGTGTCAAGAAAAGAAAAAAAAAAAAAAAAGTAATTTTAATACTCAGAATTTCGAAAGAACACTGCGAAGAAAACACCAATACCTTATCCATGTTACAAATAACAAATGCTAGAGCGGTAGTTCCAATAAGCTTATATCTCTTAGGAAGATTCTTCCATGGAGGCCAATCCAAATGAAAATCAACTTGTTTGCCATCATTCCCAACTTCCAATTCATTAGCAGCAGCTTTAGCAAGTCCCTCATTCGGGTCCAATTCCTTATTCACTTGAAACTCGCCCACTTCTTTCCTTCTATCTACTATACCTTCTCTTCCTTTCTCTTTCACTCGGCAAGAAACCCTTAATTTGATACTGTGCTTAAAGGTAAGTACGTTGAAAGGAAACTGTTGGTTCATCTTCTTCTTAGAACCACAAAAGATTGAAGCTTTGTGGTTGGCATAATGATAGTAACAGGACGTACTATTTTCTGATCTCAAAATGAGTTTAGCCATGGCTTTTCTTTTCTGCACTTTGAGAAATCAAGATTTTGTATTTGTGACAAAGCTTTTAATTAAACCCCGGTATAGAAACCAATGAGCAATTGGGTATGCATTGTGCCAAAATGATAGTTGCAAAAGCATGTTTGATCAACTGTGGTGAGAGTACACGCAACTCAACAAGCATCAAGATTCAAGAAAGGACCTGAGGCTGCCACGGAGGTACTTCTTTGTGGCCTCCGTTTAACTGCAAAATCCCAATAAAATTTCTTTTCACTTTTTTCTTTTTCCATCCTTAATTAGCACCCATTTCATAATACTTATTCCAAACCACAAACGCTGCTTTTGGGTTGAAGGAAGTAGAAGTAACAGTAACTGTTGGGATTTAATTCTTTTGAATAGTAGTCTCATTGAAATACGATATAAACAAATTATGGATATTTTGGGTAAAATTGATCCTCAAATTTTTTCCTTTTTAGAATTGGTCCTTATACTATAAAAAAATTGTGAGATTGATCATTTCGTCTAAATTTTTATTAAAACATCTTTTAAGTAAATAAAAAATAAAAAACCCAAAAGCAATGCCCTTGAATTTTTTTTTCTTTTTTAACTTAATAGATGATTTAACATAAATTTAGATGAAAAGACCAATCTTACAATTTTTTTATAATATAGGGACCAATTCTACTAAAAAAATAATCTAATAACCAATTTTACTAAACATCTATAATTTGGAGATTATTTTTGCCAATTTACCTTAAATTAATAATCGTTTATTATAAGAATTACTTAAATAAAGGAATCAATAAAAATTATAAAATTTATCGTAAAAATTAATTTAACTGTAGATAAAAATTCATATGTACAATGACATTTAATGATTTTTCTTTCCCCCATAGTGTGTATATTATATGGAAATTTTTGCATGCTATTAAGAAGCAACACATAAAATACACAAAATAGGTGTACATGTAGAAAGTCTTCCTTGGCTCTTCCTCTTCACCAATAAATAATTATGATTATTTTGATTTATTAATAGATAAAATTCACTTACAATATTTTGTACTCTACTTCACAAATCAAGCAAATATGACTACTTTAACCTTCTAAAGAAGTTTACACTTATGTATGTGAATTTTTCAAAATACACTACTATTCTCTCCCAAGGTATAGAAAATTCTAAAGAGTTCTAGATATGACAATTGTAATTGGAACGTTCAAAATGACTTATTTGCCACGTGTATAAGACAGTTAATGAAAAATATGACATGTTATATGAGTTGGATTCACCACAAACTTGAAAGTTGTGACTTGGAATCGAAGGAGTCATGCAAGTGGCATGACTACCATCAAGTTTATACTTTCAAGTACTAGAACATTGAATTGATTTTGACGAATGGTTGAAAAAGTATTCTACATGCCCACAATGTGAGTTGATGAATAGTATTCCACTTTATAGGTGAGTCCTTCTCATTAGCTAACCTCCCCGTATTTATTCGATAACACATACTAAACACACTCTCAAGTCTTTCATAATATTCTTCTAGCATACATTTGAGATAGAGAGTATTTTCAAAATTTCTAGAGTACTAAAATAGATATTCTCTTGGTTCCTTATACTCTCTAACAATTTCCTTTAATATTTACTAACTTAATGATCGGAGGGCCAAAGTCAAGGACACAAACCCGACACAAGGCTTCTTTTGTAGGTTTCTTGGCACCATTCTCGAATCCAACTAACAACTTACGTGTGTCGGATCTTAAAATCATTCATGATGAGTAACAATATGCATAAACATATCTAAAACTATGATAAATTTGCACAATTATTTAAAATTACCTAAACCATAGAAAAAATAATACGAATTACTATTCAAGTAATATAATTTTATCACAATTCGAATTTTGACTTTATCTATTTTGGTTATTTTGTATTGTTTTAAAAAGATTTCTCTTTTATTATTATTATTATTTTCATGTCATGTTTATCATCATCATTACCATTACATTATAAAATTCGAAAAACATTTGTTTTAATATATTTTATCTAAAATCGATTAGCGTATAATTTTTCTAGATAAGGATGCAATCAAAAGTCTTAACAGAAGAAAAAACAACTGCGTCGATGACCAAACGTTTCTTTATTAATTTTTCAATCGGTTTACTTTAAAACAATTGAAAATATATCAAAATTCAGAAGGAAATTTATATTCCTCTTCATGAACTGGATTATTATTATTTTTTTTTTTTACCCACTTGGGACACCCAGTGTCCCCACCTTTTTGGTGAGACTAATCCGAACTCAGCCTGCAGAGCGCGCTCGCAGAGTTCAACTCTTACTTGAGGGTTAGGGTCCGACTCGGAGCTTTTAACATGGAGCTAACCACTCCATAGGGATTCGAAACCTCAACCATCCGCCATGAAGGAAGCATTAGGAGTCCGTTTATCAACTCCCCCAAGCTACGTACCAGGTTATTTTGTGATACCTCGTCTCACAACAAATATTAAAATAATATGTAATAATATATAAGAATAGATTTAAGAACTCATAGTTAACTTAAATTTTTTTAGTACAATATAGATAATACCAAATAGTTAACGTGGTGTTTATTTCATATCATAAAATTCATAGAAACTGAAAGACAAGTATTCGTTGTCTGATGTTTATTTTGCCGGAAATTTTGGTGCCGTTTACTTAGAACGGATCGTTTTTTTCTTTTTTTGTTCAGCCAACAACCCCCCACATGCCATTGAAAAACCTAGGGTAGACAATGTTTGTATGAATTACCTTTTTAATTGATTAGAAAATGCGTTATTCAACCCTTATATATAATATATATATATATATATATATATATATATATATATATTATTTGTAATTCTCTAATTATTAGTTAGAATTTTTAATTAGTCGTGACATAAGAATTGAGCAAAACAAACATATAATAAAACATGGTGGAATTATTTTTTTATATTTATCCACCTAAAATGCGTGGAAAACACATAGATACTAGAAATATATATATATATATATATATATATATATATATTATATTAATTTTTGAGACATTATTATTTTTATGATGTCGCAATCGTTTTAATTTCTTGAACTAATTAAGTTATTTTTTATTGACATAAAACTGAAGTCGGTAGAAGATTATCGTCTGCATTATTGCATAATGATTTGCTTTATTAATATTTTAGGCAAAAAAATAGTTTCAAAAGCAACAGTTCTTGGAACGATATTTTGGGTTGAAAATTCTTCAATAATTAAAATATTAATTACATATCTTTGTCCTGCTGATTCGCTTCCAGAAACATATATATAAATTCAAGTCTTCAACAGCCCCATTAAGCATTGGTGTGCTGAGATTTTTTCATTTTTTTCAAATATGTTTCGAATTCATGATTTTTTCCTTTTTTTTAAAAACTAAACTGTTACTAATATATACTAAAATTTACTTCTTCTGTTTTTTTACGTGTCACGTTAAAAAACTAATGTATTTATATTAGTTTTTAATTTGACACAATAGAAAAATACATTTTGAATGTTATAACTAAAATTAAGTCACAAGTTCAATGAGGTGTTCCAATACTATTGTTGAAAATTTAACTTCCCTTATCCTTCTTGTGACACTTCGTTTCACATCGAAATGAGAACTGAATGTGTAATTGGTATATATAAGAATGAGTCTAGATATTTATAGTCAACTCGAGGTATCTTTTTGATACAATGAAAATAAACACTAAATAATTGATTATAAATATTGTAAGACGTATTATTGAGACACAAGCTTTCGGGTCCGGATCGTGACCTTCTTCTCTACTCTAAAGTCATATAGGGTTTGGTATTCTTCTATGTTTTAATTGAAGTAATTTTTATTCTTTGTTTGTTAGTCAAAGTTTAATTGTTCCTTAGTAAACAACCCACTCCCGTTATTAAATTACAAATACAAATGTTCACTCTATATAAACCTCGTCTTCCCAGCTGATTCTTCCATAGTAGTAACAGCAGCTTGTAGCCATTATATATATATATATATATATATATACAAGCCTACAATATCCAATATATATAGAGAGAGATAATTAAGTATTTAAATTAATTAGCCATGTCTGTCCAAGTACTATCCTCAACCGCCGCCACTGACCTACCGGAGACTTACATCCACAAAGAAAAAGCAAGTATAGGTACCAGTTTTCCGGTGCTGGACGTACCAAAAGTTGACGTCAGTCTTCTTCTTTCTGATTCACCCGACGGCGCTCAAGAACTCCAGAAACTTCGCTTTGCTCTCAGCTCTTGTGGATACTTTCAGGTATATATATATAAAAAATTCCATAATTAAGTTTAATTAACCAACACAACACCCTGACTCTGAATGCAACAGCCTTCCATGTATATATATATACATATGTACGTATAATTTTCTTTTTTACTATATATAGATATGTATTGGTGATATATATATATATATATATATATATATATATTATATATATTATATATTAATATATATATATATATATATATATATATTTATATATTTTATTACGTATGTACAGGCAATGAACCACGGTGTGGATCTCCTGGACGAAATGTATGACGTTACAAATAGATTTTTCTCGCTTCCATTAGAAGAGAAACAAAAATACTCACGAGCTCCTGACGATACTGACGGCTTTGGAAATGACCAAATTCTCACTAAAGATCAATCTCTTGATTGGAACGATAGATTATATCTTAATCTCTACCCTGAAGACATAAGAAGACCCAAAGTTTTCCCTCAAAATCCTCAAGATTTCATGTACAAAATTTCTCCCTCGTACATATTTGTTTTAATTTTTTAAAATTTTTAAAATATTTGACAATTTAACTTTATCTCGATTCAGGAAAATTTTGATGGACTATTCGGCAAAATTAGAAGCCCTGAATGAGATAATCCACAAGGCGATGGCGAAATCGCTAGGGTTGGAAGAGAATTGTTTCGTGAAACAATACGGAGAATGTCCAAACGTGCTTTCAAGATTCAATTATTATCCACCGTGTCCAAGGCCTGACCTTACTCTCGGAGTCAAACCACATGCTGATGGATCATCATTGACTTTCCTTTTACAGGACAATGAAGTTGAAGGCCTCCAAGTTCTCAAAGATGATCAGTGGTTCAGAATCCCCGTCATCCGCCATGCTTTACTGGTTAACACCGGTGACCAAGCCGAGGTACGATATTTACATACATATCATATAATTACAACTTTAATTAGTCTCACTCTCCAATTAAACATGAGTATTGATCTCAAGTTACATTTTCTATTATACCAAATATAAATATAACAAATTTGGGAGAGATTATAGTAGTAAACTCAAAATTACAACACATGATGTTCCTAATATGAAAAGTCAAGTGGAGTTACCTAATTAGTAAGGAGAGTCACTTCCGGACCGGACATCTTTGATATTCGAACAAGAAAATTTATGATCATTTTATAACCGTAATAACTTTGACACAATTTAACTTTGTATATAGATAATGACAAATGGGATATTTAAGAGCCCAATACATAGGGTAGTGACAAATACAGAAAAAAAGAGGATCACAATCGCAATTTTCTTCACACCGGATAAGAGAAGCGTGATTGAACCGGCGGAAGGGCTGATCGACGAGAACAGGCCTAGACTGTATAAACCGGTGGTGGATTACACAGGTGCATTTTTCCAAGAATATCACAAGGGAAAGAGAGTGATTGAATCACTCAAAATCTGATCAGTTCCTGCACTTAATTTAAATTTTGCTACGAATAAATTTAAAAATAAACCAGCATGTTAATTTTCCTTCCTTCCTTCACACTGTTTAGGAGTATTTCTCCCACATATATATATATATATATATATATATTTATATTATTATATTATATTATATTATATTATATCATCCGTGTAACACGAAATATGCAAATGAATAAATATTCAGTGTTTTCTTTATCACATTATAAAATTTAAATTTGTTGTGAATAAGAATCTCATAACTTAATTTTATATCACATTTAAATTTAAAGTTATATATACATATAGTAAATACAAATATATCTATCTATTATATATAACATTATAATATTACTTATTAAAATATATATATTATATATAACATTACAATTTCTAAATTGACATGTTTGTAAATTTTTTTATTTTCCAATAATTACCTATTAGTCATGATAAAATAAGACATTTTCAAATTGTAATAGCTTTGATAGAATCATTTTCCACTTAAAAAAAGAATGCTTTGCATATTGCAAAGCCATTTGAATTTTTCTACAATTTATTAGAACATTTTAAAAGTATTAAAGTAGTGTTAAATATTGTAAGAATTAGTAGAGAATAGTAAGATATTGTACATTAATTACAGTAAAATAACTTATTAAAAATATATAGACAATTATAAATTATTATAGTTAAATCTTAATTACGATGATGACGTTAAATTAATCTTAGTCATCAATAACAGAGATAAAAAAAATTATAAAGAAAGAGTTATTAATTATAATAAATAAATGAAAAATAAAATACTTAAAATCTAAATTTCACAATCTTACTGAATTTTACCTTTAATTAATGAATAATATACTTGGTCTAAAAATAAGTTCAAAATTGTATCCTACTTTAACTAAATCTAAAGTTTAGGAATCCTGATGAACTCCAACCCTTTTAATCGATATTAAGTTAATTATTACGCAAAGTTATAGTAAATTAATTTTAAAAATATTATTCTTTTATCCATTTGTTTATTAAATTAATAAATTATTATATTATAATTAGTATAAGGAAAATGTCTGTGTCTAAGCAGAGGAGTTTTTTTTTTTTTTTTTAAAAAAAAAAAAACCCAGTGTTTATTTAGTTAATAAATATGTTTCTTTTTTTTCTTAAATTAATTTCTCCCAGTGTTCTTGGTTGTGATTATAGAGAGAAGAATACGCTCTGATGATATTCTAAATTTTGAATTCGTAGATACGTAATACCTACATAGATTAGGTTAGGTTAGGGAGATTGTGCTGAATTTGATTAGTAAAGATCCGCGAACAAACAGGTTTCCGCCATTGACAATGGTGAAGCCACCACCATTGCAGCCGCTCTCCCCACAAAATTCCGAATACACATACCAGCTGCTCGTCGGCGCACTCTCTGATGAGGATCCCTTCGCTTTACCTTACATGGAAGAGGATAGATTGTTGATTCGGCAACACCTCCTGGCTCTATCAGATGCCTACCCTTCTCTTCAGCTTAGAACTGCTAACTTTACTCACAATAATGGCCACTCTGTTAATCTCCTCCAAGCCGGAGGTACTATTCCCACGGTTTACCGTCAGGTAGCGTACGATATTCCGATTATCATCTGGCTTATGGAATGTTATCCTCGCTTCCCTCCTTTAGTCTTCGTTGAACCTAAAAGTGATATGATCATCAATCGCCAAAACCCCTGCGTGAATCCTGACGGCGCCGTTTCCATTCTGTATTTGACAAATTGGGCTTCTACGGAGTCTAATTTAGTCGAATTAGCTCGGAATTTGTCCGATTCGTTCGACGTTGAACCGCCCCTTCATTCTAAACACGACTACGACTTCGATTTTGTTAGCAGTATGGGTTCGATGGTTCTAGACACTGGCGCAGCAGCTGATGCAATACTCCCATGGAAGGATTATCATCAAACATCTCCTGATGGTGATAATAGCAGTAGCAGTAGTAATAATTGTTGTAATACTGCTGTCTCTTCTTCTGATGATGATGATGAGGGAAAGGAAAGGGAGATACTGGCCGAAAATTTGCATCGTGATTTGGTAGAATTAAGGAAGAAGAAAGAGGCAGAAATAGAAGGTTTGTTTAGTGCTCAAACAGTACTAAGACAACAAGAGGGGAAATTGGGGAAATTGTTCCTGGAAATGGTGGATGAGAAAGAGAGGTTAGAACAAGAATTGATGTTGGCTTTGTTGAACAGTGAAGTGTTGAATGGTTGGTTGAAGGAGAATGAAGAGAAATTGGGTAACCAAGATGTTAAACAGGACGAGGATGTGGTGGATGTGGATCAAGCTTTCGAACCATGTGACGGGTTGTCGAAGCAAATCTTGCATTGCTCTGCATCTGATTTGGCAATTGAGGATACTATGTATGCATTGGATAAGACCTTGCAGGAAGGAGCCATTCCCTTTGATCAGTACCTAAAGTATATAAGGTCTTTGTCCAGGGAGCAGTTCTTTCACCGTGCTACAGCTTCCAAAGTTAGGGATGTTCAAATGCAAGTTCAAGTCTTTAAGCATGGCTTCTAGGTAAGCACAATTTTGTAGGTGTTAGTGACCTGATTTTTTGTATGGAGTGAGGGAAGGAACTAGAAAATTTTGTTGGTTAATATTTTTATGTTTTTTGGGGGGTTCTACCAAACTTGAGATAAATTTTTTGAGATTGAATTCTTAAAATCAAACAACATTCTAGTAATTTTATGATTATTTCCATGAGCCATTACTTTGACTATCCAAATAAAAGATTTCACTCGAAAGCTTACTTAAATATTGTGTAGTATTTACAAAGGAAGCTTGTGCAAAGGGCTCTAAATTTTTTATTTTTTCTTTTTTGATGATGAGTGGAATATTGGAAACATATAAAGATACTAAGAGGTAAGTACAGAAGTTCACCTCAGTATTCTTCTACAAAAGGCAACTCATACCAGAGAATCGTGAAGCAGGCAATGGGGAACTGAAGGATCAAAGCAGTTCTTGTGAGACCCAGCCCTAAGATAGGGGCAAATAAGTAATTTACAAGTTTTATTATTATTGAATGATATTTTAATTAAATAAATTCTATGTTATTAGAGTTCGGTAAGGAATAAACTAGGGTTTTTAAGTTAATAAGAGTTATAACTTTGAACCCCTATAAACATCCTGTCTCTATCGTTGGGGTCTAGGGAGCGCGGACTCGATTGACAAGGACTAACGAGTGGAATAATACAAGGATTGGCCGATTGTTTCAAATCCTTTCGAATTTTAAGAGGTGAGTAAACGGATACTTTTCTAAAAGAAAATCAATTTTCCGATTTGTCATTAAGTTTTGTATAGAATATGTATTTATACTCGTCGATTTAAAAAGAGAGAACAAAAGAATTGATTTTTGTTTGGAATTTTCTGAAACTTACAAAGATATACGTGTATATATATACATTTATATTAACAATTTCAGAAACCTTATTTATTTTTATACATGTTGCGACGAATTGAGCAGGAGCGGCATTGACCGAATCTGTACTTTATTTATTATATATATATATATATATATATATATATATATATATGAATTTTAGTTTATTTTATTTTTACGGAATTCCAGAAATTTTATTATTATTATTGTTATTTAACAATCGCCGCAATCTGAACAGCAATTGTGCAGTTGCCGAACTGCTTCTTTTTATATATATATATATATATGGATTTATTATATTATATTCTATTTTCTTTCTCTATTTTCATTAAGCATCAAAAATTCATTTTGATTATCTTGGTTTTCAATTATGGAACATTCTGGTTTTGTCATATTTTAATCATGTATCACTGTTTCAATTGTTTTATTATTATTACTAGAATTGGTTTCTTAAGCAACACTCCTTAAGTACTGGATATTTTTATTATCTATATTAATTATTATTTGTTTAATTTTTGAAATATTTAAAGTTCATTATTTAAGTTTGCTCGAGAAAAGAAAAGAAAGATATAAGTTTGGCTCAAGTTAGTTAGAAGTAAGTTGGGGAAACATGTTCCAAACTTTATAAGTTCCGAACCTATGGGGCATGGTGAAAAAGCTCTCTCGTTATAAGTTCGGCCTACCTAGCGGGATAAATAGTTAGGATCGATATCGATTAAAACCAACTAATGACTACTTGCTTGAGCCTCATAAAAGGAAGTGGAATTAAATTTGAATTCTTTCTTTCTTTCCTGTTTTGAAAGAAAGTAATGTTATGAAAATGTTTTAAATTTTCTTTGAAAGTTATTTTGATAATTTGACTATTGTATATATTTCCTAAGTATATGTGATTCTATTTATAAAACTCCGTTTATTCACTGGGCTTTTTAGTTCATCCATCTCCCTTAAAAATTTTTTTTTTTAGATACTAGTGGTGACGAATAAAGAAACATGTGAGGAATTTATGTCTTGAAAGTTGAGTTGTTGATTTGTTTGTTATTACTTGGAGTTAGAAATTTGTTTTGCAATAGTTTTCTTTATTCTTTTATTAAGTTGGGTTGCATCCCTAATCAAGATATTGTTTGTTGGAGGATTATCTATTTTGTCAATTGGGATTAATTTGAGATATTTCATTTGGATTTATGGATTTTAGTGGTTTTCTTAATATTTTATTGCGGATATATTTTGTTAGTAAGGGATAAGAGACCTTGTGCTTTCGAGGTGAAACCTTGAAAGGAATATCTGACCCGAATTTGGGGCGTGATAGTTCTCACCTATATATATATATATATATATATATATATATATATATATATATATATATATAAAAGATTACATTTTTTTAATGGTCCTGTAATCTTAGAATTATTTCTATTTTTATTAATTTTTTCTATTTAAATCTTTATCATTATCTTCCCAATACTTCACATTAAATTAATCTACATTCATTTGCTCAATTATTAAAGTTAGACTTTTCAAATTTTACTAACTATCAAATATTTATTATTTTTAAAACTTTTTTTTTTCTTTTCTTGGCTTAAGATTATTTTTTTCTAAGTATTTTTCTTTTTTTCTTTCTAATTTATTCATGTTTCTCTCCTCTATATATATATATATATATATATATATATATATATATATATATATATATATATATTTTGTTTATATCTTATAAATATCTAATAATTATAAAAAAATAATATAATTTCTTTTATTTATATAAGATACCTGATACTTTTATAGACATATTTATATTAAATTATCAATAAAAAAAAAGACTTGCATTTAAAAGTTTAAAAATATATAACAATACTCAATTCAAATATCAATACAATTAAATTCTTAAATATGAAATTAATTTTAAAATCAACTAATATATTATACCAAGAGCATATAAATCTTTAAATTTTTATCGTAAATTAAAATAAAAATTATATATTTAACCTTTTCTCTCATGTATATATACTTTATTTTATATATATATATATCTTATTTACACAAATAATAATATATATAATATATAATAATAAGTAAAAACATAATAAATTTAAAAAATATATAATATATGCATCCCACACTTAGGAGCGGGATGTATATACTAGTATATATATAAGATTACAACTTTTCTAATGGTATTAGTTTGTAATTATGTAAAAAATTTTAAATTTTATGGTCTTTTTCTTTTCTTCATTTTTTTACTTTTTTTTTTTTTTTTAATCTTCAAAATGGTATTTTCCGTAATTTTGTTTAACTTTTAAAGATTTTTTTGTCTTTTATTTTATCTTTTTTTTTATTTACCTTTATAATTTTATGGTTTATTATACTTCTCATTTTACCCATTTATATTATCTATTATATATAAAATTCTATATTTTTTAATAACATTTTTAAATAGTTTTTATCTTTTTTTTTTTTTTTTGTCTTGAAATCTTTATAATTAAACAAATTATGCTAATGACATGTAATTTTTAAGTTTTGATTTATTTTTTTCAATTATAAAAAATGAATTGCATGTAAAAATTAGGATGATAAGATTTTTTAAAAATATACAATGAAATTAAAGTTTTTAAAATAAATAAATGTTTTAAACATATATACTTTTAATTTGAAATTATATTAACAAATTACATATATTTATTAAATATAATAATAATATTTATGTAGTTAAATAATTTATATATTTATTTATTAAATTTAATATTAATGAATAAAATAGATAAAAAAATTTAAAAAAATAATAATTATAAGTAATTCTATACTCATAATAAATAATATTCTTAAAATTATATTAATTTTTATTAATATGTAATCTTCCAACCTACTTAATTTTATTTATGAATTTAGTTTACTTATTAAAAGATTTTTAGTTTTTATAACCTAAACTTTTTATTTTGTTTAACTCTTTTAAAAATAAATATCAAATAAATATATATATATATATCTTCTATTCTTTATTTTATCAATATATATATATATATATATATATATATATATATATATAAAATGTATTATTGTGATTTTATTTGACACATGAAGTATCCATCCTCCCTTTCTTTCTTTTTCTCTTCTTATAAAGCAATTAACCCTAGTTAATATTGTTGCAATCCATATCATAAGAAGTTTTTTCCAATAAAAGAGTTGAGTCGATTGGTATGCCAAATTGTTAGAATCACAGTGCTTTGAGTGGTAAGTTCATTTTTGTTTTTTGTTTCTCTATTTTTTTTAATATATAATTTTCTTCAAATTGTATTTCCCCTCAATTGGTGTTTGGCTATTATAGATTCTGCAAAATTATGGAACTTCTATTTGGAATTTTGTAAATTGTGGAAATAAGTCATTGATTTGATTGTGGCTTCGCTTATTTGATAATAAAAAAAAAGTGATTTTTTTTGCAATTTTCATTCATAAAAATGGAAAACAAAATTATGTGAAAATTATTGAGAATCCTAGTAGAAATCTAGATTTTTGATTGTGTAAAAAAAAAATTACACTACATTTGAGGATGGAATTGCAGTAGAATTCATTTTTCTTTGTTTGTTGTATGTGAAAATTTTGGTTCAACAACAGTTTTTTGTGCCCATTTTAAGAACTTGTAATCAACCATTTTTTTAACTTCTTAGAAACAATTACGTGATTTTTTTTTTGTCACTCTCTATATTTTGTTATATAGTCTCTCTTTATTGTTATATGTCTCTTTTATAAAAAAAATCAAATAGATTAATTAAAAAAACCTATCTACAAACATAATGATATATAAATATATATATATATATATAAATTGTGGTACATCTGGGACGAAGTATTACTACTGGTATATATATATAAGGGCACCCATGTCTTAAAAATTTTTTTTTTTTCTTTCTAAATTATAGTGGTTAGTTTGATTCAATCGGTCAAAGGTCAAACTACTACTTCCCTAATTGGTAAGTAATATATAGAGAGGTAAATTGACCGATTTCATTACTTATAATTTTTTAGATTTTATTCTTTTTAAAATTTTTGGATAATTTTATCTCTTATTTTTATAATTTTGGATCAATTTCATCCTTTCGTTAATTTTATTATTTGTCAACGGTTATATTTAATAAAAATAATTATCTCCAAATATAAAAATGTCAATTCACTTAAAAAAAAACACCAAAATTTCAAAATTTCTCCAATTCATACGATTCCCTCCACATCTTCGGTACATGTTTGATTTTCTCTATGGTCTCTGGATCTTTTAAAGGGTTACAATACCTATGATCGCGATCCGCGCCCACCGGCAGTGCTAGCTCCCAGACTAGATCCGTACACGGCAAAGGTAAGACGGGATCCGTGGCATGCTTAAGCTCCGATTTAGTTCTCCGATGCCCACCAAACAGGGGTTGGTTCAGTATCATACCTACGATGGAGATGGGTGCCAGATTCATATCTGCAATTCTCTTTGCGGCATTGAGGGCAATGTTTCCGCCGGAACTTTTCCCGTATAGGTAACATCTGGAGAAGTCACCGTAATCTCTTAGCCACGGATCCCCTGCATCTTGTTTGAGAGCTTGGTCTTTAGCCCAATTAATTCCGTCGACAGCATCCTCGTTCTACGAAATCCAACGGAAACGACAACGGCAGGAATTCCACCGGAGAAGTAGTTCATAGTTTCGTGAACCAAATTGGTATCCAAATTGAAAACAATGAAACCCCCAGCGTGAAAAGTAAATACAATGGGAAATTTAGTACCTGAAGAAGAAGGTAATAATTGTTTGGACGATAGATGCGAAGCGAAGTTTTCTTTTCGGCGTCTAAAACCACATCCTTGCTCAACACAGGACACGACTCTGAATTTGCTTCCCGAAACCCGATCGCCTGTTGCCGATACTGAAGGCATCTGATTGAATCGAACCAGAGAGCCATCCTCATTCATGGAGATATGGAAGTGTAGCCAGGGATCGAAGTTCGGATCAAATTTCGGAATATGATGATGGTGGTGGTGGCGGTGGTTATGGTGGCCGTGGCCGGCGCTGCTCATTTTCCTCTGCACTATGGTTGATTAATTTCTCTAAATTTACTCACTCTCTAAGTCTCAATTCTCAAATAGATGTGACCTTTGTGTATGTAAACATGTAGAATGAATGATTGAAGATCATCATAATTTTCCGTCCCCTTCCTTGTCTCTGATCAGATTCCGAAGATGGAGGAGGGAATGTATGAATTGGGGAAATTTTGGAATTTTGGTGTTTTTATTAAGTGAATTGATTTTTTTACGAGATAATTATTTTTATTAAACATAATTGTTAGACCAATAATAAAATTAACAGAAAGATAAAATTAGCCAAAATTATAAAAGATAATGAATGAAATTATCCAAAAATTTTAAAAAGAAATGAAATTGCAAAATTTTTATAAATTAGGATGAAATTGGTCAAAAAATATATATATATATATATATATATATATATATATATATATTGCGACAAAAAAAAATTTACAAATACTGTTTCAAAAATTTCTTGCTGCCCAATAAGAATTGGATAAGCTCTTCTATTTTTCTTTTTTTTTTTTGCTGAATTCTCTTCTATTTTTCTTACACCTTACAAATTCTTGCATCTTTAATGTCTACAGATTTTTGCCATATTCCATAGAAACTTTGCCTGTGCTGAAATTGCTCACCAAAATTTAATTTCAAAACTACATAATAATAATTATAATAATAAAAATTAATTTTCTTGGTTTTTTAACAAGAAAATAATAATAATAATTAATTTTCTATGCATCCAAGTAAGTATGATCAAAAGAATTTAGGGAACTTCTAGTATATATAATAATAATAATTTTAAATTTTTAAAAAAAACAATGTTATTTTATTATTCATCCTTAAAGTAATATTCTTTTAAAAAAAAAATGTGTCATTTTAGTCGCATGGGTTTAAAATGATGGAAATTTTGGTCACAATACATTTTTTTCATTGCAAGCATTATGTCTCACGAATTTAATAAATTAGAGATTAAACATTAAAATAAAAAAAATAGAGTTTTTTTAAGGGACAAAGTACTTTTAAATGAAAATACTTGTATTAATATATTAATAAATAAACCTCGTAGTTTGGGGAGTTGGTACCGACTTCTAATGCTTCTTCTCCAGGCGGATGGATTGATGGTTCGAATCCCTCTTGGGTGGTTTCGCGCCAGGTGATAAAAGCTTTTGAGACTCTCGCACGTCGAATCTATATTAGTCTCACTATGTGCAAGAGAAGCTGTAGCCCAAGTGCTATAAAAAAAAATATTAATAAATAAAAAAGTCGGCCTTCAAAAAATTAATTAAATAAAAAAGTCGAAACTTTTTTTTTTTTTTGATAAAAAGTCGAAACTTAGTTGAGGGAAGAACTTCGAACTTTCTTCGAAATTTTGTATTCGCCGACACGTAATACCAATTACATTGGTTAAGTGGGATTCGATCGCAAAGTTCTTACCCCAGTTCAGGACCCGAACAACCAGATCTCCGCCGTAGACAATGGTTCCGCCACCTCCATCGCCGCCGCTCTCCTCCCCAAATTCCCAATACACACAACAATTACTCAGTGGCGTACTATCTCAGCGAGGTCCTTCCGCCTTACCTTACAGCGAAGACGTTAAATGGCTTATTCGTCAACACCTCCTCGCTCTCTCCGATGCATACCCTTCTCTTCAGCCTAAGACTGCCATCTTCACTCACAACGATGGCCGTTCCGTTAATCTCCTCCAAGCCGATGGTACTATTCCCATGGTCTACCATCAGGTTACCTACAATATTCCTATTATCATCTGGCTCATGGAATCTTACCCTCGCTACCCTCCTTTAGTCTTTGTTAACCCTACCAGGGATATGGTCATCAAACGCCATCACTCCTTTGTAAATCCTTCTGGCGTCGTGTCCATCTCGTATTTGCGAAATTGGGTTTATCCTAGCTCCAATTTAGTCGAATTAGCTCGGAATTTGTCTGACGATTTTGCCCGTGATCCGCCCCTTTATTCTCAACGCCGTCCTAACCCTACCCCTTCTCCTAGTCCCTCTCCTAGTATTAATAGCTCCATTAGCAGTATGGGTTCGATGGTTCCAGGCCCTGGGTCAGCGGCTGCGGCAGCTGGTGGGTCCAGACCTGCAATTCCCCCAAGGATGGCTTACCCACCATCTCCTTATAGTAGCAATACTGCTGCTTCTGGGGGGAGGATAATGGAGGATCCCAGTGAGGTGTACAAGAGGAATGCAGTGAATAAATTGGTGGAAAGTTTGCACAGTGATATAGTAAAATTAAAGAAGACCAAGGAGGCTGAAATGGAAGGTTTGTTTAGTGCTCAAGGGCTGTTAAGACAGCGAGAGGAAGAGTTAGGGGAAAGGGTTAAAGGAAATGCTAGATGAGAAGGAGGGTTTAGAACAGCAATTGCAAATGATTTTGATGAACACTGACGTGTTAGATGGGTGGTTGAGGGAGAATGAGGGGAAATTGGGTAAGCTAGGTGGCAATGTGGATGTTGATCAAGCTTTTGAGCCATGTGATGGGCTGTCTAAGCAAATGTTGGATTGCACTGCCTCTGATTTGGCAATTGAGGATACTATATATGCCTTGGATAAGGCCTTGCAGGAAGCAACCATTCCCTTTGATCAGTACCTAAGGAATGTAAGGGCTTTATCGAGGGAGCAATTCTTTCACCGTGCTATGGCTACTAAAGTTAGGGCTGTTCAAATGCAAGCTCAAGTTGCTAGCATGGCTTCAAGAGCATCCCAACATGGTATGTGATGGTTTTGTATTTTGATGTGATTTTGTATGGATGGTTAGGGAAACATGTTACTAGTTTAAATGTCAGTTTATTGTTACATATTTGTTGATACAACAGTTCTTTTTACTATATTTATATGTTTCTACTATTGATTTATGATTTTCATTAACTAATCATATCATACATGTGATCTTGTAATTCTTACGATAAAATAATATTCTTGTGTTTTTTTCTCATGTCACATGATTGAGCAAACTTATTGAAATATCGATCTTTTATAAGTTATATGTTAGCTAGTCCAACACTACTCTAGTAGTTGTAATGAAAGGAATCAAATTTTCTCCATAACTAATCTTTTTTTATATGATAGTAGTGAAAATTCTGGACTCTGAAAATGTTATTCTTGTAACAACTGTGGAAGAATTTTGAGTTGTTTAGTTAATGTCTCTATAGTTACTTTCTAATAACAATAGATTCCAAATTTATCTATGATTCAATCATTTTCTACATTAAAATAAAAGGATAGTGTTCTAATATATATATATATATATATATATTGAAGAGTTTGAAATCTTCTCATCAGGGAGTAATATTTTTCTTATGTATTTTTCATATATGCTTAGTCTCTAGTATATGAACAGCCAATAGTAAATTCTTATAAATAAGAAATGAGCAATGATAAATAAATGTTGGAACATTTTTAAAACTGGGGTATTGATTTATATTGAAATGTGAAATTAAATAAGTTCCAAATAGGAACATTTTTCTTGATGTAATCACTCTTATTTGTTTTGGAATCCTTTGAGCTTTGAGTATTTTGTGTATTTTGTACATCAGTCATATTTCTTATATATTAGTTATGGTGTCATTTGCATGTAATTGTACTACTTGGTACATTTTCATGCTATAAAGATTTGGTTGATTCGAACATTATCTTTATATATGAGTGAGTGTAGCTCCACATTGATATGTTCATTGTAAGCCAATGCTAGAAAATACCTTTTCAGCTTTGATTTTCCTCGGCGTCACTTTGTTAATGTTGATGTATATATTTGCAATTGATTTTGTCTCTGAGATAAAGTAACAGTATACTTCCCCATAAGATGGAGAACCTTGCATATTGATACGGAAACTTCTTCATGACTATTTCTAAGAAATTGCAATATATGATATGCCCAAGATATTTTTCTTTGGTACCACAGTCATTCTACTCTTATATATTATGTTATATTATATATGTGTGTAATATTTTCAGGGTGAATTACAGTGATGCAAAAGGAATTAGCAAACTAAGCAACCTCCAACTTTATAATTAGGAGGTTATAGTTGGGTTCAGTTCATATCCCTGTAACGTCAGTAATATATGCTTCTAATAATGGCGAAAAGGAAAAAAAAATGTTGTATATGATGACATAGGTTTGGAAAATGTTAATAGTGCTCGGTTATGCCTATTTGTTGTCTGCGGCTTTTGATTTTGGAATGGAAAAGAGGAGCAAGATTTATTTTTGAAAATTTGGAGTTCTGTATTGAAAGTTTAAACTGGAGATGAAATGTTTCTGGTGATGCATTTTTCTGGTTATATTTCGTCTAAATTTTTGGTTAGAAACCGGACAGCAACTTGTATTAATTGGTTAATAACAATATACACTTGGAAGCTAAGTAAAAGTTAGGTACATAGCCCCCAAAATAATTTATGTTATCTCCCTCTGCCCCTGCAGTAGGATCAATGGTATTTGAGAATCTTTTTCACGTAAGGGTTAATCAGATATATTTGTCGTCTAAATTTAAAGCACACTGGGTGAAATACGGTCATCAAAGTAAGTAAAATTCAAATTTTTTTTATAAGACTTATCTAAAAAATACACCAATTGGGTTACTTTATCCTCTTGAAATCCATTTTAGCACCATTTCTTTTCTTTTGTTAAAATGTCCAATCAGCAAACAAAATCACTGAATATATAAGAAGGTGCATTAGAAATTATTGTTATAAGAATCTATTCTCGAAGAACATAAATGCTTAATTGGTTTTTATCTGGAAAAGTTAAACAAAAATAAAGAAAACCACAGCCGTATGACATCGAGATTTGAGTAGTCACCATTAGAGCCCGGAAGAAAGAGAAGAGAAAAGAAAAAGAAAAGGGAATGGAAAGAAATACAGCAACAGCTGCAGCACTGAAGAGTGCTGAGGAGATGTCCGTTAATGGCGATGAACCACCTCCTACATACATTATCGATAAGCACAGTATCTCTGGATCTATTGATTCTTCTGTTCCATCAGCACCCATTCCAACCATTGATATTGGCTGTTTATCAGATCACGAACTGGACAAACTAAGATCAGCTCTGTGTTCTTGGGGTTGTTTTCAGGTTCCACTAAACTAATTAAACGTTATTTAGATCTTAACATTTACTTGGGGAGAAAAAAAAAATTCTCAATCTTCTTTATATTTGTATATATTTATATGTATATATTCAGGCAACAGGGCACGGGATTCCAGATTCATACCTTGAAAAAGTACGTAATATTGCAACACAATTCTTCCAACTTCCAATCGAACAGAAAAAGAAATACTCCCGAGGATCTGATGATGATGGTGAAGGTTATGGCGGTGACGTTATTGTCTCCGAGAAGCAAGTTCTCGATTGGTTAGATCGGTTAGTTCTCAAAGTGCTTCTTGAGGATGAAAGAAGACTTCAGCTCCGGCCGGAAACCCCAAATGATTTTAGGTTTATACTATTACCAATAACGGATTTGAACAATTATCTGATTTAAATACTTAAAATTATCTAATCTTATGATGATGGTGAAGGTTATGGCGGTGACGTTATTGTCTCCGAGAAGCAAGTTCTCGATTGGTCAGATCGGTTAGTTCTCAAAGTGCTTCTTGAGGATGAAAGAAGACTTCAGCTCTGGCTGGAAACCCCAAATGATTTTAGGTTTATATTATTACCAATAACGGATTTGAACAATTATCCGATTTAGATACTTAAAATTATCCGATCTTATGATGATGGTGAAGGTTATGGCGGTGATGTTATTGTCTCCGAGAAGCAAGTTCTCGATTGGTTAGATCGGTTAGTTCTCAAAGTGCTTCCCGAGGATGAAAGAAGACTTCAGCTCTGGGGAAACCCCAAATGATTTTAGGTTTATACTATTACCAATACCGGATTTGAATAATTATTTGATTTAGATACTTCAAATTATCCGATCCGATGATGATGGTGAAGGTTATGGCGGTGACGTTATTGTCTCCGAGAAGCAATTTCTCGATTGGTCGGATCGGTTAGTTCTCAAAGTGCTTCCCGAGGATGAAAGAAGACTTCACTCTGGCTCGGAAACCCCAAATGATTTTAGGTTTATACTATTACCAATAATGGATTTGAACAATTATCCGATTTAGATACTTAAAATTATCTAATCTTATGATGATGGTGAAGGTTATGGCGGTGACGTTATTGTCTCCGAGAAGCAAGTTTTCGATTGGTCGGATCGGTTAGTTCTCAAAGTGCTTCCCGAGGATGAAAGAAGACTTCAGCTTTGGCTGGAAACCCCAAATGATTTTAGGTTTTTACTATTACCAATAACGAATTTGAACAATTATCCGATTTAGATACTTAAAATTATCTTATCCGATGATGATGGTGAAGGTTATGGCGGTGACGTTATTGTCTTCGAGAAGCAAGTTCTCGATTGGTTAGATCGATTAGTTCTCAAAGTGCTTCCTTAGGATGAAAGAAGACTTAAGCTCTGGCTGTAAACCCCAAATGATTTTAGGTTTATATTATTACCAATAACGGATTTGAACAATTATCTGATTTAGATACTTAAAATTTTTGATATATTTTACTTTTAACTTTATCAAATTCATATCTAATGAAGCAGCAGAACTTGACCAAGAGATTGGTCCTGATGAAAGATTGATAGATGAGGAGAGGTAGCAATTGAAACTGTAAAACTAATAAACCAGCTGTAAAACAAGGAAGTGGTAATCATAATTCAGAATTTTATGCAATCTCGAATAAGAAAAAGTTACACGTATATACATATATATTTATTTATTCTCCCAGTATTAAAAAATGATTATTGTAAGTTTCCAGGAAAGGTTGGCTGGTCCCTGCATTCTTATCATGGAATCATAAAAAATCTAAATATAGAAACCCTTTTAGGTTTCATTTGTCTGTTGTTCTGTGAAGGCAAAGAAGAAAAGAAAAGAAGAAACTATGGCTGAAGCATCTCTTCTTACCAAACAAGAAGTTGACCAAAGCCATAGCTCTGTCCAGGAGCTGATGAACAGAGGGGTTGATGTCCCAGATAGATACAGATATCAAGATCCTCCCTTTGGAGCCATAAGTTCATCTTTTCCATCTGCAGAGATCCCAGTTATTGATTTCAATCATTTGACAACCCCAGAAGAGATCCAGAAGCTGCACTCAGCTCTCAGTTCATGGGGATGCTTTCAGGTTCTCAATTCTTTTTTTCTTTTCTTTTTTTTTTTCTTTGAGGGTTCTAAATTTCTTGAACATAAAAGATGAAAGATTGTGATAGAAGAGAGTTTTTTTCTTCATTTTTTTAGGTTATAAATCATGGGATTGAATCTGCTATTCTGGATCAAGTAAGAGAGGATGCCAGAAAATTCTTTCATCTTACCATGGAAGAAAAGCAGAAATACGCCAGACCAGCTGATGATATTGAAGGTTATGGAACTGATATAGTTCTTTCAGACAGTCAAACTCTGGACTGGACAGACCGTCTTTACCTTGTAATAAATCCGAAAGATGAACAGAGAATAAAGTATTGGCCTCAAAGTCCCACCTCTTTCAGGTAAATGATTTTCATCAATTCCTGCAATGTAAAAATTACATCAGTTGTTTTCATCAAAGTTTCATTTTCACCTGCAGAAAAACTTTACAGCAGTACTCAGCAGGTACAGAGAAGGTAATAGAAACTCTCCTGCAGTCTGCAGCAAAGGCACTTGGTTTGGCAGAGAACAGTTTTCTGAAGCAATGTGGGGAGAGACCAATAATGCAATGTAGGTTTAACCTGTATCCTCCATGTCCGAGGCCTGATCAAGTTCTTGGTCTAAAACCGCACTCGGATGGCTCAACAGTAACTGTTGTTCTACTAGATAAAGAAGTAGAAGGCCTTCAATTGCTCAAGGATAATCAATGGTATAAAGTTCAAATCAAACCCCATTCTCTCTTGTTTAATGCAGGCGATCAATTAGAGGTAATAATACAAAAGAATCTTTTAACAATTATGCTATCAAACTAAGTTGTGCATTCTTCATCTGTTACATTTCTGGGAGGATATGTTTTAATTTATGCAGATCATAAGTAATGGGATATATAAGAGCCCCATGCACAGAGCTGTGACAAACTCAGAAAAGGAGAGGATATCTGTGGCAATGTTCTGGGCACCAGAAATTGGAAAAGAAGTTGAACCTTTAGAAGGGCTTATCAGTGAAGAGAAGCCTAGATTATTTAAGACAGTAAAAGACTACCATTTGTCTTACTTTAAGTACTACCAGGAAGGCCAGAGAGCCATTGATGCTGTTAAAATACATCAACAATGCTAAAAACTAGTTTTTATCAATAATTATTTCATGATACAGCAATATGCAATAAATGTTTCCAGCAAGAAAATTCTTGAACTTTGTGATAAGACTTGATTGATGATTTCAAACAAAATATCACTGGCCTTTTTCATTTCAATACTGAAATCATTCTCTGTTCTGAATGTATATTCGACAAATATAATCTGCAGATGTATCTAAATTGCCCAGTGTACCTGCTAAAGCACCCACCCGGAAGTCCAGAAAAGCTTTATAAAAGAATGATTAACAGAACTTGGCATTAAAAAACCTTAAATATGAGCACCTCTAATATTTTACACCCCACCAGGGGAAAATACCGTATACCTGAAAACTACAAGTAAATGCAGACTACAGAATTAAGGCTTCTCTAACATAATAAAATAAGACCCTAGAATGATGATGGTAGTACATAAAAGAAGCAAAAATGAAGTGTACGTAAGAAACAAACATGAACTGCATAAGTGACTAGGCTCTGCATACTGCAAAAATTCTTCTCCATTGCTACATTACCACTGTGGTATATAAGCTCTTGTTACGCCCAACAGCACAACAGCATATCTGTGACAAAAACAAACCAATCACTTAGATAAACTACTTGCACCTATCATATACTTAGCAGCAAATATGACAGAGATTATATAAGCAGATGTCTGTGTTTCAGACTTTATGGTCCATATTTGTGAGGCAGGCAAATGTAGCATCTGTCATTGCCATACTCTGCCAATACATACAAATATTCTTTGAGTCCTTGCTATTTATCTTTCGAAATTCATGGCAAAAGAGGGTCTAAGTGTTTCTAGTGAAACATAGAGAGATTTAAATACAGATGAACAGAAAATGACTTCATCGAAATTAAGATATTTCTGAATTCAAAATTGGCTAGAAAGGAATGGCCCAGAGAAGTAATAGAAAATCCAAATCCACAGTACTTAAAAAGTCAGAAAGGAAGTAAAACCATTTTGTGATGTTTGTGAATATATCATTACCATGACATAGCACTCTTGAAAAAGACCTTCAGTCGACCAACAATATTCTTGCCACATTTTAACGAAATGGGTTAAGAGCGAAATGAACCATCTATACCTGAAAATATTACTCAATTCACATATCTTAAACAATAACCAACATCTCTGTGCCCATCAGCATCTCCATTTTACAGTTTTTCGACATTTTCAAATTATCTTTACTTCTACGACTAAAGGCTGCATGTTAGATGAACATGAATGGAGATTAAAAATAAAAGAACTTCTCTTATGAATTCAAAACATATTCAAAGAAATTCTGACCGCTCCCCTTCCTCCTCCCCACCCCCCGAAAATCAGAACAGTTTGGAGGTCTAAGCAGCTAAACAGAGCTTCAGCATAATTCCCCAATCTATGTTAATGAAAACGATGTATTTTCTCATATCTCGCAGCTGAAAATGTAAATGATACAGCAACATCCAAAGATTACATAATTCTCCACGAAGCACAAATCATAGTTCTCCAACATAACATGCATCTCCAACACATTGAGGGGTTATAGTTCCATTCCATCAGCCTACAGATATGTGTTGGTCCTAAAACAAATCTTACTTAATTCACGAGACAGTGATAGCAAAGCAAAATAATGTGAAGTTTTAATTCAATTCATGAATTTTAGTTCCAGCTTTACCATGGGAAAATATCACATCTTTTCCTAGCAAGATGGAGAAATATCAACTCAAAATTACACTAACAGAGAAAGAAATCATATACAGAGAGATCCAGAGGCAAGCATACCAGTAAAAGGTACTCTTAATTGTTCCGGATTTCGACGGGCTCTGATTTAGAAGATGGCAATGCAAGCCCATTCTTTGGTAGCTTTGACAAAACAGGACCCTCAACCCCTTCCTCAGACTTACCAAACAATTGTTTCCTCAAGACCTCATGTAAATGCCCCAACAACTCCTTCTTCAAATTCTCAAATGCCAAATCCAACCTTGTCAATTCCTCCATGGCATTCTTATTATACATAAACAACCCATAGTACAAATCAAAACTATCACTAGCAGTGTTTTCAACCAAGTTCAACAATGTTTCGTACCCTTTAGTATTTATAGGAGTTGTTTCAAGCTGCAATTTCTCCAATATTCTACCCATTGTGTGTGTGATGAACTGTGATCCTGCTGCATGTTTGTCATGCTCAGAACAAGTCATCTCAACCATTCTACAACCTTCTTTCTCAAAAATACTCAAAAAGTTATCTACCCTTGATTCTCTAGATTCCTCAGCTCCTATTCTTACCTTATCAAAAACAAACGGGAGGTTCCTCCAACTCTCCTTCCCACTCTCAGGCCCAAACATTGGGTGGGTACAAAGAATATCAAAATGAGATGGTAGTATCTGTAAAAAGATGTTCTTTGGAAATTCCTTAACAGATAATACATCAACGAACAGAGTGCTGCGCCTTAGCCGTTGGAGGGGGAGGGATCTGAGAACCGATTCAGTAGAGATAATGGATGTAGCAAGGAGAATGACATCAGGATGTTGTTCGCAGAGGTCATTAGTGTCCAAATAGAAGGATACGCCGAGAGATTGAGCAACGGAGGCGTAATTCGATCGAGAGTGAGCAAGAACATTGTGACCTCGCCGGATAAAAGCTTTAGCCAGAAACTGGCCGAAATTACCAAACCCAACTATGGCAATCTTGAGCTTTTGGGACTGATCAAAGCGGTCAGCTAATTGGGTTTCGTAATCGAACGGTTGTGCGGCGTCTAATGCCCTGATGCGAAGAGTGGACCGGTGTCGTCGGTGGGATAGAGAAGACGGCGGTAGAGAAACACGCGAGCATTGGCGGTGGAAGTAGCTGCAGTTGGGGAGGCGATTGGAGTGGGATTGGGGATTAGGAGAAGGTCGTACAGTAGAGAAAGACAGCATTTTTCTTTTGAAAATATCAGTTGGAGAAGGAGAGGAATCTGGAGAAAAGAGAATGTGAGGAAATTATAAAAAGAAAATAATGAAGAAATCTAGAGGGGAGCTGCCAATCTTGAACCTCTTCCGATCATCGGAATCCGCCATTGTAGAATTCTATTTTAATTTAGTACTATATGCACAGTGATTGTTGGCGGCGCCCGCAATATTGTACAAGTTTTTTTTTTTTTTTTTTTTTTTTTGAGAAAATTGTACAAGTCTTTTAATTTGCAGGAATCATTTCTGAACCTTTGGCGGCTACGACGATTAAGAACATAAAGGAGGTCCAGATCCAATATCTTTATTATACGCCATAAATAAACATGTGCATGGTGTTTTCTCTCTTAAATTTTTCTTGATTCTGGTTTAGGAAACTGTTTATAGGGTTTTAGCCAAAATTATGGAACCCTTCAGCGCATACTGTGAATGCGATGTAAGCGGACTCTGATATTCTAATTTTGATTCCTCTACTAACCTTTTGGTTTGGTAAAACAATTTCATTTCTTTTATATCATGTAAGTTTGTATTGTGAAATGTTATACAAGATTTAGAATTCGTATTTTAAATGTTACATGACATTCAAAGTTAGTATTATGAATGTTATATAAACTTCAAAATTAGTATTGTGAATGCTTAAAAAAAATATTTATGGTTAGTATTGTGAATGTTAAATAGGCCCAAAGTTAACATTTTGAATACTACACGAGATTTAAAATTAGTATTGTAAATATTACAAGAGATTCAAAGTTAGTATTGTGGATGTTATATAAAATTCATAAATTTGACAAAATCTACATATTCAAAATTAACATTATTAAAAAAAGTAATTTTGAATACTTAATGATATGACCAAAAAAACAGAGACATGCTTTCTTATAATTTTCTGATTTCAGCTATAGATAATTAAAATTTTATTTCCTGTAAAATTCGGAATTACAAGAAATGTGACAATTGAATACAACAATTATATAATAATAAATTTACAAGGGTCCAATCTTTGTGGATCCTTTGATTCAATCCGTCGTGGATTCGAGGGGCGTTTTGGGCTTGTCTCGATCCAATTGTTTTAATTTCTTCCGAGGGGCGTTTTGGACTGGATCTCGGAATGGATTTGTTGTCGAGGGCTTTTGGGCTTGATCTCGATCTATCGAACAATTTGATTTTCTTCTTCCGAGAGCTTTAGAACTTTGTCTCGGAATGAATTTGGGTTTTGAGAGGAATGGCCGATTTCGACAAAGGTTCGGTATCCTTCGAATATCTCTCAACTTTCTCAGCTTATTGAGTGAGTGTTGTGTTTGTAACCCTTTTCTTGATGGAATTTGCCCTCTATTTATAGATGGAGTGAGTGATAATCAATGACTATAATGTTGTCACGTGTCACTCATCTAAAGAGACAAATATTTTAATATCTTAATATATAAAATATATAAATAATATTTAATTATATATTTAAATATATAAATAAAATTTATATATCTACACCAGCATTTGAGGTAGAAAAATAAAATAAAAATGATGATGATTGGTAGAAGAATAGCGACACCTGATAATTTTCTGGGTTTGCGTAAAGATCAAAAAAGGGAGAGAAAAACATTTTTTTTAAAAAAAAATACAAAATTACCAAAATTATATAAAAAAATTTAAGAGGGGGATAAAATCGATAAAATCTGTCAATAGTAAAACATTAAAAAGACTGTCCATTTCACTTGGAAAGAATATCAATGCAATGCCCAACCTTCTTCGCAAGACTCAAAATTATCATCATCATTACCACCAACCGGAAAAACTTCTCCATACTCAGTACAACCTATGTCTTTTTTTTTTTTTTTTTTTTTTTTTTTTTTTGTCTGTTTAAAAAAGGTAAAGATTTCTAAAATTTTCACAGCTACAACAGCAGACACAGGCTACAAAGTAAAAGGTTAGGGAGAAACTATTAAAGAAACAGAAGTAAAATGAGATTCTTTTTTTTTCTTCCAGATGACAGAAAGGAATTTGTCTAGAATATCTTGAAGAGCAGACCACCGTGAGTGGCAAAGAAAGGAGCAAAGACAAGTGATTCAACGGCCATGAGCTTGATGAGAATGTTCAGGGATGGTCCTGATGTATCCTTCAGAGGATCACCGATGGTGTCACCAATAACCGCGGCCTTGTGGGCATCTGATCCTTTGGGACCAAGTGTTCTAGCATGCTCAGAGGAACCAGCCTGATCAGAGGAATTGAATTGCAGGGAGGAAATTAGATGAAAAGCATATCAATTTCTATAAAGCAAAATGCAAGAAAATGTTTTGTTTTGATTCTCTACCTCGATGTACTTCTTGGCATTATCCCAAGCACCTCCAGTATTAGATGCAGAAATGGCAATCTGTGTAGACAAGGATACCAGAAAAGACAATGATCCATTATCAGTTTCAAGAAGAAGCAAAACCCGTAAAAGAATCACCCTTTTCACATTTATCCATATATATATATATATGCTCGGTTAATGAAACCCCTGAAAAAATGGAGCTCTAATATGGAAAGACAGTTGAAACTTTTACATAAACAGAAGGATAGCGCAGAATATTCATTAGTATATTACCTGCACACCAGATACGAGTGATCCAGCAAGGACACCAGAAAGTGTCTCCACACCAAAGAAGATCCCGACAATGAGAGGTGTGAGCATGACAAGTGCACCAGGGGGAATCATTTCTTTGATGGAAGCATCGGTGGAGATCTTGACGCAGGTAGCATAGTCAGGCTTGGTAGTCCCTTCCATGAGGCCTGGAATAGTATTGAATTGCCGGCGAACTTCTTCAACCATCTTAAGAGCTGCACTGCCGACACTCTTCATTGTCATGGCAGAGAACCAGTAAGGAAGCATGGCACCAACAATCAAACCAATGAAAACTTTTGGTGTCAAGACATCGACAGTTGAAATTGCAGCTCTGCTGACAAATGCACCAAAGAGAGCAAGGGACACAAGGGCAGCAGACCCAATTGCAAATCCCTACACAAAGGTTGTCAAGAAAGCATAAAGCAATATACAAAAGTCAGAGGATTGCGGAAAAGAAAGTCTATATAGAAACAATAAACATTATTACAACATCTGAACTTATAAAAGATCATGTACCTTTCCAATGGCAGCAGTGGTATTACCAGCAGCATCAAGGGCATCAGTCCTCTCACGAATTCTGTGGCTCATGCCAGCCATCTCAGCAATACCACCAGCATTGTCACTGATGGGACCATAGGCATCAATGGCCAAACCAGTAGCTATGGTGCTAAGCATACCAAGAGCAGCTACTGCAATACCATACATAGCAGCAAAAGAGAAAGAAACGAAAATGCTGACAGCTATGGCAAAAATTGGAATGATAACTGATTTGTATCCCAAAGCAAGGCCGAAAATAACATTGGTGGCAGCTCCAGTGCGGCAGGAATCAGCAACATCTTGAACAGGGCTGAAAAAGATAACAACAAATTTAGTGCTCAATCCCTTTTTTAAAGATAAAATAGCTAAAGCAGATCTCATGTCAGACAGTAACCTGTAAGCATTGCTTGTGTAATATTCAGTGACAAAACCAATAATAAGTCCAGCCCACAAACCAACAGCAACACATAAGAATAGCTGCCTGCAAACCCAAATCAGATCAAGCATTGTCAAAAACTTCAATTATTTTTTAAATATTGCTTTGCATAACCATGAAAACAATCTAATAAACCAGGAAGAAAAACTTACCAGTTATGCACTTCCTTCTGGACACCAAAGTTAAAAATGGTGAAGGATGATGGAAGACCAATATAGCTAACAATTGCAATACCAATTGTCATCAAAGCTGTGGAGATAATGAGTTGCCTCTTCAATGCAGGCTCGATTTGCTTCACATCCTTGATTTCCAAGAAGTCAGTTGCAAATAAGGTAGTTATCAAACAAACAAGGATTCCAACAGAGCTTATAAGAAGAGGATACAACATAGCAGTCAGATCATGATTGATTCCAAAAGAGGAGATCGAAGCAACCACAAGAGCAGCACAAGATGACTCGGCGTAGGAGCCAAACAAATCAGATCCCATACCAGCAATATCACCAACATTGTCACCCACATTGTCAGCAATAACCTAAATCATTCAGGAAAATGAAAATTTGTAAAACTATGAAACTAATAGGACCTTGGTTAGTAAAAGTTTAAAGAATATATATACATACAGCAGGGTTGCGAGGGTCATCTTCTGGAATGTTCCTCTCAACCTTTCCCACAAGATCAGCTCCAACATCTGCAGCTTTTGTGTAAATGCCTCCACCAACTCTACCGAAAAGGGCCATGGAAGATCCACCAAGACCATAACCAGTTATAGCCTCAAATAGTCCTTCCCAGTCATCTCCATAATACAACTTAAAGAGGTTAATAGCAATGTACAACACCAAAAGACCATTAGCAGCAAGAAGGAAACCCATCACTGCACCAGACCTAAATGCAGTAATAAAAGCTTTACCAACTCCTTTTCTAGCCTCCAGTGTAGTTCTAGCATTTGCATAGGTAGCAATTTTCATTCCCAGAAAACCAGAGAGCACAGAGGTAACAGCACCAAGCAAGAAAGATACAGTGCTAAACCCAGCAGTGGCAAGAGCTGGTTTGCATATCTTGGAACTATCATATGTGCAGGTCTTGCCCTTTGTGCTGAACCCCTCCACAGAACCAAGGAAAACAAATATCAAAGCGGCGAATATAACCATGAAAACCCCAACATACTGATACTCAGTGAAGAGGAAGGAGGTTGCACCTGAAAGAAAAAAGAGCACCACAATTAATATATATTATATATATATGCACAGATTGAATTACATCAATATAACAAATGCAAAGAGAAGCCAGCCCCCCAGTCAACCAACAGCATCTGAAATCTATTATATATTGATGGAATAACGAAATTCAGATCTACAATTAATTCATTTAAGTTGTGGATTTGTTCATCACTCAGTGTGTTGAGTATAACCCTGTTTCCAACTGCCACAAATCTGTCCAAGGCGAAATTATGCCAAAAGCAAACAACTTTTATGAAATGGCCAAACATGGCAATGTCCCACACCATGAAAGACGACAATAACAATAAAAATGCGGAGTGGAAATCAAGTAACGGAAGTATTATCAAGAGAAATTTTCATGCAAAATTGACACGTATTAAGATAACATCTCAAAGATGAGACTGAAGGATAACAAAAGGTATCATGCAAACCACCACCACCCCTGGTGGCTTACTACAAGGCATCAAAGGGTGGGATTATTTTCCTACACAAGGTTAGTGCAGAAGTAATTGTATTCATTTAGTAGCTAAATAATTAAGTAAACATAAGTGGAAAAACAAGAAAATATTAAGACAAAAGTGCAAGAGAAAATTAAAGAAGAGAAACACAAAGCCACCAGTTAGATATGACAGAAACCAGTATAAAATAAAATAAAATATTAAAAAAAAAAAAAAAAAAAAAAAAGGAGTAGATCTTTTATGAGATCCCACACGTGCCAGGAAAAAAATGAATTGGATTATACAATAATGATAAACAAAAAAAAAAATTCTAAGGTGCTCAACAGAGATTCAAACATTTTTTAAAGAAAATAAAATAATAAATAAATTTAAGAAAATGAGTGGTTTAAGTAACTAGTTTCCTTAATCTTGAACCACCTCCCACAGAAGGAAATGAAGAGAAAATCACCCAAAGAAACAAGAAAATTGAGTGAAAAGAATAACGAAAAGCTTGAACTGTTGCATCTATCAGGAAAACTCGAACTTCAACTCTGTTGCGTTCGAGTTAAAGAGGATAAATATTGAATCTTTATATACCAAATTCACAGTAACCTAAAAATTGGATTAGCAAACCCGCATGCTTTCGCGATTTTTAATCTTCTAAAGAAGAAAAACGTATTAGAAGAAATGTTTAGCCAATTATTAAAGAGGGGAAAAAAATCATTACTTTGTACCCAATTCTAATCCCCAAAAAGAAAAAAAAAATAAAATAAAAAAAAAAAAATTAGAGAACAGGCGAGATAACCTTCAAGATCCAACCTTTATTTCAGAAATGGAGGTTTTAAAGTCAGAAGAACATTATTAATATACCTTCAGAGATGGCGTTTTGAATCTCGGCGCACTTCTGAACAACACTCTGTTCATTAATGCCTTCTTCTTCTTCGATGAGAGCTTCAGTGAACCCGTTCTTACCGTCAGCAGAAGAATGGTGCTTGTCAGAGGAAAGCTTAACCTTAGAAACAATAACCCATTGGACAAGCGCAAAAACGATACCAACAACGGCACAAACAGGAATCAAAACCAGAGTGCCAAGATCTGGTAGTATCGCCGCCGCAACCATCCTCTCCTCTGTGTTTTCCTTTTTTTTCCAAAATCACGGGTCAGGTAGAAGGTATTTTCTGGGTTTCTTTCTCCCACACCTCCCCAGGACGGAAATAAGCTTTTATAAGAAAATCAGAATATGGGAAAGGAAGAAAATGGATGGATTAGCGTAGATTGCGGTGGCTGAAGAGATGGGGATTTTGCGTTTAGGGAAAGACCACTGCCATTTTATATATGGCTAAACCAAAGGTTGAAAACAGGATCATTTGAACTCAGATGCTGACGTGGAGCTGTATCTGTATTTACATACAATATTTTATATATATATATATTTTACTGCTATTGAAATTAAAGAAATTTTATCCCAATTCCTATCCAATAAACGATAATTATGAATTTTATTTACCAAATCAAATATCATATTATGCCGTATATAGTTTATTACCCTCATGAAATAGTCAAAGAAAAATCTTTATGGATAATTTTTTCTTTTTTAAAAAAAAAAAAAAAAATCGAGAGTGATTTTAGACCTATTAATTTAAAAGTGAGTTGTATTAAACTCTTATTTACGAGAAATTCTTTAATTATTTTTAATTGAATAAACATAAACGAGTTCCTTTTTTAAATAATTATAATAATCTCAATCTATAAATTTTTTTTTCTTAATTAATTTATAACATTGGTATTGTTTGTCAATAGTTTAAATATCTAATAATTTATATATTTTAAAATAATATATTTCTCTTTATTCATAATACAAAAAAGTATATATATATATATATATAGGAAACAACCCTTTCAACTTTTATTTAGCTAAATAATACATGAGGAAAAAGTAAATTAGGAAAAAATGGCAAAAATTATAGCTTTTAAAAGAGAAAAAACAAATTAATAGCTTTAAACCTTCTTTTTTTCTTTATTATTTTCAACTATTTACGTCTATAGTATATTTATCAATTCTTAAAATTATAATACATGATTATCGAGAAAAAAATAATAACAATAAAAGATAATTATGGCATTGAATGGAAAAATATTTATCATAAAATAATTTATAATATTGTGTTCTAGTATGAAAAAGACTTTACAAAGAAATATATATATATATATATATATCAACGGGCTGCCGGAGATAAAGTCAAAAGCAGAATTATATGATTCAATAAAAAATAATATAAATCTAAAAAATAAGAACACAAAGAGAGAAAAAAAAGTAGTGAAAAAACAAAGGTTGGAGAAAAGGCTGAAAGTGAAAGCAATTAGTAAATTTTTTTTTTTTTTTTATTTATTAAAGTTTGGGGAAAAACGTGTTTCAAGGGATTCAAAATATCCTTGGTTTGATTAACACCGCACTTAACAAAAACCACCACGTAACAAAATAACCAAATATATATTATATATATATATATATATATATATTTTTTTAAAATTTTAATTTTCAAACTTTTGACTTGACATCATTTGATCTCTTTTTTATACTTTGTTTTGGTTTTGGATTGTTAAGAGAAGATTGATTTGTTGCTTTTATCTTCTAATCTATTTTTTATTACACTTTTTAAGTATTATATATAAAAGTAGATAATTGTGTTTTTAAATTATTTAATTTTAAGTATTATAGTCTATGACATTTATGTCATAAGTGATGTTGTTATCAATTAAGTTATATTATCTTGACCCTTTACTCAATAAACGTGTTTTAGTATTTGACTTTGTTTGTAAAATATACTGTCTATCTATATATATATATATATATATTAGTTATATAAAATAGTTATAGTATTAATAAAATTTATGTAAGGGATGAAATGTTCTTAAAGAATTTATTGTGGGACTATTAGTTTAAAGGTTAGCATCAAAATTAATTAAGTTATTAAGAGTAGTTGAAATTGAAAATATATTACTAGTAGTAGTAGAAGATTAGGCTCCACGTCATACCTCAAATCGTGTACAAGTTTTTTTTTATTTGATATTAATTTGAAATCGAGTTATGTCAAATTTTTTTAACACTTATTTTTCTATACATAAAATATGTACAAATTACAAATTGAGATCTAATGTAATAAATTTTGGACTCGGTTTTCATATGTCCATAATTAATGCATTCTAAATTTGAGATTTTTTTTTCTTTCTTTTAATGTTAAATAATTGCTTTTAATGACCACAAGATTGATGAAAATAGTTTACCAATTTGTCAATGAATAAGAAGAAGTCAATATTTATTTTATTTATTTATTAAAGAGTATTATGATAGATATTATAATTTTTTTTTTTTTTATATTATAATATTTATCTTTTATATAATATATATCATTTAGAAGTCTATTTTGATTAGAAAATCATATATCATTATAAATACAAGTTCAAACAACGAGAGGAGGGATGTGGAATTATTCTCTAAAAACCATAGTCTTTTTAGCTTTTCCTCTCATTTTTATTTCTAACTTAAGCATCGGAGGAGCTGTACGGGGAGCAATCTCCTTTTTGCTTTGTTTTTTACAGGAACAAAGATTCAGAGGATCGAGACTAAGGTGATTGGAGATTTGTGTGGCCGAGTGGCAAGAGACCGCCCCTTTGGGGGTTCGACACCCAGATCCAGCTGCTGTCAAATCCCAGTATTGAATTAATCGGGTAAAAACCCAGACACCATCACTATAAAAAAAACAAAAGAATAATAAGAAGAAGAAGATTGAATAATAGTTTTGTCAATTCTAGAGAACATTGGACTCCACTTTTCTGTGTGCTTAAAAAAACAAATACTCCCCGTGATTTCTTTTACTCAAGTTAAAGTGGGGTGAAATCGAATATTACTGTCATTACATTGAAAAAAATATAAAAAATTGACAATAAATATTTAGACTCATTTTTATATATACACTAATTAGTTAAATAATTTTAATTAGAGTTATGACAATAATAAATTCCCGAGACACGTGTCAAATGAGTTGTGATTGAATGGTCAGTACTCATGTTTTCAATTTTAAAGGTTGGGGATTCGATATCCAATTCAATTATAATGCTGCTAGATCCGGTTTCAAACAAAAAAAATTCCTGAGACACGTAGATTTGAAAACTACATGTCATTTTAATTGTCTAATCGTTTCCAAGGTAGTATATGAAAAAACAAGAAAGAATATCAACAATAATGGCAAAGAAATTCTATTCTCAAACTTTTTCTTTTCTTTTTATTTCTTCTGTAAAAGAACCAAAGAATGGGAATCCAATGTATCTTAGCAGTAAAAAAAAGGCTGGAAACCATGTATGTATATATATATATATATGTATATGCACTTTAGCCGGTCACGAAACCATAACTAAGGAATCAAATAAAGGCAAAGAATAAAATGCTAACTCATGAAGTTATATATATATATACACTTTAATTTCACCGCGCACTCACACACAAAATCCACCTCCTTTTAGTTTTCTTTTTTTTGGTAGTTTTTTTTTTTTTCCACATATTTTCTATACACAAATAACGAATTTAATTAAAATTTTATTTAATATTTTTAATTAGTTTATCTTTCTCTTTCTATATATTATATATATTTTAATTTTCGATAAATCAAAGAAATTGAAGATTCTTGAAACAGATAAATGCAGAAATTATTAGAGGTTCTCCATGTCCGCGATGTCCATTCTAAGGTAACCAAATCTCCTAAGTGGATAAATAATCGAAATTCTTGAATTACTTAATAAAACATATATATATATATATATATATATATATATTGGTTGTTTGTATTTACATACATACATATCATTCGAAACACCCAAACAACTAATCTAAAGCTCTTACTCAATAAGAATTTTAATTAGGGTTAAAAATAAATAATTCTTAAAACTTTTTCTTTTAATACACTTAATCTAAGGAGGCTCACCCATTTTATAGGAGAAGTTTCTTTCTCCCTTTCCTTCCTTATCCAATGTGAGATTGGAAAATGAACAAACTCAACACATATATATAATAAAAGCTTTGAATGTTAAATAAAGTCATAAGTTTGACATTCATTATAAAATAGATGGATTTTATAGACTTAAATCAACTTAAATTTGAATTAGTAGAAACTGTAATTTTAGATATAGAATTATGTGAGTAATAGGTTTTAATTGAGGATGGATGTGTGCATTGGAATATGGGAATGTCGTTTGATTGTCGAGATCAAGGTCGATGAAGAAAGAAGAAGAGACAAGAGACAAGTTGAGCAGATGAAGGTTAAGATTGTGCTGTCATGGATGGTCTCTCCGTGGTCACCACTGGGTCCTCATATATACCCAATGCATGTCCTTTTATATATATATATATATATATATATTTATAAAAAAAAGCACAATGATTCACAGATCTATCTTCATTTCATCATTTTCCTCCTCAGATCTCATCTCTTCTTTCTGTTACCAACACACACACACACACACACATATATATATATATATACATACATAATTAGACAACTTTCACGACAGTGTAATCAATGCTTTTGCCCATATTATAACAAGAATATGCCAATATGCTGCTACTCTTTTCTTGTCTTTCGTCACAAAAATTATTAATTTGCTTAGTATTTCTAAAATAAATCATTTCTTTAATTTATAATTTTTTATTATCTATCTTATATATACTCAAAGTAATCATATTAGCCTTAGTATAAAAAAAAAATGACACAATATTAACTCCTTTTTGTTAGAGATTTTCATAGTAGATTGACTCGTTCGTATTTAAGTTAATTATAAGTATTATTATTTTTATATTTACGATATAATTAAACATATGATCTTATTTAAAATAAATTTAATTTAAAGATGGGATCGCCGGAAAGAATGTAGTTGAGCAACAGTAGTAGATCTAGATAAGTTGGGTGACTGGTCATGGCCGGCATGGCCACCATTTCTAGGTTTCAATACATTATTGAAGAGGTTGTTAGGATTTTGCCTCAATTATATATATATATATATATATATATATATATATATATATATATATATATGTATTAATGTTTTGTAGATGGTTCAACTCTTAACACACACACAATATATATATATATATATATATATATATATATTTTTTGCAGTAAATTTTAGATAAAATTTATAGACGGAAAGAAAGAAGTAAAACAAGAAGACAGATCGAAGTGTGAAATAAGGCTCAATTTAGTGCGAGTTAATCAGAGGAGGAGGAAATTAACGAAGTAAAAGGATCTTGAAAAATACGTCTCAATTGTCTCTAGATAAAAGCAAGTGGTGGCCCCCACTAAAAGGTAATAATTATATATTAAATGTTGCATGATCACAAAGTGACAAATGGTAAAAATCTCATGACACGATCCCACTAAATAATAAGGAAATTTGTCTATATAAGGCAAAGAACTTATCATTTAGGGAATCATGTTTTTTCCGAACGCTCTTAAATATATTGAAATCTCTGGTAGTTATTTGGGGGGGCATGCAACAAGAAAACCTTCAGTTCTTTCATTGTTCATCATTAGAAGCAAACAATAGTTCATAAACTTTGTTTCCTCCGATTTCTTTAAATCCTTTTGACTAATTTGATCGCCAGAGGATTTAAATGGATAAACTTCTCTGTTTAAACTTGATTGCAAGAGTTTGCTGGAGGTACGTTGCAAAAGTTGCTTTCCAGTTTATCTTCACCAGGAAGCTCATTTCTTTCTTAATATTGTTGTTTAATCTTCTTTCTAGATCTTATATTCCCGAATATTTGTTCGACTGATTTTTGTAGCTTCATTCTGCTAATTTGATTTGATTAATTCTATTAACAACAACATATGAGTTTGACACATGTCACATATGACTTTATATCATAATTTTAACTATATGTTATAATCTTGGGGTCTCCTCCCACGGATTCAACCCAGATTAATTGAAATACTCGGTTACCAAAAAAATATATTTATATTAATCTAAATTCGAGTTGAGTAAATTTTTTACGAGAGGTAAGATTTGTTCCCAAATTTTTTTAATGGTTATATACATGAATACGAATTTGATCATACAACTTCACTTAAATCTAAAAGTTTGGGATTCATTTTTTCAGCAGCACCACTTCTCCGTACGTAGGGATACAAAGAAAAACCCATAGAAAATTATCAAAACCCTCTTTTTTCATTTTGAATTTGAATTGAGTTCTTGGTTGAATTCTATTTATACCTTCTTCTAGATGGATTATTACAATTTTTTTCTTTCTCTCTATTTGTCTTATTCTCTCAATTATTTTACTCCTTTTTTTAAAAAAAAAAAAAGAAAAGGAAATTTCTGTGACTTTGTAATGTAAATTCTGAACTTAAAAATCAAAATTAATTAATTGTAAAACAAACAGGAGAATAGTAGCAACCAACGGTGTGAAAGCGTCCGTTAACTATTGAGTTATTTAAATAATAATAATAATAATAATAATATAAATATCCTATGATTCAGACAGAAGATATTGACACACATGTGACTGACTTATATATAATATATCACGAAGATATTATACCATAATATATATATATATCTTATCACATGTAGAGAATGATAAATTATCATTTCCACCACATGAAATGTTCCATGGAACGTAAAATTTACGATAATAATAAATGAATTATTAATTAATTCTAATTTAATGGTCCCTCATTTTGGCCATTACACCAAAATAAGGTGTTTCTCTTTAGCATATAAATTATATATATATCGAGAATAATATTGTAGTTTAATTTACGTGATTTTTTATTTTTATATACGTTTATATATATATATATATATATGATGAACTATATCGAACCAAAAATATAAATTCTATTTCAATATGGAGGCAAGTAAACCCTGCTTAAGAATAGCTTAATTCCAAAAAAAATATTATTATTATTATTATTATTCCATTTTCAATTAGAAGTTATGAATAATTTGGTATTAGTAATTGTCTGAGAAAGTATTGATATTTTAATTAGAAAGGAAACAGAAGATGCTCCACGCAACCCTAGGAAGAAAGAAAAAGGAAAAAAAAACAAAACGTAGAACTAAGAAATGACAATGACTAAAATAGACTTTTCTAGAGAGACAGACAACATATACTAATAATTTTTCAAATTAATTTCAATGTAACCCTGATTAATTATTATTATTATAAATAGCTAAGAAATATTTTTTTTTGCAATTTTAATTAATTAATTAATTTTTTTTTTTTTTGTTGAAGACGATGTAGACTCTACAAATGAAATATAAATATGGATTTAAATACTCACTATTAACTTAAACGAATATTTTTATGGTATAATCGGATATTTTTAAATCAAATTCAAATTAGGTTGAACCTATTGATAGACCTTGGACATAAGTAATAAAAATGGAGGGAGTTGTAATATATTCATACTTTGGATTTTTGATATGTTATTTTTTGAATAACGATGATTCACAAACTATTTACTTTGGACACAAGGAAGTTTTCATGGAAAATATATATATATATATATATATATATATGTGTATGTATATACCATATTTATCCCACTTATTATTTTGATGTCCAATAATAGGTATGATTTGATGTAAAGTTTAGAGGTGGGGTTTCTCTCCATGATTAGACTGAACTTATTGATAGACCTAGAACATAAGTAATAAAAATGGAGGGAGTTGTAAAATAATATTCACACTTTGGATTTTGATATGTTATTTTTTGAGTAATGATGTGAGAGTAATTGAAATCCTTAAAGTTCATGTAGGTTGGGTTGTACGAGGTGGACTCTATGAAGGACCGACGTAGTTCCGGATAAGACTCTTTTAAGGTCCAGTTGGCGACTAGAGTACACATGCTCAGGGCATGATTTGTGACAGAGAGATTTTCACCGAACTTCACATTAAATACACCTGACTCGACAAACACTGTTTAGAGCCACAATTTCATAATTGTTAGTTAGGGACCACTCCAAGTGTCACTTCCCGATTGGCCATGCATCTCTATAAAATGGTAACACACACTCACACACAAACCAAGTGAAAGCCGGATATTCGGAATATACACTAAGTGTTCGGATTCTCCGATACACTCTGGTGCTTAGTTAGGCCTATCGGATTCCACATTCCGACTGACCACCGAACACCCTTCTATTTCTATCTGTCACTAAATTGACCATCGGAGAGCCAACGTCGAGAACACACACCCCCCGACACTTAGCCTTTTTGCAGGACATGTCAACGAAAACGAGCTCACCAAACACGCGTAGATGGATCGAGAGATGTTCCCCGATCATGATGATTCACAAAATATTTACTTTGGACACAAGGGAGTTTTCATGGAATATATACACACACATATATATCCCACTTATTATTATGATGCCAATAATAGGTATGATTTGATGTAAGAATTAGAGCTTGACTTTCTCTCCAATCTCATCATCCTTTTTAAAACACATGTCAACCTTCCATGAAGGTTTTATCGTAACCATTACAAAATCTGAAGGATAAAATGGGCAAAAAAGGCGGGGAAAAAAAAGGAAAAGAAAATCAATTAGTAGAATTAGTCAAACTTTTTAAAACAATTGTTTTTAGTTGAAATTAATTCTTTACATGATTTATAGCTTGAATTTAAGAAAGGTTATACATATAAAATTTTCAAGTAAATCCATATAATATTTTATGATGCATACGTGAGTTTTTTTTCCCCGATAATTTATTCGTGTTTGAAAATCTCTTTAAGACCTTATTGGAGGAAAGCTCTTCATACACCTGCCTTTTTCATAAGTAAAATTTAAACTTGATACCTTGCAGAAGGTGAAACAAGTTAATTTCACGTTAGTTATACATATTAGTGATGGGCCAAAACTTTAATGATACAATGAAGTTGGGTTAGTAATCTATATAGGTGATTAATTTATTGGATTCTGGTCCAAAAGCCCATTATACTTTCCAAAGTATAGCTTAATCTTTAAGCTCATGTGGGTAGCCCAAAATTGAAGCTCTAATTTTGAGTGGAACTTATAGGGGGAAAGCTCATGTTTTGAAAGACCAATCCAATTACTTCATAAAAAAGAAGCATAGATTTGAGTTCCAATAAAATGTATTAATTTTATGTTGTAATTTTAAGATTCTTTTACCTCTAATTCCTCACAAAAAAGTACAATGAGTTAGTTTCGTTGTTTTAAATAATGTTATGAGTTTGATATATATATATATCCGTCCCCATTGAGACAATCAAAATTTAAATTACAAAATCAATGTCCAATCAAAGACATTCAGGATTTTTTTTTTTTATTATTACAATATATATAACTAATTTTTTTTATGGAAACAATTAGCAACTGCTTAATAATTACAATTTTTCATCCCTAGAAAAAAAGGCAAATTAATTATATTTCAAGGGGAAAAAAAAATTATATTTCAAGGGAAAAAAAATTAAAATTATAACACGTGTTTATTATTCCCTTCCTAAGTCTCCTTTCTTTTCTTCTCTAAACGAGGTCCACTTTCTTTCTCTTCCACTGCTGACACATTCCCTTCCCTCTCTCACTCTATATATATTATATATATACATACATATATATTTTCTCTTCAATTGTACTTCCGTTCTCCACTGCTCTATGATCGCAAGACCGCAAACCCTTCTTCCACCCTTAATCTCAGCCAAGAGCAAACCCAAAAACCCTACATTCCAGTGATTTTCTTGTCCTCTGAACCTGGAATTTTTGAGTTTGTTGCGAGAATCTTTAATTTAATTTTTTTTTTAATAAAAAAGAATTTATGTTTTCATTTTTGTTTATTTAAGCTTACTCACCATTTTTTTGTTGGATCGTAATTTTTTTTTATATATATATATATAAGAGAAACGGTGTGATGGGAAAGAGAAAGAGAAGAGCGGACCCGAATAGAGCTTCTACTTCAGGTACATGCGGGGTTCTCGTTCTTTTGCATTTGGTTTACAAAGATTGTACCTTTTGATAGGGTTAAATTATTGAAAATTTCGCGGGGGATTAATAATTCTGGGTTTGTGCTATAAATGCGTGATGAAAACGATTGATTTTGGTTTTTTTTTTATGTGCTTTGAAAAAATCCATGAATGCACATTGATTTCTTGAGGAAATGGGAGAAAATGAAAGAAATGATTTGATTTGATTCTTGAAGGATGCCCCTTTTAAGTTCTTTCTTTGAATTCTCCCATGGAAATTTGGGACAACTTTTGTGCATGATTTTATTTTCTTCTGCCTGCAAGTATGATTCACTTTGCCTTTTATGATGATGGTTCGCAAGTTTCTTAAAGCGTCAATTTCTTTGAAAGAATCATCCATCGATATGTTATTTTTGCAGACATAAAGGGAATTTTTGGATGGTTAATCTGCATTGACAAGTTGATATTTCTTGAAAATCAATCTAAAATCTGGGTATTCTTAGGCCTGTAATTTCTTTGATTTCTGTTACTTGTGGCTTCCCGTGATCGACCTTTATGTGCAATCCATGTATCTATCCCTTGGTTAACATTTCATGGAATTTCCACAATGCCTTATTGCACCTTTCCTATTATTTCTCGGAGTTATATGCAAGTTATTGTTGAATTTGGATGAATGGGATTACCAATCAAGTAAAAGTACTTCAAATAGCTTTATGATGTTATCTGTTTATGACTGTTAGTAGGATTTTTTTTCTTTTTGATACGAAGATTTTACTTAGAAATCATATCTTTTTTCTTAGTTGATTACTGGATTCTCTGTATGAATTTTTCAGCTGAACATTTCATTGGCGGATACCTTAGTTTTGTTGGAAGGAAAAGTGGCTGGTATTCTGATGACCAGTAGAATAGAATTGATATTACCTATGTTCCTTTCTTTCCAATTGATTTAAGAGATATCAACGTCCATCTTTCCATATATATATAGTTGTGAAAGTTGGTGATTGCCAAATCTGTAACACAACTACGTAGAAAATTCCCCTAGTAAAGATACTTAGGTATTTCCATTTGTTTGATTCTTATATATGGGTGTAGGGGTGTTCAATAATCCTACTTGGTGTTGAATATTAAGCTAGTGATTCCATACTATCTGTTACGTGCATGCTGATGTTTTTGGTGAATGAAAATTCACTTTTTTTAGAATATTTTTCAAGTGTGTAGTTTCATCAGGTTGGACTTGGCCATGATACAGGTCAAGTTTGAGCTACTTTTGAGTTACTATAAACTCCAATGATACTTTTCCCATTAAAAATGCAGTGTTCCCTTAAATACGTCTGATTTAACAAGAAAATAATTCTGTCCTTTTTTACCTCTTCCCTTGAAGAAGCGCTCAACTCTTGAATGGTTGTGTGTGTTTCTTTTCTTATTTATCATATTCGACTTAACTACTTTCTTTTCTTGTATCCTTCAGTTTCACTGATGCTGCTTGCATGGTCTAGCAGAATACTTGATTTATTGGTTAAACTCTATTGTATTTATGTACAATAAATGCAGAATAATTAATTAATAGTATAGCTTCTAAAGAAACTAATGTTTGAGTTATATCTGAGAATTATGTTTTCATTGGAATACACAGACGTTTTGCCGCATTCATCTGAGATGGACGCATTTCCCAGACAGGTTAGCTTCTTCTCAATATGTCATGGAAGTAGACCATCTCATGATTCTCATCCTAGATAGATTCATTTTCTAGGTCTTCTGGTTCTTTTGACTCTTATCATGAGGGTTGTTGGCTGACTTTGAAAATTTGCATCTTACTTGCTCAATTTTCTTTGTATTTGGGGTTTATTTGCAGGAACCTTCTCCTGATGTTGAAAATAATGCCTCAACACCCATTACGACCATCTTTGACGTTGTGGATACTTCTAAGTTACAAAAGATCTCCCAGTTACCAGTTCAACAACATCGACTTAGCCGTGTAATGTTGCTGAGGAATCCTAGCTTATATGACCGCAAGTATTCTCGGCGAAACACGAGCACTATTGCTGATGCCTCAACTTCACATGAAAAGATTATTCCTTCCCATGACGAGAATAAGATTCCCAAAATGGACAATATGAGCCATTCAGATGATTTTGACCAGCAAACAGGTACACTGTTGTGCATGTTGTTTTCATCTGGCTTGTGAAAATGAACCAATGCATCCATCATACTCGTAGCTAAAAAATGTTTATGTTACTCCATGTATTCAGCTTGAAATGGAGTTGGTTCTTCTTTCTGATTGTCTGGATTTCTTGCAGAAGTCAGAAATGAATTCTGTGCTGTACTTTAAATCTAGTTTATGTATCTCCTCCCTCCAATCTAAACATGATTTACTTTTCTTCTCCAGAGACAACTGTATCTAGAACAGTTCGGAGGCCAGCAGAACCTATGATGAATCCTTTTTCAACAGATGCACTACCATCTCATAACATGAAGAACATGTGCAGAATATGTTACAGGCCTTTGAAAAAGAAAGTGGAAAATCCAGTACAGTCCTATTCTCATGTTGAACCTTCTGTAGTGGCAGTTTTAATTTGCGGTCATCTATATCATGCTGATTGTTTGGAGGGAAGAACTAGTACAGAAGAGCAAACTGATCCATCTTGCCCCTTGTGTGGAAGCCTGAAATCCTGGGGAGAATCCTAGATAACAGCAGTAAGTCATCAGCATTGTACAGGTCTTGACTTTTTTTCCTTCTAGAAGGTGTAGTTTAGCCGTAGGACAAGAGAGAATATTAGATGGAATATAGGCTGCTTATTTACAGAGATATGTGGGCGCTTTTTGTTACCTGTTTCCTGATCCTGGTTGTACTCTTGTACCCCCCTTATCTTTGGGGGTGAATTTGATTACATGCTAAACATTTGTCAAAGATATATAATCTTGAACATCCTATTTTAATGGTTAGAAAAAGAACCTGAAAGTGATCATATGTAGCCTACTAGAGAATGTATGGTATGTAAATGGTTTTTTCATCTAGGTGTGCTTGAGATGGGGTAAATTTATGTGCCTGGTATCTATCTCTGAAAATGGTGGATATTTATTTGAATGCTTTTTCCTTTATTACTGATGCCAATGTCTCAATCAAAATGGTGGGTTATTGAGAAGAAAGTAGCAGTCAATTGGCGTGACTCTCTTTTTCTAGGTATTTTTACCTAACTTGTTAAGTGAAAGATCTTAAATTAGGGGGAGATTAGTCCATGAAAATATGGGTTACCAAAAAGAATGGTTGGTTGTTGATTGGAAGCCATATAGAAGCAGCTTATTATAATAGCCCATTAGCTAGGTAGTTAAAGAATGGCTCTGTGAATGGTAAGAGTATTTTGAATGTTATATAAAGTTATTGAGTTGTTGTAAGTGTAAAACTTTACAAGTAATTTAAACAATGTTAAAAAAAAAAAAAAAAAAAAAAAAAAAGAGGAAGAGAATGGCTTGGGCCAAAGTGGTTTGTTTCTTGGTTGATGCATGCAGATGCAGTTGCATTTGCATGACATAGGTTTGCAGCGCCGCCATTGTCGTGGTGATGGTGAGATGAGCAGAGTCTCATCGAAAAAGGCCGATTTTGATTCGCGTTTTTGTTGTTGTTCTGTGTCTTCTTCTTGCATGCGGAGTTTGTCGCTGTCCTCCAATTGGATATTATTATTATTAGCTTAATTTTCTTTTTTATTTACCTTATATTTTGTTCATTAAAAAAATATCCAATAGTTTAATCCTTGTGAAGAGGATTGAGATATTATATAATATTTCAAATGCCAAGTGGCATTTAAACATGCCACATCAGTCCTGTAAATAAAATTATGAAATATGGAAAATATGAAGTCAATACCTCGCCTATACATGTGTACTCCGTCCTTGGCTTTTCTCTTTTGCAGGCTTCCAGCGTAGCAGTTCGTTTCCACCTCAACGGAAAATACAATAAATTAATTATGAGTACTTCAATTTATTTTTATATGGTAATATATATTCATATATGCTTTCAATATGGAACGAGTATCATAGTTAGTTGACAATAATTGAAAGAAATATGGATATGGAGTTTAGGTTTGTTGTGTCCAGGAAAATGAAGAGGTCGTTTTATGAAGTGTTTGTAGTCAAGTTGGCAGCAAGGTTGCCCCAAACACTCTCTTTGTCCAAAGGCGGGAATTCGACACCCCATTTCAGTCATAGTCTTTGTCGGATCCTAGTGTTGGATTAGTCGGGTAAAATCGGACACCATGACAAAAAAAAAAAAAAAAAAAAAAGAAGAGGTCATTTTATGGTTGGTGTTATAAAACTATTGTATAAAACTATTGATAACAAAATAAATATAGAACAAAATGTAAGATAGAAATCAAATGAAAAGAAGAGGAAGAGAGATCTTTGTATATTTCATATATCTTAAAGATATATACTTATTCTTATATATCAATTGTTACAATTTGAACGTGTGGTGACACTCATAATTATTCATTTGACATTGTACTTGCTTTACCAAACAAAATATCTTGAGTTGATAATGAATACTTAGTTTCTCTTACTTTAATCCTAATTTGGCTTATCAAGTAAAATATCTTGAATTTAACAATTTCAGCTATATATTGTTATAATCTTGCATGTCTCATCCAATAAATTCATCTAAACTAATCAATGAAGATACGAAGTCAAAAAAAAAAAAAAAAAAACCCATAGAAAAAAATACTTTGACTGGTATTGTGAATGTAAGAACTTTTCTTTTACTAAAAAAAAAAATACACCTTTTAAAGAATATATATATATATATATAAAACCTTGTCTTTGTCCAAATACAAGCTCTATTTGGTTTTAAAAATGGGCCAACAAACTCACGTTTCGGCCCAATATTTCTACCCAAGCTACCGGCTAGTCAGTGGACCAGACAACATTTACGACGACGTTACAAGAGCAGTTGGTGACTTCCAATCCAATCCACTCCCATTAATGAATAATGATCTCCCAATCAACAGTTCTCTGGTCTGTTTCCCGTCTTCTTCAAGGTTGTACGTTTTGTTGTTGCGATTCGGTTGATTGCTGAAACCAGGAAGAAAACAGTTTACTTGGAGGTGTTTGATCTGAAATGGTAAGAGGATTTTACCATTTCTTGTCTTTTATCATTAGATTAGCTTCACTTTTTTTCTTGAGTTATAATCGTTTTTCTCAAGGTTTTTATTTAATGCCAGAAATTTCTGGTGATAAAGGAAAAGGAGGAGAAAATTAAAAGTTTTTATCTTGAATGAATTGGATTTTGGGTTCATTATTTATATGCAGCTGTTTTCTGATTTGAAAATGCATATTGTTGATAGAGGAACTGTTGGATGAGATTTATGAGGAATAATTCTCTATGTTGTTTAACTGCTGACTTTAAGGTTGCTGTAGATAAAATAAAACTGGAAAATGCGCATATTGTTTGTTTATAATAGAATGTATAAACAGATGAAACATTTGGAAGGTTCAAGATTTTCCTTTCGTGTCAACACGGCCACAATAACTGTAATTTTTATTGATAAAATGTCTTCCAGTTTAATGTACTTTCAGCTTCTAGTTTTTTTTATACAATTGAAGTACCTTGAGGGTATATGCAACTGCTACTGGTGCTGAGTTCTGGCTATTTTAGTTATTGGCTTTTAAAACATTTTTTATGTTTCTAAAGAATTGTTCCTAGTTGATTCTCTGTCAATTGATTGATTATCTCTCAATGATTTGATTTGTTCTTCCTCAATGTTGGAAAAGGGCCATGTTTGCAATTCTTGCATTCTCTTTTACGCTAGAATTTTATTTTTTCTATTGGTTTTAGGTTTACCACTCAAGTTTTGTTGATGAGGAAGGAATCACTAAAGCTTGTGGATGCCCTCTTCTTCCCCTCAAAAGCCATGTAAAAGGACCTGCCCCAGTTTCAGATCAAGGTTTAGATTTTACTCTTCTTTTTTTCTTTTTTAGTATCCAAACTACAAGAAATGCATACATTTTTTGTATTAATGATAATAATCACTAAATGCAGATCGAACAGACATTGTTGATGAAGCAATCACATTTTTTAGAGCGAATGTTTTCTTCAGAAACTTTGAACTAAAAAGTTCAGCCGATAAACTCCTTATTTATTTAACATTCTATATAAATGTTGCCTTAAAGAGGCTAGAAGGCTGCAGAACTTTGGCTGAAGGAACAAAGGCAATAATTAACCTGGGCTTGGAAAAGGTTTCCGTGCCAGGAGAACCTGGTTTTCCCTTTCCAGGGTTATTTACACCTCCACAATCTCAAGAAGAAGCAGGTAAAGATTAACTGTTCTCGTATTTCACCTTCTAAACACATGAAATTCTTAAATTATAGTAAACTTGGGTAGTCTAAATCAGATTAAAAGTCTATTATGGCATGTATGACAAGAATTAGATCGTATAACTTATTTGGATAGTCTAGTCATACTGCAAAAGTTTTTACAGGATAATCTCAGAACTAAGTAACTAAAAACTAGATTGGCAATTATGATTTGCGCACTGCTAGGACCCTTAAATGGGGACCTTGTTCTTAGCTTATATCTGCAGTGTCTGTGTTTAGACATGCTGAAAGAGCACCGAGGGCAAGCCAAATCAAACGAGCTAATTATTACCAAAGCCTACTAGCCTAAACATTGATTGGATTAATACATAGCTGTAACTCAACATTGCTTTGCTTAGTTTGTTGGTTTAATGGTTAGTCAAATTAGTGATGAAGCCATAGAGTAAGCCAATACATATATTTGTAGTAAGCTTACTTATCTGCTATATTTTTTTGAATCTCATGCTGAACTCCCTGAGTACAACAGTGATGTTCAGGAATTATCTGAAGCAAATACGTGAGGAAACCAGTGGGAGATTATTGAGCGTGGCATACAGGCCGAATGGGACTCCCAATAAATGGTGGTTGGCTTTTGCTAAGAGAAAGTTCATGAACATTATCATTCCTTAAAAGAGTTTTTTTTTTGCATCTCAGCTCAGCTCAGTTTTCAGGAAATCCCAAAATTTCCAATCTTCCAAAAGGTAATGTGCTGTAATGGTTAAATACTTTGCTTAGGGAGAGGGGTAGTGGTGAAGTACTCCGATGAACATTTTTTTCCTTTGGTGATTTGTTCTGTAAAAAGTGAAGGAAGAATTTATGCCTATCTTCTTTGCCAATTATTTCTTAATTCTGCAGCCAAATGTTTTCCTATGGAACACAGCAGTAGAAGTTCTTTGATTAATCTTCTATATTAATAAAATACTTATTATATTTTTAAAAAAATTAAATTTTGTTTCACTTATTACTCCTTTTTTTTTTTATTATTATTATTATTTGTTATGAGGCAAGATTTACGACAAATGATGTGTATATATATACGATATATTTTTTGTTTGAAATATCTTTTAATTCAAGAATGATTAATGAATAATAATTATAAGTATTAATTGAAAAGATATTTTTAAATAAAAAATACTATTTTGATTAATTTGATAGGTAATTAAAAAAAAGAGAAAGAGAAGACTACTAAATAACAAAAGAGAAAAAGAAAAAGAAACATGGTTGTAACTGCCTACTGAAAAAGAGCAAAAACAAAAGGAAGTAAAAAAAAACACCAAATACAGAAAAATGCACGCAGATCTGAACTCATCATCGTCTCCATCAAGAAAACACAGCAGCCGCCACCACCTTCAAATCCATGAAGCTTAGCTGCCGGACTCCCATTTTTAACCAACCCCACTGTTTTCTTTCCACTTTTTCTTCCAATGTCATCATCAGCAGCCAAGTCTTCAAGTAAGAGTCACCGAAACCATGCTGTCCTTCATCAATCTCTACTCCAAACTCAATCCCACAAGAAGTATTCTTCCGTTTCTCCTTCAGACCTTAATCTCGATGATGCTTGCAAGATTTCTGATAATTCTTGTCAGCACTTGCTCGAACTCCGATCTAAACTTGGCCCTCATCCCTTTAGGAACCTCCAAGATTGTCTTAAAGTTCGCCCTCTGGGCCGCGCATCCATCCGTCGCGAACCGCCTGGAGAGGTCCTCCACTGTGGCGCGTGTAAGAACGCGCCTCCGAGACTCCTTGTATGCGTAGCCTGCGCCGCCGTCTTCTGCCACCTCCATGCTCTTTCGCATGCTTTGGAGTTTTCTGTAGCAGAAGGCGATGATGATGGATCGTACCATGCAATCGCTGTGGACGTCGACCGCGCAGAGCTCTTCTGTTGCTTCTGCAAGGACCAGGTTTACGACCGAGAGTTTGATTCTGCTGTGGTTCTCGCACAGTCTGCCGCCTCCACGATCGGTTCCATTCCCGGTCCTTCGATGCCACATTCTGCAGAGAACCTACGGAAGCGGCGTCGTGTGGAATACAGACCGTGGATGCCTGATCCGAAGGAGCAAGCTCTGATTGAGGGAAAGTCGAGTCCTATGACAAGTCTTGGCGAGTCTGATTCGGACCTCCCATGGGGTCTCAGGGGCCTTAATAATTTGGGTAACACTTGTTTTATGAACTCAGTGTTGCAAGCATTGTTTCATACCCCGCCATTGAGGAACTATTTTTTGAGTGACAAGCATAATCGCTATTTCTGTCAACAGAAGAATAAAAGTAACCCTACTAATAAGAATGCCGCCAGGTTGTGTTTGGCTTGTGATTTGGATTCCATGTTTTCTGCGGTTTTCTCTGGGGATCGGATGCCATTTAGTCCGGCAAAGTTCTTATACAGGTCTGCCTTGCCTCTTAAATGCATTCAAGAATTTTTTAGATGTTCAAATGCGTTATGAGCCAGCCTCCTTTTTTAGTTTTATCTTTTTTGCTTTTCTTTTCTATGAATGGATTTGCTCCATTGAAAATGCAAAACTGGTTCTTTTTTTAGTTGTGAAAATGCTATTATTTTGTCCAAATGGGGATGGATGTATGCTTTTGGATTTTGCATATTAACAATGGAGAAAGTGCCAAAAAGAAAAAGTGTTATGCATGTAATTGCTTATGTTTGAAGTCACTTGTGTTTGGTCCTCTGAGCTTTTTCGACATGTCTTTATTATAGCTGTAGTTTCATTTCAGCTGGTGGCAGCATGCATCAAATCTTGCAAGTTATGAACAGCAGGATGCACATGAATTTTTATCTCCATTCTTGACGGAATTCATGAGAAGATGCAGAAGGACACACGGCAGCTCCTCAGTCAAGGTTAATCTTTTACTGTACCTCTTGATGAATTGTGGTCTTTTATTGTGTTATTTTATGCAACTTCTGTGTTATATTGGAACATCCTATTTTCAGTAGTTCTGTGGGGTTAGATAGTTTTATGCTATTTGATTTAATTTTTACCCCAAAAATTTGAGGAAAAGATCTGTTTTGTGATCCAATCAAGAAAATTTTCTGCAACAGGATTCTTTCTATTCAATGTTTATGTTGAACCACTTATCCACTTAGATTTTAACTCCCATACTCATGGAATTGACATTGTAGGTGGATATACTTTGTTTTCTGGTAATGTTTGAATGATATTAAAATCTTCAGAAAATTTAAAAGCTATGTACCTTGAGAACACTTTAAAAAAGGAGAGGGGGTCATGCAGTTGCCATAGCCTTTGAAGCCTCTTTTGCTTTCTATTTGGGATGCTTAGGACCTTAAACCACATTCTCACTCTTTTTTTCCTTTTTCTTTTTTCGATTGTTTCAGTTAATGGATGGATTAGTAGTTCTTTCATGAGAGATTGCTGAAGCTACTAGTGATCCAGTGAGAATATGACTAGTCTGTCAATGCCCTTTCTCCTCTGTTTTCTAGTCTCTCCACTGATCAAGGGATCCAAAATGCTATTTGGAGAGCGACTTCAGTATTTGATTGCAGTGGTGGGTCTATAGGTCCTTTCTTCGCTCTAGGCAAAGATGAATTCTCTCAGGTTAGGGCAGCAAGCTTGCAATCTGCTTCTCTCCTTGTAAGTCCAAATCTTCCTAGTATTCTTAAAATAGGAATTTTCGTGCCATGTTATTCTCATACCTACTTCAACTCTTAAGATGTGTTTTGGAGTAGCGATCAGGTGTGCAGAAAAGTTTAAACTAGGTAGATATCCTTGCAAAAATCATCTAAAAGAATTTGTGGTATAGTGTTGCTTGCATTTCACTTCCCACTTAAATTTTTGTGGACCTGTTCTCATGGCAGATTAAGAACTTATGAGTTTGTTGCAATTATAAAAGTCTATACATAGTACCCTTTGCCTCCATTTTTGTTGCCTAATGCTACAATCTTATACTAGAAAACTGAGGCTTTTACGATATTACCTCGGCACAGAACTTCATATCTAAAGACAGCCTAGTGCATCCTTGTTGAGCATTTGAGTACTTTTGTGCTTGTTTCATGATTCATTGGCTTTAGGTACCCTGTATTTGATCTTGTGATGTAAATTAGATAGACACAAAGCTTTCAAGGAAATTGTGGAAGCAGCTTGTTTGGCCTTGTATGTTAGAGCCAGTTACTCAGTTTGAATTGAAAATGAGTTGTGATTCACCCAATAGGGCCTGCAGTATACATTTGAACATTTTGCTGTGTGGTGTTCCCAAACATTATCTGCTATTAGCTGACAGTAGTGATTTAGCATAAAATAATTGTTGTAGCCAAATTTTGGGTTGAATGATATGGGATCTGTTCTTAAGCTTTTAGATCTTTCTTGCAGGCAGTGGAGAATGCTGTATTGCTCACAGAGTATTCTCAGGTATCTTGAGGTCTGATGTCATGTGCACAGCTTGTGGCTTCACATCTACTACATATGATCCATGCATTGACATCTCATTGGACCTGGAACCAAATACAACGTCCGCAAAATCCCAGAGTGAGCCAGAATCTGCAAATGCTAGTGAGAGTTGTGGAATTTCTACCTTGATGGGGTGTTTGGATCGTTTCACAAGGCCTGAGAAGTTGGGTTCTGACCAAAAGTTCTTCTGCCAACAGTGTCAAGTGCGACAGGAATCTCTAAAACAGATGTCAATAAGAAAGCTTCCACTAGTGTCTTGCTTTCATATAAAAAGATTTGAACATTCACATATCAAGAAAATGTCAAGAAAGGTTGACCGGTATCTGCAGTTCCCTTTTTTATTGGACATGGCACCTTACCTCTCATCATCAATCTTGAGGAGTCGATTTGGAAATAGACTTTTCCCCTTAGATGGTGAGGAGGCAGAAGCGCCCAGTGAAGAAGTTTCATCAGAGTTTGAGTTGTTTGCTGTGATCACCCACAGTGGTAAACTAGATGCAGGTCATTATGTAACATACCTGAGATTAAGTAATCAGTGGTACAAGTGTGATGATGCATGGATTACACAGGTGAATGACAACATTGTGAGAGCTGCCCAAGGTTACATGATTTTCTATGTCCAGAAAATGCTCTACTACAGAGCAAGTGAAAGACAAGCTGGTTCTTGAGCAGCCTATGCTGGGGGAAAAAAAAAAATGAAGAATGAACCCAAAAAAAAAAAAAAAAAAAAAAAAAGAAGAAGAAAAAAGAAAAGAAAGAATCTGGTTTTGGAATAAGCAGATGTGAGCAGTCTGCTGTTCTTCCTTCTCCCACACTGCAATTTCTATGGCCAATTTTTTTTAGATTGCAATGGACCATTATTTGAGCCTGAATTATTTTTTCTTTTTATTTTTTGGGAACTTTTTAAGGCTTCATCTAACAAATGGTAAAACATTTTTTAACACGAAGAAAGGGGATTCCTCTAGATTGAGATAAAGTGAGTTTTAGCTCCACTGATTCTTCATTGAAATGTTTTGTTATTGTTACTGAAACGATTTTCAAGTTGAAATTATCATTTTCACTTGATTTGGTTAGACCATCTGATTTTTTTTGATTTATTATGAATTTGACTAATTCACATTAGATATTCTCGGATCTTGTAACATTTTTTATTCTGCTAAGTCAATGTCTTTATAATAAGATTTTTGTTTATTGTACAAAGGCTTTGCGAGAAATAGGATGTTGGCGTGGATTGTTTGACTAGATAGGCCCAATTCAATAGCTACTTAATGTGAACCTTCTGCCTTCATTATCGAAGCCCATTTCCATATGGTTGGCAGTTAAATCCTTTTTCCAGTTTTTATTTGGTAAGTGGCGGTTAATCATTTTCCACTTCCCGGTAAATAACAATTCTACATAAACACCAATTTTCCAATATTGTTTTCAACTTTTCTCCAATTTTAATAATGTCGCGGAAACTCTCTCCAAAAATGGAAAACAATTAGATACTCCCTCCAAAAATTCATCGGATAAGATTTTATATATTTGTTTAGAAAATACAGTATATATTTATTTTAAAAAAAGAAAAAAAAAAATCCATAAAAATATTATTACATTAAATATATAAGATAATGAAGAAATAAATAAATGAGAGTATAATTTAGTGTATGTTATAAAACTAATAATAATTAAAGAGAGAAATAGAGACAACATGAATATAAAACTCTAGTTTAGATAAATTAGACAACAAGATAATAAAGAAGTTTAGAAGGTATAAATTATATTTACATAATAAATAGATAGATTTATAATTGTGTAATATTTAATATAAATATAACTTAAAAGATTTTATTTATTATTTTAAAAAAAAAAAATAAATTCAAAGTCCAAGTTAATAATATATATATTTATTTAATTTACATTTAAAATTTTATATGAAATATCTTGTGAACATAAAATAAAATAAAAAAATAAATTGGGGTAGAATTCACGTGTTTAACAATATTCTGAGGTAGCAATGTTCTGCTGAGTAGCCTTATCATCATCATCTTCCTGATAAAATCCCCAAATTCTGTCTTCTTTCTTCGACGTTTTTTTTTTCTTTGTCTCTTCTCCACAATCAGTCAATCAATCAATTGTGTTTCTCGTTATCCTATACCAACTTTTATCAATCTTAAAACTTTTTGGATTTGCTACTTCTCAAATCCAATTATTACATCTTTTTCTTCCCCCTTTTATATCAATTTTGGAGAATTCTTTGGTTGGGGCTCGATTTCATAGAAGAGAATTTCAGAAAGGGTTAATGTAGATATTTGCTGGGACTTAGGTTTTTCACCCGTATAATTAAGCTGTAAATCTTCGAGGAAGCTCTAGTGGTTGTCTCTCTAATCAGGTAAATTGAAATAACCTTTGTTTTTTTAATTTTTTTTTTTTTTTTGGTTTTCCGCTCTTTCTTCCTTTTCCTTCCTCTGTATTTAATGAGTCATTTATGGTTCTTCTTAGATACGCTTGTCTCTGATTGGTGAAGTTTTTATTGGTTCTTCTATACACTATTTTCCTTTTTTTTTTTTTTTTTTTTTTTTTTTCTAAAAAAAAAAAAACTTTGAGTGAGTTACGGTTGAATGCTAATTTTAGAGCTGAAGGGGAAAAAGTTATTTTTTGGTGCTATTCGGGATATAGAGAAATTATGTAGCGGCTGAAATCTGTGTTTATTTTTTACTGATTGAGGAAATAAAGTTGAAGCACAGTACAGCAATGTTACGCAGTCATTAAATTGTATTTTTCCGCTTGCTTGTGGCTGAATGATAGTAGAATTAAGGATCGTTGTTCGGGATTACCATTTTTAGGATTTGAATGAATTTTGCTTAGGGCTTCTTCGAAATATGATAATCCAGTTAGTGATAGTTAACGAGATTTCCCTGTGCTTTTGGTGGCAAGATGATGGAAACTATATAGCGGATTTAGATTTGGCAAGTGTAGGAAATGTAGCAGGTTACTTTTGTAATTTTTCAACTATATAAGTTGAGTATAAAATACCAGGGGAGAGGAGGTGGTTGGTGGAGTTTTCTCTGGGGTTCAGGTTTTGGGTTTTCTTGTGGATCTTTGTAGCTAATCTCTGATTTTATTGATTTAATCAGGTATTAACTCAATGTGTATTTATATTCAGATTGAATTTTCTCTGCTACGGATGTAGTTTATGGGGGATCTGATACTTTGATGATTGACTAACATCAGAAATTTAAATGGGTCTGTTCTATCTCTTTGTAGATTCTCCTCCTGACGCAGAATGATGAGCCTGAAGGATTGGGTCCTGTCTCAGCTAGTATCCAAGTCATTAGCTGTGTCTAGGCCACTTTCAGCATCTGATACCTTTTTATCAGATGAACCTTCGAATGGAGAGTTTAGCAACCAAGGTATCAGCATGCTTTGTGTGAATGTCTTACTATACCACTTTGTAAACTCACAGATTTTCTTTGGTTACATTGCTAATTTAATACGTTGGTCCTGTAAAATTTGTTTGTGAGCTTTTTAAACTCTATTGCTGTGTGAAAAATGTTTGAACCGTTGTCATTGTTATAGCATTTTTACTGGTCCTTAGAGAATCTGAGAGCAAGACTGCATATTTCTTTTTTATTGAATTCAGTATAGACTCTACCTGATTGAGGATTGCTATAAGACCCTACAAGATTTTGTTGTATATGCAAACTTTCTGTCTAGAGAAATAAGGTAAAATAGTTGGTACTTGTTTCTGGCTTCATCCTGTTTTTGCCACAAAATTGTAATTCACCGATGCATATTATTATTATTATTGTTTCTTCTATTGTTAGAAATCATGATAGACTCTATGGAGTGTCTTTTTTATTTATTTATTTATTTTTCTTTGATGGTCTGATCACAGATACTTGCAGTGGCAAGTTAATTCCTATTCAGGTGGTTGAACTTTCTTTCTTGTACTTTTTTGCAAGTCCTGTGGTTACTAGATCATAATTGGCTATTTTTTTTTTTATTTAGAATAATAATAATAATGAAAGAAGGGAAAGAAGAACTGCTACTGTTTTTGTGAAATTTATGGATATCCAATTTGATTCACATTTTCATTACTGCATAATGTTTAGATCTGATTAAATTTTATTCATTTGGTTCCTGCTGTGAATCTTATTGCAGTTCTAGTATCAGATAATGCATCGTACAGTTCCAGAAGTAATCAGGAAAGTCAGAACCATGTCCTTTCCTCTTCAAGTGATAATCAGGAAGATTTAAGTCATCTCAGTTTGAGGCCAGATTCTTCTCTGAGTAATTGCAAAATTGATGAGAATAAATTGGATCCCTTGGGGAAGATTGAAAACCTTCAAATTAAGTTTCTGCGCATTCTTCACCGACTTGGTGTGTCACGAGACAATCTAATGGCATCAAAGGTCTTGTATCGAATCCATCTGGCCACTTTGATTCGATCAGGAGAATCAGATCTTAAAAGAGCTAATCTGAGAAGTGATAGGGCTCAGGAAATAGCTGCTGAACAAGAGGCTAATCGCCTACCTGAACTGGATTTTTCATTTAAAATACTTGTCTTGGGGAAAAGTGGTGTTGGGAAGAGTTCAACAATAAATTCAATATTTGATCAAGTGAAGGCTACAACTGATGCCTTCCGGCCTGCTACCAATTGTATTCAAAATGTTTCAGGGATTGTGAATGGCATTAAAGTAACCTTCATTGATACTCCAGGCCTGTTGCCTTTCTCACCAAAAACCTTGAAAAGAAATCGGAAAATTCTGTATGCTGTGAAGAGGCATGTTAAAAAATCACCTCCAGACATCATTCTGTATTTTGAACGCTTGGACCTGATAAAGTCAGATTATAGTGATTTCCCATTGGTGAAGCTTATAGGTGAAATACTTGGTCCTCCAATATGGTTCAGCACCGTTCTTATCATGACTCATGCTTCCTCTGCACTTCCTGAAGGACCCACTGGGTATCCTGTTAACTATGAATCTTTTGTATCACATTGCACGGAGGTGGTACAACACTACATACACCAGGCAGTATCTGATTCTACACTTGAGAATCCTGTCATTCTGGTGGATAATCATCCTCATTGCAAGACAGAAAATACCGGAGAGAGAGTTCTTCCAAATGGACAGGTTTGGAGGTCCGAATTCTTTTTTTTGTGTTTATGTACCAAAGTTTTAGGTGATGTTAATAGTTTTCTGGACTTTGAAGACAGCATTCACCTGGGTCGATTAAGTAGTAACCGACTGCCTTCATTGCCTCATCTGCTCTCATCATTTCTCAAGCACCGCACTCAACTGAACCTAAATCCAGCTGAAAATGAACTTGATGTGTCTCTATTTTCAGACATAGATGAAGAGGATGAATATGACCAGTTACCTCCAATTCGTATTTTGACAAAAGCTCAGTTTGAGAAATTGAGCAACTTTCAGAAAAAGCAGTATCTAGATGAATTGGATTATAGGGAAATCCTGTATTTGAAAAAACAACTGCAAGAAGAATCCCTTAGAAAAGCAGAAAAACTTTCAGGAGGTGGAAGTAGAGAGTATGGAAATCATTCCGATGATCAGGAGGTAGAACCAGAGCCAATTCTCTTACCAGATATGGCTATTCCTCTAAGTTTTGATTCAGATTGTCCAGTACATAGGTATAACTGTCTAGTTTCAAGTGATCAGTGGCTAACAAGGCCAGTTCTTGATCCTCATGGATGGGATCATGATGTGGGGTTTGATGGAATCAATCTGGAGACAGCATCGGAAGTAAGAGAAAATGTCTTTGCATCCATCGCTGGACAGTTGAGTAAGGACAAGCAAAACTTCAGTATTCAATCTGAAAGTGCTGCAGCATTTGTTGATCCCAGAGGACCCACATACGACATAGGTTTTGATATTCAGTCTGCTGGGAAAGAGTTTGTTTGCACAGTTCACAGTAACATAAAGCTGAAGAATTTGAAACAGAACCTTACAGATTGCGGTCTTTCCCTGACATCTTTTGGGAATAAATACTTTCTTGGTGCTAAGCTTGAAGATAGTGTTCTGGTTGGGAGAAGAACGAAATTAGGAATTGCTGCTGGTGGGATGGCAGGTGCAGGCCAAGCTGCTTGTGGTGGGAGCTTTGAGGCTACTCTACGAGGAAGACACTACCCTGTGAGAGATGATAAGGTCAGCTTTGCAATGACTGTCCTTTCCTTCAACAAGGAAATAGTATTAGGCGGAAATATACAATCTGATTTCAGGGTGAGCCGTGGGACAAGAATGACAGTGAATGCCAATCTAAACACTCAAAAAATGGGGCACATTTCTGTGAAGACAAGTAGCACAGAGCACGCTGAAATAGCTTTAATTGCATTAGTCTCAATTTTTAGGGCTTTTCTGCGGAAGAAGGCCAATAACGATCGTAGCAGTGAAGTTGGGTAATATTTTGCTTCAAAACTAGCTTTTTGTTTGCTGAAGGAACTTTGGTTTCCTGCATCGAGGTAAATCCTTTCTTGCTGTAGTGTAACAATAATAAGATAGGCAAAAACACTTCCAAGGGAGAGAGATAGTGTGTTGTAGTTGATGAGCAAAACAATACCAGTGTTCACTGAGAGAGCTATCAAGAACTTGATGTGGTGGGAATGCAGAGCAGCAGCACCATATACATACATACATATATATATATATATATATATATATATCATGAAATGTGACTGAACCAAAAGAAAGAGAGACAACAAAGTGTATAGTCTTAGTTAAAATAGAGAGATAATTAGAGGCTCTCACCCAGGAGTTTTGTTCTCTGTAGTTGATTTTGAATCATACAGCCTGGTAAAAGCTGTTCGTTTTTTGAATATATACCAAGGTTCATTTGTGTGTACTACCTCCCTCGCCTTCCATTCTCTATGTTTGTTTTGCTGGTAGCATTCTTTAGTACTCAATTTCTTTCTAAATTTGTTTGAATTCTTTGCTTGATCAGAGAATTATGTTTTAGGAGAAGAAATGTTGGAGGATCTTATTTCAATAAAACTCATATCCAATCCAAATCCAATACCACCGCAAGAACGAAAGCTCTAATTGTATCAATGGAGGTTCTCAATCGGATCCTCCATGGATGAGTCTTGAATCACAAATCATCAACCAATCAACAATCAATATATAGAAACAAAGATTCCATCTTTTTTTTTTTTTTGGAAGGTAATATGTACATGAAAATTTCAAAAGAAAGACAAGGATTCATTCAACTGCAAGGTGAAGAACCCCATAGAACCTCTGCAATAATGGTAGCTGCTTCAGCATCAGAAACAGAAGCTTCCCTAACTCTCTTCAATATTTCCTGCTTAAATGCCCTTTTCTCTCTCTGCCTCAATCCTTCTCCCACCTCCAATTGTACTGCAAATCTTGCCACACAGCTTGCAAATGGATGTTTCTCCAAGAACTTCTTCTCCTTCTTATTTCTACTACTAAAATATACCAACCTGTCTTCTTCTTCATCACTATTACTGTTATCATTATTTTCCCCTTTCTCCATTTCAATCAAAGTACCGCCCAATTCTGACCTCTGCAAATCCACAAGTTTCTTTATCAGACCCGCCTCGTTCAGCATTGATTCAATAGCTTCTTTCCTTCCGAAATACCCGATCTCCATTATGCAATCGATTGCCATGACTTTCAAACCCAATTCACTTGAACTTGAACGACGATGATGATTATAATGATAATCATCCCCCAGAATTTCAACGATTTTCAAAATCCCACCAAACGAATCCAATTCGTCGACTAGTGGGCTCTTTATGGCTTTGATTAGGGATTTTAATACGTCTAAGCCGCACATAGATCCCATCGTGACTAAACCCTTTATGGTTTGTCCGGCAAGAACTTGCCCGACGAATACATCCTTGTTGAAAAGTACCAATTCCTTCAGTGTGTAGGCAGCCATTTCTCTAACCCTTTTAGAAATACTCGCTCTCCCCAGCAAACTTTCCAGTAGCGTATATATTCTCGATTTTAACAACGCGTCCTGAAAATGTATGTCGAATCCCCGGCCGAGTCTGTCCCGTAATTGACTCAGTTTCCCGATTATCAAACTTTCCTCATCCTCCCACGAAGTAGTAGTATTAGAAGAAGAAGATGAAGAAGAGGTAGAAGAATCCGAATTGGTAAACCGTTCCCGCAAAATCCCGGCGAGTTCCTCCAAGTTCTGGCGGTCGATCCAAGCTTGAATTTCTGACCCAATCAATCTGGAAAGTCGAGAGATCTCGTGGGCTCTAATTTTGTTAGTCAAAAACGATCTGATTCTGTGCTTGGACTTGGATTCTTCCTGAGTCTGGACTAAAACTTTGAGTTGAGAAAGGTGAGAAGAGAGAGTTGATAGACGAGGGTCAGAAGAAAGAAACATAGCGAGCTCTGTTTCAATCTGAGCTAAGAGCTTAGTAGGTGAATCAGAATCAGAAACAGCGGAAGTATTTGTTTGAAAATGGTGAGAAGCATCTTTGAGAAGTTGCAGAACTTTCAAGGCATGGTGGTGGTAATTTGGAGTTGCAGATACTAATTCTTCTTCATCACCCATTGAAGAAGAAGAAGAAGAAGAAGAAGAAGACGTGAGCAAATTTGCCTGCTATTTCTTGATTGATAATTTGATATGGATATGGAGAAACAGAGACGGAGAAACCACCAGTCTTGGTCCTAACATACATATATATATATATATACAGAAATTTTTCATAGGAAGGTATGACATTGCCAATGGAGAAATTATCCCTTGCCTTAAATGATTCAAATGAGCCACGAATCCATGAAACCAGGTAAGTTTTCTTCTCTCTTTTAGTAGCCTTTGGTGTTCTAAATTTTCCTTTAATGGTCAAGAATTGAATATGTTTGGTGTTCTTTATTGGTATTATTATTTTTTTCTGTGGGTTTGGTGGTAGTTCTAAAGTAAGAACCTTTTCCTTTTTGTGAATATGTGAAAGACTTAAATGGTGTGGGATTTTCAAGGTATAAGCTCCTCCAATTCCAGCTTTGTATTGATTTAAAGTAAACATGAAGCATCAATTTTGTCAATTGTCTATTTACATTAAGAGGAAATCATATGATTGTTTAATACTGCAAAGTTTACTTGTAGGTTGGGTAGATGATGCCCTGGATGGCTGTTGATCCTTTCTTTGTATTTATAGATGATGCCCTGCAAAGTTTATGGCTTTCTGCCACTCTTCCAGCACATTCCACTATCTATTAGGTTTAGGCAAACTATACTACAAGTAGATAAGGTTATCATTTTAAACTCCATTTCCTTTCATTTTCAGGAAAGAATACGCAGTTTTAGTATCAACTGGAAGTTTCAATCCTCCAACCTACATGCACTTGCGATGTTTCGGTTAGTAGTTCCTTTATCTTCTAATTGTTTTAGATCTTTTATTTTTCTTTACTTTTCAAGGAAGAAGATAAACTTTGGTGTCCCTTTCAAGTGCATCATAGTATGAACTTTGGATCATATTTCTCCATCCTCAAGTTAACCTGCTAACTAAAATCACAAGTTCGTAAATTGGGATGTTAGTAAACTATGTTGAATGAATTACTTGATTGGTATTGTATTCATTTGCGTCACAAATTACATCTTCATTTCATTTATACATTACTCTGTTTTCATTCTTAGAGTTGGCAAGAGATGCTCTAAATTCAGATGGGTATTGTGTGATCGGAGGCTACATGTCACCAGTAAATGATGCATACAAGAAAAAGGTATATTATGTTCCTCTACCAATGAGATTGGACTGACTTGGCATGTTAACCTTGGATGAGTGGCCCAAGTTGATTCAGGAACAAAGTGCCTCATTGAAAAAATGGGTACGTTGTTATCAATCAGCGTTGTAAGTGATGAGAATAAAGTAACTATTCTTTTAGGAAAGCAATTAGATCATTGATTATCACTATTCTTAAACAAAAAATAAAAAATAAAAAAAAATAAAAACTCTCTCTTTTTAACTGGGTAAGAAATCAGCAGCTATCTGCCCCTTCAGTAGCCTTATAGGGTCTGCCCAATAGTGTTTATGCCACAACCCAAAATTGAATAAGGAAATGGAAAAGGGTTTAATGCATTTCAACTTTAAATATCCCAAATCCTTATTTTATAGTTAAATGAAACTTTATTTTGCTGAGGTATATTTGAGTATTGATCATCCGACTAGTCATGTCATACAGAGGAAAAGAAGGTATCAAGTTCAAATAGATCTTCCTTCTTGTTAACTATCACTTATACAAGGTCAAACCAGGTTCCCTTGCTAATAGATGTTTCTACCTTTATCACTATAGGGTCTTATATCAGCAGAACACCGAATTGCAATGTGTAATCTGGCTTGCAGAAGTTCTGAATTTGTGATGGTGGATTCCTGGGAGGTCTTTCTCTACCTGTCTTGACAAATGGGAGTTAGTTTATGCTCAGTGATGGGCTACATTTTGGTTATAACTTCGTGTATACTATCTTTAACTTCCAATATGATTTCTACAGGCAAGCCAGGCTTCTTACCAGCGAACATTAACAGTTTTATCCAGAATTAGAACTTTGTTATGTGAGAGTTGCTTGGTATGTAGTGGTGAGTTTCCCAGTCCTATTCTGTATCTCCTTTGGGCCCAAGAATAATTCTTTAATTGCAGAATTTTGCAACTATGGTTAGAATAGTTGCTATCCAAACCAGAGTCTTGACAGAATTTATTTCCCTCCTTAGTAGTTCAAGTTATTTTTTAATATTTCTATTATTTGGATTACCTTACCCCATGCAGAACATATAACTGAGCAGATTACTATCTTATCCACATTATGCATAGTTATGAGTTGCTCTGATGTTTTTAGAACAATATCCAATATATGAATATCTGGTTTTTCTACAGCATAGGATATCTAATATTGACTAAAGATTGTTTGTTTCTAATTTCATGAACTCTTTGTATATAGATTCTCTCAAGGTCATGCTTGTATGTGGTTCTGACCTGCTAGAATCCTTCACCATTCCTGGAGCTTGGATTCCTGATCAGGTAATGTGTTGTCTCCCATTTTATATGTTGGAAAAGTACTTAAAAACCTAGCAACTAAAGTTTGAGAAAGGTTAATGTATTGTTGCTCGTAGTTGTAGAAATTGAATCCATGGCTGAAAATGCGTGATTGAGTTGTTGTATTGGCATGATAAATAGGTTATTTTGCTACCATGATGCTCTATAAAATGTTATGATGGTGAAATCTTTTTTTTGATGTATCCATTCTTGCTAATGACTATGAGAAACCAGAGCACCTTGATATATTATCCATGATCCTCAATGATGAATGGTATTGGACACACTAGAGAATGGAAACCCTGATTTTCCAAGTAGAGATTAAAATTTCTTAAAAAACGTTAAAAGAAGATTACTGATTTTTTTGTCTGTCACTTTATTCAGGTTAGGTCGATATGCCGAGACTTTGGTTTGGTTTGTATTCGCCGAGGTGGTCAGGATGTTGAGAAGGTTATTTCTAAAGATGACATTCTGAATGAATACAAGGTGAGAAAATCTGCATATTTAGGATTCGAAAACCTCTGTTTGATGTGCTGCAATGTCTACTGAATATGTGTGTGTGTTTTGTTTTTTGCATTATTCCTTGCACATTTGCCAGTCAAAACCTAAAGCTCCTGATCTTGCCATATGCCCCAACTGCCCTGTTGAGGGATTGACACGCAGGGCACGGCAAGGCATTGTAGAGAAGAAGACAAGAGATGTTACTCTATGAGTATTCAGTTATTAATTAACCACAAATTTTTTGTGCAATGCCAGGGCAACATTAGGGTGGTTGATGAAGTGGTACAAAATGGGATCAGTTCAACTGGACTCCGGTAAATACCTCTTTCTATAGACCAAATTAAATGGGCAAAGAAGTAAGACATTACCTGCTCACAAATATATATAATTTTTTTCTCCTCTTTTTTGAGAGTGACAGGGAATGTATTTCTAGAGGATTGTCTGTGAAATACTTAACTGCAGATGCTGTAATAAATTACATTCAGCAACATCATTTATACATTCAGCAGAATAATGAGGATTCCCTGTCCTCTTGAGTCTCCAAAAACCAGACTACTGGCAGCAAGGAACCTATTCCAGTCAAGGATTGTACGGATGACTCTTTCTTCCATTAAGTACTCAATTCTTTTATATTATTTGTGGGGTGAAATTTATGAGAGGTGCACTTGGAGTTCATCTTGGTTGCAAAAAAAAATTTACAGAGAAATTGTGCTGTGCGTTCTAGCTAGGCCTTTATATTTCCCCTGTGCTGCTGTAATGGTTTGCTTTTAGGCTTAAATCTGTGTTTATTTTTTACTGATTGAGGAAATAAAGTTGAAGCACAGTACAGCAATGTTACGCAGTCATTAAATTGTATTTTTCCGCTTGCTTGTGGCTGAATGATAGTAGAATTAAGGATCGTTGTTCGGGATTACCATTTTTAGGATTTGAATGAATTTTGCTTAGGGCTTCTTCGAAATATGATAATCCAGTTAGTGATAGTTAACGAGATTTCCCTGTGCTTTTGGTGGCAAGATGATGGAAACTATATAGCGGATTTAGATTTGGCAAGTGTAGGAAATGTAGCAGGTTACTTTTGTAATTTTTCAACTATATAAGTTGAGTATAAAATACCAGGGGAGAGGAGGTGGTTGGTGGAGTTTTCTCTGGGGTTCAGGTTTTGGGTTTTCTTGTGGATCTTTGTAGCTAATCTCTGATTTTATTGATTTAATCAGGTATTAACTCAATGTGTATTTATATTCAGATTGAATTTTCTCTGCTACGGATGTAGTTTATGGGGGATCTGATACTTTGATGATTGACTAACATCAGAAATTTAAATGGGTCTGTTCTATCTCTTTGTAGATTCTCCTCCTGACGCAGAATGATGAGCCTGAAGGATTGGGTCCTGTCTCAGCTAGTATCCAAGTCATTAGCTGTGTCTAGGCCACTTTCAGCATCTGATACCTTTTTATCAGATGAACCTTCGAATGGAGAGTTTAGCAACCAAGGTATCAGCATGCTTTGTGTGAATGTCTTACTATACCACTTTGTAAACTCACAGATTTTCTTTGGTTACATTGCTAATTTAATACGTTGGTCCTGTAAAATTTGTTTGTGAGCTTTTTAAACTCTATTGCTGTGTGAAAAATGTTTGAACCGTTGTCATTGTTATAGCATTTTTACTGGTCCTTAGAGAATCTGAGAGCAAGACTGCATATTTCTTTTTTATTGAATTCAGTATAGACTCTACCTGATTGAGGATTGCTATAAGACCCTACAAGATTTTGTTGTATATGCAAACTTTCTGTCTAGAGAAATAAGGTAAAATAGTTGGTACTTGTTTCTGGCTTCATCCTGTTTTTGCCACAAAATTGTAATTCACCGATGCATATTATTATTATTATTGTTTCTTCTATTGTTAGAAATCATGATAGACTCTATGGAGTGTCTTTTTTATTTATTTATTTATTTTTCTTTGATGGTCTGATCACAGATACTTGCAGTGGCAAGTTAATTCCTATTCAGGTGGTTGAACTTTCTTTCTTGTACTTTTTTGCAAGTCCTGTGGTTACTAGATCATAATGTTGCTTTTTTTTTTTAATTAGAATAATAATAATAATGAAAGAAGGGAAAGAAGAACTGCTACTGTTTTTGTGAAATTTATGGATATCCAATTTGATTCACATTTTCATTACTGCATAATGTTTAGATCTGATTAAATTTTATTCATTTGGTTCCTGCTGTGAATCTTATTGCAGTTCTAGTATCAGATAATGCATCGTACAGTTCCAGAAGTAATCAGGAAAGTCAGAACCATGTCCTTTCCTCTTCAAGTGATAATCAGGAAGATTTAAGTCATCTCAGTTTGAGGCCAGATTCTTCTCTGAGTAATTGCAAAATTGATGAGAATAAATTGGATCCCTTGGGGAAGATTGAAAACCTTCAAATTAAGTTTCTGCGCATTCTTCACCGACTTGGTGTGTCACGAGACAATCTAATGGCATCAAAGGTCTTGTATCGAATCCATCTGGCCACTTTGATTCGATCAGGAGAATCAGATCTTAAAAGAGCTAATCTGAGAAGTGATAGGGCTCAGGAAATAGCTGCTGAACAAGAGGCTAATCGCCTACCTGAACTGGATTTTTCATTTAAAATACTTGTCTTGGGGAAAAGTGGTGTTGGGAAGAGTTCAACAATAAATTCAATATTTGATCAAGTGAAGGCTACAACTGATGCCTTCCGGCCTGCTACCAATTGTATTCAAAATGTTTCAGGGATTGTGAATGGCATTAAAGTAACCTTCATTGATACTCCAGGCCTGTTGCCTTTCTCACCAAAAACCTTGAAAAGAAATCGGAAAATTCTGTATGCTGTGAAGAGGCATGTTAAAAAATCACCTCCAGACATCATTCTGTATTTTGAACGCTTGGACCTGATAAAGTCAGATTATAGTGATTTCCCATTGGTGAAGCTTATAGGTGAAATACTTGGTCCTCCAATATGGTTCAGCACCGTTCTTATCATGACTCATGCTTCCTCTGCACTTCCTGAAGGACCCACTGGGTATCCTGTTAACTATGAATCTTTTGTATCACATTGCACGGAGGTGGTACAACACTACATACACCAGGCAGTATCTGATTCTACACTTGAGAATCCTGTCATTCTGGTGGATAATCATCCTCATTGCAAGACAGAAAATACCGGAGAGAGAGTTCTTCCAAATGGACAGGTTTGGAGGTCCGAATTCTTTTTTTTGTGTTTATGTACCAAAGTTTTAGGTGATGTTAATAGTTTTCTGGACTTTGAAGACAGCATTCACCTGGGTCGATTAAGTAGTAACCGACTGCCTTCATTGCCTCATCTGCTCTCATCATTTCTCAAGCACCGCACTCAACTGAACCTAAATCCAGCTGAAAATGAACTTGATGTGTCTCTATTTTCAGACATAGATGAAGAGGATGAATATGACCAGTTACCTCCAATTCGTATTTTGACAAAAGCTCAGTTTGAGAAATTGAGCAACTTTCAGAAAAAGCAGTATCTAGATGAATTGGATTATAGGGAAATCCTGTATTTGAAAAAACAACTGCAAGAAGAATCCCTTAGAAAAGCAGAAAAACTTTCAGGAGGTGGAAGTAGAGAGTATGGAAATCATTCCGATGATCAGGAGGTAGAACCAGAGCCAATTCTCTTACCAGATATGGCTATTCCTCTAAGTTTTGATTCAGATTGTCCAGTACATAGGTATAACTGTCTAGTTTCAAGTGATCAGTGGCTAACAAGGCCAGTTCTTGATCCTCATGGATGGGATCATGATGTGGGGTTTGATGGAATCAATCTGGAGACAGCATCGGAAGTAAGAGAAAATGTCTTTGCATCCATCGCTGGACAGTTGAGTAAGGACAAGCAAAACTTCAGTATTCAATCTGAAAGTGCTGCAGCATTTGTTGATCCCAGAGGACCCACATACGACATAGGTTTTGATATTCAGTCTGCTGGGAAAGAGTTTGTTTGCACAGTTCACAGTAACATAAAGCTGAAGAATTTGAAACAGAACCTTACAGATTGCGGTCTTTCCCTGACATCTTTTGGGAATAAATACTTTCTTGGTGCTAAGCTTGAAGATAGTGTTCTGGTTGGGAGAAGAACGAAATTAGGAATTGCTGCTGGTGGGATGGCAGGTGCAGGCCAAGCTGCTTGTGGTGGGAGCTTTGAGGCTACTCTACGAGGAAGACACTACCCTGTGAGAGATGATAAGGTCAGCTTTGCAATGACTGTCCTTTCCTTCAACAAGGAAATAGTATTAGGCGGAAATATACAATCTGATTTCAGGGTGAGCCGTGGGACAAGAATGACAGTGAATGCCAATCTAAACACTCAAAAAATGGGGCACATTTCTGTGAAGACAAGTAGCACAGAGCACGCTGAAATAGCTTTAATTGCATTAGTCTCAATTTTTAGGGCTTTTCTGCGGAAGAAGGCCAATAACGATCGTAGCAGTGAAGTTGGGTAATATTTTGCTTCAAAACTAGCTTTTTGTTTGCTGAAGGAACTTTGGTTTCCTGCATCGAGGTAAATCCTTTCTTGCTGTAGTGTAACAATAATAAGATAGGCAAAAACACTTCCAAGGGAGAGAGATAGTGTGTTGTAGTTGATGAGCAAAACAATACCAGTGTTCACTGAGAGAGCTATCAAGAACTTGATGTGGTGGGAATGCAGAGCAGCAGCACCATATACATACATACATATATATATATATATATATATATATATCATGAAATGTGACTGAACCAAAAGAAAGAGAGACAACAAAGTGTATAGTCTTAGTTAAAATAGAGAGATAATTAGAGGCTCTCACCCAGGAGTTTTGTTCTCTGTAGTTGATTTTGAATCATACAGCCTGGTAAAAGCTGTTCGTTTTTTGAATATATACCAAGGTTCATTTGTGTGTACTACCTCCCTCGCCTTCCATTCTCTATGTTTGTTTTGCTGGTAGCATTCTTTAGTACTCAATTTCTTTCTAAATTTGTTTGAATTCTTTGCTTGATCAGAGAATTATGTTTTAGGAGAAGAAATGTTGGAGGATCTTATTTCAATAAAACTCATATCCAATCCAAATCCAATACCACCGCAAGAACGAAAGCTCTAATTGTATCAATGGAGGTTCTCAATCGGATCCTCCATGGATGAGTCTTGAATCACAAATCATCAACCAATCAACAATCAATATATAGAAACAAAGATTCCATTTTTTTTTTTTTTGGAAGGTAATATGTACATGAAAATTTCAAAAGAAAGACAAGGATTCATTCAACTGCAAGGTGAAGAACCCCATAGAACCTCTGCAATAATGGTAGCTGCTTCAGCATCAGAAACAGAAGCTTCCCTAACTCTCTTCAATATTTCCTGCTTAAATGCCCTTTTCTCTCTCTGCCTCAATCCTTCTCCCACCTCCAATTGTACTGCAAATCTTGCCACACAGCTTGCAAATGGATGTTTCTCCAAGAACTTCTTCTCCTTCTTATTTCTACTACTAAAATATACCAACCTGTCTTCTTCTTCATCACTATTACTGTTATCATTATTTTTCCCTTTCTCCATTTCAATCAAAGTACCGCCCAATTCTGACCTCTGCAAATCCACAAGTTTCTTTATCAGACCCGCCTCGTTCAGCATTGATTCAATAGCTTCTTTCCTTCCGAAATACCCGATCTCCATTATGCAATCGATTGCCATGACTTTCAAACCCAATTCACTTGAACTTGAACGACGATGATGATTATAATGATAATCATCCCCCAGAATTTCAACGATTTTCAAAATCCCACCAAACGAATCCAATTCGTCGACTAGTGGGCTCTTTATGGCTTTGATTAGGGATTTTAATACGTCTAAGCCGCACATAGATCCCATCGTGACTAAACCCTTTATGGTTTGGCCGGCAAGAACTTGCCCGACGAATACATCCTTGTTGAAAAGTACCAATTCCTTCAGTGTGTAGGCAGCCATTTCTCTAACCCTTTTAGAAATACTCGCTCTCCCCAGCAAACTTTCCAGTAGCGTATATATTCTCGATTTTAACAACGCGTCCTGAAAATGTATGTCGAATCCCCGGCCGAGTCTGTCCCGTAATTGACTCAGTTTCCCGATTATCAAACTTTCCTCATCCTCCCACGAAGTAGTAGTATTAGAAGAAGAAGATGAAGAAGAGGTAGAAGAATCCGAATTGGTAAACCGTTCCCGCAAAATCCCGGCGAGTTCCTCCAAGTTCTGGCGGTCGATCCAAGCTTGAATTTCTGACCCAATCAATCTGGAAAGTCGAGAGATCTCGTGGGCTCTAATTTTGTTAGTCAAAAACGATCTGATTCTGTGCTTGGACTTGGATTCTTCCTGAGTCTGGACTAAAACTTTGAGTTGAGAAAGGTGAGAAGAGAGAGTTGATAGACGAGGGTCAGAAGAAAGAAACATAGCGAGCTCTGTTTCAATCTGAGCTAAGAGCTTAGTAGGTGGATCAGAATCAGAAACAGCGGAAGTATTTGTTTGAAAATGGTGAGAAGCATCTTTGAGAAGTTGCAGAACTTTCAAGGCATGGTGGTGGTAATTTGGAGTTGCAGATACTAATTCTTCTTCATCACCCATTGAAGAAGAAGAAGAAGACGTGAGCAAATTTGCCTGCTATTTCTTGATTGATAATTTGATATGGATATGGAGAAACAGAGACGGAGAAACCACCAGTCTTGGGTTGGTCTGCATCGATTACGCGTGTGAGATTGACCGACTGTGTTTGTGGAAGCTCAATAAGTAGAAGCAGTGGGAATTGTACAACAAATACTAAAGTCGACCGGGATTGGCAAGCCACCTGGATTCAATCATATTAATCAAACTGTAAATGTCTGCATCCAACTTTTCTCGTGCTGACTGTTGTATTTCAATCATCAATGTATCAAAAGGATACATGACCCCCACAAGGCCTAAAGTCCGCTAGGCCTATGATCAATCTGTGGACGTGTTTTGAGATTTTAGAGGTGACTCTTATTCCTCAAGTTATAGCATTTTGTTTCAATAATTTGAGTTAATTATCCGCTCTGATACAAATTATAAGACAGGGTATCACATTCATTATAACATTCAATGTAAGACGAGGTATCACATAAAACCTTTTATTTAATGATATGTTTTAAACTTATGAGATTCACTTAAAGTGAAAAAAAAAAAAATTCCTTTACGAGTTTGTTTGTGTCTTGAAATTACATAATTATTTTTATTTATATACTTGGAGTGTGTATTATGAGAACGGATAAGTTGAAGGTAATAAGAAAAAATGTTGGGATTGAATTTATAATAATAATAATAATAACTTGTAAAAGAATACATAATCCCCACCATGTTTATCTTTGCCTGGCTGTATTTATGCTTTTCCTTTCTTTTGACATTTTTAGCTCTGTATTTACTTTTTGGTACGACGTAGTATGGCAGCAGTGGTGGGCAAACTTTGAAAATCGCCTAAAGGAGTAAGAAAGTACATTTACAAGTTTTTTTTTTTTATCGTTTTTAATAAAACCTAATTCCTATACATCAAGTTTATTTATATATATATTTGTGACATTCTAAATAACTATACTAAATTTAATGAGTAATTAGACAATAGATAAATAAATAAATGTGTAACAAATTAATAAAAAGATGAAGTATAAAAAATAAAAACCTAATTTATAAAAAGTAAAAATAAAGAATGAAGATTAAATATGACAATAATCTTTTTAAAGAAAAATAAAATAAAAGGAAAATATCAGTTCCTACTATAGCTCACTGTTATAAGTTTGGAAAACTGTATGGATATAGAGAATTTGAGTGACGAAAAAGTCATAAATTTTTTTAAAAAATATTAAATTGTTATAAACAAATTGTTTTGACCCACTTAAGTGAGTCTCACAATTAAAGAATTTTAGGCTTGCTTAATAATATTTTAAAGATTTTTTAAGTGAATAATGTGAGACTTCAAATCATAACAAAATTAAATATATTTTTTAATTTGAATATGAATATGAATCTCCGTATTTTTTCTTTTGCTACTGAATTTATAGATAACATCATCTTACAAGTTCATAATTTTGGCAGTTTGATAACTAGTGGACAACAATGCCAAATGGTTGACAAAAAGAAGAATTTTTTTTTTTTTTTTAAAAAAGACTTGTAGACTTTGAAGTCAAACACTAAAATACAAAAGAAAAGAAAAGAAGAAAAAGGATATTCGGACATGAAAGGAAGGTTGTGCCGTGGAATATGCAAACTAAACCAATATTCGTTGTCATAACAAAACAAATAATATATTGCCATTTTAAACGGTTGAACCATGGAAACTAGAAATACTTATATTAATGGAGTATGTGAAATATTTATATGTTAAATAATTATTGTTTTATCTTTATATGTGAGACTTGAATTGATAATTGATTGTAGTGCTTTGTCAAGCTCACTTACTATATTTTTTTTTGATAATTAAATCTAAAAAAATACCAAAGAATTCACACATTAAGAACCACTTACTATATATACAAACTTAATCCGTCGTTGTGATTGATATATATATGAATATCTGTCGCTACACACTATATTTTGAGGGATACATGGTTGAAAATTTTGAGATATTGTACACAATTTTATTGTACTGCAAATTATTTTAAGGATTTTATTTCACTATCACTATATATTATTTTTCATAACAAGTAAGTATATTAAGTCCTTGCATCTACCACCACTAGCATGGTGGTCGGGTGGTTAAGTCCCCCAGGTTTCACATGAATATCCGGGGTTCGATCCTCTGCACCGTGGGAAAGGCCTCCAATTATTTAGGAGTATTATGGGATAGCGGTGGCTGGTCCATAATACTTGATCCCGTGGACTTGGGCCTTCTCCCCCGTGTGCTGGTGGGGCTTAGATGACCTAGTTGGGTTTAGTCTCAACGAGCATGTGACCCCTAACATAGCGAATGAAACATTCTCTAACGGCGTTAGAGTTCCCTTAGTTGAGTAGCCACTACATGTCCTTGAAAAAAAAAAAAAAAAAAAAAAGTCCTTGCATCTACCAATTAGCGATACTTTTCTTCTTCACAGCTCGTTTTATCTTCAATTTGGAGGATGCCAAATTGTCCAATCAAAGTTGAGTTTTCATTATTTGGGTTAACCGATGATGTATTTGGACAACAATTATATTAATTTTTTAAATTTATTTACTGTGATAAATATTTTAATGTTATACTATATATATATACAAAATAAATTTCTTGTTCAAATTGAAACAAGTTCCAATTAAGAGTGAATTCTATTAAACCAAAAAAAAAAAAAAAAAAAAAAAAAAGTACCCGTGAGCTCAACTAAGGCCCATGGGCTCCGAATCTTCTTAATCCAACTAAATTATCTTTATCCCTTTAAACAAATTTTTGAGTTTTATATCAAGAAATCATGTTAGGAACAGCTTCCCTATGATAAAAAATATATATATATAATCTTCAAACTTACTCGAATTTTTGATAAGAATGACTCACTTTTTCATTAGAATATTATGTATAGTCTATTGTTTAAAATTTGTCTGAAAATGACATTGTTGCATAAGATAGAATTAGTATAACACATTCTCGAATTGTAATGTAAAACTTTTATTTATTTATTTTTGCTTAGGCACATAGTGTCCTAAATGAGTTCCAAACTATGAGAGGATACCTTTAATCCAAATTCATATTTAGACTAATCCATGTTTGAGCCGGGTTTGTCCCTTGCGGAAGGAAGCTCTAGGTTAACTTATATTTGCATTTTGTGAATGTAATATATAGATTAAAGTTATTTTTATGGTATAAATAATTGATATTCTCTTTTCTTTTATAACTCGAGATAATTTACATTAATAATATCTTAAATATAGTCTACTTAGATTAATAATTTATTTAATGAAATACACGTAAAATTTATAGACGTTTACTAAATATTTCAAGTGGATAAATACTTCAATACGAGGCTTCCTCATACATTCAAAGGATACCATTAGAGGTATTTAAAAATAGGAAATGGTAGAATAGAGATGCTCATGAGCAAAGAGGAGATGAAGAACAAACAAGTTTTCAAGAATTGATGATTGTGGAACAAAAAGAAAAAAAAAATTATAAACCCTACTTATGGAAGCTTCAATATTGTGAAAGAAAGATTGGATTGATGTAGAGCAGAAAAACCAAGAGATCATGTTAAAGTTAAATTTTAAGCGCATTATATTTGCATTCGAAAAATGCAATATATTTCTATATTGCATTTGTGCGTTGTAAATTCTATCTTGCATTCGATGAATGTAATAAGACCATTTTGACGCAAGTTTTAAAAGTTGGTTAAACACAATGTTCTCATGAAAAAATAACTCATTCTTATCAATATTATAGTTTTATGTAATACATTATCCCACATCAAAAGAATATACAAATATATAATGATGAATAAGAATATATGAAGAAACTTACTTATATAGTGAATTCAAAATATATTGTTGGTAGAATAAACAATGCTAAATAATTGTTCTATTAAGAAAGATAATAGAGGAAATGGAGCGCCCATTGTTGGATTTATTTTAATAAATCATGTGGGCTTATGTGTCAATTATGTATTTAAGGCTATCATATTTTATTAAGCCCTATTAAAGTGATCTAATAAAGTTTATTGGGTTAATATGCATCAAGAATAAGTATGAGCCCACATATGTAGAAACCCCGATTCCTAGACTGTGGTGAGTTAGCTAGGAATAATATATATTATATGGTTATGGTCCCCGAGAGACTATCGAGAGTTGTCTATTCTATATCCCGTCAGATAGAACTCTTGGAAAATCTTTTAGATCATAGCCCTTGTTCTTCATACAGGATTCCAAGAATATCAAGAACATCAAGATTACTAAAGATTTAGATCTTGAAGATTAATTCAGGTACGCTTCCGCAAACTTATTGGTTGATTAATTTCTTGATAATCGACATATTGGGTCTTGGATTTGTGTAAGGAATAGATTTGTAATCTATATTATTTCCAACAAGTGGTATCAGAGCCTACTTATATTGGGTTATTAAGGAATTATTGAGGAATCAAATTACTTCGGTTAAAGATGAAAACTTTTTAGTTTTCAATTCGATTCAGTTTTGATAAAGTCAATTTATAAAATTGATTTTTTGAGATCTTTCCTTTTTTTCTTGAAAATTCAGAATTAAAGAATTCAGTTTTGATCAAGAATTTGCCTCTTAAGGTGTAAAAAGATAAAGTTATACGGTTAGTTCTATGATTTTTATGTGGAATTTTTTGTTTATTTATTACAATGTTTATATTACAATGGCGAAAGCCATGGCCATGGTGGATATTGTAGAAAATATACCACGTTGGCTATCATGTTCGTTACAATTTAATGGAGGATTTTTCGTTTTTTATGAATATCAATTTATATACTGTATATAATATTTTTGGTTTGATGCGGATATTATTCTATTCATAATTTATGCGGATATTATTCTATTCAATTTATATACTGCATATAATTTATATACAGTATATAATATTTTTGGTTTGGTTTGATTTTGGTTTGATGCGGATATTATGCGGATATGTGTATCTATTCATACACATAATATAATCTATTCATTCCGATTTCATATATATTTTAAATATACTAGATTATTCTGTTATATGAGTTAGAGCATGCGAAGTATGCTTTTCTTTTCTGTGGTTTTGATTATAGATGTCTATTTGGTTAATGTATATTCAAGATTTAAGCTGTCATATGTGTATATATACATAATTTTGAAAATTTGGCTATTTATATTAGCTAATTTTATTTTTTATTTTTTATTTTTTTTATAGCTACGATTATATGAATTTGTTACTGTTGGCATAATTAATTATGGGTAATTTATCGAATATCAAATTTACCCATTCTTAATTTTCTTGTTACTATAATCTTTGTTTCACGATGTCCTTGATGTTCAAGATATTAGGTTCTTGATTGTTTTGGATTCTTGATAAGGGAGTCATGGTTAAGGTTTGGTTTTGTTCTATATATTACGGATACCGCTGCTAGTTTGTTTTTGTTGCGGGACAATTTTTTTTTTTAGTTTGTTTGCGCAATTTGTTGCACATGTATACACACATATATATATATATATATATATATATATATATATATATATTTGGACTTTATATATATATTTCTTAAGTATTGGTTTTGGGCATATATAAAGCTTCAGTACTGCATTTTTTTGTGTGATAAATGTTATATATATATACATTTCAGTTTCATATTTTAATTAGTGGCTATATATATATATATTTAAAGGATTTGGAATTTAGTTACTGATGAATGCTAGAACCTAAAGTTTTCTTTTGATTGTATATATCTTATGGATATATTATGATATATATAGATAACCTTTTATTATTCAATATGATAATTTGAGAAATTCACTATTTTATTATTTATAAAATGGTGGGACTCATATTACATGAGTACTGTACTTTATTTTAAAGTATACATGAATTATTTATTTTGGAATAAAGAATTTGGTTTATATTTTCTTTCCTTTGGTAAATTTATTTGGAACCTTTTCTTATTGGGTTTTATTTTATTCATGCAATTAAGGTTTTGTCATGTATAATTTAAAACACTGCAGAAATTAAAGTGTTATATTTATACTTTTGTAAATATTCATCTTACTTTGGAATTAAAAGCACTAAAGTTAAAGATTTTGAGAGATTTATTGTGCATTTGGTATTTAATCTCTCTTCTATTATAATTCAGTCAACTTATGACAGTTATAAGTTATAAGCTGTTTAAAGGAGAAATTGACTTTTAATGAGTTAATTTCATATTTTGTTTGGGAAGAAGAGAGATAAAGTAGATGAATTTTTAGTACTCATTGGAATTTATCCGGTAATGGTAAAGGAAAGAAAATAAAGAATATAAAGAAGTTCGGGCTTTGGACCACATAATAAGCAAGAAAAGGGAACAAATTAAACTAAAGAATTTTCTTGCTATTTTTGTGGAAAGATTTTGGATAAGGATAAAGAATGAATACGTCAAATATCATACTTGATATTCAAATAAGGGGTTGTCTAATTACCGAAAATCCAGTGATGGTGAAAGATACATCGACTATGGTGAATGGACAACAGTTAAAGTTGAGGCAATAAGGACTTTTATGGTATCCTTTGAGAATGAAAATTATTTGGATTTAAAATAGACTTATATGGTACTGTCTTTAGATGAAATTTTGTTTCTATTTTTTGTAATGGACAAATTTGGTTATTCTTGTTCATTTAGAAATAGATAATTTAGTCTCTTTTGTTAATTTCAATTCTCTATCTAGATTTGATGATTTGCATTGGTTGAATCTAATTGCATCATCTAATGAACATTCAAGAAAGGAGAAAGAATAAAGTAATGCACATGATTAAGAATTGATTAAGAATTGTGTTACATTAACACGATATTAAACAATTTATTGGAATCATCTTTGATGGTTTTGATTCTATTGTGCATGTTTAGTTATTCTATGATTTAGAATAATCAAGATTATGGGTTGGTTGTGTATACCCATTTACGGCTCCTTTTTAAAGGAATAAAGTTTATTTATTTATTTATTTTGGTAATCTTGATTATTAATTTATGGAAATTTTGAAGTTTGATATGTTTTGGTTTTGCATAAAATCATGATTCTTGATTTATGATGCATGACATCTTGTTTACCTTTGTATCTTAATTCTATAGCATGATACTTAAACTCTTATTTTTATGGTAATTGTAAATCATGAATCTTGATTTATAGTTTTATTTTGAAATAAATAAATTGTGGGAAAATAAGGGATATATTATGATATTATGCATTATATATTTGGATCGTTTTTTGTGATGTATTATATATATTCTTGAATTCAGTTAAGTTACTTATATTTTTTAGATTGATTAATTGAAACTTAAATGTTGCCAAAGTAGCTTTTTGTGTAAATTAATTGATTTATAATATAAGGTTGGTCATGTGTGTTTGAGTTTCGTGCGAATAGTAATTGACCCAAATGAAAGTTATTGTTTGGCGGAAATTTGGACATGCATGTAGTCATATCATTTGACACAATATAATGGGACCTTGGTTAAATTCAATTGTGGTTAGATTACTTATATTTTATATTGATTGATTGATTGAAACTTAATGTCGCCAAAGTGACTTCTGTGAAAATTGATTAGTCATTAAATATAAGGATAGTTATTTGTGGATAATTTCTCATGCGGATAATGATTGGCCCAAAGGAAAGTTGTTATTTGGCGGAGATTTTAGACACATTGTGGTAATAAATATGTGACAATTATTGGGTTGTTATTCCATGTGAATAATTAGTCGGTCCAAAGAAAGGCTTATTATTTGACAGAATTTATTGTCGATTTGATTACTACGTTGAGAGTACCACTTACAAATTGACATTTTTGTCCAAAGACTAAATCTCAATGTTGTGTTAGGTATCTTGTGATGGGTTTTACCATTTTTGAATTACCTTGGTCAATTTTATTTGGATAAGTATTGTGAGTTTAATTTTATTTTTAATGTTTGTTCTCTATTTAGTTAATGTTTTTGTTGCTTCAAGATTCGCCAATATTAATTTTGTGTTTGTACTAAATGGTACAAATTTTATTTAAAGATTTGGAAAGAAATATTTCCATATATCGTAATTGCATAAATCATAACCATGCTATTCGGATTGAGAAACCACTTATTGTTATAGATTTTAATTTCTCTGGTGATAGGAGAAATTGAAAACAGTGGGAGTATTCAAATTGCATGAGTTTATGGTCATATAATATGCAATTTCAAAATACATTTGGGGTATTATGTTTAAAGAATTTATTCTACACAATTATTTGGTGACAAATGAAGTCTAAGTGGGAGAATTATTGGATTTATTTATTAAATAAATAAATTATGTGGACTTATTTGTCAATTATTGTGTACTGAAAACTTAAAGACTACAATAATGTGATATCAATTATTGTGTACTAAAGGGATTTCTTTGAATCTCAAGTTTCTATGAGAGATAAATGTATCTCAATGAATGCCTCAATAAAGTGATTTCTTTAAAGCTAAAGAAATTTAAAAGATTTCTTATGCTTCAGTTACAGAAAGTTTTATGTATACTTAAGTTTGTATTCGTTTGGATATTGCATACATTATTAAAGTATATGACAGATATTTAAGAGATCCTTGAATGGATTCTGAAAGCACTTAAACATTTATGTGATATTTTAAGAGAACAAGATATTATACACTCACATACACGAAATCGAATCGGGGGAGATCATCGGATATTCGATTCGATTTCATGGGATGCCAAGATAGTTATAGATTTACTTCTGACTATATCCATCTTATTTATTGGAAGAGTAATTTCTTCAGAGAGTGTTAAGCAAAACACCCATAACTCTTTCACTATGGTAATTAAGTATAACATATTGTATGGCATCCAATCATGAAATATAGCTAAGGACTATTGTCACTAAATTGAGGGAAGTGAGAATTTTGGATAGTATCTAAAGACCATTAAAGTTATTTTGTGACAATAATTTGGTTGTGCTATATTCTAATATATATTAGAGTGGTTTGATGTTTATAGTATATATATTGAGACAAACTCTATCGTTGTGGATCAATTAATTAAAGTCTTACCACCCAAGGTCTTTTATGAGTATATTACTCATATGAGTGTTATATGTTGTTTGGATATGATATATCATTTCGGTGGGAGTTTGTGTAATAACTATAGACATGTATTACAGATTTGGTGTATATTACTGCAGTATTTAAAGAATTAAGTAAGTTTTTACATTCTATTTCTATTCAATATGATCTCATTAAAGAATAAGAAAGAGGGGACCACATACCATGTAATTTTCATGCTACATACCATACTTGATCCATGTCGTTCGGTTACATTGATGTATGTGATCATTGTTGGGTTTAGTTACGTTTTTTGTAATGAATGCCCCTTTGGTCCTATGTTGATGTGATTGATGGACCGGATTGGTTAAGGATGCATATAATAATGATAGCAAAATATTGAGTACTCATAAAGATTAATGATGCATAATTGTTTGTGACACATTACGCCCAAATGGGAGATTGTTGGATTTATTTTAATAAATCATGTGGGCTTATGTGTCAATTATGTATTTAAGGCTATCATATTTTATTAAGCCATATTAAAGTGATCTAATAAAGTTTATTGAGTTAATATGCATCAAGAATAAGTATGGACCCACATATGTAGAAACTTTGATTCCTAGACTGTGATGGGTTAGCTAGGAATAATATATATTATATGGTTATGGTCCCCGGGAGACTACCGAGAGTTGTCTATTCTATATCCCGTCAGTAGAACAGATCCCTAGACTCCGATAGAACTCTTGGAAGATCATAGCCCTTGTTCTTCATACAAGATTCCAAGAATATCAAGAACATCAAGATTACTAAAGATTTAGATCTTGAAGATTAATTCAGGTACGCTTCCGCAAACTTATTGGTTGATTAATTTTTTGATAATCGACATATTGAGTCTTGAATTTGTGTAAGGAATAAATTTGTAATCTATATATTATTTCCAACACTCATAACTCAGATTATGCACCGAACTTCTGGGCCAATAAAATATAGCCACGTGTTTTCAACTTGCCCATTTATTATAGTAATCACGTACACGTCACTCCAAACTAAAATCGACAAACTAACCCCAAACCGATTAGAAGAGAAATTATCATCTACTTCCGGTCTACATATCTGTAATAAATCTTATCCGTTGAACCAATAAATCTTGAGTTTTTATTTAATTTTTATTCCTATTGGCTCATACGTGTACTATATACCATCGCTGTACTATATAAAAGCCCACTGTTCAGTGCTGACTAGGACTACCCCTATTCATTTATAAATTCTATTGTACGCCACCTGCTAACGTACACCTTCATTCTGGACATTCGTTCCAGATTTTTTATTTGATCTTTTTTCTCTTTCTTGATTCCAAGTACAATTCTTTCTCTGCTCTCTTTCATGATTATTTGAGGTAAATTTTATTTTCTGTATTACTGTAATAATGTTCAATGATTGATTCTCTGAAAACTGTTCATGTTTTCGAAGAATTTTAGCTAAAAAAGGAAAAATTTACAAATTTTAAGCTTGGGTTGTTGTTGTCCTTTTACTTGTTTTGTTCAAATCTATGGTCACGAGGGTTCGTATTTTAATTTTCATTTTTAAGGATACGATAAAATTAGAAATGAACATTTTGTTTGTATTTTTTGCCTTAATAAAGTATGTGGGTCTGTGTTTTTATCTGTATATATGGTTGGTTTGTACTGGATTTAGCCTAACCCCCAGTGCAGGGAAAAAGTTGTATCTATAATTGGGCAGAAATTTCTGATGTCGTAGCTTTATTTGTTTTGACGTGCAGATATATGAATATTCGCATATTTAATTGTTCACGTCATTGATCAAATGATATATACTGTACTGCAGGGTGCTGAGAAGGGAATTGTTCAAAATGTTGTTGATTAGAATTCTGATTTTTCTGTTTGCTTCGTTGCACTTGATTGAAGATGGTGATGCTGGTTTGACGAGCTCTTTTATTCGAACTCAATGGCCTTCTATTGATATTCCTCTGGATAATGAAGTTTTTGCTGTTCCTGACGGCTATAATGCACCTCAGCAAGTAAGTCTTCTCAAACTTCACAGTTTGCAATTTTAAAAATATTATTATTATTATTTTGTTTCACTAATCATTCATTTACTCATCAACAGGCATACTTGAGATGATTTTTTTTTTTTTTTTTTACTTTTTAAAATTTTCTTTAGGACCAAATTAACTAGAAGTTGGAAAGGGAACATGTGATACTCAGTCCCACATATGAAATGTATGTCAATTTTGAACTTGTGCCAAAAGAATATGAAGATAAGTCTAAGAAGTAATTCTCAGCTCACTCGAGATATTCTTTTATTACAACTAAAGTGGTTGATCCATGCTGTCATGTGCGGGCTCATGTCGTGACAATTGATATCAACTCTACCAACTTGCCAGGTTGATCATGGTTCTGCCAGGCCAAAAAGCCATAGACTATAGCTTGTCGGATTAGATTGGCATGCTCTAATGGCTAGTTGTTGTGTAAACTTAAACAGAGAAAAGTGAAACTCAAGTAATAAATCTATAATTACCCTAATTATGCACTTATTAAACCTATTAGTTTCAAAATTTTATCCAGCTCCAATATTATTTGTTTGGATGTACTGTCTATAGTTGGGAACTTCTTTTAAAAAAATTAAAGTCACTTTTCCCAATTAGGAAATTGATCAATTCCCACATCTTTGGTATAGGTCCACATTACACAAGGTGACTATGTCGGAAAGGCTGTTATCATCTCATGGGTCACTGCAGATGAACCAGGATCAACTGAAGTTCGATATGGCTTGTCGGAAGGGAAATATGAATTTTCTGCAAAAGGAACATTTAAAAACTATACCATGCACAAATATAAGTCTGGCTACATTCATGAGTGCCTTGTTGATGGCCTTGAGGTATTTTCAATTCGAATTATGAAGATTATAAGGTGATTCATATGTTAATTCCAATGGTTATATGATACATTTATACAATAGATGTAGTAGAAATACCTATATGCACTCAGACATGCCAAGTGGAGTTTCATTTTTGGATTGATTAATTCTATTTTATGTACTTTACCAATGTATTTTATGTTTTCACCTTTAAATATATGGTTTTTGAAACCCTGAAAATTTTTGTTCTGATGCTTTATGGTGTCAGAATGGGAGGTCTCATGTCCCATTTGTCCGTTATTATGCACGTATTGACAATTTTTGTTTGGCCTACACATGAGGGCTGTGTTAAGTGACTAAATTCTATCTCTTTCTCAATCAACTTAAGATTTTAGAGTACCTGGAAATTTAACATTTTTATGCTTTAACACATAAATTGTTCCCCAGGTTTTGTGAAATATAATCCCATTATTAGGCTTGCTTCATAGAATAAATCTTTTAAGTTTTTGTTTTGCCACCTATTCTGAGAATGAGTTACTGTTTTTCAATTAGTATGACTCAAAGTACTACTATGAGATTGGAGAAGGAGCATCTGCACGGAAGTTTTGGTTCCTGACACCTCCCAAGGTTGATCCTGATTCTCCATACACGTTTGGGATTATTGGTGAGTGTTTCTCCTCTATTTAGGTTGAAAAGGCAGTAATCCTATTTGATAAATTTTTCCCCTCTAACTTACCAAAAATCATAACAAGTTTTTTCTTGTTTTCAGGTGACTTGGGTCAAACGTATAACTCTCTTTCCACAGTTCAGCACTACATGCAGAGCGAAGGGCAAACTGTACTCTTTGTTGGAGATCTTTCATATGCTGATAGATATCAGTATAATGATGTTGGTGTGCGTTGGGATTCATGGGGTCGTTTTGTTGAGAAAAGTGCGGCCTATCAACCTTGGATTTGGTGTGCTGGAAATCACGAGATAGAGTATTTTGCATATATGGTAAAAATGACAGCCAGTTGTTTTAGTATTTTTTCTAATGATATCCTAGAAAAGGCTAAAAGCTTAGGAATCAAGGAAAGACATTCAAGTACTTCTCAGTCATAGTATAACACAGGTGTTGGTTTGCTTCATATTTAAAGGGGAAAATAACTGATCTGGATTGTAAAATCCTTGACTTTAAAGAAACAACAGGTATCAATCAGAGATGCATAAGGAAAAGGAGTTTTTTCCTTACAAGAAAAATGATACATGAATGTGCAACATTTTTATAGGTGATAGAAAAATAATATGCAGGTTATATATATGACTGGATTACATTAGTAGGGATCATATACATGGAACTGACTGAATTTGGTGTAACAATACAATAAAATAAAATATAGTGCAGATTATGTGTCTATAATGGCTAAAAGATGAGGATTATCACCTAGTGGAAATGAAATCCCACAAATGATGGATATTAGTTTCGCTATGAAAATATAATACCTTTTTCTTTTTGCAAACTACTGGCGGTTGCCATTCCTGCTGTAAGCTTCAAGTACAAGAGCATTATTCTGTATTCTTTTGTGACACTAGTTCTCTTTCTCTATACAGGTGCATCAATATACAATGACTTGTCAAACATTATGTATTTAATCTAGTAGTTTGGATCTCATCAAGAACATTTTTGCATCTTGAGTGATATTTTAATGCAATTACAGACTACTTTATCTCCTTAATTTTTTTTTTCTTTTTAAAGGGTGAAGTGACTCCTTTCAAATCGTATCTCCATAGATACCCTACACCTTATCTAGCATCTAAAAGCAGTAATCCTCTTTGGTATGCTATCAGGCGTGCATCAGCTCATATAATTGTCCTTTCTAGCTATTCTCCATTTGGTAATTTGAACTTCCTATTATCTTTTCTTAATGTTTTATTTTGGGCGTATCACACTCATTTTGATAGATTTTACTAATTGTGTTTGCAGTTTCCCATATTATGATGTCCTTTCATATGTTTTTACAATTGATTTGGATTCCAATTTATTTATGTTTATATTTTCTTGGAAAATTTAGATTGCATTAGGAGTTACAGAGATCCAGGACTAGATGAAGTTACTTTGTTTATGAGTAGCTTCATGTCAACACCAACCAATTTAGATTCTGTCCTTGTTCTTGGTGTACCAATTTTGTGGTTGAGCTTTAGTGTTCTAGTATGGTTTTTTCTGTATAAACTCACTGAATTTGACTCTATCCTAAAGAATTTCTTCTTATCAATTCTCTGCAAAGGGGTTGCCTTTTCAGTTAAATAATGCAGTACCCACTCTTTAATGTGATGTGGCAGTAAAGTATACACCTCAGTGGAGATGGCTTGAAGAAGAATTTAAAAGAGTGGACAGAAAGAAGACTCCTTGGTTAATTGTCTTGATGCATGTCCCTATTTATAACAGTAATGAAGCTCACTTCATGGAAGGGGAAAGTATGAGAGCAGCATATGAGAGCTGGTTTGTGCAATATAAAGTTGATGTAGTCTTTGCAGGTCATGTCCATGCTTATGAAAGATCGGTATGTCTCTCTGCTCTGTCATCCTATCTGATTTTATCCTTATGCTAGCTTCTTTCCTTTCTTGTGGAAGAAGGTGAATATGATGGTATAGCACTTGAGACCTGTCAAAAATTAATATACTCAATAATACTTGAGTTGATTAAAGTAGAAAAATCTGATCCCCTTCACATTACTGCAAAAATGGAGAATCTTTGACTAGGCATTTTCTCTTTAATTCTCTTGAATTCACAATTCAATGAGTTATCCGGAAGCTTGGTGATTTTGCATTGTCTCCCTTTAACCATGACCTATTATCTATGGCTGCTAACTCAGTCTTGATGAGTTACTGGGTTTTTCATAATTTTGAGAATTATGTTTCTTTTTTGTTCTAATAGGTCTAATCCTGCACTCCTTTTTGTTTCAACTTGAGTAGATAAGAAATTTGTGAAGTTGAGGGAGGCAAATAATGTGCAATCTTAAAGCAAAAAAGAAATTTTCTGGAATAATAGAAACAAAACAACCGGTGACTTTATTCATATAACAAAAATAAATGAGCACAAAGTTGAAGTTACAGGTCTTCTTTTAATTGATTACTGTGGTAAATTCTTTTGCTTGTAATGTCAGTATCGCATCTCAAACATCCACTACAGTGTGTCAAGTGGTGATGCATTTCCTGTGCCCGACAAAGCAGCACCTGTTTACATTACTGTTGGTGATGGAGGAAATCAGGAAGGTCTTGCTGGAAGGTATCATAGGGCTGCATCTTTCAGATTCCATGTTTCTTTCATATATTTTTTCCCTAAGTAAAACAAAATCTGAACATCTGATTCTTTTGTTGCCTTTGTTCTGCAGATTTAAAGATCCTCAACCAGAATATTCTGCTTTCCGTGAAGCAAGTTTTGGACATTCAACATTAGAGATCAAGAATAGGACGCATGCACTATACCACTGGAACCGAAATGATGAGGGAAAAAAAAGTAGCTACTGATTCCTTCGTGTTACATAACCAGTACTGGTGAGTGCAAATTTCTATCCAATTCAGAATCTTGGGATATTTTCACTCTTATTTTCATAATGTAAGCATATCTCTTTCAGGTTGGGTTCGGTGGGGAGATAATGATCCAAGTTCCTTCTCATATTTTTTGCACAAGAGAGTTCTTTATTAATGACTTGTTTATATTGTTTACTGTTAAGAAAATAAATTAACCTTCTCTATCAATTTATGTTTTTAGAATATATGACAATTTATCATGGTATCAGAGCTGAAAGTTTCGAATCCTAGCCTGCTTTTATTTGATTTGTGTTGTTAGGCCTTCTGTATAAAAATTTGTCATTGGCTCACATATATTAACCTCTCTCTATCAACTTTTAAGAGTGTTTCAATTTAACACACTAGCTAACTTGTGACTAATCTAAAGCATTGGTTTTGATCATCTGCAGGGGAAGCACTCGCAGGAGGAGAAACCTCAGGAAAAATCATCTGCACTCTGTCATTCAAAACAAGCCACGTAGCCAGTCATTGTAAAAATGGAAATTTCCGAACTGGATGGACAACCTGGTAACATTAAAACTACCTTTGCCATTTGCAGGAAAGAGTTTGGCCTTGTGATTTGTACAAGATTTCATGATTTCAGTTATATATTTTTTCTAATTGTTAGACATACGATTTGGGTTCATGTTATGAGAAATTAATAATGTTAAGATTGATTATTATGTGAAATATTTCAAATTAGAAAAAATTTGAGCACTGAGTCTCAGAATATTCCATTGCTCCCCATAGCTACGTTCAACAACTGTGTTCCTAAAGACATTATATACAGCAAAATTTTACCTCCAAAAATTCCTATGAATTTTGCCATTCAACTGCAGGAAGGGTAAAAAAGCCTCAGAAATTAAAATGCAGGGTATGTACTACTCTCATTTCTCTGGATGCTGGGATTATATATATATGCCTGTATATATTTCTACACATAGTAGAAAAAGATGAGTGCAGTAGAGATCTAGGAGTCCCTGTAGATTGGTTGTGGTGTCCACTTGAGATGCACGTTCAGTTTTCCAGATTTCACGCCATCCAGTTCAAAGCTCTCTTTATATTCACCTTTCAATAGAACTCTTGTCAATGTCAAGATACATCTTCCCATGTAGTCCTGCAATGGAATGGGATACAATTTAAAAAAAAAAAAAAAAAAAAAAAGGAAATTAATTTACCAAATGTATGAAATTGTTAATAAAAACTACCTTCCCAAATGTGTCATGGTCCCAAACTTCCAAAATGAGCATATCATGTAGTCCATCCTCTACTACGAAGTCAAATGTCTGATTCCAGACTGGATTCAAGCTTTCATTTACAACCTGCATTGCCAAAGAATTTTGAGAGCAAATATAGTTTCTGTACTCTTGGAACACTAAATGTGAGTATTATAACGAAAAATATTTGACACTGTTCTCGTTGTATTAACATGACAATATTGACAAAGAGAACATACCCTGGTTTTGTTTTTTGTTTCGGATTTCTTCATGGTCAGCACAACATAAGGGTCAGCTTTACCCATTATATCTGCAGGTGCCAAATCTTCAGCAGATATAAGAGTAACAGAAAGTACCCCTCTTACAATCACGTCCCTTCTTTTATTGACTTCACCTCCATTTTCAGCAGCTTCATTCATTTCTGCACCATTTTTAAGAACCTTTTCAAGTGAAGTCATGGAGATGTTCTTAGCAAAAGGGTTAGTGAATCCATTCTTCATTCCATATGGGCAGTAAAGCAGCTCCAAGTGCACCTAACAGGAAACGAACTTGAATTTAGATACTAGTATTACTATGGTTGTGTTGTGGAAAAGAGAACTTTCTTACCTGACCCCTATTTTTGTTGTCTCTTTGGATCTCCAAATCTTTTACCAAGTTCAACCAAACATCTTTAACTTTTCCAGGTACAAGGTCTCTCAGATATATTTGAGCACATCCAATCAATTCAGCTGCCTGAACTCCTTCTTCGTCATAGATTTTTACCACCAAATGTTGTGTAGAGGCATCCTCTACTATGAACTCAAAATGTTCATTCCATACAGGATTTAAGTCATTACCCTGACACAAAGTGTACATTTGGTCTCAGCATGATGAAATATATATTACAAAATTCAGAGGAATCAATAAGAAACATACAATAGTTCTACTCTTTTTCATTCTATTGCGCAGTGGGCGAATATATAATACAGCAAAAGGATCAGATTTCCCAATGATGTCCTTATTTGTCAACTCCTTTGCTTGCACAAGTTTCACCTCTAACACGCCAACCGGCTTCAATTCAAGATCACTAGACAATAGAAGAGAAAAAGGAAAATATCATTCAAGGTTTTACCAAAACAATAACACAGATGAATGTGATGTATAGAGCATATTAACAGAAATAGGTACAGGTTTCATCTTTGAACAATACCTGTAATCCCCAGGCAAAATGGGAATGATTTTTCTAACTGGCCATGTGATAGAGTCTTCAACAGCATCCTTTATAGTGCCCTGATGAAATGATTACACATCTGTATTAGGTAACAGAGACTGGCAAAGTCTTAATAACGGAAAACACAGGTAATACCATGACATAGAGGACATATAGCTAAGTTAAAAAAGAGTTACACATATTAAAAGATTTGAAGGAAACATTAACTGCACCTCAATAGCATCGGAGAGACCAGGTATTGATGATACATTGCCACCAATTACTTTAAGCGTAAAATCCAGCTTTTTCTGCATATTAGAGAAAAATGTCAGGAGAAATTATGATATATCTTTGAATGTCTGACAGATCTACATGACTCTCCATAACTTACCAAGTGGGAATGCAACCTCTTAGCAAGACATTAACTTACCAACTATGTCTAGGTTGTTACAAGGATAAACCACTGTATCATTTGGCACCTTAGGAGCATGGTATCATTCTTTATACTTATTTTGGGTTAAGATTTTGCAGTCCCCTTCTTTTAGACTCTATTAACATAATCCTGGCCACTTTACTGCTTGTATTATAAGAAGAAGATCTACCCCTCATTATTTTGACATAGTGGGATACCCAAAAATGTGAAATAGCTCCATGCTAAAAAAATATTCATATGCCTGTCGCACATGCATAAAGATAAGCATAAATACTTCTTGTTTGAGGGCTCTAAGTATAAATTGGCACCAAAAAATCAGAGAGCAAAACTAGTTTATGATAGACTGCACCTTTTTCCTCAAGGAATAGCATACAGCTCCAAAGCAAGGAATCTCATCAACTAGTGGCCTGAAGATCAATCTGAAAACCCCGGTGAACCCAATGTTTTTCACCTATAGCAGAAAAACAACAATGACGATGGTGGTAAAGTAAGATGGATATAATCCTTAATCATGTCTGCAACACATAGTATGTGATCAATGGTTTAAAAAGGCAATGCACATTGCTACAATTATCAAGAAGAACAAATTAAGCATATAACAAATGGAATTTCTGTATCAAAAAATGCAAAAGATTTTGAAATGCATGAGAAGCAAGATAAGCAAACTTCCAGCCACTTACTGTCCAACCAATCAAGCAACAATAAGCTAATTTAAATACAAGAAAGTACAGAGTTACCTGCACAGGTAATGCCACTCCAAGATAGGTCTTAATATCAAGTATTATACTTGGGTTTCCATCCCACTGCATCTCTAACTCCATGGTTATACCTTCACTTCCATCCTCAATGAGTTGAACTCCTGGAAAACAAAAGCCAATAACATAAGCATAAATTCTTAATCAATGTTCCAAGAGTATACCCACCAAGAATACTCCATTTTACTAAAAAATAATATGCAATTTGATAAAGGATCATTTGAGCACATACATTTTTAAGTGGCTTCTGAATTGTGAAAGAAGCTGTTTGATATATCTAGAAAACATTTGCACCTTAAGCAGCAGAGAACTTGTGCAACCTCACATTGCTTTAGTATATAATTTAGTTTGCTTACTATATCGATAAGAAGTAGAAAATTATCTGTATTTTCAATCACAGCCTTACCTTTATGTTCTTTGGATTCTCATTTGTACTCATCTATCTTGCTAAAGTGCTAATTTATGCATGTTTCATCAGAATAGATAGACTTATTGTCCATGTGAATTCAGATTCAGTATTTTCTATCTCTCCCTTTTGTCAAGAATGCAATTCAAGCATGGAAATAGTATAGCAATGTAGACCTATTAATTAAACCGAATTATCTAAATAGTCATACTCATAACATTGCATCCAAGATAGAATCTAGCCGAGGTGCTAACCTGTAAATTGAGGAGCAACAGTCCCAAGTGTGAACTTGGAGAAGGTTAATGAAGCTAATAGGGCAGGCCTATATTGCTCCAGGATTGGCTCCACATTCGCTTTTATCAGATCAGATGCTGCCTGCAACCTTCAAACTGATGGTATCAGAGGTATTCACACATGAATATTATGTATAAAGCAAGAATTACTCTTTCTTCTTGAATAGAAAATTAAAATTGCCAGAAGTATTTGAAAATTGACCTCATTGATAAAGGGCCAGATCTTTTCCAGCTGAAGATTCAACCAAGTCAACTGAAGAAATAAACATCCAAGTCAGTTCTCCCACACACACACATTGCAGTGAAATTATTCGACAAGTATTTCCCAAAATTATACCTTTTTCTTTTTCCCTTTTTTCATCAGAAAACAAAGTAAAATAAGCTTAATAAGAGAACAGACCTTCTGTTGCTGTGCGAAGACAACCCAGGACGGGTAATGGTCCGGGCCCAGTAACATTCTTGAATCCTCCGCTGTCATTCTCGCAAACGCCGCAATTGTAGCAGCCTAAAGCACAAATTCAAGAAAATAAACTTCCATAGTACAATCCAAGAAAAAAAAAAAAAAACCTTGCCAACAGTTAATATTGTAAAGAAAAAGAACAAGGCGTGAATGAATGCAGTTAACTCACAAGTTCAGAACGTCGTTTGGATCGAGCATTCTCGGAGCGCACAAACCCAACAATCAAAGCCAAACCCACAATCAATCCGATCACTAGACCAAACACAAATGCCATAATGCCCCCAAAAAAACAAAAATTGACCCGAAGGGCAGGCAGTTGCAGTACTGATACTTACTTCTAAGCAAGAAAACTTAGAAAAAGAAACAAAAAAAATGATAATGTGAAGGTTTTTCTTGAGCTTGGGGATGATGATTAGATTAGGAAACTTAATGGAGATCAGATTTATTTATGTCAGAAGATGGTTTAAAGCTGATAGAATCTCTTCTTTTCTTGATTAATTCTAAATTAATGATAATAATTTCGTTGGAAACAAAGAAATGGACGGCCACCGAGACCAAAGCCGCTTTTCGAGTGCCCCGAATTTGCCAACTGCCCAAAAACGTTGAGAAAGCGTGGAGCCTTTGTGTATACCGACAATGACTATTAAGTTGAGTTTGACTTCAGTTCTCTTCGTTTTGCCCAATCATCCTCCTCCACCTCTCCCTCTATATATATTTTTTTAATTTTACAAAATTTATTTTTTATTCAGTAATATTTAATTTTTATAAGAATACTATACGGTCAAAATTTCTAGTTGAAATATGTGCTAATACTATAAAGGAAAGGTTCCTTTCAACTAATTGTTTGCTTGAAACTTTAAAAAAAAAAAAAAGGTTGTAATATCACATTTATTGACCAATTAAAGATATTGACAATTGCTCTCAAAAGTCTAAATTTTTTTTTTTTTTTGGTATGACTCCACTTGGGGCCATCCCCACTTTCGGTGAGACTAAAAGAGGTCGCAAAGTTTCAACTCTACTTGAGGGTAGGGCATGACGAGCTTTTTAAAGCTATTGAAACTGCTCTCAAAAGTCTAATCTTTATACACCAAACATTAGAACCCCCCGGCCCACCCCCCCCAAGCCGGGGGGTTTAAAATCTTTATACACCACATTTCTCCACCCTAAACCACACTTCCAAATACCTTGGATGCTTGTAATGATCGTGTCACATTCAAACTTTTAATATATTTGTAAAATTTAATGTATATATAAGGTGTGTATATATGTATATATATTTTAATTCATTATGACTTTTCTATTTTTTTTTTTTTTGCTAAGCAAAGGAAGATATATTACTATATCAAAGAATTGTGAAGAAAGGCTACCCAAGTAGCCACAGAAATTACATAGAATTATCTACTGGAAAGAATTCCCTTATACGCCCTAAATGTTTCCAAAACACTGAGCAAGATTCTCCTAGCTATCCGGATCGCAGTTGGTTTGTGGTTCTGAAAAATATGCATATTCCTCCAATACCACATCTCGGAGACGGCTTGTCGGAAGATGTATCTCCATTTCTTTCCATCCTGGCACCACTCCGGTTGCTCACGCATGTTCGGAGAGGTCCACTCCTTGGGGGTCTCGGCCCTCCGGAACTCCATCCGCTGCGTCTCTGGGATCAAGCACCGCCACACTTCTCTGGATACCTCGCGGTCCCTTACTGCATGTAGAGACGACTCCTCGCCATTATCACACCTCCCACACTCCAGGGAATCGCATATCTGCCGTTCCCATAGAAGTCGCGTGGTCTTCAAGCGATCATGTACAAACATCCAAAGGATCAAGGAACTCCGAGAGGGCCCCTTGAACTTCCATATGTTGCTCCAAGCAAACTCGGGGTCCTGGGCTACCTCATGGAGCAACGCATAAGCTGATTTTGTGGTAAACACCTCATTCGAAGCAGTAACCCGTTCCGGCGTCGACCCGTTATCGGAGTGATTCCGGTGTAGTCCTTTCTCCAAAGTATTGTATCCATGTCTAAGGCTCCTCCGAATGAGCGAACCACTTCCTATGTATTGGGGAATTTTCCACCCTTCCCAAATGCCATACTTCGTTTTAAGAAGCTCTTTCCACGGTTCGTCGCCTTGGGCTGAGAACCTCCATGCCAATTTCGCCGGGAGGATGTCGTTCACTTTCCTTAGGCACCGTAGTCCCGGGCCCCCTGCACCTTTCGGCTGGCATACTTTATCCCAGTTGATAACATGTGTTGACCGATTCTCCATTGTATCCCCCCAAAAGAAGTTACAATTCGGCCGTTCCAAAGCTTCTATGGTCTTGCCCGGCAGTTTACAAACATTCATAGTATAGCTAGGGATTGAAGCACACACCGCCTGTATCAATACCGGACGAGCTGCTCTTGACAATAACCTGCCTTGCCGGCCCGCTAGTCTCCGACCCACCCGCTCGACCAAATGCTGGAACATTTTGCTCGTCACCCGTCCATGGAAGATAGGGACGCCCAAATACATTCCTAAACTGTTTGCACCGGGTATTGCGAACTTCAAGCGGATTTCCTTCTTCGGAGCTGGTCTGGTGTTCCTTGAAAACCAAACGCGAGATTTCAGTAAGTTAACTTTCTGGCCCGTGATTGAACAAAACTTCCCCAGCACCTCCCCCATACATTGCGCTTGTGCCACACTGGCTTCCCCAAACAACAATAGGTCATCTGCAAAAAATAAATGTGAGAGCTTAAAGGCGCTCCTGGATACCGTAACAGGCTTCCAATCCCTGTTTGCTACTGCCCGGTTGATTGCGTGCCCAAGGATCTCCATACAAATGACAAACAGATATGGCGAGAGGGGGTCACCCTGGCGGAGACCCCTGGCCGGCTTGAAATCTTCTAGCCGCTCCCCGTTCCGGATTACCGAGAGTCGCGTAGAGGTGATGCAGCTCATAATGACTTTGCTCAAGTAATCCGTGACTCCAATACCACTCGACACCTCCCGTAGAAAACTCCGGTCTACCTGGTCGTATGCCTTTTCCAAATCAATCTTTGCAATCATAGCCCCCTTCTTCCCCGTCTTCTTATTTAGGGAATGGACCGCCTCTTGTACCATCACGATATTGTCCGTTGTGTGTCGCCTAGGTATGAAGCTTGCCCGATTCGGTCCGATCGGATCCCCTATCGGAATCTTCAAGCGGTTGGCAATTACTTTTGTAATTATTTTGATCACCACATTACTTAAACAAATCGGTCGAAATTGTGAGATATGTTCTGGGTGAGTCTGTTTAGGAATTAGACATATCGGGGATTGGTTCATATCTTCCGGAACCTCGCCCTTTCGAAACACGCCCGGAACAAACCTTGTGACATCCGCCCCTATCCATGCCCAGTGTTTTTGAAAGAAGCTCGCTGGTAGTCCATCCGGTCCCGGCGCCTTGTGTGCCCCTAGTTGAAAAACCGCTACCTTGATTTCATGCTCGGGCACCTCCCGGTTGAGCCGTCTCAAGCTAGCCCTAGGCATTTTCGGAAAATCCCAAGTTCGTGCATCGCAAGGGATATCGGCCTCCTTCGAGTACAACTTTTGGTAGTACTCTGAAGCTTGCTCCTTAAGTCGCGATTCATCAAGACACCACTGCCCATTATCATCCTTTAACTGTTCTATTCTGTTTCGGCGTCTTCTTGCAATTACACTAGCATAGAAGTATCTTGTATTGCGCTCCCCTTGTGTGATCCGTTTAATTCGTGCTTTCTGCTTCCGGTACAGCTCCTCATGTGACAATATGGAGTCCATCTCCTTCATAAGTTTGGTTTCTAGCTTCTCGAGTGAGGTTGAGTATTGTACTGCTAGTGCCTTTTGAACACCGAGGAGGCGTGCTCGGTATTGTCTCTTCCGCTGAAATATGTTACCGTACTCCTTGGCGTTCCGTTCCATAAACCCCTCCTTAGCCTTTTCCATGATAGTCGATAGATTTCCACTGTTTTGTTGCCGGCACCGCTATACTACCAACTCAAACCCGTCGTGGCTAAGCCACGGATCAAGAAAACGAAAACCTTTGAAACGTACCCGTTTCTTACGGGTTAATCCCGCCGGTAGCAATGGGTGATGATCGGACCTTGTGCGAGGTAAATGTCCGACAACCGCTGCATCAAACTGGCGGTGCCATAGTAGATTTCCCCGGGCCCTATCGAGCCGTTCCTTGATGTTCGCCTTACCCTTCCGGCGATTAGTCCGGGTAAATCTCGGACCTTGAAACCCGATGTCTACCCGATTACACGTATCTACCACACCTCTCAACGGATCGGCTTGGCTTTTATTAATGCCGCGGCCTCCCTGTTTTTCTGATGCTTCCAAAACCCGATTAAAGTCCCCGATCGCCGGCCGTGGAACATTCATGAAGCCCCCCATCTGTTCAAGGTAACTCCATAATTCCCGCCTGTAGACCGGATTAGGGGAAGCGTACACAATTGTGAGTATCCGGTCTTCTTCATCAGCTGTTGAGACTAGGGTATTGAGAGCCCGCTCGTTAAAGGAAAGTACTTCAATTGTAACCGTCGAGCTATCCCAAAAGAGCCGGATCCCTCCTGCAAACCCCGGTGCCTCCACAGCAAACATATCCATAAAATTTGTGGCCTCCATAATATTCGAGCTTTACTACTACAAACACGTGTTTCCAACGGCGCCATAACGTTTGGTTTATGACATTTAATCATATCCAAAAGGTGGGTCAAAGTATTCGGGGCCCCAGCCCCCCTGCAGTTCCATACAAGGAGATTACTAATCATTAAAGATTATATAGAGACAGTGTTGGGTACCTCCATGGAAGTACCTCCCGGATCTCCTTCGCCTTTTCCGGTTGTGTATCCACTCACCGACGAGTAGTATCTGTGCTCCCATCGGGTTGGGTCACGACCCGAGCTCCGGTATCTATATCCATTCATTGTTCATGCAGGCCTTGTTTAGGCAGCCCTTGTTCATGGGTCGGCCCGTCCTTTGATTTAGGGTCATGCTGTTGGGCTTCCTTCGGTACCGGATTCAAACCACTTCCACTAGGTCCAAGTCGGCCCCCCCCCTTGCTTCATGGAATTTAAACGGCTCTCATCAATAACACTTAGCGGGCCCCCTTTCCCCTGGTAGGCCTGCTGTGCCTTTATGGGCTGGGGTTCTTGGGTTGTTGCTGTTGTCCCTTAGAATGGCCCGGTCCTCCACCCTTCGGACCCCCAGATTTTGTTTGTTTCTTCCCATATACTACTCCGCTAGGATTACTAGGTCCCGGTAAATCCATAATTTTCTGCTATAGTGTCGCTATGTTACTTACGTCCTCATCCTCCTCTGAAATATCCCCTAGAACGGCAAATTTTGATTTGCCCCCTACCATACCCGCTTCCGAGCGGCTCCCCGAGGTTGCGGCTTTTTGATTCCGAGTCAATGGACCTCGGTTCATGAGCGGTCCCCGTCCGATCATTCGACCTGCGCGTCCCCTCCTGCACCCCCCCCGATCTCTTCTCCATGATGATCTCAATCCGTCGCTCGGATCCGATCGGCCCTCGAGATCTTAGCACGGTGTTGCGTTCGCCTCTGTTGTTGCTCATGTTTCCGGCGTACATGCGCCGGCATCATCCACAAACCATAAGGATTATCATTGGTACTCCTCTGTTGGGGAACTTCCACCGGGTGTTTCCTACCGGTTGTCTCATCCTCCTCTGCCGACGACTTTGACTGTAGGCATCCATCCGCCCTATGTCCATATTGCCCGCACTTGAAGCATATTTTCAATAAACCCTCATATTCTACCGCATACCTCCTTCCATACGCCATGGCATTAGGCTTCAAGGGTCTATTCGGTTCCACCTCGACGCAGACTTTGGCATACTTCGCCCTAGCAATTCCTGCCGTCCCGATCTCCACTTTAACCGCTCGTCCAACCGAGTTTCCCATCCGGATAAGGATTTTTTCCTCCAACATCTCCACGGGCAGGCCTGCAAAACGGACCCACACTAGGGTACTTGCAATGACATTCTCTGCTGGTGAGAAGTTTGGTCTCCATTTAGTGATAGTAATATAGTTACCCGTCACCATCCATGGGCCACCGGTGAGCACCTTATAATAATCCTCCCGCGAATAGAAACGAGCCACCGGGTAGCCTTTCTCTATATCCACCAGTTCACAACCCAACTGCAATTGCCATACTCTTGGGATCCTCTCTTGGAGAATGCGAAAGCTAATGGATTTTCCAAGTACCTTGAGCACCAAGGCTCTCCTCCGGGGTTTCCAGCAGTTGCGATAATGATCCCATGGAATGTCCACAACCGGGCAAATAGCCGGGTCAAGTTCCTCCATATCGGCGTGTATAATGTCGCCCCCAAACAAACAAGTTTTCCTTCTTTGTCGTCTCCCTTCCTTCTCCTCTCCCAGTATAAATCTCCTTCCCGACTGGTCCCCCCCGCAGCGTATTGGCAAAAGAGGGTCTCCGCCCGGCCGGTTGTTCCACGGCCATACTATCATTACCACGGTTAGCATCTTCCATCGTCGCCTCCGATGGCCCCTCATCCCGTTTATGTTTCTTCACGCTTCTTCGCGGTTGGTCGGCTTCTTCCCGGGACACCCTCCGCTCGCTAGAGAGAGAATCCATATCTAAAATCTCATTTTCCGACTTTTCTATTTATCTCAAAGAGTAGGTGAGCTGATAAAGAATTTTTATAATTTAAGTGAGGTTAACGGTTCAAACTCTAACTCATTGTGAACCAACTCGATTCGAACGGAGATTAGTTTAGATGTTGATTGGCTTAAAGATAATCTCTCATAGTTTGAGACTTATTTAGGACATTTGTTGTCTAAAAAAAAAAAAAAAAAAACAATGACTTTCCCATTTAACCGTGCGGGTAATATTTGGGCCAAACTTTTCAAACAATTTGGGCCCCAATACACTTTAAGGTGTCCCTAACTACAAAGTTATCAGATCCAATTAAATGAAAAGTCCTGTCACTCGCGAGCCCACATAAAAAAAGGCAATAACATGAATATAATAAAAAATTGTATTGTAAATACTATACGAGATTATGAGTTTAATATTTGTTATGAAAATTATATAAGAGACAGACGAAGTTTTCCCAAAGAAAGAATTACACTCTATAAGCACAATCTAAATTTGCATAGTGACTTTAAAGTATTAGACTATAAGATGTTCCTATGAGAAATTCATTTAATCTTAGGACTTTTTGACTCGAATGAAAGTGGAAACATGATCATTTAGGTGAGACGACTACCGATTAACTTCAACATTCTCATAAAAATTTACTTTTATAAGTATATGATTTCACTATATGTGTATTATCTTAGATGAATTTATTATCTCACTCAATAAATATAGTTTATTAAAATTGTCTTATTTATTATTTTGTTAACAAAATTTTTTTTTTTCTTTTTTCTTTTTAAGAATAAGTTTACAAATACCCACGAAAATCTATCCTTAAATAGGTATGACGTTTTCTTTAGACTCTTTACAAAAGAATTAGGTTACGTAAAGAAAGATAATGATTAGGAGAAGTATGACATCTCCAACTTGTTTGTATCTCCCATACTCAATTCTGTCTGTACATAATGGATATATATATATAACTCGCTATACTATGCACAATCAATTAAACAAATTATTTTTAATGTATTGAAATTGAAATGAAAATAAACACTCAGATCAATCTTATTATATTTAAATACAATTCTTACATCACTAAATTTGTTATGTAAAAAGTTTAATTTTCACATAAAATAACTTATTTTTAGAAAAATTTGAGTTTAATCTTACTTTTGAAAGACGTTCAACTTGCACTATAATAATAGATAAACTATCTCAATTGCAACTCAACTAATCGGGAATCTGAATTTGACACTTGAATTTTTTTTTCCAGCTTTTGCACTTCAACTATCAAAAATCGCTTATTTTGCACCTCCATCCAAAAATTCCGTCCAAACTCAAATTTCATCTATTTTCCAGGGGTATTTTCGTCTTTTTACATTTCATTCAAATTTGGGCGAGTACTCGCGGGTTTGAATCCCGCCACCAGCAATAATTTAAATCTTTTTTATAAATAAAAAATATCCAAAAAAATTAAAAAAATTTTGAAATATAAAAAGACATAAATACCCCTAGAAAATAGACGGATTATAAGTTTGGATGGAAGTGCAAAATAAGCGATTTTTGATAATTGGAGTGCAAAAACTGGAAAAAAAGTTTAGGTGTCAAATTCATATTTACGACGAATTGAGGTGCAATTGGGATAGTTTTCCTATGTATGGCTTTGGTTAAAGATATAAATCCGAATGCAATGCAAACTATTGGTGGATACTCGCTCAAATTCATATCCACTCAATCAATCTCCAACGCCAAAAGTCCATACCAAACTAACCTTTCTTTCTTTTGCATTGCACCAACCTTATTAATCAACTCAAACAATTAATAAATAACCTTGTAATTATCATCCAAAAATAATAATAATAACAAAAAATTACGAATACAAATCTTAATTTTTAAGCGAGAGAAGAACTCACTAAATTCTTACCATTATAAAACATTTACAACAAACTCTCACTTTCTTGTAGGCAACTTGTTTATGTTCACGACATGGAAGGAACTATTTTGTGACCACGTTGATATAAGGAAACTTCCCACTTCCATTTTTGTTTCGTAATCGGTCATAAACCGTCAGAAGAGGAAGCTGCCCGTATAATTTTCTAATATATATATATATAAAGTTCAATGGTGTAACTGCAAAAGGACAGTTTCACTTATGATTTGGAGGTCATGAATTCGATACACATTCAAAGTTGTGCTAGAAGCATAATTAATGTCAGACAGTTATTTGTGGAGGGTGATGTCTTAAATCTCATTAAAGAAAAACAAAATTAACGAATTAATTAATTTAATCAATCTTATTTGTAATTGAGAATACTACTAATTAGGTACCATTGCAGCAAGTGGGATAAATTTTACTCAAAATTCACCTACTCCATATTTGTATTCTATTACCACTCTATTTAACATTTCTTTATTAGTTAAAAGTTTCGATACAAATTTTCTTTCTTTCATTTGTTTTTTTGTATAAAATGGTGTCTTTCAACTTCATACTCAACAATCATTTGTTTTTTTTTTTTTAATGTGAAATTATTACTTCCACTAATTCAATTTTTTAAGTAAAAAAGACTCTCATTCTAACTCTTACATAGTGCATTAAGTATAAATTTTATTCTAAATATCAATATCAAATTTAAAATTTCGTGTATTATTCATAATATTTGTTATTAAGCTATGGAAAATTTTTATTGACTTATATTGACTGCTTGACAATGAGCGCATTCTGCTCCGTACTATAAAAACTAAGAGCTATTGCCAAACGGGAAGCGGCTTCCATTGATTCTTCTTAACTTAGTTCTTCTCCCTGTTCTTTAATTCTCCCTCGCAAACTTCCACACCAGAGCCGTTGTAGTCGCAATTCCAGCCATGCCCACAGCGTCTGCTCATATTATTATTAATGCTGTGTCGCCAGTGGCAGTGGATGGAGATTCCTTATTAGGACGACCTCTGCTTCAACAATACGAGGAAGAAGGAGGAGTACAAGAGGAGCGGGAGCAACATCGTAGTCTTCGTCCGTCCACTTCCTATAATTCCACATCCCAACGGGCCATCGTCGGTGCCAATCTTTGTTCTATCGAAAGCCTCGATTACGAGTATCTATTTAATTTTTTTTCCTCTCAATGATCGTAGCACACTTTGAATGCCTCGAAATTGACAGTTTGCAAAGTTTTCGTTTTTTTTCAATTTCATGTTGTTATTATATTTTATAAACAGTGAAAAAACATAGGAGCTAGGATTGCTTTCCTTGTCTTGTTGTATTTTGTGAAAGAAAATTTAATCTCTTCCAAGGCTCTCACAGTACAGTAAGGATCATATCCTTCATATCTGTTAATGGTGTTGCCAATGCCCTAACCTAAGTCTCGAGCTTGATGCTTATATAAATTGAACAAGAAAAGATTTGGTACTTTTTTTTATCTGACCTGCAAATGGACTTGAAATTTCGAGTTTAAGAGATGAAATTTCATCTATTTTTGACTTCTAACAAATTGTTAGTTTTGAACCTTATTTGACTGCCAAGTGACATTTCTCATTTTTTATGTTCGTCTGATGATTCTGGTGACTTCTGGTTTTAGGATTATTGAGAATGATATTCTCAATCAAGATTGGAGGAGCAAAGGGTGGATCCAGATATTCCAGTACACATTTATGAAATGGACATTGTGTTTTCTCATTGGAGTTCTTGTGAGTCTTATTGGCTTCTTCAACAACCTTGCTGTTGAAAACATTGCAGGAGTGAAGTTTGTTCTTACCTCCGATATGATGTTGGCGAGGAAGTAAGAGTTCTTTACTCTTTTTTCTAAAGTATACCTGCTTTTCTCATGTAAGTTTTTGTATTCTCTGTGAGTTAATTTTTTTCAGTGACAATTTCTTGTTGATTATATTTAACTTGTATCCACATTTTGTAGATAGACATGCAACTGTTACTAATAAATAAAATATCTTTCGATCTTAAAATTAGATCATTTACTCTTTTTTTTGTGTTTAATTTTATAATTGTTAACTTGATTAGTTGTTGTCTTATCAATCTTCTTTTGGATTTTTCAACTGTACAGCTTTACTAATTTGTGAATTCTACTTTTTAATATAATAGGTATGTGGCAGCTTTTTCTATTTTTGCTTCTTCAAATTTAGGATTGACCCTGTTTGCAAGTTTGGCTACCGCTTTAATAGCTCCAGAGGCGGCTGGATCGGGTATACCAGAAGTTAAGGCTTACTTAAATGGTGTTGATGCGCCATCAATATTTTCATTGAGAACTTTACTTATCAAGGTGATCATACCATTATCAATTCTATTATATGCCACTCGATTGTGATATTCTATTACAGCTTAGTACATGAACATGATTGATATTTTAAAATTTTATTTCATGACCTTTGAGAATAGCTACCTCTCTCTCTCCCTCTCTCTCTCTAGCATATAATTATACTAATTTTTGTTTAACTCTTGGAATTTGGATACTTATGTTCCTAGGAACTGTAGTCCATATTGTAGAGAAATCAAAGGGTCTGGTAAAACAAACAACTATTGAGGAAATTGTAAATTTAGAATAAACAACACCAATAACCTTGCATCATCTGAAACTGAGTTTCATACTTTATCAAATATATCACTCATTCAAATGTAGATTGTTTTCTAAGCTTTTATCTTATTGTGTTTGTATTCTGGTGCCTTGTTGAAATCTTCACAAGTGTGTCAGCTGATGCAATGTGCAGATTATTGGTAGCATATCTGCTGTGTCTTCATCTCTTAACATTGGTAAGGCAGGGCCAATGTCTCATACTGGAGCATGTGTTGCTATAATTCTGGGACAATGTGGTTCAAGGAAGCGCAAGCTAACTTGGAAATGGTTACGGTTTTTAAAAAATGATCGAGATCGACGAGATCTTGTAACATGTGGATCTGCTGCTGGCATTGCTGCTGCTTTTCGTGCTCCAGTTGGCGGTCTTTTGTTTGCCCTTGAAGAAATGGCATCTTGGTATAATTAACTTATATATAGCTCCATCTTTGCTAGTGTTATGTTGTGAAAGTTTACCTTTTGCTATGGTTTCTTAGTATTGTATAATTCCATTTAACCTATAATTAAAATATGTTTTTGTAATATCCTCCCTTAATTTGGTCTATTTCATTACCATGTTTACCTGGTCTCAGCATTATAAGAAAAAGAGTGGATAATTATCTGTGTATTCCCAACAACATATTTAGCACAAGTACATTACCTTATTATCCTATTTCCCCCCACCTCCTCTTTTTTCCTGAACACAAAGGAAGCACTTCCCATTAGTTGTTATTAGTGGCATCCTGAGAAGGTTTAACTGATCTACCGAACAGATGAAAAGTCTTACTGTTTGGTGGCTTGACATATGGGGCTCTTTTCTGATTATAAATTTCCATGCTTTCAAAGCTTCTTTTGATATTTATGATGAACAACATTGAATGAAATAGTTATGCAGGTGGAGAAGTGCACTTTTGTGGCGAGCTTTCTTCACTACAGCTGTTGTTGCGATTGTGCTGCGGGCTCTAATCGATGTTTGTTTGAGAGGCAAATGTGGTCTATTTGGTAAAGGAGGTTTGATAATGTATGACGTTACCTCAGCAAATATTGCTTATCACCTAATTGATGTGCCCCCAGTAATTATTCTTGGAATTACTGGGGGCATTGTAGGAAGCATATACAACTTTTTGCTGCAAAAGGTTTTGCGGCTTTACAATCTAATCAACGAGTATGCTCCTGTATTCTATCTTGTTGGTTCAAATTTTTCTTCCAAAGACATGAGAATTATATATTTCTCAAAATTTTCTTGATATTCCTCTCCAGGAAAGGTACTGCATACAGAATACTTCTTGCATGCACCATCTCCATTTGCACATCCTGTCTTCTATTTGGATTACCATGGATTGCATCTTGCCGACCTTGCCCACTTGATACTGTTGAGCCTTGCCCAACAATTGGACGATCTGGAAACTATAAGAAATTTCAATGTCCTCCTGGACACTACAACGATTTAGCCAGCCTCTTTTTTAATACAAATGATGACGCAATAAAGAACCTGTTCAGCAAGAACACTGACACTGAGTTCCAGTTTTCATCGATGCTAATATTTTTTATCACCTGTTTTTTCCTCAGCCTTTTTAGTTATGGGGTTGTGGCCCCTACAGGTCTCTTTGTTCCTCTTATTGTTACAGGTGCATCTTATGGACGATTCGTGGGGATGCTCTTTGGTTCGAATTCAAATCTTAACCATGGCCTCTTTGCAGTCCTCGGGTGTGCTTCTCTTCTTGGAGGATCAATGAGGACAACTGTTTCATTATGTGTTATTATCCTGGAACTAACCAACAATTTGCTGTTGTTACCTCTAATAATGTTGTCTCTTCTCATCTCCAAGACAGTAGGAGATGCATTTAATGAAAATGTATATGATATGCTTATGAAATTAAAAGGTCTTCCTTACTTAGAAGCTCATGCTGAGCCATACATGAGGCAGCTAACAGTTGCAGACATAGTCAGAGGACCGCTTGACATTTTCAATGGTGTTGAAAAGATCGTTAATATAGTTCATGTCCTGAAGACAAGAAGCCATAACGCATTTCCGGTGGTGGATGAGTCTTCTATTTCTGGATCTCCAGTTTTGTATGGTCTTATCCTCCGTTCCCATCTTATCACTTTGCTCAAGAAGAAAGCTTTCTTGCACACCCGTGAGTCAAATGCCTCAAATGTTGTACATAAGTTCTCAGTAGATGATTTTGCAAAGCAGAGTTTTGGTCAGGGAGACAGAATTGAAGATATAGTCTTTTCAAACGAAGAGATGAATATGCTAATAGATTTGCATCCTTTTTCGAATGCTTCACCGTATACTGTTGTAGAGACAATGTCCCTAGCAAAGGCCTTCATACTTTTTCGAGAAGTTGGTTTGAGGCACATGTTGGTGATTCCTAAGATTCCTGGGGTAAGAAAATTACTATCTATTTGCTTTACCATGACATTTTCATCTTCATTCAGTATGCCAGTAGTTTGTATTTCATGCATCACATAACAAGGCCTATATCAATCAGCAGATCAAATCTTTGTTACCATTTAGTGGTACATAACTGCTGTATAAGTTTACCTGTTCAGCCCTAAATTGGGATTGAATAGCTGGGGCTCATTCTGCTGCCATTTTGCTCATTAGACTCATGAGCACCTCCCAAAACCTCAATTCCCAGTGTCTTCTGGTGTTCTTTTTCTCCATTAAGTAATCTTTTTGCTCTATAATAGCATTAGTTGCATGATATATTCCTATATTCACACACGTCATCTGTCTCTCCCCTAAAAAATTGGGATATGCTTATGCATACTGTTTGTTGTGTCTAAATCCTGAATTATTTTTCATATGCATAGAGACTTGTTTGGTTCCATAAACTAGTTGATTTCTTTATGAATTTTTTTCCCCCCTTTCCCCCTCATTTGTGAATATATTAACTACAAATGAGTAATACTATACTTCTAATATTTTCAGAGAGAGCCAGTGGTGGGAATACTGACAAGGCATGACTTCTTCCCAGAAAACATACTTAATTTGCACCCATCCTTATTAAGGAGTAGATGGAAAGGATTGAGGTTTCAGTTTCCTTGGCAATAAAGGTTTTTTCGCAGATGTATGTGACCATTGGCATGGTCATTTGGTAATTGTTGGCTGGGAGCAGTTTAGGGTATCTAGTCTCGCTACTGTTGTTCTCGGTGTAATTTCTTGGAGATCTACAGCTGACTGCATTCAGTAACAGGAAAATATGATGATGTGATTTTGTGCGAAGCAGCATATTTCAGTTCAACTTCGGTAACAAAGTAGCAGTAATGTTGGTAAAGTTAAGCCTAATCATAGCATATAGCACTGAAGTTCTATCACCTTGTAAGTTATGACCATGGACAGGTCTACTAATGGGTAAAGAAATTGACATTCTTGTTGGAAAATGAAGTTTCTGGAAGCTTGTTTACCTCCTGTTTGTCCTTTGTATTTTATAATTGCAACTCATTCTTTTGGTCTACAGCGTCCTGTTTGTTCTCGTACTTGAAACGCAGACGGAAGCCACAGAAGGAAGCAGGCATAAAATTTACAAACACAAAGGGGTTTCTTCAAAGGCTTCTTTACAGAAATATTTTCAATAATACAGCGAGCATAACACTCAATTGTGAAAGTTCATGCTCCTCTCCCTTCTTGATGGGGGGGCACAGTGATGTCTAAAGTAAAAAATCAAATCTAAATACATTCCACTGGTGTATATATATATATATAAAGGATGGAATAATGGTCGTGGCAGAAAGAAAAGAGAGTGGTGAAGAGAGAATTTTCTGTTCCAAGCAGCAACAACAGAACCATAACAACTATCTCTTACCACTCTTTACGTAGTCCATTCTAATGCCCCACAACTGCTCACCCACAGTCTTCATGTCAGGACGATCTGATCGTATAGGTGCTGCGCATTGGATGGCTAATCCAAACATTTTCATTAGTATCACCTTGCTCACTACTTCATTCATTTGAGGGTCCATCAACTCCAAAACATTTTCTTCACTGTACTTCTTAAAAGCCTGTGGGAAAAATAGACGTTTTTTTAAAAAAAAAAATATATATATATATATTTATTACTGCTAGTATCAGTTGCTAACTTGAAGCATCATCAATTAAAATAAGAAGCAAGCACATCTTGTTCACTGACCAATAAACAAGGAAAGATAGTATAAGCCGCGATTTATCTTATTAACAAATGCCATACATAACATATATATATATATATATATAGGTTCAAACCAAGTATTAAACAGACAAGAAAGTATTAAGCAATGCCATTTGCAGATTATAAGTGCTTTGTTTTCGGCAGAACTTAGCTCAGGGAGAGAAAAGCTGAAGCAGCCCAAGATTTAGTTCAGTAACTCCACATTGTTAGACATATTGGCAAGAAATAAAGAAAGCAGAAAAGTGGTTGCAGTCTGCAGGAGTTAATGACAGATACACAATATTAAGCTTAGACAGCTCAGTTACACAGATTTACGAGGCAGATATCCAAAATTTTCTACAAAGATGCTGGCAATCTTAAAGAAAATCATCCAGACAATTCTGTCAACAAATAAAACTGAAGTAGCTTTAAGAGAAGGAAATTTGGAAAGGTTTTCCAGTAAAATGATCATTCTAATGATAGAGAAATGCAGTTAAAACCCTTTAACCCAGCTGAAAACATTATTGGTGCCGAAGTTTTAGCCATGCCAGTAGAAAAAGGAAGATTGGCAGATTTAGTCTAACTTTTTAACTTTTAGGTAATGTAAGTCCCCACTTTTTCTTTTTTTTTTTTTTTCCTTTTTTCAACTTGTTTTTATTTGCAGCATGTTTGATCCTTTTGTACATAATTTTTAGGTTAGAAATGACCAAATATGCAACCAATATGGACAAAAGTTGTAAAACATGACAATATAATGAGTAATCCCACCAATCTTCCCACTAGAAAAAGAAGTTAAAGAACTTACCCATCTAAGTGTTACTCTTTCATTAGGTGGTTTTTTCAACTCCACTGGTCGGCGGCCAGTTAAAATTTCCAATAGTAGGACCCCAAATGAGTAGACATCACTTTTTGCTGTGAGTTGATTCGTCCTCATGTACTCAGGATCTAGGTAACCGACTGTTCCTTTAACTTTAGTGGAAACATGTGTTTTATCACTATCCATCTCTCCAAGTTTTGCAAATCCAAAATCGGCGACTTTGGCTCTCATGTTCTCTGTTAGAAGAATATTGGAGGACTTAACATCTCTATGAATTATTTGCTTCTCTGTAGCAAAGTAAACCACGAAAGAGCAGTTAGAAACAGAAAGATATTGTATATTTCAATAATAATAAAAGAAAACCATAACAAGAATGATTTTTTTTTTTTAAAATTTACTTGCTTATTTTTTACCACTGTACTATCTGCTTTAATCATATCTTGAACGAGCATCTCAAAAAGAATTGAAACACCTACAATGTGGCAATAGGAATTCATTTTCTATATGCATCTACTTTTTTATCTTAGTCCCAGTAGTCATAGATCAGTAGTCCACCCCTGTAAAAAGTACATAATACTTATTATTCTTTTCTTCCTTTTCTTTTGTTTGTCTGATCCTCTTTTACTGTGGACAGAGGAGAGGAGGTCTGCTGTACCCCAGCCTAAGGTTTGATAGTTTGACATTTTACAAGAACATTCCCTAGACAATAGATAACTCAAGTGAATGAGAACATGGAAATCATCATGCAAATCTAGACCCCATAACCATATCCAAGTTAAGGACTGTTAAAGCAGAATAGTCGAAAAAGTGGCACAACCCTTCATGATTCTTGACACTTCAATGAAACCAGTTAAATTAGATGCCTTTAGCTATAACTTTTATGAATATGATCTCAAGTTACAAAAACAAATTCAATAACTGAAAAGTATTCCTATACATTTAATGTCAAAGCATTTCAATTCATGTATGGAGATCAACTGAGAAAAGACAAAAACTCACAAAAAAAAAAAAAAAAATCTAGTGATATTTAAAGGAGTATTCTAGTCTACATTTCATCCCTAGTCACACTTGTAAGAAAAAAGATGGATATGAAATCATTATCATGAATGGGTCCCAAAATAATTAATTTTAGGATAAAAGTTAAAATGAACAAGGTAAAATCGAATGTAGACACCAAATCTTGGGAATGGAGGGAGCGGGAAATAGTTAATAACTGTTCTTCAAAGGGACAACTTTTCCCAAATAAGTATCCTGGGTTATGGTACCATTCTTTATACCCAAAAAATTGATGCACTTTGATAACTAATGCAACAGATAAATCAGCAATATAGACAGATATATTACCTGCATACAGATGCAGGTAAGTCAAGGCATGAGCAACATCAATGGAAATTTCAAGTCGCTGATTGAAATCTAAAATTTTGCCTCGTGCACCTGCTAGAAATATCATTAGAATTACAATAGGTGAATTATCTGGTTGAATGACAAAATGAATTTAAATGGTGTTACCATCCAGATGTTCTCTAAGTGTCCCGTTTGGCACATATTCCGTAATAATAAGGCGCTCACTTCCTTTATCAACATAACCAAGTAATTTGACCAAATTCCGGTGATCAATTTTGGCCAATAGCTCAACTTCACTCCTGAATTCAGTTCTTAAAGATTCAAAGTATTCCTGCAAATTATCTTCAGTTTAGTAGTGCTCAACTTTATCATTAGAAGGATCAGCCATATGAGAAGGATAAGTATAAGTATGACCTCCTCTGTGGATGTATGTAATTCAATCATGTTTCAACTTTTAGGAAACCAAATCACCAAGAGAAGGACAGTACAAAATTATTCTATCATACATAATGATATCATCATGCAACGCAGCGACTTAATTAGGATCAGAAAACAACACATAATGTTGCAATCCAGACAAAGAAAAGGGGGATTTATTCTCATCACCATAGCTATACACCCCTATCCTTTTGTTACAGAAATAGCTCATAATATGACCAGACGACAATCATAGAAGTACACAAATTAGCATATGAAAAGACATGAACTCAGAAAGTTACCTTCTTAGCACGTTTAATGGCAACTACCTGTTCATCAGGTAGCTTGGCCTTGTAGACAGTTCCAAATCCTCCTTCACCTATCTTTAGTGAATCTGAAAAATTTTGTGTTGCTCTCATCACCTGATGCATGTTCAGGTGAACAGAACCAACTCTATCCAGTTTTGGTGACATAGAGAATCTAGAAGGACTAGGTGGGATCCGAAGAGGACTTGGAGGGACCTTTTCAGGGATAGAACCCATTTCCATGGAGGAGATTGAATCCACTGCAAGATGATTTAATATGAATGTAAACAACCATAAAGATCGAAGTAAGAAAATCACATCCACATGATTGATGAACCACCACAAGTAGAAAATGAAAGCAATAAAGGAAACATAAGAATTTGTGGAAAAACTAAAGAAAAGAATTAATTGAAACTTCTATTACAATTCAAATCAGGTCTTCTTTTTTTTTCTTTTTTTTTTAACAAAAAAATAAAATGGTGGATTTGATGATAGTTCAATTTAGCCATCTTCTCTACTCCATTTCCCCAAAACACGCGAATAATAATCCAGAACTTTCCATTTTTTATTTCTCCCAATGAACATCTAGTGGTAAGAAGTTTACTCACTCGAATTCTGCTCTTTCTCAAGAACAGTGTGGGCTGTTGGTCTTTTTCTTGCACGAAAGCAGGGGCAGATTACGCCACAGCAGAGAATGAGAATTCCAGGTGCAGCCATGGCCAAGTTCTTAGTGGTTAATATGGAATCCTGCTGGACATCTTTGTCCTTGGTTCCCTGGGTTTCAGAGCTCTGTTCTTTGAGTTCTTCTTTCACCACCCTCCTTAGAAATTTTCTTCCTTCCCTGAGAGGCAACTCATCTGCAATATAAACAGAAAACAAAACATTTCATACCATTAAGGAACTAATGCAAAGGTAAACAATTGAAGGTGTTCGTAATCCAGAATAGAGTACTAGAAAGCCAAGTTAGAGATACTCAAAGCAACAGTGCACGATAGACCATACCTAATGAAAAATCCGAACCACAGTATCGATATCCAACATTTCCCTCAAAGAGACAACGATTTACTTGACAGTATTTGAGTGCTTCGCAAAACAAAAACCTATCAACTATTTCTCCATTCAGATAAAAAATTTCACTGTGAGGAACATCCAAATAGCTGAGATGGTGATCGCCACAAGTATTAAGATCTTTCAACAAACCAGAAGCTGATGTTATAATAGGTAAGTAGAAGAAGCTCAGGAAGACCAATGCAATTCTCAGTAATGGAGAAGCTGAATATCCCATTTCGGAGAACCGAACAGTATAGGTGGCATTGCTAAAAGATTAAGCCACCACAAGTGACACAATCCACTGAAACCTTATAGGTCAAGTCAACAGCTTCGCTGATGCCAATAGGTTGGTGAACATGAAAATATCTGAAGATATGCTCTGTGCAGTTATGATGCGGAAATCAAATAATTAGTGGAATAAATTACTGTCGCAAATAGGCCTCAATCCCAACCCAAAATTTTCGGCGTTTAAGCTCAAGCTTTAAATAATATCTTCTAGCAAAATCCTTTCTGGTATACAGTAGTTTTATTGACCGAAAAACAAAACCGTAGGGATGTAAAAGCTGTTCAAACCAAGACTGAATTCCCAGGATTCAGAGTTTCGCCAATTGAAGAAATAGGAATAAACCCCTAAAAAATTGAAGAACTAAAATCCAGGATTCAAAAAGCCAACAGCTACAGACGCTAAAACTCAGAAAAAGACAAAATTAATCAACTATCATATGTCTAGACCACGAATCTCAAAAAACCCAATTGACAAACACACGAACAGCTCATTTCAGATTAAAATGAATGAAAAAAAGGAAATCATAAACAACCGGAACAGTTTTCTTTTTCCATCAACGACCCACACTTGCAAATTTTGGGCAACTCAAAATCCCAAGTCTTCCCAGTGTCTTTAACTTAAATTAACTATGAGGAGTACAAGAATATCCGGGCTCTGAAAATTACTAAAATAAGTGAAACATTGATTGTTGCAGCAAGAAGAAAAAGCAAACCTGAAGAAAAAAGGCGGCTGGTAAGGAGGGGAGGAGAGAGAAGAAAAAAACCCAAAAATTAAATAAATAAATAAATTACTGCTAAAAAAAGCTGTGTATTTTCTTTTCTTGTATGTGGTTGGTAAACTGTAAATATAAATATCTAAAACAGAAAACAACAATGGAAAATCAAAGGTGAGCGGCCTGGTTGGCGATTCTTGGCCGTCTCAATTATTAATACTACAATACTCTTTTCCTCTTCCCTTCCTTCCTTTTTTATTTTTTTTTTTTCTAATAAAACTGAATTCATGACAAGATTCCAAGCACCAATATCCTTTGAGTAAAAGAATTTATATTTAATTTTTTATTTAATTAGACTCCAAGTAATTTACCGAAATTGAAGTGTGAAAATGAAAATAGAGAGAGAGAAAGTAGCGTTGGTAGTCTATTTTGTTGACTAAAATTGAAAGCCAATCGGAGCGTGACTTATGGCCCTCGAAACTTCCAGCAAGCAACCTCGGGTCAATATTTATATACATAATACATGTGTGTTTTTGTTCTTTTCTTTTTTTTTTCCTGAAAAATGACTTATTTATTGCACGTATTCTTTGTCTTTAATGATTTCTTTTTACATAAATATATATATAATATATATATATTAACCTTAAAAGATAAAATTAGCTTTTCGAACAGTCATCTTCTCAATTTAGATTTTCAAGAGAGAGAAAGGCAACTTATTATTAAATTTATATTCAGTGGTTTAAAATAAAATTTAATTTATTTTTAATTTAAAATATTTTTAAAACTTTTAAAATTTTAAACTTTTTTAACTAAGACAATTAAAATTTTTTTTCACAAATTTCATCAAAATTTTTTAAAATTTAAAGATTTGTGTGATTTAACTCGATTAAAGAAAGGATAATTAAGTTTTTTTATCCGAAATATCTACAAAATTAGAGTAAAAATGGTTGTAACACTCATTTACAAAATATTTTTGAAAGGGTAAAACGATATATATATATATAAAAATATATTTAATGTAAAATAACTTGATTATTCTTTTAGTTTATTTAATAAACCACACAAACTATTAATTTTAAAAAAATTTGATAGAAATTTGTAAAAAATGACTTTAGTTTTCTTAAGTAAAAAAGTTTGAAATTTTTAAAATTAAAAAAAATATTTTAAGACTAAACTTATCAAATTTAAATTTGTTTGAAACCAAATTTAACAATTACTTATATTATCTCTTATAAGAGACCCAAAAATAGATTAATTTAACTGTAAATATAATTGAAAGGGGCCAATCTATAATTGAGATTCAACTAAGAAAAAGGAAAAATAATAATAAAGTGAGCTATTGGTTTGGGTTAGGCCGCCACCACTTCTTGACAAGGGGGCTGCGGCCACCCAACACCGCCTCTTCCAAACCTACAGCAGCTTCTTTAGGGTCACCATTGCCAAATTGCATCACATAGTCCTTTGGTGGAAATGAACATTGTTCATTGATTTCGGAATCTCTCATGTAAGCCATTAAATATTTTTCCCAAAAAGAAAACTGTCTCTTTCAAAACCTTAAAAGCTAACTAAATTCTGCCTTCTCAGCTTCCCTAAAGCTTAAGGAAAAAACGAAATCCAACTCAAAAAGACGATAAAACAACCTCCACTTGATCAGTCCCGCCCCTTCCTTACTTCCCTTAGGACCTTGTTGGCTATATAGTTTTTTCCCTTTGAAAATTGAAGAGCAAAGTTCTCTCCTTTTTTCTGTTCTTCATTTCTGGTAATTTTTTCAAGAATCATGGCCCTGGTGAGTAAGCTTTCTTCTTTTCCATGTGCAAGAGCTAATTCGAGAAAACCCAATTCTTTTGCTATTAATCCAATAAGTTCCTTCCAATGCAATTCACAATCCCCTTCAGTTTCGCCCTTCACTGAGAAGCATTCTGCTCAGAGGTACCAAAGGGACAGCTGGCTTTACAAGAGTAATTTGGAGGAATCCTCTCCATCTTGCCTGCTTCCATCTGATTCTAACTCCATTAGAGACTACGACATTGCTCTTCAGTTGCCAGAGCTCAAGAAATTGCTGCAAATCTTGCAAGAAAAAAGGGAAATTGTAACTGGGAATGAAATAAGAGGGCCCGGAAATGTTTTCCTTGTGGGAACAGGACCTGGGGATCCCGAACTTCTAACGCTCAAGGCCCTCAGAGTAATTCAAAGTGCTGACCTTTTGTTGTATGATAGATTGGTTTCTAATGATGTTTTGGAATTGGTTAACCCTAATGCTAGACTTCTCTATGTCGGCAAGACTGCTGGATACCATAGCAGAACTCAGGTTAGTCCATTGCTCTTTTCTTAAATATAAATTTCAATGTGAGATTTTGGCGCAATTGTAAATTCTGTTGAGTAATTGAAACAGTAGTTCAAGGAGAAGCTTGCTGGAATTTGGATTTTAATGTTAGTTATGTGTTTTGTAACTTATCCCAATATGTGTCAAGAGACAGATTTCCTAATTTCTTTGAAAAAGAAAAGAGAAAATCTCGATAGAGAAAGTTGATGAATATGCACCATTGGAGTTGGTGCATACTGTAATCTTATTCTCTAATGATAACAAGACTGATAATTTGATGTTTTATTTGTGTATCTAAACATTTGGAAGTTTTTATATACTTAGAATGTTTCTAAGCAAGGAAAGAAAGAACTAATATCTTAGGAGACTTTTCAGGAGGAAATTCATGAGCTACTCTTAAGCTTTGCTGAAGCTGGGGCTACTGTTGTAAGATTAAAAGGCGGCGATCCACTGGTAGTATATTAGTTCACACCTTTTTGCTTCTTTTCTCGACATGTTTGTCAAATGTTAGCTTATTGGGATCAACTGTTAAGAGTTACATGTTGGATTACTAGGTGTTTGGTAGAGGTGGAGAGGAGATGGACTTCCTACAACGACAAGGAGTGGAGGTGAAAGTTATTCCAGGTATTCCATCCAGATATATAAGCGTTGTTCTTTGCTCCTTGATTGTTTTTCCTTCTGTCGTTGTCTTAACATTTGTTAGGTTTTCATGGATGACCTGCATTATTGATCACTTTGTCACTATGTTTGAATGAAGTGGGTGGGAAAAGATATTTAGGGAAGTTGATAGAAGTATTTTTCTAGAACTCTTTGTTTGTTGTCAATCTTTCGGGGTGGGGAGTTTCTATATATGGTAGGAAGAGATACACATAAGACATATATGTATCAATCCTGTTCTTCACTTTCTTGAATTTATGAGGAAGTTAAGATGAAAGAATCTCTTCTAGTTTGCAACTCTAGCAATTTTCGACCATTTCTCCAACAATTTTCTTGAACTCTTTGTCTGTTGTTTATGTTTATTCTAACTCAGTCATTATTCTCTTGCAGGAATAACTTCAGCATCAGGAATAGCAGCAGAGCTGGGGATTCCATTGACTCATCGAGGTGTTGCAAATAGTGTCAGATTTCTCACAGGTCATTCAAGAAATGGAGGAAAAGACCCTCTATTTGTAGCAGAGAATGCTGCTGATCCTGATTCAACTCTAGTTGTTTACATGGGTTTGTCAACACTTCCTTCTCTTGCTTCAAAATTGATGCACCATGGTCTACCGCCTACTACACCAGCTGCTGCAGTTGAGCGAGGCACCACACCCCAACAGCGAGTGGTATGTGGAACTGTTGATGCCTTTGTTTCCTTCGTTTCCTGTTCTTGGTAATGTAGAATTATAGTATTTCTGGTGGTTATAGTCAAAACATGTTATTACACCTATCATAGAAATCTTGTCAAGGTTTAACATTGTATGCGAATTAAGAAATTGTTGAAACTATGAGCGTGGTTTGTGTGCTAGAACACATAGAAAGTACAATTGTCGAGCTAGTCGATGTGAAATTTCCCTCATGATTGCAGGTATTTGCAGAGCTGAAAGATGTTGCAGAGAAGATTTCACTGCACCAACTGGTGTCACCTACGCTAATTATTATTGGCAATGTAGTTGCACTTTCTCCACTGTGGCAAGCTGATTCTGAGGAGAAGGCATCTTTAGTAGAGCCAAAAGAAACCTTCAGCAGATAGAATAACAACAGCCATAGTCACCACTTCATGGCATCCTTTTTGCTTCTCACTAGTATTGGTGCAATTAGGTTGGATTAATCAAACTAATCCATTTTCTGACTTCCGGCAAGAATTGACTAATTATGCCTGGGATGATCTTTACAAGGAGATAAAACTCTCAGCAGGCAAGAAGGATTGGCCTTAAGGATTTTGTAGGAACTTTTTTGATTATTTTGTATCAGTCAGATGGTCATTTTTTCTGTTAGGGGTTCTGTATTTCAATGTAAAGAGTGGAGTTCCAAGGGCTGAGTACTTGGTAATGTAACCGATTGGTGTCAATAAATTTATCAAGAAATTATTCCTTCAATTCATATCTCCACTCTCTTCACCTGATGACATAAACCAGTCTTCACAATAACTACAAAGTGTGGTGCAATGGTTGCTCACCTCTTCCTTTATCATGAGTTTAATATGAGTTTAATAGTTTAAATCCTGTAATCAGAATTTTCTACCATCTGAATCTAAAATCTAAACAGGAGGTGACAGTAGTAGGAACAGAACATTTTTGGTTAACTTTCTATGTCCGGTAACCACTTTAAACCTCAACTAATTCAAAATCGAACCACCACATTGGACTCCAATTAGGAAAAACTCTGTCTCAAGATTAGTAAGTTTCAAACTCAAAATCTTTATCTACGAGAAATCAAACTCGTAGATAATCAAACTCTTTCTACTTAAACCGATACATGTATTGATCTTTAATATATGTATAGTGGAAGTAGCCATCTCAATTGGGCTATATTTTATAGTCACATCTTTTATCAACAATCAGAATTTTTTCCAGTGCTCAGAGTATCAAGAGATAAACAATGTTGCAGAACATTCAACTTTCTCTATATATGATATATACATTTATTCCGAATGTGATACAGTAGTAGTATAAAGAATGAATTGAATTGAAAAAACTATACATATATTTGTATTTCCTACCTGAACAATCATATCTACCTAATCTACTATACCTTTCTAAAGAATACTATGGACAGGAAAAAAAATAAAGAAAGAATGGAAGTCTGTATAAAGTGATGAAACAGCCAGCCGTGAGATCATATATGTATGTATCGTCCTTCCCTGGCAGATTGATTACATGGGAGAATGAGTCTGTGTGTTTTTGCACATACACTCAGGAACAGGATACTTTGTCACATCTCTTCCTGCTTTACTAGTCCTCAATTCTGGCTGCCCCAAAGATTCTTGATGCAAATCCAGAATTATCCGATTAAATTCTTCTTCAGGGAGAGAAGGATTCATGAAGTATCGGATCATCTGCCTTTTGTTTGGGGTAATAGTTTTCTTGTGCCCTAAATATGCCCTATGTCCCTGCATATAATTGAATTTGTTTTACTTCAGCATATCTCATCAAAAAAAGCCAGTCATGGAAAATAAAGATTGAATAATGATTGTCAGTTTGTAATACCTGAAGAGCATGACCCATATTTCCACCATGAGATGGCATGAAAACATCACTGTTCTCAGAGACTATATAATCAATTGCAGCCATAAAGGAAGCTTTTTTGCTAAATGGCTCAAGCTCCTCAGGGGAAGAAGCAAGATCTTCTTTATTGTAGAAATGTGGAAATTCTGTGATTAATGGCTGCAATGCTTCTTTTCCACCCAAAGGATTTCCTCCTGCCCAGTAGATTCTTGTAGTTCTTGGTGCACCAAGAGCTTTAAGTAGACTGAAAAACATTCCATTCAAGTTATAGTTAGGACAATTTTTTCAAGATTATATGAAAAAGAAATTCAAGAATCCTGCTTTTTTTACCGTGCAACTTCCATTGCATTTAAAGGGCATAGACCAGCTATCTTTCTTTCATGGTAAGTCATGTTTGATCTTGAGGTCAAAAGTTCAGGCCTTTGTTTCCGTTCATTGTTTATCATTTCATCGTACTCGTGACTTAAACCAGGAAGACAACCTGTCCTAACCCAAACATCCTTTTCCATTCGCATATGAAGTGCAAGATAAGGTCCTTTGCTCCTCATACGCTCTGTCAACTTGTTACCAAGTTCAAGAATTGGTGGTGCAAATTTCAGTGCATGGAATGCCACCTACCATTTGAAAAAAAAAAAAAAATAGGGCTCAATCAATGATAAAGATTAAAGACTGCATTTTTTTTTCAGCTCTAGTAGAGTTTGTAGCAGGAAAAAACCCAAATTTTTTTACCTTGCAACGAAGTTTCTGAAGATCAGAAGGAAGATCTTTAGAAAGTCTTGAATCTAATCCCCGCAAAAGCAATACACCTTCCCTTCTAATCTGCCAGGAATGAAAAAACAGTCCGAATGAAAAACTCAAATTTAGAAACTATATTATTGAGGTTAATAATGGTTTAGGTATTTGCCAGCTCTGTTTTTCTTACCCTTTTAAGGTATCTTGAACGAATCCATTCAGGGGTGACATGAAGTGGAGTTCGTTTCTCTTCCACAGGTCTTGTCATTACATGTGTGGATGGAAGTGACGAAACAATTCGGACATCGTTCTCCAAGACTTTCTTGAAGTGTTCTAAATCAAAAATATCAGAAAATTCACTGCAAATACAAGGGAGGAAAAAAAAATTTGAAAAACAGAGTTAATTCAAATTACAAAAAGGGGCAAAGAAAAAAAAGAAAATCAAGAAGTAATTATCAAGAAGAAAAGAACGAACCTTTCGTCCCCCCAAATGACATTGACTTGCAAGATGGGAACAACAAGAGTAGCTCCAAGAATTCTTGCAATCACAACAGCATCAACAATTTGATTCCTCTGCTGATTCATTCCTCCGGCAACGACAACCATCAAATACTTAGTCCTGTCCTTAACAATCGCGGGACTTGTCCGAACGTACTCTCTCGAGAACTGCAAACAAGGCTTATACCCCAGTCCATCAGGCTGTTTCCAGAACTCTGTCGTTTCAACACCGTCATACCCTTTATTTAATACAGAGTGAGTATCGAATTTCTCCTGTGTCGCCGCCATTAGACTAAACTGAGAAGAAGCTGAGAACCCATTTGTAATAATCGATTTAGCTTGTGAAATGCCGCCACAAGGGGGCGTTAAAAAAGGATCAAAGTTGAACCACATCTTTAACATCCCAAGAAAACCAAAGACAAAAAGCAAGAAAAGAAAGAATCTGGGGTTCTTCAACAAAAGCCTGAATCTTGATAAAACAGAGGATGCCAATAACGATGGCGGAGGCTTCTTCTTAGGAGAAATCAATAAAGACTCCAAGGAAGAAGAGGAGATTGAATTGATAATCTGGGATGGAACAGAAATGTAACATTGCTGCTTTTTCTTGTTACTCTTGGACACAGCCATTTTTCTTCTTCTTCTTCTTCAAGTTCTTGAGCTTCTTTAGAAAAAAGATATTTCCTTCAAACACAAGAACAAGATTAATATTATACTTTTACAAAATCAAATCTTTTTTTCCTTAAGTGCATTTTCTAAGAGGGTTCTTCTTTTTAACTTTTTTTAGAGGAATTAGGATGATTATAAGAATGGTCTAGAGAGAGAAAGTGCGGGCGGCGGGAAGAAACGCGAGGTCTGAGTAACGGGATGAATCCGTGTTTGGTATTGGTAATAAAAATGAGGAGAGAGTCAGAAAGGGTGTGTGAAATGTGTCAGACTGACTCTGAACCTCCCTCCACTATATTATATATATATATAGTGTATTTATCTTAGTGGGAATCCTTTTTTCTTTTTTCTTTTTTTTTAAAAAATAATAATAATAATAATAATAATAATGGGTGGGCACTATTATTATTATTTATTTTATTGTAAAGAATTTTCAGTTTAAAATTTGAAATAAAGAGTGAGATGATATGAACGGTTGGATGGATGGGTAGTCTATGGTTGACCATTGACATCCCACATAGATCTTATTACCTATTAGTACTTTTATTTTTGAATAATTGCAATTTAATCCTTCAACAATAATACCTTTATATATATAGTTTTTCTTTTATTTAGTTATTAAATGAAATATTCTAAATGGGTATCAATTATAAATAAAATTTTTTAAGTCATATTTATTTTTAAACTATTCTCATTCAAATTATGAATATTAGTTTGATTCTAGGACCGGGAGAGCATTTTTCTTCGCATTTCCTTCTGTCGTTTTTGTTGAGAGAGATATGTGCAGGCTTTGGAACTCTTAAGGTTTCATGAAAATGATTGGGATGGCATTCTTGAAATTTTATATTAATCCATGTCCAATTGACAATTCTAGTATCTGTTTTGTAATATTTATTACCACTTTTCATTAGTTTTATACGTAAGCAAAACTTTAAAGAATATAAGTTTTTAGTTTTTTTTTTTTTTTTAATCCTACATATGTCTTGGGTGGGTTTCATCACCGAGGACGACACCTTCAAATCATTTCATACTCGGATTAATCTCGCTCATTGATTTGTAGGCACTTCATTGGGTGGGACAACTGACCAGAGGATTTAACATTTTTTCATACTCAAACCAAGATTTGAAACCTAAATCATTGGTTAAGGGAGGATGAGTCTCTACCGTTCCACCACATGCCTTTAGTTAATATAAGTTTTTAATTTGACAAAAATAAAAAATTACATTGTAAATTTAATATTTGTTACGTGAATGTCATGTAAAAATTAACAAAAAAAAAAAAGAATAATGACTTATAAAGACAACTCTAAATGGAATTCGAATTAATTGAACTCAATAAGATAATTAGTTAGAGATTTTATAAAATACAAAACCATTTTTAAAATGAAATTATATATGATGTGGCATATTGCATACAAATAAAAGAAAAATAGATTCCTCTGAATTTATTGTTGACATATTGAAGAGGGACAATAAGTATTGAGGCAAAAGGTAGAGGAAGTTCAGTGTTTCTTTATTTATTAATAATAATTGTGCAACAATATATATGAATTATTATTACTATTTCTGTACTATTTTAATTTATTAGCTTTGTTATTCGCTATAATTGATCTCTCCTACCGATTCTTTATTAATTACTTACATATAAAATTATTTAAAATGTAAAATTCACAACTTTTAAAAACCATTCTTACTCTTATCATTTGCTATCTAAAATTATGTTTCGATTGAAATTGTATTTGTAGAATCTAATTTTTATTCGAGAGAAATATTTTTTTTTAACTCTTTATATGGTGCTTATATATAATATAATTTATAATTTCGTGTAATATTTACAATACGTTTTTTAATATGCTAAATTAAATAATTTTCATTTTTAAGAAAAAAAAAAAGGGACCGTGCAGCAAATAGTTACGGATCAATTGTTCTTATCCCACTACTGTCCATGGCCAAACTTAATAATAAATTATTTTATTTTTGGAAAAAATATTATTTTTTGCAATGTATTACTAAAATTATATAATATATAAAAAAAAAAAGAATTAGGAAGAATTTGTAAGGTAGGAGAAATTTAAAGAGATATATATATTTATATAACTGAATTGAATTGAGAGAGTAGTAGCGTGTCGTGAAGCGAAAAGTGCCAGCTGTCAAATAGTAGGATGCGTAATCATGTGAGATGCCGCCATTTTCCCACTCTCCGATTCGACAGCCTGTTGCCCTATTGTATTGCTTCCCACTTTGTATTACCTCCTTCTTTCTTTTTCTCTTCAAAAAAAAAAATTCACTTTCCAAAGCTCCACTGTCCGATGCCAGCTGGCGACATCACTCTATATGCTGGAAACTTGTCCTACGTGGCTGATCGCGACCTCTCAGCATGCCACCGTGTCTGTTAAAATAATTGTTTCCAAAACTTTTATATCCCTTAAAAATATAAAAATTTAAACAATTTTTTATTTTCAAATTAAAAATTACATTATTTTTTTTTCCAAAGATAATATGCTACAAAAAATTTTAGTTTATTATTACTTAATAATCTCTTAAAAAATATTTAGGTGAACAATGTAATTTATTTATTTATAATAATAATAATAAAAATATTATTAGATACTTATGTAATTAATTTGTAAGAGATTTATCTGATTTTTATTAAAAAATTTAATTTAAAAGTATAAATATAATTTAATTATACAAGTCCCAAAAAAAGAAAAAAAGAAAATGGCATTGCGTGTGGGACCCGTTGGGAATTTACTTGGTCCTAGTCAATTGTGGAGCCCACACATCACGATCACATAGTACCACTCTTGACATGTTTATTGTTTGGCTTCCCGAGTATCACCTTATTACTATTACTATTACCTTTATAAACAATGGTAATCACACGTTCTTTCTATAAATAAAATTTTCGTCTATTGTACGAGTTTTATCTATGATTTAAATTGTTTATAAAAAAAAAAAAATCTATGATTTAAATTAATTTTTATTTAAGTTTCTTAAAATTTTAAACGAGTCTCGATATATAGATGAACTGATTGTAAAAAACTTTTATGGTTTAAATGAAGTTACATGTTTGAACTTGTATTCATTTATACATCTTCTTAAAATTTATCGATAGAGCTTATCTCTCGGAAGAGACCAATTCAACTCAATGAAAATTAGTTTAAATATGAATATGAGTTAAAGACGATCCCTCCTAATCTCTTACCAACTTACTGGCATTATACCTAAAATTTCTTGACTTTTTCATTAACAAAATCATTTTTTTTAGTGTAAATAAAGAAGTTAAAGAACTAAAACGAAGAATTACCTTTCTATCTATCTATAATTATAAGTATGGAATCTTATAACTTAACCGTATTTTTTTAAACTAAATATAATTATAGAAATGAAAAATATGGTAGTGGATCTTCAACTACAATGGTTGTAGTGGTTTGGTACAATATATATGGAATCCAAAGCTTTGAATTAATATGTGATGACAAATAATGATCAATAATTGGTTTTCGACAGACTCTCTGGAAGAATTCTGACAAATTTTGAACATAATATGAGGTGTGCATAGTATATATATATATATATATATATATATATATATATATATATATATATATATATATATAAGATGGATTTATATATATCTGAAACTGCTTCAAACACAACACAGCACATATATATATATAAAATATATTTTCTCATCAATAATTATGAAAAAACACATATTTGAAAGTGAAAGAATGTAAAAATATATTAGTTTGGAGCAATGAAAAATATATTTTGTTTGGGTACTTTTATAAATTTTATAATGCAACGTTAGTTTTTTGAGTTAATTAAATTGATACATATCTTATTTTTATTGGTATTTTAAAAAAAGTATTAGAGGATGTATTAAGAGATCTCCCGTCCATTTATTATCTTTACTCAGCTCATTTTTCATCCAAACACTAAAAGTTAATTTACTTAAAAATTAAATTATTAAAATAAAATATTTAGGATTAAATATATCAAAACTTTAAATGTTTAGGTCAAAATTGCAATATCATCATGGACCATTTTTTTTCAATAGTTTTTGAGGTACTTAGCTTGTTGTTCAAGAAATTGATAATGATTACTTCTTGATTAAAATGGTGGAAGAAAAAGTGCTGTATATATATATATATATTATTTTCCTTTTGAAGTTATTGGTTTTGATTGACTGAAGAAGCATTATTTGGAATCATCTACTCCCTTCTTCTTCCTTTTTTCTTTACTTGAAATAAAAAAATAAAAATTCAGGGAGTAGTAATTAAAAGCTGGAAATGTACCTTTTGAATTAGTGAAGAAAAATTCTTGTGCAAGAAATTATAAGTTCTGTACCATGATGATCATCAAATGATGCATGGCTTGATCGTGAAGAATCAAAAATTGTCTACCCGTGAGCATATAAGAACTCAACTCGTGCCATGACTATGAGTTTTGTAGCTACTATACTGATTCAATTATTTGATATTGTCCTTATTGTATCAAAATGATACCTCAAGTTGACTATGAATACATAGATCTATTCTTATATATCATTACACATTTACTATAACTTTCAATGTGGGATAGAGTATTACACATCCGATTTGTCAAAGTGAGACATTCTTAATTCTACTATACAAGGGATGAATTTGGGCGATATTTTCAGTCAAGTGACATAGTTGGGAGTCTTATCCCATGGATTCTTTCTGGATATATTTTTGGTCTTGACCATACATAAACCAATAACTCGTTAGTTTAAGTGAAAATAATTTAGTTATCATTAAGTAAGATTTAAGTCAAATTTTATGAATAGAGAAATAGACGTTGGAAGAACTTCCCCAAATAAAATTTTATATGAAAAATCACACTCACATATAAGATTAGTGTATGATGATGAATAGAGAAATTTTGATCAAGTAAGAAACCTCCGTGTCATAATAATACCAATTATTGCAGCATAGGAATTATTGCTAAAATTCATCAACAACATCATCATCTTCATATTCAAACTTAGTCTCGAAAAATATATGAAAGAAGTCGAGATTTCAATTGAAGATCGATCATTGTTTCTGCTGACTTTACGTAATAGTTAGGTTTTCTCAAAGTACGTTTGCCCTTATTATTTGGGGATAACCTTAACCTTAACCTTGTTGTCAAAGGAATTTTCAGATCCAATTGATAATGTTAATGTATTTGGAAACTTACAAAAAAAGATGGATTAATGTGTACCGAATTCCCTTTCTTCTTTTATCTCAGCACTTGTACTTGGAAAGATTTTTCTAGCTAATATTTATGGTTTTCCAATGTACGTTGTTGAATATATATATATTTGCCATGTGCAATAAATATATATATATATATATGTATGGTCAAACTAAGAACTGGTACTATAATAGAATTCTTCCTAAACTTATTGCTAGGGATGTTGAGCGATCATCAGCAACTTGTATCGTTTCTAAATATTAATTATCTGACCAATATATATATATATATATATATATTTTCGTCAACAAGATTCTCACATTACTCGTTTAAAAGATTTTTTAGTGGTTATCAAGTAAAAGTCGAAAAACCCTTACTCAATAACACATTAATACATTTTAAAGTCATGATGTGCCCTTACTCCACTCCAAAACAGACAATATCGTTTGAGTCATTTATAATATATATATATATATATATTATATTATATACCTCTCTCATGGGAAGAGAGGGGGGAGTGGGAAAAACTAAGGATTCTTGCGGATATGCCCTCTAAGAAAGTTCAATCCATGCTTACTCCCTCTATTTTTATTTTATTTTTCATTTGTTACCAGACAAGATTTTATACCTTTCGTGAGCAACTTGTATTGTTTCTAAATATATATATATATATATATATATACACACTCAAAGTTGATGGATATACTTACGAAATTTCTTTATTAAATCAAAGTTAGGCGGAAAAAAAAAAATTCTTTCATATATAAGCATAAAGTAAAGAGCATAAATGAACAGTGAAGCAATGCTTGCATGACCACATATATATATATATATATGTTATTGGGAAATACAGTTCATTCATCACCTTACAGACTATATAGTCGTAGGGTTTGGCATTTTAATTAAGGCTATAAGTATCCACTTGTCTATTTGCTAGCTCTGACATTTAGGGTTTTTATTTAGGCAAATTGTACTTATGCTTTTATATATATATATATATATATTTTGAAATGAATTATTGATTAATTAATCCTAACAATTTTTTTCTTTAATTATTTGAACAGGTTTTTTACTTAGTCTAATGCTTTTTTGGGGTTAAATTTCCATAAATTTTTTTGTTATTAGAGAAAATTTTAAACCTAATCGGATTCATGAAAAGAGAGACGAAGGGGGAAAAGAAACTTTCCTTTAAAATCAAATAATTATGTATTTCGATAAGAGTAAAAATAATTTTTTAAATTTTTTAATTTTAATTTTATTTTTTTTTTTATATTGAGTTTTATGTCTAATAAGTAGAAATATTATCCTTACATTTGTAGAGTGTTGTCTTCCCCTAACTTGATACTGTACATCTTAAATTTGACCAAACACAAAATTCAACTTAAAAAAAAAAAAAAACAAATTACTCTTTTTATTTTATTTAAATTGTTGCACAAATACACTCTAATATTGTGGGGTTTTGCTAATAATTGGAAGTTTGGTAGTGTGTCTACATACCATATATGTAGGGTATTATGAGAACAATGTCATGATTCTATGTGTTTGTTTAAATATTACAAAATAGTAGTAGAGCTTTCGTGTATTTGCTGGTTCCTAGCTGCTTCAAAAGGAAGTCTGGAATCAATAATTCAATTCCTTCCCGAGTAATTCTCAAATAGGGTTTTTTACTTATGAGAACACTTGACATTGATTCATGAATAATGCTTATAATTAGTGTCAAAATTTTAAAATCTTACATTACATTTATAAATCGTTCAGTATTTGTGATAAATTGATAATTTTATTCAAGTATTCCAATTAAAGAAAAAACAAATTTTGGATCGAATAATCAAAAAATTATGTAATATAAGTTCGATTTAATCAACAAATTATGTAATATAAAAAATTATGATATAATTAGTGTCAAGTGTGTTGTGGCCGAGTGATTCATGTTGGGAGTTCGACACCCAACTCAGCCTTAGTGTTGCCAACCTAGCAATTATGCTGCTTGGATCCGGGTGTGAATTATTCGGGTTAACCCGGATACCACCAAAAAAAAAAAAAAAAACTTACATTCACGGTAAACATCATTATGCAATAATGGATACAATATATTAATTGGCAAAAAAATTAGTTGAACGGTGAAATACCAAAGCTCTAACTGCTTCCAATTATATTTGAAATTTAGTTGGAAATTATTGGTTTACCAAAACCAAACTTATTGAGCATAATTATAATTAGATCATATATATATATATATATATATATATATATATATATATATAAATCTTAGGTGTATGGTTGGTAAATGTCCTCCAATTGCTACCCTAAAGTTTATGGTTTAGTTTGATTTATTTTGTCAAAGCTATAATAATGTTTTGGATTCTTGACCTTGTCTTTGTTACTAAACAAAAATTGCCCCCACCCTAGTACCTAACCATAATTAAACTCTCTTATAAATCAATATTATTATTTGTTCTGACACATTTTAAATGTATTTCACAAGTTTAAAATGCGTTATTCAATAAATAATTTCAAATAACTACTTAATAATTGTTCAAACATCATCTTTTAAAGAAGTGCTGTGAGAAACTTGTTTACTACAATTTTGTTGTTTAACTCAAATTAATACATCATACTCTACTATTGACTTTTATCACAGCCAGAGATCAAAGCATCATCAATCACTCATATCCTCTTATTATCTTCTTTTTCTCCTACTTTAATAATTTAATCTGGAAAATGTTTCTTGATTTCTTTATCCTCTTCGACCATGGAGAATGACGTACGGGAGATATATGCATATCAATGTCTCATGATTCATGAAGCAGTTGGACGGTTGGTTTCAGTATGTTGAGGAGTTGAACAAACCCTTTTTTCTATTATTATTGACTTCATATTTTTTATTTTATTTTTAAAAAAGAAATTAAAAACTTGAAGAAGTAGGATTTAGATGTCATTATCGAGATGAATTATTTATGAAACAAATATATATATATATATACACATATATTATAGTAATGAGGTGAAGAAGTAAGATTGAGAATTCAGTGTCTCAGTCGATCAACATCTTTCCAGGTATGCGAACGAGCCTGCAGTGTGTTTCTGTGTGCTGGGGTTATTATTATCACCCCATATGTGAAAATAAAAAAATAATTGAAATTCACATATTATTTAAAATATCAATAAAAATAAGATATATATCAATTTTCTTCGATGCATAATCTCTTGAAGTATTATCTAAAATACTAATAAAAATAAGATACATGTGACCGTGCAAAATCTCATAAAAATAAGATATATGTCATTTTAAAAAAAAAAAATGTGACCAAGTGTTTTGAAGTCATAGTCTAATTCTTACTCGAAAAAAGTTTTGACTCTTACACGACACTTATGTAAGTGTTGTGTTGAACTGACTTCGTATAACATTTACAAGTACTTTTTTATTGGGCCAAGTGAATGACTTGGAGTATTTGATTACCAAATTAACATTCATTGAATCATTCATCAACTATACTCATATGATGATGAATGTGTTTGAGCTAATAAATTAGGGTTGTAAATGATGAATGTGTAATGTAGGGATAAAATGGTGATGATAATTTTAGTGGATAAGAAAGACAAAGGGAAGAAGACCCCATTTTGTATCCTAATTACTGGACAAGAAATGATTCATAAATAAATAAAAACTCTCTCCACTTACAAAACTTGCTTGGACGTTCTTCTTCATATGTGACTGTGTCACTTCTTTGTAACCATTTTCTTTGTCACTGCATATGTATGTATAAAAGAGACCACTGGGCCATTAAAACTGTACTGCATGTTATCACTTTTAGTTCAAGGACTTCATTGCCTCCATTTAATGTCCCCATCCTATGTCAAGAATTTTCCGGTCCAATCCACCATGCATCATCAATGTAGCCTTCTTCAAACCAATAACCTAGTGGTCTAAGTAGAAGGAGTTTAGTGTTTCTTAATTAAGGTCTTGAGATAGATAAAGATAATTTCTTCTTGAAAAGGGTTTTTCCGATACTATTTTTTAATAGTATTAATGTATCAAGTTTTTAAACTTGAGAATTTACTTAATCATTTTAAATTGAATTGAAGAATCCCTTCATTATTAACTAAATTAGAGTTTGGTAAGTGGATTGTGGGAGTGAATAAAGAGGAGGAAAAGGATAGGGAAATGTGTTTAGAATGCAGGAAACAAGGAGAAGAATACCCCATGTTTGGTTCATGTGAGTATTGTCCCCTTCCCATGTGCTGATATATATATGTATGTATGTATTTTCTCACTTACTCTCTCTGCTCTTATTAATGCCTTACAACTTCAATCATCTCTTACTTTTGATCCCATTTCTAAGGACACTTATGTTCCACCCATTCACTTTTTCCTAAAAAGCCGTCCTCCTCGATCCCTTCATCATTTGTCACGTTATCTACTTTGTATATACATATATATATATATATATATATATATATATATATAAATATATGTGATCGAGCTTGATTCAATGGGAAAGAGTGTGTTGCCCACATTTATTAACCGTCAAAATTAGACAAAAGAAAGAAAATTCATATGGTTTTGGCTTATAATTCTATATGTTTATTTAAAAAATAATTGATTCATCCTATAGTTTTATATAATTCATATTGTCATGAGTTGGTTTTGTGAGTCTGTCAACATGTATGGTTTTTTTTTTTTTTTTCATGTGTTGTTTTGGTTAATCCGAATAATACACACCTGAATTCAACAACATAATTTTCTTTCGGATTGAGAGTGTAGTTACTGACCACTAGGCCACAACACACTTGACCTGTCAACATGTATGATTACAATTGATTACAATTGAAGTTAACTATTTAAAAAGTTTTTTTTGTTGTATTACAAAAATATCCCAAATTTATATTGAGAGTACTTAGATTCATATTTTATTTCATAACATATTTTTTATATATTTCAAATTTAAGTTTAAAACATATGTAAAAACTGTATATATGTTAACTATCATTATATGTATATATATATATAGTAGGGTATACCGGGCGGAGTGTATATTATTTTTTTCTATGTTATTGTAAGTTTATTTTTTATTTTAACATTTTTATATATTTAATTTATGCCATTAATTTTTTATATATATTTTAATTTTATAAATAACATACTAAATGATTATCAAATATTGTAAAAAAAAAAAGTTATCAAATATTTAAACATAGTAAAAATATAATATTTGAATTGAAAATAAAATTATAATACAAAATAATCATAAATAATTACAAGTAATAATATATATATACATACAAATAGATACTAATATTTTTCTTTTTTTATGAATTTTAAACTTTGTAAGAAAAAGAAAAATAAGTAAACAAAACTATAAATCGAAATTTATTGGTATATTGGCACAGAAGAGGCAGCACACACACGAGAGTATTCCTAAATAATAATGAAGGAGAGTTTGAGAAATGTGACTTTCGGAACAGTTGTGGACACCAATATAGTCATCCGAATTCGATTTTTATCTCTGTAGCCAACGCTTGGGCTCATAATTCAAATTTTATCTCTCTAACCAACGCTTGAGCTCAGAATAAGGGTACCAATAAGCTACGACATTATCCCTAGTGCTATATGCATATATTATAATAATGTTTTTATTTTTATCTTTGGTGATTTTTTTATTTACTATTATTTATTTCATTTATTAATTATAACCATTAACTCTTCATTTATAATCTTCTCATGACTAAGATCAATTTGATCTCATGATAATCAAGATTTAACTAGAACAATCTATAATTTTTATGTATTTTACATTATTTTACTCTAATTTACAACCTTTTAATATTTTATACTAATTTTGACAACATTTTATTACCTTTTAAAATATTCTAATAAATTGTAAGGTAATTCAAATGACTTTGTAATATGCAAAAAATATTTTTTTAAGGTAGAAAATGATTTTACCAAACCTATTACAATTTGAAAATGCCTTATTTTATCATTACATGACATTGTAACTAATGAGTAATTATTGGAATATTATAAGTGACAAAATAGTAAAATATTAAAAAATAAAATAATATAAAATTAAGTAAGTTCAAAAGTTAAATAAAGATAAAGTTTTAATAAAGTTGAGAAATATTATTGGTTATTAGTATAAATTTAATTATCATTATTATTTTTTTTTTGGTAAATTGGCCAAATTAGTCCATTAACTTATAAATATTTTGCGATTTCATCTTTTTTTTTTTTTTGAAAAATTTCATCTCTTATCTTATAAATTTTGGCCAATTTCATCCTTTCCGTTAATTTTTTTTGTCAACCGTTAGTCAACTATTATATTTAAAAAAATTTATTTTCTCGGAAGTAAAAATGTCATTTCACTTTTTTTTTTTTTTAAAAAAAACACAAAAATCTCGCCACCACCTTCTCCCTCTCCGCCATCTCCACCACCGCCTTCTCCCCCTCCGCCATCTCCCCCACCTCCTTCTCCACCTCCTCCATCCCCTCCACCGCCTTCTCCTCCTCCTCCATCACCGCCAGTGGTAGTACTCAATCAATCCTGTGTCATTTTTTTTTTATTTGTAGGTGAACATTTCAACAGGGATTTCATCATCTCCGGCCTGTAATGAATTTTCAAATGGAGCCCCCTTCAAACCAAAATATTCCTGCAACCAACAACTACCCACCCTTGTGGCCAGATGAAGAGAAGGTAAATAACTTTTTTGCCTCTGTGCTTTAGTTTACATACAATGTTCAGATTTGTATTTTTCTCTCTTTCTTTCACTTGGATTGAGTATGGCATTAGAAATCAAGATTTCCCATAATTTTATTTTTCATCCGTTTTCAATTCATTGATGTACAACTTGATGATGGTAGCTTATTATATTTACTACAATGACACAAACACAGTTCTTTTGCCACTTCCTCTGGTGTAGCTAATTCATAATTTAGTCTTAGGTTTTTGTAATTCATTTTCCTTAGATTCATTAGTTCATGTTCCATTTTTTTTTTCTAGCAATTTTTTGATTCTTTATGATAAAAATGCAATGCAAATGATTGGCATGAGGAGGAGAAGGTGGTGGAGGGGATGGAGGAGGTGGGGGAGAAGGCGGAGGGGGAGAAGGCAGTGGTGGAGATGGCGGAGATGGAGGCGGGATTTTTGTTTTTTTTTATAAAAAAAAAAAGGTGAAATGATATTTTTATCCATGAGAAAATAATTTTTTTAAAATATAACTGTTGACAAAAAAAAAATTAACGGAAAGGATGAAATTGACCAAAATTTATAAGATAAGAGATGAAATTTTCCAAAAAAAATAAAATGATGAAATCGTAAAAAATTTATAAGTTAAGGGACTAATTTGGCCAATTTACCTTTTTTTTTCATTAATCTTACATTTGATAAATAAATATATGAAAGTAATAAAATTTAAATAGCTACATAAATATTATTATTCTAGTAACATAAATTGGTAATATAATTTAAATTAAGAGTATATTCTTTATTTTAAAATTTTTAATTTTATTGTAATTTTTAAAATTTTTTTATCATCTTTATTTTTACATATAATTCATCTTTTTCTTATAAAATATAATTTTACTTTTTTTTTTCATTATAACTTCTTTTGAAAAAATTATGAAATTTTCATAATTATGAGTTTATTAATATTATTTGACATAAATTTTAAAAATTTTAAAAATAAAATAAAATAATTAAAATATTATTGATATGTGTAGATAATTTAAAATTTTATTTCATGTAAAATTCGAAATTAAAAGAAATGTGACAATTGAATACAACAATTATACAAAATTAAATTTATAGGGTCCAATCTCTATGGATCCGTTGATTCGATTCGTCGTGAATTTGAGAGTCGTTTTCGGATTGTCTCGATCCAATTGATTTGATTTCTTCCGAGGGCGTTTTGGGTTCAATCTCGGAATGGATTCGATGTCGAGGACTTTTGTGCTTGATCTCGATCTATCGAACAATTTGATTTCTTCTTCCGAGGGCTTTAGGACTTTGTCTCGGAATGGATTTGGGCCTTGAGAGGAAGGGCCGATTTCGACAGAGGTTCGATACCCTTCGAATATCTCTCAACTTCATAGCTACTTGAGTGAGTGTGAGTATTGTGTGTGTAACCCTTTTCTTGAGGGAATTTGCCCTCTATTTATAGATGGAGTGAGTGAAAATCAATGGCTATGAGGTTGTCACGTGTCACTCATCTAAGGGTAAATATTTTAATATCCAAATATATAAAATATAAATATAAATATATATTTAAAATATATAAATAATATTTAATTATATATTTACATATATAAAATAAAATTTATATATCTACAAATTGCCCCTTTTTGGGACTTGTTCCCGAGATTGAAGAGTTTGTATCGGGAATAAGTTTCAAAAATCTTAGAGATATATATATATCGTATCAATTTTGGATATAGATATATATAAATTTTGAATCAAATATTTGAATTAATTTAATTTAACTCAAGATAAATATGATTTTAGAATATAGTCATATTAGGACTCTTTATGACTTTGAGAGGTCTATATAAAGGCATCCTCCATCCTTTCATCATCATTGAAGTCTGGGTAAGTCACCTTCAACCTTCAAGTCTTTGTTCAATTCCTCGAAGAACCGAAATTTGTCTTCTTCAATCATTTTGCAAGTCTCAAATTGAAGAATGAAACTCAATCTCTTAGGTAAGTATCGGTAAGTTTTTTTTTTATCTATTTTCGGGAAGCAATTAGGCTTGTTCTTTCTTTATCATTAGCGGCTGCCCAACTGATGAAGAAGTTCAAATGTATCACAAGTTTTCGAAAAGGTAATTACATTTGCAACGAGGCGATTTGATTACTTCAACAACTTAACTTAACCATTGAAGAATGATACCAAGCACTTCTATAAAGCCGCATTGAAGCATTTAAGAATAAACTTATGTAGGAGCTGAAGATCAACACCACCAATAAATCCCCTCCATTTATTCCAGTTACGAAGCTCCTTCTCAAGAAACAGGATCATCAAAGGTATTTACCTTTCTTGTAGGTACATCAACATGAGAAACTTGGAGCAATGAATCTTCACAACATCAGCCCGTTCCATGTGACAATGAAGACATTCAAGCTATATTGCATTGTTGCTGTTACATTTGAAATTCCTCCAGAAGCAAAGATAACTTCACACATTTGTTCTCATAAAATTTAGCCTCCATACAAGATTTAGCAATTGTCAAAAGGAGAAGCTGTCTATTGGCGTCAAGAATTCAGCAACAATTGAGCGCCACATTTTCCTTCAACATTGTTCTTTCCGCAATCGAAATCCCATAATCCATTGAATTGCAAGAACCACTGAGATTTAGGCTTTTTTTTTTTTTTTTTTTTTTTGGCTTTTGCAGGATCTTTCTTTGTATGAGTATGGCAGTACAAGAGAACATTCTACACATGGACCACACCTTCGAAGTTACTTGAAGCTATGTGACTTTCGATGTAGCCATTCCAGGTTTCCAACATATACTACTTAGTTTTGAAAAGACAGAGACTACCGTTTGTTGCCCTTCTTTTTTTCTTTTTTTTTCTTTTCTATTTGTGTGGGCCGAAATTTTTTTTTATGGGCCAGCTTTCCTTTTTTTTTGTTTGGGCTTCATTTTTTTGAATTTCCGCTGCTTTTTTTTACTTGGGCTGTCCCTTTTTGTTTTGTCTTTGTATGAGCTCACTTTTTTTTTTGTGTGGGCCGATATCTTTTTCTTTTGTATGGGCCAATATTTCTTTCTCTGGGCCAAAACTTTTTTTTTTTTTTATTTAATTTATTTATTTTTTTTTATTTTTTTTATTTTTGTTGTTGGGCCAATTTTTTTGTCTAAGTGGGCCAGCTTTTTTATAACTGCTGCCTTCTTTTTTTTTTTTTTTTGCTCATGTTTACATTATTTTATTTGGGCATGACCCTTTTTTTTTTTTTTTTTTTTTTTTTTTTTTTTGTGTTGGCCGATTTCCCTTTTCTCTGGGCTAATTTCTGTTTTTGTGGACCGATATTTTTTCTTTTGTATGGGCCATTTTTTTTTTTTTTTTTTTTTTTTTTTTTAGCAACGATGGATATTAGAGATGTCGATTCACCTTTTCCACATATTGCTATTCATGATAGTCGCAACGGGTCTATAAACTACCACGATGTTGTTGAATGGTCTTCTACTACGACTTGCAAAAATCGTTCCTTGTCCTCATCTTCACATTCTAGAAAAGCAAACCTGTTACTCTCTACCACCCATGAAGCAGATTCTCGATCACAAGAATGTTCACAAGAATTTTCTCTTCCCTTTACCACAAAAAACCCGGAGAAGTCCTCATCGTCGCCATCAACGTTGCTCCTCATCGTCGCTAACAAAGTTGCTTGTCTATCGCCGCCATCAACATTGTTGTCTATTGCCTCAACATTGTGGTTTACTATCTTCGTCAATAACTTTGCAGCTTACCATCGTCGTCAACAACCTTGCAGTTTACCATTGTCGTCAACAACTTTGCAGCTTACCATTGTCGTCAACAACTTTGCAGCTTACCATTGTCGTCAACAACCTTGCGGCTTTGTCGTCAACAACTTTGCAGATATCAACTTGGAGAATGATTTTCAACTTTCCAAATGTCTATTTGAAGGATTCATCATCAACTTTGTCAAGATTGATTTAAAAAATCTTGCTTCTTCGTCGCTTTGAATAAATTATAATCGTCTACTTCGACGTTAATCTTCATCAACTTTAATCAAATCATAGACTTTTCGGCGATTTGACAACTTTGTAGATAGATTAATTTCATGCCCCTTATTGTTTATTAATCTTGTAAACATATATTGTTTAAAAGAATTGAAATCAATAAAATTCCTCTTTTTTCACAACTTTGTTTTGCGTTTTTTTTTTTTTTTTTTTTTTTTTTTCCCCTTTTTTTTTTGGTTTTTTGCTATTGTTTTTTTTGTTCTTTCTTTTCAATATTTCCTTTTTTTTTGTCCGTTTTTTTCCGTTTTTTTTTGCATTAATTTTTTAACGCTGTTTTTTTTTTTTTTAAGCAAGTTTTTTGTTGTAATTTTTTATTTATTTTAGTACTACAATTTTTCTTTACCCTTGTGCAACGTTTTTTTTATTTCACCGCAATCATTTTTTTTTTTGCTATGACTGAAATTAGAATTTATCTAAGTTGTCTACGTATCCTGCAAATGAATCAAGTCGAACGTAGTTCAAAGTTGCGGTTTAATTTCATGCATTAAAGGAGTAACATGCGGTTTTAACTCGTGTATCAAAGAGCATTTTCATATTGACATATGAATTTGTAAACAGTTTACGCTCATGTCAAGGAGTCTTCTTTAACTTTGTAGACAATTTACACTCGTGTCAAGGAGGCTTCTTCAACTTTGCAGACAGTTTACACTCGTATCAAGAAGTCTTTTTTTAACTTTGCAGACAGTTTACACTCGTGTCTAGGAGTCTTCTTCAACTTTGCAGACAGTTTACACTCGTGTCAAGGAGTCTTTTCAAACATGTAGATAGTTTACACTCTTATCAATGAACAACTTGTAGTTTAACCTCATACGTCAAGGAGGATTTTGATGATTTGATTTAAGCATCGTCAACATTTGAAGTTGACTCTTCATCTTCAGCTGATTATGAGGAAACGTTGCCCCTATTTTGATGTTGTTGTTGTTCAACATGAATTTCAAACTTTTGATTGGCGATAATACTTAGCTCCATATCTCGTCCGCGTGTAGCTAATTCTTCAAATGTTTTTGGTTGAATTCCTTTCAAAATGTATTGAAGGTTCCATTGCATTCCTTGGATACACATCTTAATCGCAGATTTTTGACATAATTGATCTCTGCAATTCAGATTCAAACTTCTCCATCGATTGATGTAATTAACAACTGGTTCATCCTTCCATTGCTTCGTATGACTTAACTCAAGCATGCTTACTGTTCGTCGAGTACTGTAGAAGCGATTCAAAAACTCAACTTCAAGTTGGTTCCAATTTTCGATTAATGCAGAGGGTAAGTTAGTATACTAGTCGAATGCACTTTCTTTGAGGGATCGAACGAACTGTTTGACTAGAAAATCTCCTTCTATGCCAGCGCTGTTACATGTTTCGATGAAGTGAGCAATATGTTGCTTGAGATTGCCTCTTCCATCAAACTGCTGCAATTTTGGAGGAAGATATCCTTCAGGCATCTTCAAACCAAGCAATTCTCCTCGAATATGGCTTTGAATACGCAAATGATGATTTTGATTTTCCTGCATATTTATCGGTTATCACACCTGTAATGAAATTCCTTAATCCATTTGTTGGAATGAGTCCATCGGCAGAAACATGAATTGTTCGTTCTTCTTCATTTGTTTTGGATCCATCAACCACTTGCGATTGTTTTTCGGCAATATTGACTGCCCCAAAATCATTTGGTTCTTCTTTTCGCTTTGAGTTAACATCGTTTCGTGTAATCTCAACGTACCTTTGCATTGTCGGAGTAGACTTACCATTGCTTGCTCACCAATTGCGCAATGATGCAATCTTGTTTCGCCAATTGTGATGTGAGGTCCTCCACCATCCTTGTAAAGTTTGTCAATTGCTCTTCTATGGTTGATGCGTCCTCCATCATAACGGGCATGACATAGGTATTTGCAGCGGAATCTTCAAGGCCATCATCGGTATTCATATGATCTTGTTGGATATTACCTGTTGAATCCGCTAAGAAATCTTCATTTTTTGATTCTGTTTTGTTCGCGTCAATCTTGTTTTCCAATATTTTAAGTGTCCTTTGAACCATTCCACCTACAACGCCTCATGGTTGGTTCTTCGTTGCAGCAACGTCAAAACAAGGGTTGGTGAATTTGTGGAATGCATCGCCAATTGGTCTCTTCTGCAAATCAGCAATTACCTTTCTTTTGCTTTGCGTGGTAGGACCGACATAGGGCGCGGACGTCAAAACACCAACACTTACCTCCGCAACAATGTCGTTTGAATCAGCTTTGCTGACATCATTCTTGGACTCCATTTCGATGGTATTGACGGAAAGAGATGAACGGTAGAGATGGTCCCACTGGGCGTGCCAAATTTGTAGACAATTTAAAATTTTATTTCCTATAAAATTCGAAATTACAAGAAATGTGACAATTGAATACAACGATTATACAAAATTAAATTTACAGGGTCCAATCTCTATGGATCCGTTGATTCGATCCGTCGTGGATCCGAGAGGCGTTTTGGGCTTGTCTCGATCCAATTGATTTGATTTCTTCCGAGGGCGTTTTGGGTTGAATCTTGGAATGGATTCGATGTCGAGGATTTTTTGGCTTGATCTCGATTTATCGAACAATTTGATTTCTTCTTCCGATGGCTTTAGGACTTTGTCTCGGAATGGATTTGGGCCTTGAGAGGAAGGGCTGATTTCAACAGAGGTTCGGTACTCTTCGAATATCTCTCAACTTCACAGCTACTTGAGTGAGTGTGAGTATTGTGTGTGTAACCCTTTTCTTGAGAGAATTTGCCCTTTATTTATAGATAGAGTGAGTAAAAATCAATGGTTATGAGGCTGCCACGTGTCATTCATCTATGGGTAAATATTTTAATATCCAAATATATAAAATATAAATATATAAATAATATTTAATTATATATTTAAATATATAAATAAAATTTATATATCTACAATAGGCTTTTTTTATTTTTTTTTAAAGTATAACAAAAAAATTATTAATATAAATTAAAGAAAAAATAGTTTATAAATTTCAAACTTAATCTCTCTAAAATAAATTTTATTTAAAATATAAAAATTACAAATTGTACAAATAAAATTTTTTATTAACAATAAAAATTAGTCAAGAACCAAAAAAGTAAAAAAATAAAAAATAAAAAATAAAAAATAGAAAAAATAAAAAATTATAATAAAGGTAATTATGAAAGATTATAAGTTAGATATGAAAATATTTTAATTTTTTTTAAAAAATTTAAAATGTAACAGTATTGAAATATTCTAATGTCTATATAAGATGAAATCTAACAGTATCATTTTATTGAATGTTATTTATTTATTTATTTTATTATTTTTTGTAGGAATATATAACACGAAGAAAAATAGCAGAGAGCCGGCATCGGGCCGGGCTGCCCATTGTACATATCTATTTGAGGAGAAATCTCTTAAACCAAAGGGCTGATTTCTTTGGATATCTTTTGAGTCCATTCTTGTAATCCACAAACCACAAACCAAATCTCAAGGTGTAGCCCGAATTCCACTCGTAAGTATCAAGAAATGACCATGCAAAGAAACCCTTCACATTCCCGCCCATCCTGCACCCACTCTCCATGCATTAATTCCAAGCCCGAACTTATACATCTTTTTGAGAGAGAGAGAGAGAGAGAGAGACTTACTTAATGACTTGTTGAACAGCTCTAATATGGCCATCATAAAAAGCAACCCTCTGGGGATCCTTTACTCCTTCTCTCGCAGTCTTGTTATTGAATTCACCCATCCCTGTGAATTGTGCAGAAAATACAAAATCATCCTTAAAAATGAGAAAATATACGTTAATTCTGTCTCAAATCATATGCTTCAACCATTTACATATACAAACTAAAGAAAAATTTTCGTCTCAAGTACAGAAATGTGTAATATACAAATATACGAAAAAGCATATACAAAACTGATATACCGTTCTCTGTAATGTAAATGGGTGGATTGTTGTATTTGTCCTTGGTGTAAAGCAGAAGGTCACGAAGTCCTTTGGGATAAACATAGAAGATACTCACTCCTGTCTGCAATAATTATAATTCATTATATACATTGAACAAACAAGAATATATTTGAATATAAACAAATTAATTAATAGTACTCCATATAGTTTGTTAGAAATTAATGGTATCATATATATATATATATATATATATATATATATATATATATATAATTGTAACAAATTGTGAATATATATTTGTAATAAATGATGCGGCTTATCTATTATATGTTTGATAATTAATATATATCGAAGACATACCGGATCACCTATTGGAACGCCATTTCTGAATGCTGCAAGAGAAAAAGAAGAAAGATATATGAAATTTTTTTTCTTTTAGATATATGTGTACATATATATATATATATATATATATATATATATATATATTACTTACTGGTAAGATTAACATGATTATCTGTTGCGCTGCTAACGTTGTTGGTGTTGGAAGAAGGAGCAGCAGGAGCAGCGTAGTTTGATGTGTAATAATTCAGTCCAATAAAATCAAATGAACCTTTAACCATATTAGCTTCCTCCACTGTGAATTTTGGCAACCGTTTACCGACAAGTGATTTCATGATCCTAGGATACTCTCCATATATTATTGGGTGTATAAACCTGATCATCAAGAAGTATCAATTAATTAACCCAATTACAATGCTATAATGCTATATATATATATATATGTATGTATTCCTCCTCTTCCACACCCCATCCCAAAAAAAAAAAAAAAAAAAAAAAAAAAGAGGTATTTTTCCTGTGATGTATATAAGAACTCTTACCATCCATACATAAAATCCAGTGCCCTTTGTGCAGCTTTTTTGTCTGCTTTGCTAGTAGAATATGGTACCATCCAAAGAGACACCAGTGTTATTCCTATTTTGCCCTTTTGCTTTGCCTACAAAAACACACACACATTATAAATTATAGGAATATTGAAAGAAAAACATCAATAGATATATCTTAATTTTCTAATTAATCTAACAAGTAAAGATGACCTCAATTTTTCTTTAAAAGTACATATTTTTAGTTTGACCTAAGTTGTTCAACAAAATCTAACTCTTACCTGGTATTTATGTTTGTATAATTTGACGGCAGAGGCATGAGCAAGAAGAAGATGATGTCCGACTACATAAGGTTCAGTTGCAGAATTTCCAGCGGGACAATTGAAGTTTCTCCAAGAAGAACACCGACCAGGTGCAGTTGTTCCGGTGTCGTATCCTCCAGATATGAAAATATAAGGCTCATTCATGGTAATCCAATGCTTCACTCTATCCCCAAATTCTTGGAAACATAGCTCCACAAAATCTACGTAATCATCCCTGCCCCCCACATGCATTCCATTAAGATTTTATTATTATTATTTTTAATTTGTATAAAAGTAAAAATAATAAGATGTTAGAGAGGTTTTATTATTGGCGAATTATATATATATATATATATATAATATATATATATATATATATATATATATATATATATATATAAGAGAGATTAAATTGGTAAATTTTGTTTAATATTTTGTCAATCTTAATATGTACTTAATTGTAATATTCTTAAAGTATACATTGAAGCAATTTTACACCGATGGAATCAGACCTCATTCGGGGGCTCAGCCAACCTCCATACTCTTGTTCAAGTGCTAAGGGAACATCCCAATGAAAGATTGTCACGAAGGGCTGTATCCCTATACATGCATGAAAAATCAGAGATTCAATTATCAAATATCTAAATTCATGATTTTATATAGAATTGAGAGTATTACATTCAATCACTTAAAGTCGAGCATTTATGTTATGATTCATTTTATTGGTCTAAATTAACGGGTTGACATTCAAAACTTTAAAAGTTACAGATTATCATAAAAGCTAGTCATTCATGCCTTGAGCTTGCACACAACTATGAGTTTAATTAACAAACTCAATATTGTCAATTATTTGAGAATCATTTTTCAGGTACGTAAAAGAATTAAATATTTGTAATTGATCAATAGTTATTTAAATCTATTTAATTTTTTATAATAAAATACTTACATATTTTAAACGTGAAGTTGTGATATCACAATATATATATATATATATATATATATGAGATTAGTAATGAAAAGGGAGAAAAAAAAAGAAGAGACCGTTTGCAATAAGGTCATTGATGAGATTGTTGTAGAAATCAATTCCTGCTTTGTTCTTTCCTCCACTAAGCTTCCCAGCTGATCAAAATTGAAGGTAAATTCATAATGAAATTTGATGATATATGTCAACAAGAAAAATGACATTAAAAATTTGAAATTATTTTGTGTTTCTCCACTATCTATTATTAATAAACTATATTTACTTTTGTCCATTGTTAGAAACTTCATTGAACTTTACATATAAAATTGCAAACTGTGGATTAGGTATTTGATTTGTGACGTTGAAACTTCAAAGCAATTAAGAATATATATATATATATATATATATTAATTAAATTTAGATAAGTATGAGTTAATGATGGATGGATCGTACTAGGCAAGACTCTAGGCCATGAGATGGAAAATCTGAAGGCGTCCAATCCCATGAATTTCATCAATTTCACATCCTCCTGTCAATTTTCATCCTCCAAAATTATTTAATTTATTAACACAGTAAAAACATTTAAATTATTAATATTCGTAATAATTATATAACTTCATACAAAATAATTCTATGAACTGATTTTGGCCTACTAAAATTTATTAAATATAGTAAACTCAATCCTTGAACTTTAAATTTAATATTTTTATCAATATTCATCGATTTTACTGACTTTTATTATATATATATATATATATATATATATATATATCTATCGCAGACCTATACTTTTGGAAGAACATACCGAAAGCCTTTAGGATCATTTATTTGTTTAATTTTAATTTTGAAAACATAGAAGTGTATATATATATATATACTTAATAATATCTTATAATAAAGCAGATACGACAAAAAGAAAAAATAAGTAAATAATAATAATAATAATTGTGTTGGGTTGAATTTGAATATAGTAACCGCAATTATGGAATAAAACATACATAGTACCTTATACAAATGATAAAAGTTGTCGGCCACATCTCCATTACTTCTATCTGTTATTTTCTCTGCAATTATAATTAATCCCAATTTCAATTTTAGTACTTTCCCATTTCTACATTAATATCCAACACTCATATTCTTCATTATAATTATTAAAAAATTCACCTTTTCTATTTTTTGTATTTTTTTTTTCAAAATACTCTCAAATCATAATTGAAACTGAATTCTAATAAAGAAATTTAAAAGAAATAGTCTCTTTTAAGGCGAGGGAAAAAGAAAGAAAGAAAAAGAAGATACATTTCAAGATAATTAATTATAAATTTGTATTAAAAGACAAGTTTCAGAGTGTTGGAATATCAACTAAGTCTCACATCAAAAAATAATACAAACTTTGCTTAGAATATAATAAATATTTCACTAAGTATGAGACATTTTGGAAAAGTGCATAAAAATAAAGTTGATCCAAAACAGACAATATTATAGTAACGTGAGAATTAAGGTGATGTGGGACACATCATCTTCAAATTATCAAAAAATTAAAACTTTGAAGAGGAAAAAGATCATCACCTGGATAGGTGTGAGCAAAATGATCCCAAATGCTTTGTCCTTTGCCCCCTTCAAAAGCTGCACCTTCATACTAGATATATATATATCACAACATATGACCCCCAAAAAAAAAACAAAGATTGCATGAAACGGTGGAGAATATGTACTACTAAAAAAAAAAAAAAAAAAAAAAAAAAAAAAAAAAAGTAGTATTGAAGAAATAAATAATAATAATAGGATCACAAACTTGATAGGCTGCTGAGGAAGCCCCGAATACGAAATCGGCCGGAAAAATGGTACGGTTAAGTACCGTCAGTGGCACAGCGCTTTCTGCATCAGAAACACTACTCAAAAAACAACCCACGTGCAGAATTATGGCAATTGCTAACCTAACTATTTGCATTTCCATTATTGCAGGTTCTCTCTCTCAACTCTGTCCCTTTCCTTCACAGAAAAACTGGCCCTTTAAATAGACTTCAATTATTATATTATTATTCTTATTATTTATTTATTGGCAAATTTGGTCCCTTAATTTATATAACTTGTGTGATTTCATCCTATTTTTTATTTTTTATTTTTTGTATTATTTCATCATTTAACTTAATAATTTGGTAAATTTCATCCCTTAACTTAATAATTTGGTAAATTCATCCCTTTAACTTATATAATTTGGTAAATTTCATCTATTAACTTAATAATTTGATAAATTTTATCCCTTAACTTAAAATTAAAATAATAATACTAAAAAATAAAAGGGTAAAAATGTAAATTTTAATGCAAAATATTTTAATTTACTATTGTAAATATACATTTAATAAAAAATTTAGTATATTACTAAAGATATTATATCATACATTTGTAAATTTATATTTAATAAATATATTATTACGGATTATATCCCAAAAATTATGTAAGTTAATGATGAAATTACTAAATTATTAAGTTAAAGGATGAAATTTACCAAATTATATAAGTTAAGGAATGAAATTTACCAAATTATATAAGTTAAGAGATGAAATTTACCAAATTATATAAGTTAAGGAATGAAATTTACCAAATTATATAAGTTAAGGGATGAAATTTACCAAATCATAAGAAGGGAAATTTACCAAATTATTAAGTTAAGAGATGAAATAGCACAAAAAAATAAAATAAAGATGAAATCACAAAAATTATATAAATTAAGGGACCAAATTTTCCAATTTTCCTTTATTTATTTTTTTCCCCTAAAAGACTTCAAATTTAAAGTCTTTTTAAGTCATTGGAAAAAAAAAATCAATAATTTCTAGAGTTTTGTAAACATAATTTCAACATCTTTAACTTAAAGAGATCTTGGAACGATATCATTTATTTTATTAAACATTTGAACATCGTGAAATGTACTTTGAAATTGTCCTAATAGACAATATTATTGAGTGATATTAAATTATTATAATAATATATATGTGTCTTGATATTTTAGATATATAATTCCTAAAATGCCCTATGTATATATATATATATCAATATATATTGTTTTAGGTATAATGTCTTGCACCCTTGAGTGAAATTGTTTATAAAAGAAACACTTAGTTTGGTATAACGGAAAAACGTATTATTAATGTTACACAAGGTTAGAGATTGAACACTCGCTCTAAGGATCATGCAAATGTTAGGTTGAGACTTTCCTCCAAATAAGAGTTAAACTTTACTAGTGAATTTAGATTATCCAGTTTCATGATGGCTCTAGAAATCAAATGCACTAACCAAAAAAAATTATTTAGAAAAGGAAAAAATCCCATGTTAGAGCCCACCACTTACCTCGTGTATATATATATATATATATATATATCATAATTTAAAGAGTATAATTTATAGTTTAAATTTCTTTTCATATGAAAGTAGGTCCAATATTCTTAACAAGACATATATGTAGTAATTTGTTATTGAAATTGAAAATTTAAATTTTACTCATACTTTTTTTTTTTTTATATATGGGGAAGGGGGACTGGGTGTCGAATCCACAAAGTAAGGATTGAGAAGGTGGACTGTTGCCATTGCACCACACAACCTCGACAAAATTTTACTCATACTCATAAGAATGATGTATTTCCTTTGACTTTTAAGGTTGTTCCAAAAATGATTAATCAATTAAAAGAGCAAAATGACAAGCGAAGGATGAAAAAGTGGTTAGGTATGGCCGGAAAGAGACAAAAGTTACACGGATTCATTAGTGTCCAGGAAGTGTTTAATATCTCTCCGAATGCGTCCATAATAAAATCATCAGAGAAGACAAGAAAAGTTGTTGGAAAAAAATCTCAAGAAATAATTATTTATAAATATACCTACTCATTCTTGTCATTTATATATATATATTATAACTTTAAAATATATTTAGTGATAAGTAAAAAAAAAAAAAAGAAAATATTAGTATTTTTTTTTCTCCTTAGAAATGAAAAGAACATTTTCCAAATTTTTTTTGTCTCTTTAAGACCAAATTTATTGATTAACATGTATGATTAAGTTGTGAAAGGGATTACTTTAAAAAAAAAAAAAGTTGTGAAAGGGATCGATGTCTAAAGCTGGATTGTTTTGTATGGTTGATAAAATTATAGTATAACCATAAACATCTCATCAACTCTTTTAGGTTCTATATTAAAAATATCCAAGAGGGTGATATTATAACCAGCATGGTGGTCGGGTGATGAAGCACCCCGGGTTTTACATGAATACCTAAGGTGTGGACTTGAGCCTTCTCTCCTCGTGTGTTGGTGAAGCTAAGGTGACCAAGTTGGGTTCCTTTGTTGGAGGAAGCCACTTCAGTACCTGACCCAACCATTTTTAAAAAAAAAAAAAAAGAGATAATATTATAATATGATATCAAAAGCAAAGATTCGTATTTAATTAAACACCAACTCTTATTACTTTATTTGGAAATTGGAAAAGACGATAATGATTCTTGCAACGTGTTTAAAGAGGATTTTTTTTTTTTTTTATTTTGGCCCTTTGCGTACAATCACAACTTTTGAAACACATTCATACATATACATATATATATATATATATATATATATATATATATATGTATATAAGTTATCAGTTCTTAAGGAGGAACTTCTTGAACCAAAGGCCAGATTTCTTAGGATATCTCTTGAGTCCATCATTATAATCCACGAAGTTGATGCCAAATCTTTGTGTGAAACCAGATTTCCATTCCCATGAGTCCATAAATGACCACGCGAAGAATCCCTTCACTCTAACCCCATTGCTGCCAAGATTCAAATTTTCCAAACAATAATTAATTATTAATTATTCCCTACTTTTCTTTTCTTTTATTGATTTTGTTTTGTTTGTGATAAATATAAATGTCACAAAAAACACAGTAGAAATAATTATAAGAAACTAGAAGAGAGAAGTCTTACTTAATAGCCGACTTTAGAGCCAAGAGATGGCGATGATAGAAACTAATTCTCCTTGTATCGTTGATCCCAGCCTCTACAGTATTGATATTTGTATTACCTATTCCTGTGATCGATTTTACAGAAAATTAATCGAAATTAAATATATATATATTAATATATATATATATATATATATTTGTATTCATTTTCTTCCTTTTGTTTAATTTCCATGGATTGTTTAATTGCCCTTACCGCTCTCCAATATATATATGTCTGGATTGTTGTACTTGCGCTTTGTATACACAAGTATCTCCCGAAGCCCTCTTGGGTATACATAGAAAATACTTACATCAGTCTGCACCAAATCATTAAAATCAACAAATTTTTGTTTTTAAATTAAAGTTAAAATTAACAATTTTTTTTAAATTTAAAAGATTAAAATATTCTTTACCGGTTCTCCGATGTAGTGGCCATTCCTTTCGACTGCAAATGAATAATAATAACAAAGAGGGAGATAATTAATTAATTAATTAATTTGCTTTTAACAAAAAAATGTACGTATATATATATTTACTCACTTGTTTGATTAGTATTAGAATCAGTTGTAAAACTAGGATTGGCAACGTCTGAGTAATTAGCAAAGGCAGCATAATTGGCGGTGTAGTAATTTATTCCGAGATAGTCAAGGGACCCTTTGACCAATGCTGATTGCTCTGCTGTGAACTTTGGTAATCTTTCTCTCACTAGGGTTTTCATGCTTGTTGGATAATCACCGTAAGTCAATGGTTCTATAAACCTGTTAATTACAATTAAATGACGATATTTTTATCAATCATTTAAAATTTGAAGTTCGAACTTACTTATTTATTTTGAAATGAACTAAATTATTTTGTCATAACAAAGAAATATATATATATATATATATAGTACTAATACTTACCATCCATACATAAAATCAAGGGCTCGTTGTCTTGCTTCAATATCTGCTCGGCTTCTGGAGTAGGGCACAAACCAATTAGGGTTAAGCACTATCCCTATTTGTCCATTTTGAGTCGGCTATCAAACAATGGTACACATTTATTATAAATGTATTTGTAAGATATTGTAAACAAATCTCGTGAAAAAGACTAAAAGAGTTGGGGAGAAAGATGATTAAGAAAAAAAAAAATAAAAGAGTACCTTATACTTTTCCCTGTATAATTTAGCTGCTTCAGCATGGCAAAGAATAAGGTTATGGGCAACTATATAAGGCTCTCTTCCAGAGTCACCAGCAGGGCAGCTATTGTTCTTCCAAGAAGAGCATCGACCGGGTGCCATGGAGCCATGTTCATAACCAGTCGTTGCAAAAGTGAAACCCTCGTTACTGGTTGCCCAATGCTTTACTCTGTCACCGAATTCTTTGAAGCACAAATCTGCAAAATCCAAGTAGTCTTGCCTGCATGCATCCATCCATGCATAATATTGAATATATATATATATATATATATATATATAGATGATACGATATGCTAAGTGAATAAAATAAAACCTATCTCATCACTTACACAATCTGAGTACTTAGAAAACCTTCATAATCATCTTCCAAAGCTTGAGGAGTGTCAAAGTGAAAGGTTGTGACAAATGGTTTTATACCTGTATGTATATTGTAAAGTTGATCACAATGTGTCGTTTGATAAATTTAACTCTTTTTATCAGCTAAAACTTTTAAAGAATGTGACAATTTGACTTGATTTTGATTCGGACAAAGTAGTTTTTTCAACCTTATTTTCCCAAGACAAAAGAGTGAAATAAAGAAGAAAAAAGTACTACTTCATACCATTGGCAAGTAGCTCATTGATGACATTGTTGTAGAAGTCTATTCCTTTTTGGTTAACTCCTTTGCTTATTTTCCCATCTGTCAAGTAAACATTTGACCATATATATATATATATGGAAAATCCAGTAAAATGTTGGAATTATCTTATAATTACATGGCAAAACTCTTGGCCAGGAAATGGAAAGTCTGAAAGCATCGATGCCAATGAATTTCATGAGTTGTATGTCTTCCTGTAATAATACGTACGTACACACTTCAAAATGCAATTCTTTTTTTTGAAAAAACATGTATGTATACAATTATATAGAACATGCAGTCAGCTGGTTCTATGAATATATATATATAATATATATAAATGCATGAAATTCAGTTATATCTCGCACCTTGTAACGATGGTAAAAGTCATCTCCCACATCGGAATTGCTGCCATCTGATATTTTACCTGGATATTTTCGGGTGAAAATATCCCATATACTTGGCCCTTTTCCATCTTCAAATGCAGCACCTTCACACTAAAGATTTAGATAAGGGCATTTCAGTTAGAAATTAATACTACAAGATATATATATATATATATATATATATAATATATATATATATATATATATATATATAGATAATGAAATAATTGAAAGAGAACATACAAAGATTTTTTATTGATGTGACATACTTTACGGTGTTATATTATTAAATAATTTGACATAATTTCACCACAACCCTTTTTTTTTTTTTTTTTTTAAAATTTGTTAAGTTATAATTGGGTCAAATAAAATATATAAATTTCGATCAACGTAAATACATTGTATCACTAGTTCAAATAACAGAGATTATAATTTTAAAAGGAATGAGCAAAAAATTATACGATAAATATATATATATATATAAACACACCTGATAGGCAGCAGAAGATGCACCAAATATAAAACTAGGTGGGAAGCTGGTACGATTAAATGAGACTGTAACATTACTTGGTTGAATTGTTTGTGCAGCTGAAAGCTCAGTATTCCAACTCAAGCAGCTCCCAAATACAAGAAGAAGCAGAAAACATCGTCCAAATGCCATGTTTCCGGATTAATATTATCCCTTACCGATCGATGTTTGAAAAAAGATTGCCCTCTGTCAATTCTTTATATAGAAGAAGATGGATTCAGCAGATAACTGAGTATTCGATACACTTCTTTAATTTGGAATGCATGTGAAGCATATGAATAAACAATATTAGGATAATTAACCAATTAATTCAATATTCCTGACGTTTATTTTAAACTAAAGAAGAGCAATTAGACGTCTGTCTCAAGACATATTTTATATAATGAATAAAATAGAGTTTTAAATCTTTTGAGGCGTTTTATTACTCTAAATATTTATTTTTAAAGACTTTATCTAGTAATAGAAGATTTTTAAAATATTTAATTTTAAAAACGTTTTAATAAATATGTCTCAATAGTCTTTTTTTTTAATGTCCACTATGATTTTTTGCCCAAATCAAAGTGATATTTTCTCCATTAAATGATTATTTTGATTAAAAATAGATAATTATATGTAATATTGGTACGTACTATCATTAATTGATTAATTAACGTGTGATGATGGATCAAATGATCATATGAATCAGTACTTTTTTAGTAGGGTTTCTTGTTAAATAAGTTGGAGGTGATTTGCTGGGCGATAATCTTGCCAAACCTGTTATGTTTTACAGTATCTTTTGAAAACTTCGGAATGATTTGGTAATGAAACACACTTTAGAAAACATGCAAAACATGTGATTATGGAAAGGGATAGATGAGTGCATGGATGTGGAAATTTGTTTTCGGAAAATAAAGTTTGTCCATTTTTTATTTTTTTTCTATGTTCTCGTCTTGTCTCAAGTACTTGAATCAACAATATATATATATATATTGTATAAACCTCTCCGTGTTAAGTAGTCAGATTAATCCAAAATTGAGTTTGGTCAATGATGTGGCCTTCAATCTCTAAATACATTAATTTCGATCTCCCGAATCTTAGTTCCTGTAAAAAACAAAGCCAAACGGAGATCGTTCTCCGTGAAGCTCCTCCGATGCTTAAGTCAGAAACAAAACCAGAAGAAAAGTTAAAAAGACTAGGATTTTTTAGAGAATAATTCCACTTACCTTTCCTCTTTGTTTGACCTTGTATTTATAATGATATGTAGTTTCCTAATCGGAATAGAATTCTGATTTGAGTAGTAAACTATTAAATGATATATTTAAATATAAAAGATAAATATTATGATATCTACCAGTCAAATTTTATTTATAGAGCAAACCATTTCTTCCATTCATAAGATTCCAACTCAAAATCTTACTTAAAGAGAACTAAACTCTTTGACGAATTGTTTTAATATTGTTATTTTCAAAAGAGTCTAATCTACCTAAAGATATTAAAGGTAGATTTTTTTTTTTTTTAAAAAAAACATTTATTTGTTATATATATAAGTTATTATTGAAGCATTTATTATTATCTTTAGGTGATGTAATAAAATAAATTTTTTCTTCATATAATAATTTTAATAAAAAAAATTTATCTATATGAAAAAAATTTATTTTAGAAAAAGAAAGTCAATATATTTTAGCATGATAAGTATAATAATTGAGTGGGAAATCCCTCAACGTTAGACATGTAGGATACTACATGTTTGCTGTGCTATATATATAAAAATAATTCATAAGTTTGGAGTTATTTGTATTTTCAACCTTTATTATTATAGTATCTAATACTTTTAAATGTTACTAATTTTGACATAAAAAGGACTAATATATATATATATATATATATATATATATATATATATATATATATATATATATATGATATACTCATCGTGCCGCTGCCGGAAACACACTTTTCGATTACTCACCTAACACCCCTTTCTTCTTACTTGCGACTAACTTGACCGTCAGAGAGCCAACAACGAGAACACACCTCCGACACTTGATTTTTTTACAGGATTCGTCAATGGGAAACGGACCCCGCCAATCATGCGTGGAAGGATGGAGAGTTTGCCCCCAATCAATATATATATATATATATTAAGGCAAACTAAAACTTGAAAAACAAGAGGGAGAATATAGAAAAAAAATAATGCTTTAGTTTTATTAAATGATATCCATTCACCTTCAAAAGAGATGGAACTTATCATACGTAGAAAAGAACAAGAAGAAAATACACACTATATTTTAGGAATATTTATTTCCTAAAATAACAAGAAACACCATTATTATTAGCTAGGCTGCCATTATTATTATTTTCTTTCTTTCTTATTTTGGTAACCATAGCAATAACGAAAAAAAAAACTAATTATTCCAACAGATTACAGACAAGGAGAATAATAATCATATTATTATTCAAAAAAAGAGATTTATTTTTCAAGCAAGAAATTTCTTCAACCAAAATGCAGAGCGCTTGGGATATCTTTTCTGTTGATTCTTGAAATCAACATAAACGAGGCCAAATCTCAAAGTGTATCCTGAAGGCCATTCAAATGTGTCTAAAAATGACCATGCGAAGAATCCCTTAACCCTTACACCAGCACTGCAAAATTAAACCAAATCATTTTAACCCAAAACATATATACATATATATATATATATATATATATATATATATATATATATATATATATATTACCTTTTTTTTTTTATTATTCAAGAAAAAAGAAAAGAAAAAAGAAAAGCGGGGAGAGCGAGGAATTGAGGATTACTCAATGGCTGCCTTGAGGGCCAAAAAGTGGCCGTGGTAGAACCGTATTCTCTGTGGATCATTTGTCCCTTGTTTGACTGTGTTTTGATTGGAATCACCAATTCCTAATGTACAAAAATAACCAAAAAAAAAATTCTTAAGTATTAGTAGTAAAGTATATTTCATATATATATATATTGTAATGTCTTTTACCATTTTCTGTGATGTAAATGATTGGATTGTTGTATTTTTTCTTTGTATAGAGGAGAAGCTGTTTGAGTCCTTCTGGATAAGAGTAAAATATACTCACTCCTGTCTGCAAATCAACATTATTTGAATATCAACTGAAGTTGTCATGAAAATCTTAAAAAAGAAATGAATATGCATATATATATTATATTTACCGGCTCTCCAATGAGTTTTCCATTCCTTTCAGCTGTAATACCATAGAAATTAAAGAATCAGTGAAATTGGAATTCGACATAAAAATTATATATATATATATATATATATATATATATATTTAGATGAATATAATAATAATAATAACTTACATGTGAGATTAACTTGAATATCAGTTGAATAACTGATGTTGGGAGAATTGGCAGGTGGAAGAGGAGCACCGTAATTAGAAGTGTAGTAATTTAGGCCAAGGTAATCGTAAGAGCCTTTCACAAGCTTTGATTCCGCCACTGTAAATTTTGGTAGTCGATTTCCAACTGTCTTACGCATGATTTGTGGGTAATCTCCATATGTTATGGGGTCCAAAAACCTGTAAAATCGTAATCATTTTTGTCTTCAAAATATACCTTCTTTTAACTATTTATATCTACAATTTCATTCTTTCAATTCGACCTATTCTACTTATATTTTTATACAATTTAATCCCTTAATAATGATTCATGTATCAGATTACTTCTAATAAATTTTTTTAACAAAATTTGAAAGTAAGAATCAAAAAGGTTTAGAAAAATAAAATAAGAGGGACCAAATTATATGAAAACAAAAATAAAGAAGGAATCAGTTCAAGAAAACTCACCATCCTAAGAAAAAGTCGAGGGCTCTTTGGGCAGCTTTAACATCAGCCGGGGTGTTGGAATGAGGGACGAACCAATTGGTAACAAGGACTATCCCTATTTGTCCCTTTTGAGATGGCTGTACAAATCAATATTTCATAAGTAATTAAACTTGTTGCATAGTTGCACGTAGCTGTATATAATACATAAATATATATTCTTATTGCACGCACTAACCTTGTATTTTTCCCGGTAGAGTTTAGAGGTGATTGCATGAGAAAGAATTATGTGATGGGCAACCAAGTAAGGTTCAGTGGAAGAATCACCAGCAGGGCATCCTTTGTTCATCCATGAAGAACACCTTCCTGGGGCATGAGTGCCTCCAATGGTGCCAGAGTCATAACCAGCTGAACAGAATGTCCATGGTTCGTTGAACGTCGCCCAATACTTAACTCTATCACCAAATTCTTTGAAACATAGTTCTGCAAAGTCTTTGTAGTCATCCCTGCACCCAATATATACATACATATATATTATATAAGCATTCCTTCCTTTAGGTAATTAATTAACAAGTTCAAAGAGGACCACACTATAGAACTCATCAAAACTCAATTTTATTATTTGGACCCACAATTTCACGTTAATCATTAAGTTTATACTTGAGTTCCCATTTTTGTGATATGACCCAAAATGTTGGTATAAGATGTTTTCTTTTAAAACATATACACACACACACACACACACACAATATATATATATATATATATATATATATCAATTTTTGTATTTTTGTATTTTTACTGAGAAGTCAAAGGATATTGAAATAATAATAATTTTAACATTAAAAGCTTGTCTGGTTGCTTCTCTCTCTCTTCTTTCTTTTTCTTTCCCCCCTCAATTAAAGAAGAATACATTTACTTACACAATCTTAGGGCTTAGAAAGCCACCGTATTCATCTTCTAGGGCTTGAGGAAGATCCCAATGAAACAGTGTCACATAAGGTTGTATGCCTGTTGGTTTAGCAAAGTACGTATTATTAATTAAATTATATATATATATATATATATATAGAGAGAGAGAGAGAGAGACAGAAATTTAGGGTAGAAACGTATGTACTTCCTGACCCTTAGAAAGTAGCTCATTGATGACATTGTTATAAAAAGCAATTCCTTCCTTGTTCACCCCCTTGCTTAGCTTCCCATCTGTCCAATTATTGAAATATATATTTTAGATACATTATTATTAGTACTATCAATATATACAATATATACATATGTATATGTGTGTATATATATATTTATGAAAATGATACCTTAACCATGGCAAATAGATCCTGACTTATAATCTTAATGATGGAAGATAATTGAGTAATTAACCAATAACTAAAGTATCTAGAAACAAGAAAATGTAGGAAAACAATGCACGTATTATAAATAATAATAATAGTTTGACTTGACATAGATAATATCAACTTGAATAAGAAAATCGTGCATCTCACGTGGTAAAACTCTTGGCCACGAGATTGATAATCTGAAACCCTTCAAACCCATGAATTTCATCAATTTTATATCTTCCTGCATTATAATATATATATATATATATATATTAAAATAAACATTTGATTTCATTATTAGTTACAGACAAAAATAATTTATTTAAGTTAACCCAATAGTAGTGAGATCCTACGTTGGACTAAATCTAACCTTGTAACGGTGATAGAAATCATCTGCTACATCCCCATTGCTCCCATCTACTATTTTTTCTGCAAGAGAAAAATAAAAGGATACATAACCATTTTAGTCAACAATATATATGTTTGGTAAATAATTTAAAATTAGAGGATTATAAGAGTTCATGTTAAATAGTATTCAAAATCTTGATATTTATGTTTTTAACTGTGATCGATTACTAGTGACTAAAATAGTCCTAAGAGAACAACTATTCAAATCTTTTTACTTAATATGCGTTCTATGAATACTACAGATATGTAAAACTTAAAATGAGACATTTCCGTAAGAAACACTTATTAGACTCTACGAATAGAATTCAAACTAAATCTAAATTAGAAAAAATAATAATTTCGGATAAAATAGATATCCTAACAACAAAAATAACAAGTCAACTATTCTTTTCTCGGTCGGCTATGTGCAACTTGATTTAAATATAATCTCTCATTGTGATAACTGAAATTGTGACAAACTTAGTTAGGCATTCTCGTGTATGCGAGAGAGATAGGTAGACAGAGACCTGGATATTTGTGGGTGAATGTATCCCAGATACTAGGGCCTCTACCGCCTTCATTTACAGCTCCTTCGTACTACAAACAAAAATATTATCATTTCATTAGCTTGCATAATATATATATATATATATATATATATATATATATATATACACAATATATAGTAACAATTAATTAATTAATTACTGTACCTGATAAGCAGAGGAAGCTGCTCCGAATATGAAATAAGGAGGAAAACTACTGCGATTAAATGGAGTTGATATCGGAATTGGTTTTTCTGAGGCTGAAACCTCACTACTGAAGAACAAGAAATTGGCTATGAAGAAGAAGAAGAAGCCAAACAAAGTAAACCCCCGACTTGCCATTTTTAGCCACACAAATTATCACTAAGTGGCTCTAAGCTAGCTCACGCTGTTTCCTTTGGCCAGTGTTCTCTATTTATATACAGCTCCAAGCCATGGCATATACCAATATCCTTAACCATGGTATCGGTTAACCTATGTATGTATATAATTATTTTTATATTATCGATACAAAATATTTAATGTACGTATTTACAATTTGTATGTTTTTTATAATGAATTTTAACTCGAGTTAGTATGATCTATGATTTAGTGAGTTAAATAGAGTGAACTCGTTATGAAATCAAGTAGGCAAATTGGTATAAATAGTCCCCAAATTATGAAGGTTTGGTGACATTGGTCCACAAACTATTTTTTTGGTGGGATTGGTCCCCAAACTATAAAAAAATTGTGACATTGGTCATTCCGTTAAAAATTCCGTTAAATCACCGTTAAGTTTTTTTTTAAAAAAACTACATGGGCATTTATGTCATTACACTATTTAAATATAAGGAAAATTGGTATAAATAGTCCTCAAACTATAGACTTTTGGTGATATTGGTCCCCAAATTATTTTTTTGGTGGGATTGGTCCCCAAACTATGAAAAAATTGTGATATTGGTCCTTCTATTAAAAATTATATTAAATCACAAGTTAAGTTTTTAAAAAAAATTAAATAATAGTAGAGTTTGTAAACTTTAATTTATTGACATTCTTCAAGATTTTTTCTTTGAATAGAAATTTTTTTCACTGTAAAATGTTGAAATTGTTATCATATAAAACTTTTGACTATTTTTCTACTCTAATTTCATCTAAAAATCCCAAAAAAAATGAAAAAGACAAATATACTTTTACAAAGCACAAAATAAGAAATAAAATAAGAAAAATTGATATAAAATATATAATATATAATTTATTCTAGTAATCTGCAATAAAGTTTTAGAAAATGTAAATATTAATGTTTATTTTGTGTATTTTTTTTTTTTTTCTTTTGTTGATATTTTGAGTTATAAAAATGATTTTTAATAATTATTACTGATTTACGTATTAATATGTTGGGCATAAAAATAATATATTAATTGCTAATATTTTTTTAAAATGATATATGTTATTAATTTTTTTTTTAAACTTAACTTGTGATTTAATATAATTTTTAATGAAATGACCAATATCACAATTTTTTCATAGTTTGGGGATCAATCCCACCAAAAAAATAATTTGGGGACCAATGTCACCAAAAGTCTATAGTTTGTGGACTATTTATACCAATTTGCCTTATATTTAAATAGTGTAATGACATAAATGCCCATGGAGTTTTTTTTTAAAAAAACTTAACGGAATTTTTAACGGAAGGACCAATGCCACAATATTTTTATAGTTTAGGGACCAATTTCACCAAAAAAATAGTTTGGGGACCAATGTCACCAAACCTTCTTGGAGATTATTTATACCAATTTGCCAATCAAGTATGACTTTTTGGATCTTTGAACCATATATGTCCTCCTGGAAGATCAAATCAAATCAAATCAAAAATTAGCTTTTATTTATTTATTTGGTTATTACTTATCAATCAGAAAGGTTTTTTTTTTTTTTCTTTCAAAAATGCCAGTTGGAAATCTCTGAATTTTTAACAATATCCTTGACGTAGAGGGAACTTCTTGATTGAATTCACATTTTATTTTATTAATAGCTTCTAAAGATTGTCAAACACCCTATAAAAACATTTATTTAATTAATATTAACACTGATCTCCTGCAATCTTTAAAATTAGTATTAATTCTCTTCTCAAGATTTTTTCATTAAAAAAATATTTCATTAACAAAATACCTTGTCCCTACATATATATATATATACATATTTCAAATTATAAAATTTTTTCGTCTCAAACTCATGAGTTCATGAAACTACTATCACCCGAGCAATGATAAAAGAAACAACTAATAAAGTTACCCTTATTTAATTTTTCTATAAGTATTTAAGGCAGTGAAAGAGAGGATATATAAATTGAGGCAAAGGAAACATAGCTAATTAATTAATCTGACTTGGAAAAAATTTTCTTGAATAGACTTTCATATATATATATATATATATATATATATACACACACACATTAGGTAGACATCTGCACTCATCCCACGCAAAATGTATATATTATAAATTTCTACCTTTTTTTAATCTATAGAAATTTTATTTTATTTTTTTTTACTACTATTACGTGTATAATTTATCAATTTTTTTTTCTTTATAAATTTTATATAAATATTGTAATGTTTAAAATATATTACTTAAACATGAAGACTAATAAGGACTTAAAATATTGTTAACATTAAATCATAAGAAACAGTATAAAAAAAAAATCTAAACATTATAATAAAGAATATGAAATGTTATTAGACATAAGTGTTTAATTTTTAAAAAATAAAATAAAATTTTAAAAATAAATCCCTAAACATCATCATAATTACATCTTTTACAATTAAAAAATATGTAATCTTATATATATTGTGTGCGGGGATGCCTATATTATAAATTTTTATTTTTTTCGACCTAAATTTTTTTTTCCATTGATATATTGATTTTGTTCTTTATAAATTTTATATAAACATTGTAATATTTAAAATATTATTTAATTATAAAGACTAATAAAAATTTTTAAAAAAATTAAATAGTATTATATAAAATTTTGTAATCTTACATTAAACAACTATAAAATATAATATATAAAATTAAAAGATCTATATAATGATAAAAAATTATGAAAATTTAGATTAATTATGTAAGAGCAATTAAATAAAATCGTTTATAAGATCTTATATAATATAGAGAAGTATTTGCTCATAAAATATATTTTAAAAAAATTAAATAGAAAAAATTAAAATATAATAGATCATTGTATTTTTTTTAAACTATTTAAAAATTAAATAGTTTATAATAACAAAAATATTAATATAATTTAAAGAGAAAATATTTTATAAATTTTAAACTTAATCTCCTTGCTTACATTTCGAGGAAAGACATAATTTTGTGGAAAAACCCCTAAACATCAACATAATTACATTTTTTTTACAAAAATAGAATAAAAAAATTTTAAAAATAAAATTTAAAAAATCATAATAAAATATATGAAAGGTCATCAGAGATAAATGTTTAATTTAAAAAACAAATTAAGTGAAAAAGAAAATTTTGAACATCATCGTAATTACATCTTTTGATTAAAAATATATATATATATAATAAAAAAATTTTAAAAATAAAAATTAAAAGTCATAATTAAGAATATGACAAGTCATTGCATATAAATATTTAATTAAAAAATAAAAATAAAAGACTCTAAATATCATTATAATTACATTTTTTGCCATTAAAAAAGATGTAATGTTATATATAAAAGATATTATGTTGTCTATAGTCTAGTGGTTGGCAAACCTGTCCTTAACTGAGGTTAATGGAGCAGACAGATAAGGTATTAAGTTTTCTAACTTTTATAGTCAAATTTTATGATATAATTATAAATAAATTTTAATTTTAATTTAAAAAAATTCTAATTTGGACCGTGCATGTCATTCATGGAACGGGACATATAAAATGACACGTAGTTTAGCGCTTCGTCCCTTAAACAAATGATTGAGAGTTTAAATCTTAACTCTTGTGAATGAAAAAAATTCCTTGATCAATCTCTTACTGCTTAGTGTCAGTGTGGTGACAATGGAGTGAGGAGATTAATCATTATTGTCGGCGGTAAAAACCCTGGTGCAAACTAAAATAAAAAAATAAAATGACAAGTAAATTTTTATCTCACAGTCAAATAATTGAATTAATTAACCTATATATGCTTCATTTTTCAACATACAATGTGTAGACCACTGAGCCGTCAAAAGATACTGTTTCATTATGTGGTCCATCCATTGCCGTATACAGTAAGGCAGTATATATATAGGATTCATCCTATATTATATTTATTTTTGAATTATCGTGTTTCTATTTTATTTTTAATTGTTTGTAAAATTTTAATTATTAAAATTCATGTCTCATAATTTAATGAAATTATCATTTCTTCATTCAAATTAACTCAAATAAAATCAATTTTTTTAAAAATTTTAATTCTTTATCTTTCACATTTTTTAATGTAAAATACATACATAACTTGTAATTTTTTTCCAAGTTTTATGTAATATCATATATTTATTTACGTGTATGTTATTATTATTATTTTAATACATTTAATTCTTTTTCTACAAGCTTATTACTCTTTCAACTAGAAAAAAACTTCATCATATATAAAATATCGTAAAATTCCTTCCTTCTAATAGTAAATTTTTTCTAACAAAAGTTTTACCATTTTGTTAGATTTTTCAATTTCATCTTCCTCTAAACTTTATTATTATATTGAATAATTGGTGAGTTTGGTCCCAAACAAATTTACCTTTGGTATGTTTAGTCCCAATTTTTTTTTTTTTAACTTTTAAAGTCCCAAACTTTTTTATTAGAGATAAATATGGTCCCTTTTGACGGATTCCATCAAAAAACCTAAAAAATTAACAGTTTGTTAATAAAATGGAAGGGTAAAAATGTCACAAAAAATTTTGAGAACCAAAATAAAAAAAAATTAATTAAACGAGAAGAAGAAACGACAAAGAGGAAACAAGAAACAACAAATAAGAAATAGAGATTTGAGAGAATTTTTGTGATTCCGAAAATTTAAACAATGAAAATAAATAGATTTAAAGAAACTTTGTTTGAAGAGAAAGAGAAACAAGACAACAATGATGTTGAAATTAAACCATTTTAGCTACTGGAAATTGCGAGAAAAACAGAGAATTAGGCTGCCTACTAGAATTTACATACGGAAATAGAACAATGGCATGTTCAAGCTTCCGGAATTAAAATGCAACAAGGAAAATGCTTACATAATGCTACTTTGTACTATACGAATTTTACAATTGAAAAAAATTATACACACATAAATCTATATCTAGGCTACTGAAATTGAAACCCGGATGTTAGAAATTGAAACCCTATTTGAATACTTACTCAAATATCGATTCAAATATCTTTGAATTTAACATTGATTCGCTCTCACTTGAACTCGTATCTCTTTGTCTTCTTGAACAACTTCGATTTGCCAAACTAGTTTCAACCATGGAGGATTCACCAAGAATTTCAACATCATCGTTGTCTTCTTTCTCTCTCTTCAAACAAAGTTTCTTTAAATCTATTTATTTTCATTGTTTAAATTTTCGGAATCACAAAAATTCTCTCAAATCTCTATTTCTTGTTTCTTGTTTCCTCTTTGTCGTTTCTTCTTCTTCAATAATTTTTTTTTTTGTTCTCAAAAATTTTTGTAACATTTTTACCCTTCCCTTTTATTAACAAACTGTTAATTTTTTAAGTTTTTTGACAGAATCCGTCAAAATGGACCATATTTATCTCTAATAAAAAAGTTTGAGACTTTAAAAGTGAAAAAAAAAAATTGAGACTAAACATACCAAAGGTAAATTTGTTCAGGACCAAACTCACCAATTATTCTATTATATTTTATAATTTTGTATTTTTACTCTTTAGCCTATTAATTATTTGATTTCTTATTCTTTTACTCAAAAATAAATAAATAAATAAAATTATAATTATATATTATGTAAAATTTTATATTTAAATTTTGTATTAATTTATTGATTTATCTATTTATCCTTTATTTTCCATTCTCAAGGAAGTGATTTTTATTATTATTATTATTATTCATTTTAATGTATCAATTCAATAATCCATAGAAATTATAACAATTATCTGTCAGTTTTAAGATGATTACTTCAATTTTAAAAATCCTTTGTTTAACTAACGGAAAGTTTGAACAATTCCATAACTGCATAATTAACTATTTTCATTTTGTACACCTACTCTCTTTCTTGCTCCAAAATTTTTGTGAAAATATTCTGTTTTCCTGTTCTAAAACAGTAATTTTTCAAAAAAAAAAATTTATTTTTTATATTTTATTTTATAAAATAGTTCAATAAAATTATTCTAATAGTTATAATTGAATACATATTAATAAGAAAATATATACTATGGTTACTATTTTACCAAAAAAAAAATACTATATATGGTTACTATTTTAATCATATTTGTAGAGAATATATGATATATTACTTTTATTCACTTTATATTTATAAATATAAATAATATTTAGATATTTATTAGATTGAAATAATTAATATATATATATATATATATAAATTACAGATAGATTTAACTCAATTCGACCAGTGACAAGTGACAAGTCCCATTCCGGATCCTTGTGCATGGACGCATGTGAGCATTGTTCCATGATTCACGATTCGATGTCATATTCAGGATAATATTTCTTTTCTTTTTTTTTTTTTTTTTTCAATTTTCAATATATTTTATAGAAAAAAAATATAAATTAGTTATATATATATATATATGTTATAGTAATTGTCAAAGTAAAAATTTTCGAAATTTAAGTATAAAATTAACAGTCTTAATTTTATATCCCATATTTTTACTCTCCTCTATATATTATATTATCAATCATATATATTATTACCTTTTTCACTTATAGATATATTTTTTTATTACTTCCTTTTATTTTTTATATATATATAATTGGATAAAAGACATTGCTTAAATAGTAATAACTTGATACATAATTATGGAAGGTTTTATGTTGAAGAAAAAATATAAGTGTATGCAAAATTTGAATATAATTTTGTCAATTACTACATTAATGTATATATTATATGATATTATCTCTTACTATCCTCCCATAACTATGTAGTTTTTCAATTAGTATATGTGTAGTGGTATGGCAACATCTGCGGAAGAAAACGTGGCCAAGCTGTTGCTTTCGTCCAACCACATCTTTCTGCAATACACTGTATGTCCAGTTGACCTTGCAATCTTTGATAATTATGAAAATATTATTAACAAAATAAAAACAGCTTATAAAATTGATTTTGCATTAGTTATATATATATATATATATATATATATATATATTATTGTTATGAATTGATCAGGTAGTGTTTAAATGTATTTAGCAAAAAAAAAACAAAAGGTAGTGTTCAAATGTTGAGGATATTCGAAAATTTGAGGTTAATATTTGTTCACACCAACAATATTCTCGATCATCCATTCTATATTTATCATCCGTCAAGTTCTTACAAATGCTTTCTGGTTTTAGAGGACGAAAAAGGCATGTCATTGTCTGCCATGAAAGCTACTAAGGCAACCTTCCCCCCCTTTTTTTTTTTTTTTTTTTTTGTTTGGAAAAACACACAAAAACAAAGTTTAATAAAGTGGTTTTCTTTTTTATTAAAAAAAAAACTGTTGAAGTATAGTCTTATCCACTAGAGGCCAGCTACTAGTTTCAATCCCTCATAGATTGGCTATGAGTTCTGCAAAATTGTTAGTGGTCATGACTGTAATTGGATTATTTAAAAAAAAAAAAAAAAAAAAAATGACTGTAATTGGATTGCATAGTTCAGTCAAATCAACTTTTTTCTTTTTATATCCACTTGGGGGCACCCGATGTCCCCATTTTATTTAGTGAGACTAATCCGGACTCGACCTGTGGAGCATCACAAAGTTCAACTCTTACTCGAGTGTGAGGGTCTGACCTAGAGCTTTTTTAACATGGCGATAACCACCCCAGCGGGATTCGAAACCTCGATCATCCGCATTGGAGGAAGTATTAGAAATCGCGCACCAACTCCCTCAAGCTAATGAGTTAATTAAATCAACTTTTTAGTCTCATGCAAAAGTTCATATCCTCTTTCTATTTTAGTAATTAATGTTATATTTGTTACTTATTAAAAAAATATGTTAAATTTCGATGACTCAGTATCTTCATCTACTACTCTGAGAGAATCTATGAGAGGAGACTTTTAAGATTACAACACATCGCTAAAATTGCGGTATAAAATCATCCCTAACATTAGTCGAACTCGGACCCCTTACTTAGCAAGTCATGTGAAACACCTAAATAAGGATAAACTATCACCTTTTTCAAAAAAAAAAAAAAAAATGTTATATAAAGCCATTGTAGTAATGTTATACAAGTGTCACACAAATTCAAATAAGAGTTACAGTTCAATTATGTATAAATAAATATACATTTAGTAATCCTAAATTAATAGCTAAATTAGGAATAAATATTACTTTGACATTTTTTATTATTATTATCTATCAAATTTTTGGAGTAATTGGTAAATTTAGTATCAAACAAATATATGTTTGGCAAGCTTAGACATTTTTTTTTTTTTTTTTACTTTTAAAATCCCAAACTTTTTTACCTAAGACAACTAAGGTTTTTTTTTTACAAATTTCATCAAAATTTTTTAAAATTTAATGCTTCGTGTGATTTTAGTCAATTAAAGAAAGAATAATTAAGTCACTTTACATGAAATATTTACAAAATTAGAGTAAAAAAGGTTGCAACACTCATTCACAAAATATATTTGGAAGTGTAAAATAATATATATTTCATATAAAATGACTTGATTATTATTTTCTTTTATTTAATAAACCACACAAATCGTTAAATTTTTAAAAAATTTAACGAAATTTGTGAAAAAAGACCTTAGTTTTCTTAGATAAAATAGTTTGGGACTTTAAAAGTCAAAAAAAAATATTTTATGATTAAACTTGTCAAACATAAATTTGTTTAGAACCAAATTCACCAATTACTCAAAATTTTTGGCTTGTTTTATTCATCAATAAAAATGTATTTTTGGTCTATTAAATTATTTGAGTTGATTAAATATAAATCAATTTTTTTCGAAGAAAGCAAAATGCACAAACATCTCAAAAACACGTGTATATATATATAATGTATAGGGTCCTTATTTACCAAAAAAAAAAATGTGTAGGGTCCTTGAGTGGGATCTTTGATGAAACATCATTATGAGAAGAGGAGCCCCCATATAATAACGCCATTTTCCTATACAAGTTTCTGCATCGCACAACAAATGCTTAGATATTTTGTTGATTTTAAAAAAAAAATAAAATTAAAAAATTTTAAAAATAGACACATAAAATTAAAATTTTGCCATACACCACTAAAAATGACTGAGTTGAGTCTACTCAGGATATGACGATGTTGTTGAAGATGAGCATGAGCCAATGCATGTTGAAAATCTCCACGACAGTACAGTAAACGACAAATGGGAGAGCCGTACCATTATTGCATGGGGAAAGTTGTATGTACATGCACAGGAACGCATACGTGCCAATACGTCTTTGGGGAAATTATGTACAACAATAATGCAATCAAATAGGTCGAGATATAGGACAATTTTAATTATTAGCTTTTATCATTCATGTCCCCATATAGCAGAATCAGTTTTGGCTTGTTGCTTGTCATATTCTGGCCCTGCTTTTTTAATTTCTTGTATTAATGGAGAATTTAGCTACAACTTTTCACAACTTTATTAATATAATATGTATATATATTATTGGGAATTGAAACAAGTTTACCCTCAAACCCTAATTTACAAGTTGGATATCTGATGTCATTTCTTGGGTTGTTGAGATCTCCCTCTCTAACCCCCTAATTTGCCCTCTTTTATAGGCACAATTAGGGTTAAGATAATGACTCCAAAATCTACTAGGATTAGGATTCTACAAAGTCTCCTACTAAGACTTGTTATCTCTATCCTTATTTAATTAGGAATCAAATTATGCCACTATTTAGGTTTAATACAATGGGCCTCATAAACTGGGCCTAATAAACCTAACCCTAACAATTATCAGCCTTCAAAAAATCCAACATATATATATATATATATATATATATATATATATTATTATTTAAATTATTGTTTTGATTTATTCAAATTTGATGAGTGTTGTATTTATAAAAATCCTAACATTTGTTCAATGATCTTGATCGTGTAATATTCACAATCTCACATACTTTATGAACAAATCAATATTTTTTTTATTATTATTACACCTATAATAATTCATTTAAAGTAAAATCTTATCAAAATAATTATTCAGTAAACAACTTTTTATTTTTCAAAAAAAAAAAAAAAAATAATTTCATTAAAAAAATAAAAATTAAATAATAATAATAATTACTATTATCCAAATACAATCTTACAAGTTGCAATGTTTTCAATAATCTCATAATTTTAATGAGTGAAATGAGTATAAGAGATATCTTAATAGAAGTTATCTATGTGGGTATATGAGATACTCTTACGTAGCAAGTTATGCATATGTGGGTATTGAGATACTTTTAATACTTGGTCCATTTTTTTGGGCCATGAGAAATTAGAGATCTGTTAAAAAAAAAATCTATGTGTCGGCTCATTTTATTTTTTATAAATCGTATATAGTATTTGAAATTATTGTTTCAATTAATTTTGATTCATTTTAGATTATGCTAGTAGAGTTTAACTCATGTTGAAAAGAAAAAAAAAAGTTTCATTTTAACTCGTATAGCATTTATAAGACACGTTTTCGATTGCACTTACAAACATCTAATTTGAAAGTGGTTATCGGACAGAGATAAATTACAAAAAAAAAAAAACTGTGTATGTTCATTTTATTTTTGATAAATCGTATATAGTATTTGAAATTATTGTTTCAACTAATTTTGATTCATTTTAGATTGTGCTAGTAGAGTTTAACTCGTGTTGAAAAGAAAAAAAAAGTCTCATTTTAACTCGTATAGCATTTATAAGACACGTTTTTGATTGCACTTACAAACATCTAATTTGTAAGTTCCATTTTAACTCGTGTAACATTCATAAAAACAATTATTTTTATAAGGATTTGTATGTTTACTTTGTTGGTAAAGGGCTAAATGGCATAATTAGTCAAATAAACAGAAACAATAAGAGGCAAAAGTGTTCAATATCACAATCCATAATCCACACAAAAATACATAAAATAATATTTATTTTGCAATAGTTTAACATTACACTCTTGATCACACAAACTTTTACAGAAGGCAACTCCCAACCACCGGCCACGGCTGAGGAAAACAACCATAATATTTATTCAAACTATATATTCACCGGAGAACTTCCCGGCCGGCCGGCCTGCTGTATCATTTATATCATATATCAAAGTAGTGATTCATCATTAATTAATCGCTGAGGAATTTCTTGTACCAAAGACCTGAAAGTTTCGTGTATCTCTTTAATCCATTTCTGAAGTCTACAAAGTTGATGCCGAACCTCTGGGTGTAACCTGAGTTCCATTCAAATGTATCCAAGAAAGACCATGCAAAGTAACCCGTCACCTTCACACCCTTACTGCATATGTATAGAATGACTCATTTAGTGTGCATATATATATATATATATATATATATATATATAGTTGTTCCAATATATAGGAAAATTCATTAATATCGTCCCTTTTTTAACAATCAATTTGTCAATTATGTAGTTTAAAAAAAAAAAAAAATCACCAATGAAATCTTCTTTCACTAAATTTTAATGTTTCTTTAACACTACAAACTAACTAGAAAAAATTGAGCAAAAATCAGAAGCTCCCCTTCTTTCAAAGAGAAGAGAACCCGCGATTTGATTCATCACATTTCATTTGATGGTTAGAGGTGCATTGAAAGCTAAACAATGAACATTCTAAAGATTCCTACGGAGAAAATAGAGAGATCTTATTGGCGAAATGTTAGCGTTAAAAGCTTCTAATTGACAAAAAAAAAAAGTGAAAAAAGATCTCATGAGTGAATTAAATGGTAAAAAAATTAAAATCGATCAATTATAAAATATATATATATATATATATATATATTTATATATAATATGGGATTTATTCTATTAGGTGATTTATATAGAAAAATAAAATGACTTGAAAGACTTATAAAATGTTGACATTTTATATAATTCTATGAGAGTATGGATAAGAAAATGTAAGGAGAAATTACTAATCACATATACATAGAATTGGTGAATTCATTTGTCTAGAGAAAATTTGGAAAGACTTACTCGATGGCTGCTTTGACAGCCATAAGATGGCCTTGATAAAATCTTACTCTCTGGAAATCCTTAACTCCTTGCTCAACTGAATTAATGTTCTCCTCACCCATTCCTGTAAATTAATTATTATATAATTTAGAATAATTTAGGCGGGAATAATAGGTGACCATTAACTTGTAAGAAAGAGGTACCGTTTTCCAGTATGTAAATGGTTGGATTGTTGTACTTGTTCTTTGTGTAGACAAGAACTTTCTCAAGGCCTTTAGGGTAAACAAAAAAGATCGGTACCCCTGTCTGTCAAACATTTCAATCAAAGTCATCACAAAGCCAAATATAGGGTTTCTTTTATAGGAAGATTTAATTACTTCAATTTTTATTTTTTTTAAAAGAGATATTTATTAATTTTTTTTTGGTAAAACTATCCTCGACTCGGTCCAAATGGTTCATTATTAATAGTTCCAGACTCAAACTTGAAAAAATAATTTGGATCCAAACCTTACATGATACCTGACGAGTTAAAAAAATTTGCACTTGTACCTAAACCCTATAGAGTCTCAAGTCCGAACCGAATACACCCAACTCAAAATTTTTTAGGTTAGATTCACATCAAATTACTCAAGTATTTTGGGTTTATTGACATGCCTAAATATAGGACAACTAACAAGTTATAATTTTTTATTTTCAACTTGTCTGACTTAAGCAACCCTTTTTGCATGCCTTCTGACCTCTTTCCTTGCAGGATTAAGAGTAATACTTACCGGTTCACCAATAGGCTTTCCATTCCTTTCAGCTGAAATAGGTTAATAAGAAAGAAAATTTTGTTAATTATATATATTTTCCAGATAAATACTATAAATTTTATTATTGAAAGTAAGATTTTAGATATAATATATATATATGCAGTGTGAACTTACTAGTCTGATTAACTTGATTATCCGTTGTGAAACTAACGTTAGGACCAACGTTAAATTGAGCATCGGCAGCATAATTTGAGGTATAGTAATTTAATCCGAGGTAATCCAATGATCCTTTCACCAACTTCGATTGCTCAACTGTGAATTTTGGTAACCTTTTACCAACCAGTTGCTTCATGCTCTTCGGATAATCCCCGAAAACTAATGGGTCCAAAAACCTGGATTATTCATCAGTAGTAACAAAATCATCAAAATTTCAAAACCAAAATACAAGACATATCAATTTTTTTAAGAGTATGAAATGTAACAAGTTAAAAAATCGAAGACTGTATTATTAAAGTAAATATATATATATATATATATATATATTATGTGGATCTGTACATACTCACCATCCATTCATGAAGTCCAGGGCTCGTTGAACGGCTAAGATATCAGCTTTGCTATTGGAGTAAGGCTCAAACCAATAAGGATTAAGAACTATCCCTACCTGCCCTTTTTGATATGCCTAAATTAATAACAGAGGAAACGTACGTAAACATATGGACCAATCAATCGACATAATATACATATATATCAGAGACAATCATATATTTATATATATCCATGGTTCGCTGTCGGTCGCGGTATTGGAGGCTAATGTTTCATATCCGTCTCGGAATATCAGTCAAATATCGGACGATACTGAAAAGTCAAATATCGGACGATAAACAAAATATATATATAAAAATTATTATTTTAATATTTTAATAAAAAAAAAAATATTAAATTTCTATAATTTTATTATAAAACTTTTAAAATATTAAATTTAATACAATATATAAATATTTACATCTTATAACATATTTAACTATACATCAATATTTCTAATTCTCATAAATATAATATAATCAACCTATAATATAATTAAATACATATTATATATTTTTAAAAGAAAAATAACTAAAAAAAATTAAACTTAACATTATAAGCATAATTATATAATAATATATATATATATATATAATATAGTAATACAGTTCAACTGGAACCTTTTGATTTGAAGTAAGTTATTTTTCTCTCAAAAAAACAAAAATATAGATATATTAATATATATGCATAAATAATATATAATATAATGTATATTATTATATATAAGTAAACATATTATAAAAATAATATAATATAACTTATCAAAAAATATATATATATATAATATAATATAATATAATTATAATATATGTATATATATACATACTCCGTCGTCTTCTCCGATTCTTCTCCAGAATTTCCTCTTTTTTTTTTTTTTCATTTCTCTCTTTTGGCTTCTTCCCTCAACATTTCACAGCACCATTCTTACAACATGAAAGAAGGAAAGATTTAACAAAAAAAGAAGGAAAGATTTTGAATGAGAAAATGAAGGTAATTAAAATCTCAGCTTTTTCGATTATATCGGTCAAAAATCGGCCATATCGGGCAAAAAATCGGCCATTTTGGCTAAAAATCGCTAAAAATCGCCCATCTTGACGAAATAATCTATAATATTAGTCTTCATACTACCGATATGAAACGTTGACGAATTTTTGTATCGACTCCCTCCGTTTCGAATATGAATCGGCCAATTCGTTTCGGAATCGGTCGATATTGCGAACCATGATATATCATATCAGATGATGAGTATAAAACCATATATGAATAGAGCAAGAAAGGATAATGCGATATATGTGTGTGTAAATTGTAATTAATTAATTAATAAACCTTGTATTTGACCCTGTAGAGTTTTGATATGGCTGCATGAGAAAGCAGAATGTTGTGGGCAACTATGTACGGCTCAGTTGCAGAGTTGCCGCCGGTGCATTCGTTATTCCTCCAAGAAGAACATCGTCCGGGGGCTAAGGTGCCCATGTCGTACGCACCAAAGCAGAATGTCCAAGGCTCATTAACAGTTGCCCAGTGCTTCACTATGTCTCCAAATTCCTTGAAACAAAGATCAGCAAAGTCCCGAAAATCATCCCTGCATGCATGCACGTACCGCCCACCCTTCAGAAAAAATGCAAAAATCTATGTGTTTTCCGTAAATAGATATATATTATATATTCTAGAATTAATGGTGGGAGGATAGGATACTGACACAATACGGGTGCTAAGGAAACCTTTGTACTCATCTTCCAATGCTTGAGGAAGATCAAAATGAAAGATTGTTACAAACGGTGTGATACCTGCATACAATTGCATCATGCATGAGATATATATATATACATGGGAATGAGTGCAACAAGAAATAAATAATTTTAATCAAATATATATATATATATATATATATATATATATAACAGGTAAATTAATTATAAAGATTTTTTTTTTTTTTTTATCGATAGACCATTTGCCAAGAGCTCATTGATGAGGCGGTTGTAGAAATCTATTCCTTTCCGGTTCACTCCTTTACTAATCTTCCCATCTGATGAGAACAAAAACAAGAGAGATTAATATTTTGATAGTCAGACACGTAACTCTTTCCATATAAATATATATATATTATATGTAAAATCTTACGAGGTAAAACTCTTGCCCACGATATGGAAAATCTGAAGCCAGTGAGCCCTAAGAATTTCATCAGTTTTATATCCTCCTGCACGTTAATTAATTACCGTAGCCAGTTTCATTTCATTATTATCTTTATATATATGTATTATGTGTACGTACATATATATATATATATATATACCTTGTAGCGGTGATAGAAATCATCAGCAACATCTCCATTACTGCGATCAGTTATCTTCTCTGTAAAATAAATAAATAAATAAATAGTGAATTAGTTATTAATTTGTTGTCTATTATTAGACCATAAGAAAATTGTTCAATCGATGTTTAAGTTAGTTTATCACTAATTTTTTACTTTTTATTATTGTCACAGTAATCATTTTGATATTCTTATCATATTTTTTACAATTTTTGACTTATTTGATCAAATTAAAGCAAATACGAATGAATTGAAATGTCCTAATTTAATTAAAAGATTAGTCAAAATATGATTAAATAGACAAAAAAACGATCACATAGAAATAGTATGGAAAAAATAAAAAATTGGAGAAAACTAATTAATAAAATAGGAATTAAACTAGTTAATAATCTCACTAACTCTATATCTAATTATATTCCTTGAAGACTATATATGACTAGACCACTAACTAAAAATCTTATGTTCATATAGTAATAAAGACATTTTCAAGTGCTTTAGCAAGATCACATATCCATCTTTTCTTTTACATACAAACCTGGGTATTTATGGGTGAAAGTGTCCCATATATTTAGTCCTTTTCCATCTTCAAATGCTGCACCTTCATACTGCATGATAGTATATATGTATATATATTATATATATAGTCGAAGGTATATATTAAATATAGATGAAATGAAAATTATAATTATAATCAGAGGAGTATATATATATATATATACCTGATAGGCAGCAGAAGATGCACCAAATACGAAATGCTTAGGAAAATTTCTGTAATTGAAAGTTGATATATTCCTTTTAGGAGTATTTGCAAGTGAAGGATCAGTTGAACACAAGAAGATGAACAAATACAGTAGAGCGACCAAAAAAGAAGAAATGCCTGGAAATGATGCCATATATATATAGTTATATATGTATGTATGTATGTATGTATGATTGAAGATGTGAAGGAATTCTTTCTTCGGAACCCCTTTATATAGACTGCATATTTTACATGCAATAATGCCAAATAAGGAAAATGGAATGGTTAATGTGAAATGTGAAAGTTGACCGATGATTTGGATGTTAAAAATTATACTTAAATTTTTGGGGATTAATTTTGTTGCTTGTCTTGTTGTATATATGATTTGTGTATCAAATCATATTGCGATTTGCTGACAGTTTTCACCAATTAAAAATTTTACAAAGTCGTTGTTGAGATTACATAAATTCCATGCTTTCTTAACTCTTTTGTGAGATTCATTCCTTTTTTTTTTTTTTTTTTTATAGAGTTTTCCATCAATTAATAGTAATTTCACTTATGATATGTGAAAAAGTTATAATCTAGTTGGTTTGACTTCCCTTACTTAGGTATTTCACTTGACTTGTCAAGTGAAGGATCTGTCTTATGCCACAAGTTCAATCTGTATGTTGTAATCTTGAGAGTTTCCTCTCACGGATTCCTCCCGAATTAATCTACTTTCACTTATTATTCTTTGAAATTATAAATTTGAATCATATTAGAGACAAATGAACAAAATATCAATGTACTCGACTTTTTTATATTAAAAAAAAAAAAAAAGGAAAAACCACAAATTTTATTTTTAAATTTTTGACCAACTAAGTTATATTTTCTTCTCAATTATATAGGTATAATTTGATTATGTGTTCAAATCGTAAATAAATTAGATGAACTATTCCTTATTTGACAATTATTTGGATCATACATCTCTCATTAGTATTAAAATATTTGTTGCTTCACAGTGTACTGCTTCTCATTGCAAAACTAAATCAAACTTAATTAATTAACATAATTAATGAACGATAATTAAGTGGACTTTCCTTAAATATAAATAAAAAGTACCATGACTCAGTTTGTTTTCCCATTTTAAACAACATTGACCAGACTTAAATCAGTTATATTCTACTTGTACTGTATAGACGATTTCAGCATATGTATGTATATGCTATAAAAGTTATACTGTTAATTTCTCTTAAATAAAAGTTAGACTTTATAATTGTAATCTTAATTTAATCCAAATTAGTCAAAGCATTGACTTTAAATACAAAATCGTCTAACAAAACCGCACCCCAACTAAACATGGAAAGGAAGGAAATGCATTGCAACATAAATTAATGAAATATTACACACAACATAAACAGGTATAGGGAAATTGTATTTTGTATACCAAAATACAATCCCCCATTTTAACTAACCACCACCATTGCAATACTGAAATCTACAATATCTCCCCTTCTTCTAGTTCTTCATTAAAACCAGCATGACCCATATGATTCTCCATAACCACTTCAAGACCATCTTGGGTATTCATTAGATCTGAAACAAGAGGATCCAATGAGTCATCTTCCACTGCTTCTTCCTTGAATTCAATGCCTGTTTGGCAGAATTCGTCTCTCATAATAGATTCCTTGTCTCTGTCTTTTACCTTACAAGGAGTGGCAACTTTGATTACTTCAAAATCGTATTTGTCAGATGGTAGAAAAACATGGATAACAGGATATTCTAGGATAACTAAATTCGCTAGTTGTTCACGTATTGAGCTCTGCAAATTCAACTCCTGATATGGTGACTTTGATCCCTGCAAATGATCAAATAATAGTTGAAAGCAAGAAAAGAAGAATGTAACTATTACAAATGAACATCTTTCATCATTTTGGTCAATTTTACAAAACAAAAAAAAAAAAAAGAGGTTGAGAACAAAAGAAACCAAGAATTAGAGATCATCCCCTAATTACTTGTAGCATCGAGTCATTACATATGCACAGAACTTAAGACTGATACGTTAAAGGCATATTAATAGATTCACTAAAAAGTTATTGTCAATACATATTAGCGCATATACGGAGCCTTGGTTTAGGGAGATGAATTAGCATGTAAAGAAAACAAAAATGGAGAACCTTTGGATTTTTGCGGATGAAAAGCTTGAGAGAATCCAACGGCTGCTCACAGAATTGCCTCAACTGATGTTTCCATGGACCAGGTTTAAGATGGTTCTCAAGCACAGAAACAAGGCTTCTGCTTTCATGTATACTAAAACAAAGCAAGCATACAAAAGTGTCAATAATTGTAAGAGGCTTAGACGAAAAAATGCAGAAAAAAATTAATAAATGGAGAAAGATCAAGACTTGATAGAGGTTTGCATCAAAACTTCATTGGTATGATTACTTACCCATGGTCCATTAATACGACATCAGTGGAACAAAAACGCCATTCAATAGTCCAAGATATATATTTTTTCCTGAAAAAGAAATGAAAGATTCATAGTTCATCAAATAATATTCTGGTTGAGAGCAAATAAGCATGAATATCATATTTCAAGAAGAAAACGCCAACATTTCTTTGAAATATACCACACAAAAATGTTTTGCTTACAAGCATTTACATTTTATATGCTTCCACAAGTTACCAATCTAAACACATTTCAATATCACCCTGTAATTGGTTAAATCAATTAAAGAGTAAAACAAGTGATCCTTTTTGTTTTTTCCCCAAGATTCACAAACATGCCACCCATGAAGAAAAATGGTTCATGTACCTAGTATTTACTTCCTCTAGAGGAGAAGAAAAAACAGGGAAAGATAGGGTATAGTACAAAGACAAAGTGCACCTCAAAAGCTAGACTTAAAGAAAAATCTCTCCAACAAAATAATTACTTCCTTAAAACAAAGAAGAATTCCAGTAAAATACAACTCATAAAGGAAAAGCTAAAATTTAATTGCGGTGCAAGGTAGTATTACAAAAGGATATTTCTACAGAATAAGCATAACACATTAAAAGCAATCAGATAGGTAAAAAATATTCAAGTATGAAGAACCCAAAAATTCCTTAAGATTGACAATAACCTGTAGTTGTAATAAGTTCGATTTGTTTCTCTCTTTGACATTCCACTGGAAAAAAAGAGAAGTTTTGTCCTGCGACTCGAAGCGGCACTTCGCAGACTTTTAAGAGGAAAAGGAAGACGAAAATGAGGAGGAGTCTTGAATCTAAACCTCCGACCTGATTCTGCCACTCTCTTCACATCCTCAAGCATGTTATAGTCTTCAAATGGAGGAACATTCTCAAAATTTAGAACATTATTGAATAGTGCAGAAGATAACAGGGTAATGAGTAACAGGAGCTAACAAACTGCTTTAATATATTCTATTAATCAAAGAAAATATCAATCATCTCAAAAGAAAGTCCTGATAAACATTTGAACCAAATTTCCAAATTCATTAACCAAATAATATATCCTCTAAAAATTTAGAAACCAAAGCAAGTTTATAATGAGAGGGCAAAACTCTTTTTCTTAGAAAACAATAAAGGGAGGAGGGGAGAGGAAGAGTGCCACACAGAATAAGTCATGCAACAGGCAACGTTTCTGATTAAAAACTGTACAACACATTTGAATTTCCACTTGTTAGAACATCACATGTTCCCAGTTGCTTACAATAACAAATTTTGAACCTTTTTTCTTTTTCTATAATAAAGCTCTGAGATGCACTCAATTGCAACGCATTGATCTCAGCTTAAGAAAGTTAAGGGAAAATAATGTTTTGGAAAAGCACCAATGTAGTGCATTTTAAAGCTCCAGCAACCAAGAGGAATCTCTAGAAAGTACCAAAGCAATTAAAGGTTCAAGTACGCACAATTTGCTCACTATGTAAAATGATTCAGATTCTTGAACAAAGACAATAATTTTTGAAGAAAAGCATAACAGTATATCAAATCTTCCACTTGGATTAGAAATTCAGGAAAAGAAACAAATTTCCTCTTTCTTGCAAGAGCTAGAAATCTAGTTAAAATATGATGAGTTTTCAAGGAGTCAGAAAGACAGAAACCACTTTTCAAAAGGAGGGGGGAAAAAAAAGGCTACTGAAAGTTAAAATGTTTACAATCTAAATCTAGGAGTACTTAAATCAGAATCAAAATGCAATAAAAAGGTCAAAATATTTCCCTACATATTGAAATTAGAGACCAGGAAAAACAATGTTTGCTAAACTCCCATGCCAATAAATCAGGAAGGGCCAAAAAGTCCTTAAAGTTGTTAGTTTAGTCAAGAAATATCAAGCATATCAAAGGTCATCTTAAAGCCAACACCAAACAATATTCTGAGACCATAAAATTCCATGCCAAAAAAACCCGGTTAGTAATTTCAACCTAGTTATTCATCTTTGGATTATTACTGTCTACAAATTTAAGTAATCTGTTGTATTATATATACCAGAAGACAGAATTCCAGCCAAACATAATCACCTCTTCTCAAACATTCTGTCGCCAAGAGTAAGTATATGGATTCAGTATAGATTCTATTTAATAGCTATATGGATAACAGAACATGCAGGTATTGACAGAAAACCTCCCTCCACAGAATCCAAAACCTCTAGTCACTGTGACAGGGAGAACAAAATAATAGTCTTTTAATGGTACCATTTCTTCTGTAAAAAAAGAAAAAAAAAAAAAAAAAAAATCATTGAGAATACTAAAATGCTGAAGTTGTATTAGCTTGCACAGATGGTGACAATAAAATTTTAAAAAATATCATAACAATTATAAAACAAGTCTCATGAAAAATTAGGACTACAAAAACCTAACCTGTGCTAAACACAACCTAAACCTAATAAACAATCTTTCGCAAAACTCATCCTCTCAATTATCATTATTGGAACCAGAAACTCAGAAGCTTTTAGCTGTTGGCCCACAAAAGTAGGAAAAACTCTTGATCAACAAAAAAAAAATGACCATCCACCAGTATAAACGGAGATTGCCCAACCAAAAAAAAACACCTCAATTCTTTGGAACAACTTAAAGGGAGCAAAAATTATGATATCATTTAAAGCAAATTTAAGACAAATATCACCATCATGGAAAAGAAAAAAATATAAAATAATAGAGCACAAGAATCATCATTAAAATTGAAAACTAAGAAAGGATTCTAGGAATAAATAAAATCAGCCAAGACAAAGCGAACAGGGTTTCAAAGAAATAAAATAAATAAATTCACATACCTGATAAAAAAAGATTATCATTGAAAAGAGATAATGGAACAACTTCGTTATACTGCTTCTTCCCAGTGCAGTCAGTACGTTCCTTATGAGCTTTGACACAAGAAAGGCAACAAGTACGTATAGAGCAACCTGGACACTTGTATTTTGATGGGTTTTTCCTGCATATTTCGCATAAAGGTGCTTGCTTTGGACTTGAATTTGTTGTCATTGCAGCTGATTCTTCATCCTCCACCATGTTTATTAAAAGAAATACAGAGCAGAAAAGAAAGGAATTTAATGGAATGGTTGTTGAAGAAGAAGTTCCAGCACTGGAGGCTAACTTACATCTTTCAAGGGTTTATGATTTTATTTATTTTTCTTTCTTTTTTCTCTTTTCTTTAATTAAAAATAAAAATTTTAAAAAAAAAAAAATTTAAAAAAAAAAACGGAGCTGGATATTTGTTTTATTTTACAGTTGGAACTCTGAACTTTGGCGTATTTATTAATTCAGCACAAGTATTCTTAAAATATTATATTATATCCTATTTAAAAACTTTAGATAATTCACCAATTTAATCTTTAATGGCATAATAATTAATAATTAACGGTTTAAAGATCTTTTAGGTTATAAATAGTTACTTTGGTGAGGTGGGCTAATATACATCATTGAGTTAAGAACTGGTTAGAGATCTCATAAACGAACAATATGAGACTTCAAATTATAATAAAGATGTTATAAAACTATTATTAACAAAAGGAAATTATAACAAAATGTAAGATAGAGATCAAATGGAAGAGAACATTCTTTTTATTGTATATTTCATATATATCTTTCATGTGGGTAAAATATACATATCTAAACCCTAAATATAGGGGTGAAGTATATGTAACTTATATACACATATACATACATACATACATAATTCTCCATTATTCTAAAGAAGTTACAAAATTAATTACATGGAAGTTATATGAAAATAGTAGAAGTTTAGAAATTTTAAAGTTACGATAATGAACTTAAATATAAATATAATAGAATTCATCAAAAAAACATAAATTTTTTATATTATTATTATTGGATGGTGGTTACAATGGAATGGTGGAGATTTGTGTTGGACTTAGAAGTCTAAGGGTGTAATTGAAATTTCACAAAAGAGAAATCGAGGCAGTTTATTAGTGAAGAGAGAGATAAATCACATTTCTTGAATCTTTGATCCAATCCAATGATCTCCCAAATTCATTCTTTCTTCTTGATTTACAATTTAAGCCAAGAAAAAGAGATCGAAAGGAGCAATCTTTTTCATTAATTTCTATAGAAAAGGACCTAAAACCTATATATACATACATATATATATCACTGTTACTAAAGCATTGCCCTATTTCTCCACTAGTAATTATCGTCTGTCTTTTGCATATAAACAGACTAGACATCCATACGCAATTAGCGGTTCCAATTTGCTGCCCCAAAACTAGCCTTTTTGGGTTCTTTCTTTCTTGTTCTCTACGCGTTGTTGTTTTTTGAAGATTCATTGCTAAATTTTAGGTATTTACAGGGAAAGACTTCTTGCACAGATCTCTATCATCTGAAGGTAATCAAAAGAAATACATAAGCTCCTACACTTTTCATTCCTGTTTCAGATCTTCTCTCGATCAAATTGGAGAAGTCCAGTTGCTTTTTTATCCATCTTTTTTATTTTTCTTTTCTTCCGATCCATCTTGAGTCCAGGTAGAAAACTTATCCAGTTTCTTCTTTGTTTAAGTTTCCATCGAGAAATTTGTGTGGGTTGGTTTTGTGATCAGCTGAGAGTTTGAAATTTAACTGTAGTTTACTTTGGAGAAATGAAGGAGAAGACTCCTCTGCTATTATAAGATCTCGATTGGCATAATTGATTTGTGATTTCAAGTTCTTGATGTATGGCATAATTGCCGCTGCTCTGTTCTTACTGAAATTTATTTTTGGACAAATGAATGAACTTTGTTTTATTACTTACTATGTGTTGTATGTGTTTTGTGTACCTGCTCGCTTCTTAGATGGATCTGAATTATATAAAATATCTTGTGATGATTTTAATGGATAAGTGCCTTATGCTTTGGACCACTAGGTACTTCTTTTGGTCATCTTTTGTTTAGAACTGTATGGATATGGTGCATTGATCTGTGGTCTGTAATCAGAGAATGTACTTCAGTTATGGCCAAAGTTCAACTATAGGCTTGATTTATCACAAGAAGTACGTTCTTTTTTAAAATGTCCATATATTTAACTGAGGATAATAATCAATGTTTATGGATTTTGATCTTTTGGATAGGTATTGGATGATGGAATATATGTCAGATCATCCCATGAATAACTTGATCCTAAAACAAGTTGGAAACTACAAATAATATAGGGGAAAAAATCAGAATAATACTCAAAAGCTGAATTCTAATTCTAAAATATTAATGCTGCTAGCATCTATTAAAATAATAATGGTTGCATTACGTAATTTTTTTAACTAATTGGTTGTGTAAATATTGCAGAGGCTCAACTTTTTGAACCCAATAACCATGTGGAGATTCAAACCCTTCATGCCTAAGGAACAAACTGGGCTTGAAGGTCGTACCATTGACATTGGTAATCTAAAAGTCTGTGTTCGAAATGCAATTGCAGAGGGTGGATTTTCTTTAGTTTATCTAGCCCGTGATGTAAATGATTCAAAGCAGTATGCACTGAAGCACATCATATGCAATGATGAAGAATCTTTGCAGCTAGTTAAGAAAGAAATTTCTGTTATGAAATTGCTGAAAGGACACCCGAATGTAGTTTCACTTTGTGCTGATGCTGTCTTTAATACGGGCCGCACAAAGGAAGCATTCCTTGTTATGGAATACTGTGAAAAGTCTCTGGTTAATGTATTGGAAAGCAGGGGAGCTGGTTTCTTTGAGGAAAAACAGGTCCTTACAATTTTCAGAGACATTTGTAATGCTGTTTTTGCGATGCATTGCCAATCCCCACCAATTGCTCATAGGTATAAGACAGATGAGCTTCCTTGTCCAACCTATTCTTTAATTTCCAAATCCATTCAAATTGTAATGATTTTATGTTTTGATGCCTTAGAATTTTCTTGCCAGTACGGAATAAAGTTGAATACTAAACAGTTATGCTTCTTCTGATATCATATCTGTGCATTTGAATTTTGCAATGTATCCATCTGTATGAATTTTGAGATAATCAATTATTTTAATTCTATAAACTTATGTTTTTCCTTTTATAGAGACTTGAAGGCTGAGAATCTTTTACTAGGATCTGACGGATTATGGAAATTATGTGATTTTGGTAGTATATCTACCAATCACAAGCGCTTCGAAAAGCCTGAAGAAATGGGCATTGAAGAAGATAATATTAGGAAATTCACAACCCCTGCTTATAGAGCTCCTGAGGTTGACTGAAGGACTTGCTATCAATATGTTACTGTTACCTTTGGTGGTATAATTGTTGATCATGTCCTTTTTTTTTCTTGGCATAGATGTGGGACTTATTCCGGAGAGAACTTATTAACGAGAAGGTGGATATTTGGGTAAGTATGACACTTGCTTAATTGATTTGCTTCACCCTGCCTTACTATGACAACAATATGTTTCAACAGAACTGTGAGATTTAGTTGTGATCTTTTTAGGCACTTGGTTGTCTCCTGTACCGCATTTGCTATTTGAAGTCTGCATTTGACGGCGAATCAAAGCTACAGGTCTTAAATGGGAATTATCGCATACCGGAATCACCCAAATACAGCAGCTCTTTGACTGGCCTTATTACAGATATGCTTCAGTCATCACCAGATGCTAGACCAGATATCACGCAGGCAAGCGCTTTGCTTGATTGGCCCTTCATCTCCATGAATTTAGGTTAGTTGTAGTGTGTCTGTGCCCATGACAGTCATAAGGGCCAAAGTTGTCTCTATGCATACTAATGCTATTTGATTTCTTCAATTGCAGGTGTGGTTTCGTGTCAATGACCTCTTACCTGATGGACTACAGAAATCGGTACCTGACAGACCTACAGAAATGCAGCAGCAGCAGGGAACTAATGTGCACGAAGGTGAAGAAAATAGTTCCCAAAAAAACGAGTACTGCAAATATTAGGATCTAAAAATGCAGAATAATTGATGATAAAAAATCAGGATGATGAATTTGACTTTTAATCTGGAGATATGAAAATTTTACGTGTTAATTAATATTTTGGGTTATACATCCACTTAGATTTTTTTAATGAATTTATGTGCCTTAATTTCAAAAATACCTGTAATTCTGTGTGGTTTTCAGGATCTGCGAAACCTTCTGGTAAGCCTAATCCAATGCCTCGTAGAAGTCCACCTCCTCCTCCTGCAGCTGCAGAACTGGCTAGAAATGTTTCACCAGCATTACAGAATCCCAAGTCAAGTGAGGCAGTAGGTGGTTCTTTAGGAGCTTTCTGGAACACACAGCATGCTAAGGATTTATCTGCTTCGGAGGAGAAAAGTGGGCCGAAATTTGATGAAGAGTTGATAAGCCAATCTTCTTCAAGACCTGACAGGAGTCGAATAGAAAGAGTTTCTCGCAAAAGTACAACTCCAGATAGAGAGAATAATAGCCAAAACCACCCACACCCCCTGAAGCCAGTCATGAAGTTCGAGGATGGTTCGTCCAAGGACTTTGAAATAAATCTGTTTCAAGAGAAATCAGAGAGCACAGCAGCCTTTCAAGGGGAGGCATTCCATGCTTTTGTTGCTGAATTTGGAGATGGTAAATCAAGCTCTCCGAATAACATCAGAAAGTTGGAGAAGGAAGAATTATTGGAGGCAGAGGTAAGCAAACTGAAAGAACAGCTGACACAGGTTAATATGGAGAAGGCAGAAATAACATCCAAGTATGAAAAGCTGTCAGCAATTTGCCGATCACAGCGGCAAGAAATACAAGAGCTTAAACAATCACTTGCTGCAAAAACTCCTTCACCAAACAAAGATGCCTTCAAAAATTCTGTTCCAGCGGTAATTTTCTCTACTTATGCCAGGCAAAAATTGTTCCATTTCTTAAAATTTAAACCAGTTTTATAATTGTTGCCCCTTGGCATTTTTATTATTTGATGCAGAAAGAAAAGATTGAAGGAACAGTATGGGAACTTCAACAAGGATTATTTGACCAGAGTTCTCCAAGCTCAGATCAGAAGCCTTGGCAGGCTTTTGCTGATGATTCTGCTCTGAAAACAACACGCTTGGACAACACTCCTAAATCTGTTAGAACAAAAAATGGTCATCACGGTAGGCAAGTCAATGAAGCTAATTCAGTCAGCAGCAATACATGGGGATTTGGAACAGATAAATTTAGTGCAGTTCCTAATGCCAGTGGCCGCATTAGAGACATGAACAACAACACTCAGCGACCTTCAGAAATGAAGAATGCAGAAAGCAAGCAACCATCCCAGCCTGCAGGATGGGCGGGGTTTTAGTCCAATTGTTGCTTGTGTGAAATAAGCAGCAGATGCCGCAGTCATTAAAGAAAATATTTTACCTGTTTGACAAATCTTTTGGCTAGTTGTGGTGAAGTGAAGAGAAAGGAAGAAGGGTCAAAGGTTGTGTGTGTTTTGAGACAATTTAAATTTGTTATATGTAGAGATTCCAATTACAGTGTTAAACACTTGATGTCCCGTGTCTTCTTCTAAGATTCAGGAGACTAACGAGTGTACATCTTTCATATCTATATCCCCATGAATTGAAATGATAACTTACTACTAGTTTCTCAGTCTTTGCTACCTTCTTTTTCCTTGGAAATAATGCTGCTTCTACATTTTTAGTCATAGTAAGTCATGTGTTGACTTGAAAATGTTACACAAGATATTTAGTTTATTCGTTCATGAGAGGAGAATTTCCAATTTGAGAAGGTAGTAATGAATCCATATATTATTCAAAATGCATGATTTTCAATGATTTTGAAGTATAGTAGTAATTGGAAAACTTTATTGTATTGTATTGTATATTGTACGTAATCTAATGGACACGTCCACTCCAAACCAAAAATAGGAAAATATATTTACGTATAGCTGTTTCATAACCTTAGCTTATGTCAAAAAGAACTTCGTTGGACTTACATGGTTTTCCATCGCAAGAGCAACTCTTGCCATTATAATTTCCAAAAAAAAAAAAAAAAAAAAAAAAAAAATCTTGCCATTATAATAGTATTAATAATCCTTTATTAAACTCTTTCAAGTGTCCTTTCAAACACTTCAAGAGTCAAAAAGTGTGGTGAGTAAGAAGAAGAGGAAACAAAAAGCAGGCCTTTTATTCTTTGTTTATACATATAAACAAACAAATTTTGCTTGGCCATGATGGATGATGGCCTCGAGAACCATGCTCGTCACGTAGTGGCTAATCTGAACTAACGAGATGCTTTATCTCTTTTCTTGCAACCAAATCATCCTCTTCCTTACTTATGTTTTTTTTCTTGATAATCCTCCACTTTTGGGTTGGGAATTTGTTTTTTTTTATTTATTTATCAACAACAATTAATAGTAATAGAAGAACAACAAAAACACCATTCCACTACAAATATATATTATTCTTATCGATTAATTGAAGAAAAATTTATAAAAGAATATTTTTAAGATTATAACACACAGTTAAAATGTAACACAAAGTTGTATCTAAAATAAATTAAATTCAGACCTTCCACAACAATGAGGCCACCAGTGCCATTTGTTACAATATGACAGCTAAAGTGAGATGTTAAACTCTACAGATATAATTTGAATTAAATCCAATTTAATCGAAGTAATGATTTCAAGATATATGTGTTTTGCCTATGGATAAACCAAATTGACTCCTTTTTACATTAACATAGCATAAAACTTATAATATTAGCTGCACTTTTTTTAGTATTCTTTGTTCATTGGTTCCCTCTCTTTGTTTATATGTGAATGAACCAGCAATTTATTCTATTATATCTTTGTATATCATCATAATGTCGCCATCATATTTCCAGTACCAGATTGTACCTAAAATGTCTTCTCAGTTTTACTTCCATTTATTATGGCCGAAAGAAGAAAAAAAAAAAACTGAAATCTAAGATTGGGAGAGGTCGACTAGATTAAACATCTGCAAATTCAACACATAGGTACTTATATATTCACGATGATAAACGATCAGCAACAAATAGGGATCCGAAACCAGGGCTTTAGATCTGTGAGTCTGAGAAATTTACCATTTGAAATGATGTCCAATGCCGCCGAAGGATTTTCTTCACAGCAAGGGGACATGGAATTGGAAGAAGGAACAATTACCGGCCAAAGCTGGACAACAGGAGCAGCAGCAGCTCTACTTTCTGATACCTGTTTTGAGTCAACTAGAGCCGAGTGCAGCGATCGAAGCATTATCTCTTCTTGGCCTGAAGCATCAGAAATCGGTAGTTCAGTCCACGCGAATCATACACCGGTTGGTTTAGGGCTGGCAGCTGATTCGGCGGTGGAGAGGAATTGCGTGACTTCTCTTCTGCAGTCAAAGGACACGCTGCAATCTCTCATTCAATCTTCTAATCGCCGTAATCAGAATACGGAATTATTTGAAGAAAACTTTGGATATCAAATTAGCAATGAGTTCCAGCAGAATCAGCCAACGGCAAACAAATTCAGAGATTTGAACCATTACCCCAATATAAGTTTCCAGAAAAATTTCCAGGTGAACATATATGTACGCATATTATTTTCTGCATTTTATGTTCGAAAATCAAGCATTCTGCCCTATCATTCAATTTTTAGACTAGATTACAATTTAAGTTAATTTAATATAGTATTATAATGAAAAATCTGCGTATAATTTCCATTTCTTGTTCACTGTTATAAAAATAAAATTAAAAAAAAAATTTGTATTCAATTGACACATGAGTTATGTGATTCTATTCTATCAGTTTAAACTTTTAAGATCAATTTATTTTCAGGTAGAAAATGAAGCCAGAGACTATTATCATGAAGGGCATAATTATTCTCCAATTACCAGAAATACTTCAGAAAGAGCAACATTAATGACAAAAAGAAACCGAATGAGATGGACACAGGAGCTCCACAACCAATTTATTGAATGTGTAAATCGTCTAGGAGGTGCCAAAAGTAAGTTATCAAACGCCCTATAAACCGAGTCACAGGTAACTTTTAATTTTATGTCTCCAGAACTTACTTTTATTGCCTGATTAATGCAGAAGCGACACCAAAGGGAGTCCTTAAACTAATGAACTGTGATGGATTAACCATCTTTCATATCAAAAGCCACCTTCAGGTCAGCACGGAAATATGAAAAAAAAAAAAAGCTAATCATGAAGACTTTGGATATATATATATATATATATATATATATATATACTTCCCTTTAAGGATCATGGTGTTTAATTAGCTCTGCCTTTAATTCTTTTTTTTTTTTCCCAGAAATATCGGGTTGCACAGTACATACCAGAAGCCAAAGAAGGTAGCCATTTTCAATTCAAGAAACTTTCCATATATCCCACAATGGATTTAATGCATCCTTTCTAACCAATGTATATTTTTTCTTCCTAGATGTAGAGAATAGGGATGAAACATGGAGGATTGCCTCCCCTGAGTTGGATCAAGAAATGTACGTTCTCCCCCAATATTGCTTTAACACACTCTTTCTCGTTCATGAAAACATTGATGTGTATATATACATATATAATCGTCTCTAGGGGTGCCAAAATATTTGAGGCACTGAAGATGCAAATAGATGTACAACGACGTCTACACGAACAATTACAGGTACAAACTTTATTTCTTCTTCTTTTCTTCCTCTTTTTTTTTTTTTTTTTTTAAATCAAATTCATTAACTTTTAGTCATTTGAGATTATAAAAAGACCATCTTTCAATGATTAATTTTAATTTTTTTCTATTCAGTGTCAAAAAGATTTACAATCCCGTATTGAAGAACAAGCTCAACAGCTTAAGAAGATGTTTGATCTACAAGTGCATACAGATATAAAGTCTGCCAAAGATGCTAACTAAAATTTAGCAATGAATACATTTGATGATCCTTCAATTTTGGAGCTCACTAAAGGAAAAGCATACAATTTTTGTTTGGGGGGCAAAAAAAATCCATATTTAGGTGAAAGAATTTGTTGAAGCTTTACTTGGAACTAGTTATTTTTGTACAGCAAACCAGATAGATAAGAATAAAAGGAAAAAAAAAAAAAACCTATTCATTAGTGAAATTCTTTGAGATATTTCAGATTGAATACTGAATTACAGGTTAATCGTATTTATTTTGTTTAAAGAAAGAATGATTTGGTTTGGCGAACGGTTTAAAGACCCCCTAATGCTTCTATTACTTTTGGTATATATTCTCTATTTCAATTTCTTCCTTTGCTTTTCTCTTCAATCTATTATGTTAATCTATTCTTTCAAGCTGAATTTGATTTGGTATTAAAATGAAAGAGAAATATATATATATATATATATATATATATATATATATATATATATATATTATTAAATTTTAAATTTTAATTAAATTGACACGTGATATATTATTAGATAATACCTTAGAAATGACATTCTCAAAATTTTGTAAAGTTAATATTATTTTATTTGGACAAACAAATGTGAATTTATTAGTTATGATTTAAATAGATAAAATTATTTAACCCAATAACTGTTACACATTGTTTTATCCAAACACACACATTTCACATACAAATTTATATATATACATATATATTAAAATGTAAAATTTTTATTTTTTTTAATACAAGTAGAACCTAAAATAGTTAATATACCATATATTAACTCTTTATAGATGAAATAACTAATTCGTTTTATTAATTTATGAAATTAATAAATAAAATTTTTTAAAAAAAAATTTATAACGTGCAAATGTCAAACTTTTAAACATTTATATTACGCTTTCCAATTATATTAAACAACGTGTTTAAGAAAAAAAAGGATTGGGACAAAGGAGCCAACGATCTCTTTTGGAAATCGCTCCCGTTAGGGCATAATAAGTATGTTAGTAAAACAAGTTTAAATCGTAAGAGGCGCGTAAAGACTCGCAAAACTTAAAATAAATCCCAATGCCTAAATCGTGCTCACTTCCTACTCGTAAGAGTAAATCGGGAAATTGCCAAAGAAACAATAAGGAGGCGGAACTCAAATTTTTTTCTAGATCGGAAACCCATAATCCAACCCCTAAAACTTTTTCAGGTCCGCTCACTCTCTCTCTCCTCCTCCTCCTCCTCCTCCGTGAACTCTCTCGCAAATCATTCATTCGATTCGACTCATTTCACAAACCCTAACCCGTCTTCGCCTACGGATTCGATTTTTTGCATTGCTCAATTTTGATTCGAAACTTCTTTGATTCTTACTCCGTTTCACCAGAGCAGGAACTCTTTTTTTCAGCTAATTAGGTTTGTTGTGGAATTCTGTCAACTGTCAACTGAGTGTCTTCGAAAGCTGGCTATGGACTACGCACCCTATGATAGCAGTGGTGAGCTTTTGCTTTTTCTCTTTAGTCTTTAACCCTCCGAGATTCAAGATTTCCTTTCTTTCTTCGTGCTATTAATTTTTCTCGTCGTAATTGATGAATTTGAGCTACTTCTGTCAAAAGTCTAGACTTTATTATAATTTTCTTTTATCTAAATTTGTTCGAGCTTTCATTTGGATTTCATTAGGGTTTTAAGCTGTTTTTACTTTTTAGCACCTCAAATCACGTCCCTGAATTCGCCTTATCCTTTTTTTTTTTTTTTTCAATGATGACTAGGGTTTTGAGCTTTTAAGATTGTGCAATTTCCAAGGTCTTGCCCTAGTTTAGTTAGGTTTTCTGCATCTGATACCGAATTTCTCTTTATTGAAGGTGTACCCATTTGGTTCTACGTTTCCCTATTAGGAAACAGTGGAGGCTACTATGATTAATATTTGGGTCAATTCTACTTAGTAATGTCTGTATGTGATTTAAACGCTTAGGTAGAGCAAATCCCCACTCCAGTATTTCAGTTTTTAGCCCACAAATATAAAGTGCTTCGAATGTGAACAGATTGTTTGAGCTTACTTAGGAAATTGTAATTATAGCTTTGAAATTTACTTCAATGATTATGGAATTAGGGTTCTGGTTGATATTGAATAAGATTGATGGTCATAAAGGTCTAGTGTGATATTAATATACAATGTGCACCACTTCTGGAATTTGGATTTTATATGATACTCGTATCAATACAAAAAATCAGGATGTGCCGGAGCTAACTAATTGGGACTTTATGTTTATATTGCAGTTAAAGTTTGAAGTTTGATATGTTGTGTTATTTGAAAAATGTTTAAATTCATTTGTAGTAGATTCAGTTAAGTTAATCTTGTATGCATAAATATATATATATATATATATATATATATATATGGAAAGCCAAGAGGGGAAAGAACAGTTACTTTGTCAGTCTCTGTTTATTCTTTTTTTACTACACTTCATATGATATTGGATCTATGCTTTTATTTCAGAATAAAATTAATTGGGATCAATAGGAAAAACTAGAAAGTATCGGTAAAGGTTCTTCCTAAGTGAGTAGGAGATAATTGTTATACAAGGCTACTTCTTGTGATGAACCTCACAGTAAATTCAATTCTTCCTTTACTTCAGCATGGCCACAGGAGCTGTATGTGCTGGGTTCATGCTTAAGTGCTTGCATTTTGAAGAATTCAATTTAATAATTGATTCGGAAACATCTTATTTTGTTACTCTTGCAAAGTGATATGGCTTGTATGTAGTAACAGAATGTAGCATACAAGATCATATGCATGTGAACCTGGAAAAAATGGGGATACTATTGTGCTTGATCTATAATTTCATGAAAGAATTTTATATTATATATATATTAGTTGCTATTATAGAGAATCTTATATGAAAGCTCTTTTACTACCTTCTCTAAGGCTTTAACTGTTTAGATTGAAGGAAGTCCATCATTTTGTTTTCTTATGTTTATGTAATCATTATCTTTTCCTATTTATCCATTTTTCATTCTTAAAATTCGCAATTTACTGATGCAGGAACGGATGATGATCTTCCTCCATCACATCAGAATAGAATGCCAAGAGGCAGCCGCATTGCAGGCAATGGAAGGCCTGCTGTCATGAGTTCTGTTCCCTATCCCAGGATGTATGGTGAAACTGATATGGAGGCCCAAATTCACCAGCTTGAGCAAGAAGCATACAGTTCAGTTCTAAGAGCCTTTAGAGCTCAAGCTGATGCCATTACTTGGGTACTTCATTTGTCATGCATCTGAATCTAATATTCCATATATTTGTTTGATCAGGTCTAAATTACTGCTCCAATGAAATGTATTTTCTTTAGGGGAAGGAGAGTTTAATTACTGAATTGAGAAAAGAGTTAAGATTATCAAATGAAGAACATAGAGAGCTTCTTGCCAGGATAGATGAAGATGACCTTATCAGAAGAATAAGGTCTGGTTCTCCCATAAACTTTTTGACTTTTCCCTATACAGTTAGGCCATAACTTTTTACTAGAAAAATATATTGTATATGTGCAATTTAACAGGGAGCGGAGACAGGCAGGTGGACATCAACCAGGCATGCTTAATCCTGTTCAAGCTCATGATCCGGTGCCTAGTCCCTCTGTTTCAGCTTCCCGTAAGAAACAGAAAATAGCGCCTTCATTACCTCCGCAATCTTTTGGTGGTCCATCTCCTTCCTTCCACCCGCAGACGGTTGCTGCTGCAAACCAGCCATCTTCCTCGGCACCAAAACGAGGGCCCATGATGTCAAGCAAGAGCAAAAAGAATAAATCTGTAGGTTACAGCCTTATGTCAAAACATAACGAACAAGCCTCCATGCTCTCTTTTAACAATGTTGCTTATTTCTCGTGTTTTTACTTCACAGGGTCAGTTATTACCAGGCACGTCTTCCATGAAAATGCAATACCCTTCCTCAGGTCAAACTGGAAGGAATCAAATTGGTAACCGGGTAGCCAATGAACCTGCAGAAGCAGGATCACTTGATCCATTGGTTGGGAGGAGAGTTAGAACCAGATGGCCTGATGATAATAATTTCTACGAGGCTGTTATAACTGATTACAATCCTCTTGAGGTATATCTAACTTCTTTATGTATGTGGAGATTCATTTCCTGCTTCAGATTTTATACTGAATAACCTGTGCCTCTTTCAGGGCCGGCATGCTCTTGTTTATGATATAGGTACTGCTAAAGAAACTTGGGAATGGGTCAACCTCTCAGAGGTAGATAGATATCTTGCTCTCTTGATCTGAAGTATTGCTTCGTGAAGTTTAGTTAAAATTTTACCATTATTTTCTGCTGGATTCTGGATAATTTTATGAAAGCTGAAATGGAGATAATTGCACCCTTCATTATTCTAGGATAGCTGTGTGAAAGCTGAAATTGATATCCCACCCCTTCATCATTATAGTCGTAATCAGCGGCTATTAAAATTATTATTATCAGATAGTGCTATTTGTGATATCTATCTTAACCCTCCACCCCCCTCCAAAAAAAAAAAAATAAATAAATAAATAAAAATGAGTAAGGGTACTGAAATGGAAAAATAAATGTGTTATTAAAAAAAGAAGGTTTCCACTCAATATACACAGATTTTCTGACTTTGCATCATAATCATGTTGCATGGGCTGTGATTGTGATGGATTTTCCGCACCCCCCCATTGATGAGCCTGTGTGAAAATTATTTTAAAGGCAGGACATCTGTTTGAAACCTAAGTTTCTTGTTTTCCATCCAAAAGAAAACAGAGGAGAATGAGAGCAATTTTCTGGACTTTTCCTGTTGTATCAAATAATCGTTTCCCCCAAATTATGTTGATGGAGTGAGAGTTTAATAAATGTGTTCCCAGGCCATCTGGCCAGCTGTTCCCACCATGGGTTTTCAGATGCATGGTGCTTTTTTGTGTCTGAGTAGGAATTGCATAGTGTGTTTTATACAGGAATCTTTGATCTGCTTCATTATCTCTTGTGTTGATTTAAGGAAATCAACCTACTTTAAAGCTTCAGTGTTCTGAGTCCCTGAAAATAACTTACTCTTTTGTCATATTCCTGGATGCTTAAAATTCTCTTAGATGAAGTTAGCAATAACCAATTTGACTTCTAGATCTTAGAAATCCATCCAACCCAACTTGCAAGTTATTATTTGATGAAACATGTGGCTTTCGGGTATTATTCCCTATTTTTTTATTTACTGTAGGCCGATACTTATGTTAAGAAGATTTGTTGATCATTTGGTCTCATAAACATTTTTCCTCTCAGATTTCTCCTGAGGATATACAGTGGGTTGGTGAAGACCCTGGGATATTTCATCATGGAGGTTATGGTGGTTCAGGTCATGGGATAAGTAGACCTGATGGACGTGATGGAGGTCCAGCTCCTGGTAGAGGCAGAGGGATGTCAAAAACGCAACTGCGGAAGGATTTTCCGCCATCACAGAACGGCATAGGAAAGAAGGGGTCAGATGATATTCAGTTACTTCACACAGACACTCTGATTAAGGAGGTAGCTATAGCACTAGATTTGTATCTTATCTTGATCGTTATTTGTTTTATGTTGTTACCGAACTTCCGATTATCATGTACAGGTGGAGAGGGTCTTCAGTGCTGGTCATCCAGATCCTCAGGAAGTTGAGAAGGCAAAGAAGGTGCTGAAGGTGAGAAAGCATGCAAACTGTCAACAGCAATCTTGCATTGTCATTTGGGTGCAGGATATGGATTTAATTATTTAATTTTACTAATACAGGAGCATGAACAAGCATTAGCAGATGCCATTGCAAGGCTTGCAGATATTTCAGATGGTGAAAGTGGTAGGTATTCCTGGTTCAAGGCTGTTCATGTGAATTTTGACTTGCCTCCCCCCCCCCCGTTCAAAGTACTTGGGTTTTTACGTTTTATATATATATTTATTTCATGAACAGACGGTGGAGGTCATTTCTTGCACGGGCAATCAATGGACCGAGAATGACGTTGTGATATCCCTAAAGAGACTAGTGTAGCAGCAAATGTGGCCCAAAGGAAGGGCATATATGGGTGGTTAAGGAACGGCTTGAGGGTTCCCAGAGAATAGGATTGTAGCTGAATTTCTGGTTGCTCATGTTTTATAAGTCGAAAAATTGAATCTAGGGCTTTGTTGTATAATCTTATGTTCAATTAGATCCCCTTAACGATGAATTTATTGTAGTTGTAGTTTAGAAAACAGGCTAATTTGTAGCTGGGGTGATATAATTTCTCATTGGACGCTGGAAAGATCAGTGATTTTGTAAAATTATTTTAGCCGTCCCCAACACGAAATCGTGTACAAAATTTTTTTTTTTCTTTTACCCCCCTTTTTCGAACAGCTTTTGTCTCATTCTTTTTGCTTGTTTTCATAAAACAATTTTATGAATCATATTAACCTGTGGATGACTTTGTAAGTATTTTTCTTTTTCATGTTCCCTTTGTTACTCACTGTTGAATTTGTGAATGTTAAGCGGCTGACATGCTGTCATATCTCCATTCCTTGTTGACCTCTTTCTTTGGTGAATATTTCTGTAAATAGAAACACTTTCCACATAAAGAAAGAAGCAAAAACAGTTGATTTAGTTGTCGTCCCAAAAGCTTGAGATTCCTACAAGGTTACATCAAGAAACAAAAAAAAAAAAAATTACCACCGAGCATTGCAATATGATGATGCGATTCTACTGCTACAAACTACAAGCTACAATTTACAGCAATCTGCAATTCAATTCAATTCATTTCCACTATAACCTACTTTCGAGACCGTTTCTTGGACCGTTTTGAAGAATCATCTCCTTCCCCACTTTCCCCCCTCCCACGCTTTCCAGGGCCTACTGCGGCCAATTCCTTCCCCTTCTTCGGCGGCCTCCCTACGCTCCTCTTCGATGGACTATTCTCTTCCTTATGCTTTCCACCATTACCTCCACCACCGCGCTTTGCCTGCACTTCTTTCTTTTCTTCCGACTTCTTACTCGGCTGCTGCTGCTGCTGCTGATCTCTTTTACTACCGCTACCTTTAAAATTATCCCCTGAGCTCTTCAATGCTTCCACCAGCGTTCCACCTTTCGAGTTATCATTTTTCTTTATTCTCTTTAGGAAGTCTGCAGCACCACGCTTTTTCACGCTGGCTGCTTCTTCAGCCTTCTTCTTGCTATCTGCTTTGTTAGCAGCAGTAGCAGCAGACTGGCTCTTATCTGCATTCCCAGCAGCAGTTGTGCTCGGGTTCTGATTGGATGAGGGTGTAGATTGAGAGTTAGGGCGGCCCTTGCTGCTCCTCCTCATGCTTCTTACACCTGTTACGGGCTTTTCTTTCATTTTTAGCTTCATTGAACTGTTGTCTTCTTCATTTGAAGTGCTGAGAGGAGATTTAATCGGAGGTTTCAAACTGGAAACTGGTTTATCTTCGCCTTGCTTTTCTGCCTTGTTAACTGATGAGGAAGATGCTTTGGCTTGAATGGAGCTTCTTTTCCGGGAGACTATAAGGGGTGCTGTGGACTTGTGTTGGGCAAGCAAAGAGTCAGGTTTGTCAGGATCGGGCTTTGGTTGGACTTTAACGGGTAAAGACTGTTTTACTGTTATCTTGTTGTTGTTGTCGTTGTCGTTGATGAGCTGGGGGGTTTTAATGGGTAAAGAATCTTTAATTGTTGATTTCTTGTTGAGCTCATTCATGACTACCTGACGGAGCTCTTGTGCAGCCACCGATTCCGAAGATGACTTGGGAAAGAAAACAATAGCATTATTAAACAGTAGTAAGATATCTACGTAGAATCTTGTAGGGCATGAAGAATAAGACCCGTTATCGATTCGAGCTTGAACCGTTTCCAGATCCATATGTTGTCGAATCATGTTTCTGTAATTCTCCGTTTTCTGTAACAGAGTCAAAAATAGTTAAAATACAAATAGGCCTATGGGCTTTCTTTCTAATAATTAATTAGGCCTATGGGCTTTTGTATGGATGAATCTAATGGCTAGAAATGAATTTGTCTAGATCAAAAAGTCCAAACACAAACGAGAGATCCTTAAAGCGAGCTGAGGAGTGGGGTCCACAATCCACATCGATTTAAATATTTAAACTACCGCCGCCACGTATTAAGGATTACGCAGCCATGGCCCATGTATGCTACCGGATCCTCCCCCCACCCCCCACTCACCCGCCGCTGCCTGCTTAAAGGCTCCCCCCTCCAACTTCCCATTCAAAATTCCAAAATGCCTCCACTTGGTTTTGAATCTTTAATAAATATAAAAGTTTCCAAAATTTTAATAAATAATTAAATTAAATTTTTAACTAAAATATTAAAAAAAAAAAAAAAGTTAGTGTCTATTTTCAGCAGTGAATGAAAAAACAAAAAACTAAATGAAATGAAAAGTAAAATCGGTTTTTATTCATTTTTAAAAAAGCCTTACTATGGTATGTTTTTTTTTAAGGCCCTAATGATTAGGTAAACTCTCTAAAACGTTTCCGTATAATTATGGAATAGCAAAACAAATTCTTAAAATTCTTACCAAAACATCGCTGCTTACCAAAAAAAAAAAAAACAAATTCTTAAAATTATGCCCTGAAGTGGTCCCCAACTGACCCAAGAAAAAAAAAAATCAAATAATCCAACGGCTGATATCAAATCATGATTACTAAGCAAAATTCGAACCAAAAGTAATGGAACATTACCTGGCTTTCTAGCCGACGCTCGAACAGGGAACCGTGTTTATGCGACCGGATGTTTTCTAGGAAAAAGAGCAACGGCTCGGATTTAACCACCGAGCCACCGCTCTCCCGTTTTATAGGGGCATTAGCCGGAGAAACAACCGTCGGCCCGTCTGTACCTCCGCTACCACCACTAACTCCACCTCCAACGATGCTACCATGTACATCGCCCTTCTTCCTCCTTTTCCTTGTCATTAGACTTGCGGAGCTCTGTACATCGCTACTCTCTTTTGTCCCTTCCTTCGAGTCACTGACGGAATCGCGCAACTCGTCCGAGTCAACTCTATCTTTTTCCCTTTTCCGACTCGCCTTCCCTACCTCGTGTCTGTCCGAACTATCATTACAGGAATCCTCTTCTCCAACCGGCTTAGCGTCTGAATCCGGTTTTAATTCGACCGGCTCTCTTTCCGGTTCCGGTTCCGGTTCGATTTTTATATCGCCTCTCCTATTCTCTGTAGAATTAGACTCATTGAATGACCGGTTCTCGTCTTCGTTAGACACAGTTTTACCGGCAGCTTCTTCCCGCGAGTCTCCATCGGCGTCTTTTTTGTCGTTTTCTGATCTTTCTTCCTTGGTCTCCTCATCCAGATCTGGCCGTTTGACGGCACCGTTTTGGTTCTCCGATGAAATTTTTTCTCTCTCTTCTTCCATCGTTTTCACCCTCATCTGTAGAGACCTGTCCAGTTACAGATCAGATCCATTAAACACGTGAACAGTTTCAAGAAGAACAAAATACGTCGGACAATTTCTGAAGACGGCAGTTTTAAAAAATACGGTATAGATTTACTTGATAGAAACATCATATCGTTGAACCTCTCGTTTGAGTTCGGCGACTCGTAATTTTCTCAACTCCTCGAGCCAAGGCAAAGATTCAGAATCACCATGAACATCTGTATTATCTTCTGCATCAGAATCACGAGTAGTGGACAAGTCGTGATTAGCAGTACCGACTTCTCCGCCAGGTGGGGCACCACCAGCGGCGGAGGCGTTGTTGTTACGATGGGGGAGGTGGGAATTCTTAAAACGCTGTTTTAAGTATTTGTACCTATCTTTACAAAGCTGAGGCGTAAATAAAATCGAAGGCATAGATGTACGATGGCGGTTCTGTAGCTCCATCGCCACCGTATCCCAGTCCTTCAGTCCATGGCGCTTTACGGCGAAGGCAAGTAATAGTTCCTCCCACGTACTCCATGTTGTATCGTTCGCCTCCGTATCGGCTCTTTTTGACATGATAATAAATAAAAAACATACATACATATAAGCGGATAATATATACTCTCACTCACACTATATAAATTGATTCAAACACTTTTTTAAAAAAAAAAAAAAAAAAAAAAAAAAAAATTAAAATAGAAATATATGTATAAAAAGAGAGTCTCTCTAGCGCAACTTGTGAGGGCTCTCTATTTCCAAATCGTTTAGGGTTTTGGTTCTTCCGTTCTTCGTTTAGATTTAAAGAATCTTTTTCCCTTTATAGTTGTTCCCTTTTTTTTTCTGTTTTACTTGAAAATACTGCGATTTAAGAGGGGAGGCTGAAGAAGGGGGAAATGGAGGGTTTGGGTTTCTTTCTTATGGGTTTGAACGAGAGAAGAAGTGTCTCTATTTTGGTTGGGTATGACCAGTAGCCAGTAATTTGTGATTTATATGTATATATATAGACAGATATATAAAGTCCGGAATTTATTGGGTCGGGCGGAAGAAATGAGAAATGGAAGGGATTAATCCTGATCTTCGGCAACCAAAAACACTCATCTAGTTTTCGTTCTTGGGCTGTACACTTGATTTTGTGGTCTTTTTTCTTTTGACTATTTTACCCTTTTGCTTTTTAGGGCATATAAAGGAAAAGTTTTCGATAAAGTGTCCTCACTCTACCATTTTTAAAATTTGTCTTAAATTTTTAATTTCAAATAAAATAAAATATTATTTTTTATTATTTTAAATTAGTTATTTATATCAAAATTGATTAATATTTATTTATTTTTTTTACTTATTAAATTTAGATTATCTTTTTTGTTTCAAGATAAAAAAAAATTTTCATATTTTTCTAGAAAATCTTGAATTCAAAATATAATCTTTAATTATAATAATTGTATCTATAATATGGTAAAAATGCCTTTTAAATATAATGGCCAATTTTTTCTAATTTTAATTATTTGAATGGACCAAAAAAAAAAATCAAACATATCTACGATTATCTAATTTTGATTATTCAAATGGATCGAGATTGATAATTAATAAATTTTGTTTAAATTTTATGCATGTGTGTTATCACCATCTCTCTTGATAATGACAATTTATGTGTTTTGAGAATGATGATTATTTGATATAGTTCTAATTACTTTTTTTCGAATTGTATCTCTAGAAACTCTACGATAAGTAAATGAGTTTTGTTATTTTTTTATAACAACTCCCTTGCTGGCTGATATTTGACCATCATAGTATGTGAGCCAAGTATCCGACAAGTTGCAGCAATGAGTGGTACCAAATTGATGAATTTGAATACTCTACCCATTAATGTTTAGGGCTTTAGTTTCCTAGTTTTTTTGTCAAATTGTTTTGAATGATTAATTAATTTTTATTTTGATCCATTTTCTTTTCTCATATTTTAGTTATTAAACTGTTTTATGTTCATCTTTTGTATAAGGCTTTGCGTGCCTTTCTTTTCTTTTGTACTATTTTGATATTTAATATTATATAATACCTTACATACCAAAAAAAAAAAAACAGTTGTTAAAGACCTAAAAAATTAGTTAATATGACACATTTTAATTGCATCTCTCACAAATTTAAAACAAGTACTCAAAGTAAAATTCACTCTAACTCTTACATAAAACTCACAATTAATGAATGTTGTATGAAAGTTACAATTGCATTGTTTGATTGACATTTAGTCATAAATTTGCAACTATTTTCGTAATGGATCACAATTCTATAGTTAATTAATGATTATCATATTTTATAATGTAGATAAATAAATTAAGAGCTCAAATATATTTCAAATAGGGGATGTAGCTCAGATGGTAGAGCGCTCGCTTAGCATGCGAGAGGTACGGGGATCGATACCCCGCATCTCCACACATACTTTTTTTTGTTATGATAACACTCATTAATTGAAATGATGTTTTTGATACTATTTCTATTCTTCTTCCTTTTCTCTACATGCAAATGGAAAATTACATGTATATTTTCTACTTATAATTTATTATTAAATTAAATTTTACCCATAAAAACTCTATTTATGTACCAATTAAATTCTTTCTTTTTTATTGTTTTTCCTTGTATTAAAACTTTATGGAATCAAATAACCAATTTGGCTCCCAATAACCATTTATTCATTAACTATAAAAAAAAAAAAAACCATTTATTCATTTACAAAGTTAAGATTTTTATTTAAAAATAAATAAAATTATTATCACATAAGCCCACGAGTTATTGATGCAATAATTACATTTTCATTAGTTTTAAAATTTTTCTTCCTCAACCCAGCCGCCTGGGAGAGTTGGTAAGCAGACTCTTAAAGTTTCTCCTCGGGGTGGATGATCGAGGGTTCGAATCCCCCGAGGTGGTTAGCGCCACGTTAAAAAGCTCTGGGCCGGACTTTCACATTCGAGTAAGAGTTGGACTCTGCGAGCGCACCCCAGTCGGCCCGTGTGAGTTCGGATACAAAAAAAAAAAAAAAATTCTTCCTCCGAACCCTCTTGGATCAGTAGTCGATGAGGACACCAACATCAAGACACATGTGAGGTGGTAAAAAACTCTCATTGAGAGTTTGAACATCGATTCATATATGTAGGTTTAAAATTTGGGGATCAAAACTTTATGTGGATTAAATTTAAAAGTGTTATCTCATTGTTTAAGACTCATATATGATACTCATACTCTTAAAAAGGAAAAACAAAATAGCGGAGCCCATTCTTTTGGTGAATTCGGTGATGGATTCTAATGGAAGGCCCAAATAATGTCAGTTATAGACAAAATGGCAAATTGGTATAAATAGTCACAAACTATAAATGTTTGGTGATATTGATCTTTAAATTATTTTTTTGATGAGATTAGTCCTTAAATTATAAAGAAATTGTGATATTGGTCATTCTGTTAAAAATTCTATTAAAAAAAAAATCTAAGGTAATGACATAAATTCCCTTGAATTTATGTTTTTTATTTTTAAACTTAACTGGTGATTTAACAGAATTTTTAATGGTATGACCAATATCACAATTTTTTTATAGTTTAAGGATCAATCTAAAAATAAATAAATTGAGGACCAATATCAACAAACGTTTATAATTTGGGACTATTTATACAAATTTGCTTGGTGAAAAATATTTGGAAACGAATTTAAGAGATTTTAGGCGCGGGCTCGAACCTCCAAAGTGAATAAAATTTAAATCTACCATTTCAGTTCCGCGAGGATCGTCTCTTCGTTCTGCTCGGTCTGCGACACTCGAAACCCTATCTAGGGTTTTTGTTCTTCCTTGTATTGTTACTACTGAAATTTTGTTTGGAAGTTACGATTCATTACGGAAAATATTCATTTTTTTTAGAGGGATGTTATAAAGTTTTTATGTTTCATTTTCTTCTTTGGTTTAATATCTACTTAGATAGAGGGAATAATTTTGTAAAATAGATCAGACAGCTATGGAATTTGGTGGACGAAAGAGAGAAAGGATAGAGGGCGCTTTTACTGGCAACGGAGCTTTTAAGAAATCTAGGGATGGTTAGTATTCTTGGATATCTTTAACTCTGTTTTTTTTTATAATCTGTATATATATTCTTCAAAAACACACTTTCTTTATATTCCGTCTTACTCTTTTATTGATTCTTTGCAATTTAGTTGTCCTGCTTGTTTTGTAAAACGTATTTCTGAACTAAAAATTCAGTTGAATTGGGTATTGTAAAAGTTCTGAAAAGAACTCAATGTTTTCTACTTATCCGAGAATCCATATCCATCTTTGCTCTACTTGTATGTTCAAAAGTATGAGTTCATTGACCTGCATTACTTTTTCTGGTGGAAAGACACAATTGTGATGTTTCCTTTTTGTTTTCTTTGGTGTCATAGTTTTAGGTTTAGAGACACTTGTTGTGGGATCTAGCCCATGTTGTTGAAAAATACTTAATAAGGAAAAGAGAGAAAAAATGAGTTGGGTATTTCGTTCATTTGACTTTACTGCACTATAACTATAATAGAGCCATTTTTCTCCAATTATACTATCTTCTTACTGTAGTTGAAAATAAGTAGAGAGAAGATTGTGGTGGTACTTTGTCCACTGTTTCATTTTGTGCACTCTTGTTGCATATGGTAGAGTACTCTAGTGGCTAGTCAGTAATGTCAATCCTAGTCACTTTCATTATTGGAATAAAATTGATCTCTTTTGTAACTTCTTAAACCTTTTACCCGAAGTTCTAGTTGATCTTCCAGGGGTTCTGTTGTTTTGATTTGATTCTTTTAATTCTTTGGTTTGAAGATTTTAGAATAACCTGGAATTCTTGCTTCCATGTCTTGCTAATGGTTACTGAATCTTAATATGACATCCTTTGCTATCAATAGCATTTGCTGTATCTTTTTGTTGCTTTCTTCTCTGAAATCCAAGAAAAACACAACTACTTTATATTTGTCTATATGCCTCTGGTTACTTCTATTCTTTGCAAGATTTGTCTATATGCCTCTAGAGAGTGTATCATTTATGTGTTTGTGTGGATTGCTACTGCCCCCATTGATAAATACCACCTATTGGTTTAGCTGCTTGTTTATGCTTCATGACTGAGTGATGGAATGTGCTGCACGTTCAATTGAATGCAGAGCAGGATGTTGAGCACCCCAAATCCCTCATTCATGAGCAAAGATTACAGAGGAATTTTTGGATCATTTATTTCTGTGCATATCATTTACATGTTAATTGAAGATTTTACACTTAGACTGGATTCCTATCTACTTTTTCCTCCCCAATTGTCACCTTTTACATTTAAGAGTCAAAAACAATTTTGAAGACAGAAATACATGGTTTGCCGGTCATGACTACACGAGGTGATATTTTTTGACCAGAATTTATTTAAACCACCAATGTTTAGATGTTTAAATAAGTCAGGCTACTCATTTTGGAATTTTGATCTGTATAATGAATTTATGATTCTTTCAAGAAATTTCTTAATGGGAAAAAAAGTTATCAACTCAGAAGTCTGAAATTTAACTGGATGCGGTAATCAACTTTTGCAACAGAAATGGAGTCCTTTACAACTGCTGTAGGGAGCAAATCAAAGCCATGCATGAAGTTTTTCAGGTTACCATCTTAATCTATCTAAAACAATTGCCAATATAATTTTATTTATCTGAAATTCCTGTGTTTGTAATGATCATGGTAAGATTGATAAATCAATGCGGCTGCTTGCTCTTTCATTTGTTATAACATTAGTAACTAGACACAATAACAAAACAGTCTTCTCTTTCTGTGTATGTACTAGTTTTCGTTCTGTCTACTTTTTAAAGCGAAAAGGGTGTGTTGTCCATGAAAGAGTACATATTTACGTATAAAAACTTGTTTTTGTCAGGAAAATGGAGCCTATTAATGCACTCCTCACTCTAATTTTCTCTTTTCTTCCTTTAGCTAGAAATATTTTGAGACTTGAGGTCCTTCAAAGTTGGAAAGATTAGTACGTAATTCTATTGCTTGGTGCAGTTTTAATGTACCTGATTGTTAGTATAGCTAATTACAAGTTTACTATTCTTCTCCTTGTTTTGTCCTGTTTGCCTGGTTCCCATTTCCGAGCATGTATTTTGCATTAGCCAACAGCATGCTAAAGGAGCTTTTCCTGTCTGATCCAATTGTTGAGCATTCCTTGTTATCCTTGTATCTGCTAAAGTAATAGTGTGCTCCATTTCTCAATGTGCAACGCCTTTCAATGGAAAACTAATTGTCATCTTTGTAGACCAGACCTCATGCAATCAATCTCTTAAAGCTTAACTTGGTGGTCCCTGTGGAGCCAGTTTACATAAGTATTTTCTCTCTTTTATGGTTTAGTTGGGGATCAAATTCTTAAAACTGCATAATTTTCATTGATTGTTAACATTAAAAATTAATTTTTTTTTTAGTTTCAAAAGAACAGTCTGCCATTTAGATTTATGTCATCATTGACTTCTTGCTCATGTACTTGTTAGTTAAAGTACTATTATGCTTTGACCTTCTTCCTTAGGTTTCTCCTTCTAATGTGAAATGCAGCCCTTCTGGTTGTCAATTTGGTGAGGGGTGTCACTTCCTGCACTATGTTCCTGGATACAGTGCTCTTTCTCAGTTATCAAACACAGGTGGGAATGCAAATATGCCCTTCAGTGATGGGCCTGCGTCTAATGCCAAGAAAAAGATTTGCAACATGTTCAATAGCCCAGAAGGGTGTAAGTATGGTGATAAATGTCACTTTGCCCATGGTGATATGACTCCAGGCTATGAAAACCCCCGGGGAATGGGATCAATTAGTAGGTTTTCTGGACAAGTAGAACAAAACATCTCTTACCGGGGTGCTGCATCAGCAAGTTTTGGTACATCTTCGGCAGCAAAAATTAGTATTGATGCCTCCCATGCTGGAGCTGTTATCGGAAAGAATGGTGTGAACTCGAAACAGATATGTCGACGCACGGGTGTCAAACTTTCTATCAAGGATCATGAATCTGATCCCAGACAACGGAATATTGAACTTGAAGGAACTTTTGACCAAATTAAAGAGGCTAGTGACATGGTAAGGGAGTTGATTGTGAACATTGGAGGTGGTGGCTCAGGTCGTCCCGGTAACAACCAAACCGGTTCATTTGGTCGTGGACCTCCAGGTAGACATTTTAAGAGTAAGATGTGCGAAAATTTTCCCAAGGGTACTTGCAATTTTGGGGAAAGGTGCCACTTTGCTCATAGTGCTAGTGAGCTACGGAAACCACCAGCTTAAGTAGTAGTTGTAGTAACCTTCTCTGAATTCATCTTGGCTGCTGTGTATTTCCCATAATAGAACACAACACATTGATTGCTTACATTTTGTTGAGCGCCGTGTTCTTATAATGGTTCTTGTTCTTTTGATGCCAGACACAGACACCTTTTTAATCTTCTTTAGCTACATTTATATGTTTAGTTTTGCCGACTTTAAAAAATCGATCAGTCAATGAAAACAAAAGGGCTTGCTACCAAGGCAATCTGTAACACAGCAAGTAAAGAATTTAAGGAGTAAGCAGAGAATTATTTTGACAATTTGATTATCATCAATAACAGTTGAGCTCAGCTCATTTACTGGCATCATGATTTTAGGGATTTTCCAATGGGAAATGCATTGCAGAACCAAACATATCCCTAGTCAGAAACGATGGTATTAAATAAAGAATTAGTCGGTAATTAGGTGTGTTTAGTGAATTACCAATAACTGGATTTCTGTCAGGTCTTATCACTTTCAATTGGCAGTCTTGTCCATGTTGTAGAAGTTGTTCTCTCAAATACTCGCGGCAGGTTCGAAGGGAATGTTTCTCTCCAATCTGGGTGCTGCATTAAATAGGCCCATTTCCTACAAAAAGAGTGAAATTTGTGAGTTCCAACAATTTTATGTTCAAGGCAACTAACAGTTGAAACCCTTCCATCTCTCTCTCTCTCTCTCTTAAATTTAGAATAGATTAAATACAGCAGCAATACTGAAGGGGTTCCGAGAGAATATTGTAAAGTAGAACTTGAGCTAAGAACCTGCACATGTATGCAAACCTTTTTTCATTTTCCACAAAGTCAGGACTCTCAGCAGAAGGTGAAGTGGAACATGTGCACAGGATTTCTTCATCAGAATAGTTTTGCAGCATTAAGGCAATATTCAACTGCTGAATACTCCTGTCCGAAATGAAATCAATCAATTTGATTAAGTCGGTGCAGATTAAGGTATCAGCATGAGCTGAAATGGAACAAAGTACTTTTCGGTGAAACTAAGCACTAAAATTATAGAACTAGATGAATTTGTTACCATTTACATGGAGCTATAATGAATCGATCAGTCTGTGTATCATATGTCTCCAGTAACCTGCCATCACAGTTTGGATCTTCATATGCTGCAGTCACACGAATCCTCCTAACAATTTCATCTGGGCATCTTGAAGTTCCATCAAAGTTGGCTGGAACTATTGAGCCTGTTGAGGGTTCCACCTAGAGGAGTGAGCTCAATGAGGGTCTTGAAATGGAAAACTAGAAAATAATAATAATAATCCTCAATAAATTTGTAACATTCATTATCAAAAGAATGAATCTATATAGTACATAATCCTCAATAAGGTGACCGTGAGTGAAAGTGGTCTCTGTTTATATGAAGCATATGCTAAAGGAATTTCTTCTGAAAAACAAAATAATAGGTAAACATGTACTATTAATGTAAAGGAGGCTACACAACTTGATTTTCTAATATCTGTGAAGCAATATTTGGATGCATGCAACTTCATCTTTCCTTTTTGGCAGAAAACTCTTTTTTCACCAGCAAAGACAGACCAGAAAGTTCCAAAAAAAAAGGAATGCTAAACTCAAAGCTTACCAGGAAACCACTACAGATTGGGTAGGAATTTCCTTCAGAATCCTTCCTAGTGTTGTTCCGAAGAATGTGAAGAGTTTGAATGTTAAACTTCATATTACTCTTTTCCAGGGTTTCAACCATCTTGGCACACAAAGGAAAGGAATACCCGCCATACGTCTTATGTTCTTTTCTGACATGTCTCAAAGGCTGTGTAGAAGTCCAAGACAATTGTGCTTCAATATCTTGCTTGTTAGTAACTAATTACATCTCTTAAGAAACAAATAAAGAACAGGGACTGGAGCCGTACTTGTAGTGAGGAGTCATCAAAGCCTCCAATCAGATGCACCTACAAGATACAAATGTTATTATCCAAGATTAGAATAATTAGTCTCATAAGGTAACTTTTACTTCTGAAGCTTATGGTTTTGAGGAGAAATACATCCAGTATAGCAGATGGATCTACAAACAAAGATAACATCTGTGTGAGGCCGACTTCAACAACATTTGGAGAATCCATATGAGCTATGGATGTCCTGCAATAAAAACCTAACAAAGTTAAAGATTCAGAATAAAAAAGAAACTTTTTTTGCAATCTCAAGTATCCCTATTCTTACACTCCACTTTTTCGATTACGAATGACCAATCCCACGCATGTTGTAGCCTCATCTGTGCCAACTAACTTTTCTTCACAAATTGAGAAGGGCAGGGATAGGGAATGTGGAGAAAGGAAAGAGAAAAAATAAAAAAGTCAACAATAGAAGGAATTTTAAAAATGAAAATCCATATGCTGAAGAAAAAATTTCTGAACAATAGAACATAAATTATACTAAGATATAAGCAAATGATTGGCAAACTGGAAAGCAAATTATCATAAAAGTCAGCCCTTCACAATTGACAAATTATAATGCTTTAAAAGAGCTAAAATTTTGACTGCAAAAGAGGCAATAGAGACGTACTTCTATTTGTTTATTTTATTATTATTATTATTATTATTATTATTTTGATACTTCTGTTTGTTGATAAATAAATTTAAATTTGTTAAAAAAAAAAAAGAAAAAAGAAAAAAGCAAATGCAGAAGAAGAAGAAAGAATTTGAATAATGAGGACTAATCATGAAACAATGGAATGACATGTAAAAAGAACTCAATATGCTAGTGGGGAACTACAAAGAAAGATGAACTGAATAAATAAGAGCAAATCAACAGGGCAACATCTTCAGGAGTATTTGCTTAAGGAGAGCAAAGATTGGAGGCATGTATCTTCCAGCACAGCTATCAAATAAAAAGACACAAGAAACTTTAGTTGAGTCTTTAACTCGTATAATGAACTTATCATAAAAATACCAGACTAAAAGTTCAGACACGAGGAGAAGCATTATATTTCAGCATGATGACAACTCAACCCTAGGATGACCATAGTATTACAATTGAAGTGATGAGAAACAGGCTTATGCAAAGTTTCGAGACCAGAAAAGACTAGTAAAATACCCAACTTCCTAACTTCCCAAGTGCAAAATGCAGTGAAATACTCATGGCTGTTAAAGACTAGGAAATTTTCCTTATCTTAAGAGTTCCAAAATTGGAATGTGGCTTAAGCTGAGGAAAAGGAACTTTTCATAAAGTTTTCTTTTGAGAGAGAACTTTTCACAAAGAAATACATTCAAATTTAAAATTTACAGAAATTTCTTTGTCTCCAAACACAGTGCAAAGCGTTTGGGGGTAGAAAAGGAATCCTTTAACAAGACTGATCATGCCATCACAAACTTAAATTTGACAAAGAGCTGTCTCATAGAAATGGTGTTTTCTTATCTCTTTTTGAAGTTAATTGGAGCACAGAATAGTTCATTTCTCGCATTCCCAGGAATTTTTAGTTCGTATCTCCACAAACTTGCAGAAGATACACCAACAGAAATAATGAACATACATGAACATATGCAGGGTCAACAGTTGCATATTCTCTCTGAAAAATATACACACATCTATGTTCCATTAATCTCTCCGAACCAGGACTTTCAGAAGCAGAGATCATTCTCTTGGGGATCGACTGAAATGAACATGAAGCAGATACCAACAGAGGATGCTCCAACAAAGCAATTAAAATCCCACTAGCCTGTTCATAACACAACAACTCCAAATTAATAGTTAATAACCCGAAATATCACACCTACAAGCAGTTTAGCAATGAGCAATTCAAACAAACAGCAAATTCAAATCTAAGGAATCAATGAATCTTCTCTTTATTTGAGTAGATAACCAAACGTTAACTCAAAATCACTGCAGAAAACAAACCCGCTTTCAACTTATACAGAAATTTCAATTTGAAACACGATCAGTTGTCTTTCAGATATCTAACACTCCAAAAAACTTGCACTGATTACAATGGTAACCAAGAAATCTGAATTTGTAATTTCACAAAATTGTACAAGTAGAAATTAAGCATACATACCTCGCGGGAAGATCCATTAGCCACAAAAGGAAATCCACCCACGTATATCATTACTGTGACTGATTGGTGATTCCAATTAAAAAAAAAAAAAAAAAAAAAACTCCAGGAAATAATGAATATATGCCGAATACAGAGCAAAACCAAACTGAACCACTATCGTAATAAGTACCAATAATTCTTTTCGGCTAAGTATTAGATTCTTTCAAAAGTAAATTGGTTATTTAACTAATGGGCTTTTCCATTTTTGCCCACTTAACCTAAAAATATCTTTTTGGCCCATTTAAAAAAAAAAAATCTAAATGCACCCTAAATAATAATATATATATATATATATATAAAGAAATATATGTTAAAAGTGAAAAAGAAAAAGCAAAAAAATTAAAACGATGTCGTACTCGTTTGAACTGCAAACAAAATTCAAACGCACTCCATAGAAATGAAAGGAGCAAAAAAGAAAAAAATGTACAAAAACTGAAAGAAATCCCGCGCCCTCACTCAAAAAATGGCCCTCTCTACCCCTCCTCCACCACCTGATCCCCCTTCCACCGTTACTACCGGCGCCGGCGCCGTCTCCGTCTCCGTCTCCATCACCTCTACCAGTACCAGCACCAGCACTGTCACCCCTACAAGACCGATCTTCCCGCCAAATTCCAGACCGCCTCCTCCCTCTCACCCCTTCCAAGCCCCTTTTTTCTCTAATCATCCTCATCCTCATTCCAATCCCCCGGCAAATTCTAGACTATCTTCTAACCCTAATCCAAATTACCCTCATCTAGTCTCCACTACACACAATCTTGAAGTTGGTGTGACCACCACAAGTACCCCTTCCTCCGCCGTTATCTATCCCGTGGCTTCCTCTGGACGTGGCTTCCTGAAACAGACACCTGCCGTCACCCTCGCCAACCCAAATCCCAGTTCTCCTCTATACCAGTCCCGACCTAGCCTGTCCTACCCCAGACCGCCGTTTGGGTACTCTCATTCCGATCTGGGTCTGCCGCAAGGGATGGGATTTGTTACTGGTAGGCAGACCCATGGGAGTTTAGCTGGGAATGCTGCTGGAGTCATGCCTGGTGTTATCAAAGGGGTTCCTGTGACTGGTGCTTCCTCACAGTCTCAACACAAGGTTGGTTAACTCAAGAATCAATATCTTTGCCGTACTGGCATATCTTCAGCTGGAATTTTACTTATTTACTCTGAATTTCACTAGAATTCGGAAACTCTGATATTAAGTTTTGCGTGTCTTACTAAAAGAAGCATAGGCATAGGCACACACGATTCGTATGTGTTTAATCCTTGGTCTCTTTCAGTTTAAATCTTATGTAAGCTTTATTAGAATGTATTTTTTTGATTATACTATATATCTGATTGATATATTACCTACATCTTGTCATTGTCCTAAAAAGATTTAGTGATCATACTTCGTTCTAATAAAAGCTTTGGAAGTATTACTCCGATTATATAAGGAATGTGTACCAAGTGCCTGAATACCTAATGGATAGGTGCCCAATTTGCATTCCAAAAGTGTTGAACATGCCATCTGAAGTTTTTTCTTTTTCTTTTAAATTTAGTTGTTCAAATGGTGAAATAATTGCAAGACACATTGTTCTTTATCTGTGTTGGTAACGTAGCCTTCGTGAGAGTGTTGGGTCTTCAATTGGAGTTGTTAAGATCCCTTTCAGAAGATCTTTACTTATCCTTATTCCCATGATAGAACTTGCTCTGTGCTTGCTGCTATATCTTAGATGAGTTTTTTTTCTTCCTTTTTAAGATCATTTTCTATCCACATTTTTTTCTTCACAATGTATTGGTTGATGAATTAATCATCTAATGGTGTTCATTATGTAGATTATATCGTCAACACATACATATAGACTTGTTTATGTTTCGTATTCTTTGGTGCTTCTTTTCTCAACCTTTTTTGATTATCACATAGAACTTCTTGGATTCTATTTTCTGATGTTATGCCCTGAAATTTTCATCTTTCTTCCTTTTTTGTCACTAGATCAGTATTTCACAAAATCCAAATTCTGATTGCAATGGCCACAAAGATATAAGGTAAATCTGCATTATCAGTTTATATTTCTTTAATTTTGGTTTCCTTGTCTATTTCGTCAACAATCCTAATAATTTTTTGTTCTTTCAACGTATAGAAGCAAGGATGAATCAGCCTTTACAACTATTAGAGATCGGAAGGTAACTCATGCAATTGAATATCACAAATGCAGATATGGAAAATACCGCATTTCATTTTTGAAATTTAACCAGGATTAGATGAATGTCCCATGGTAGAATTTAAAAGTCATGTGCTAGTTGTTCTTCTCTTCTTAACCTGCTGCTGTAATCATGTTTTGCATATTACCTATGTAGTATGCTCTTTTTGATTGATCTCATAAAAGAGTGGATGCAAACAAGGTTTTCTTTAATTGAGCGTATACTTATCTCCTGGTTATTTAGGGCATTTGCATATCATCTGAAAACTGACAATATTCATGTCTAGTTTTTTCTTTTGACTCCAAATGTAAGAATATGCTACTCTGATATAAAATACTTAAAAAAGAACATTATGCTTTTGCAATTTTCACCACCAGGCATTTGGCAGAAAAGTGCCTCGATTACTAAAGCTGATGTTGCCAGTGTTAGATTTTATTGATTCTTATACAGGTCTTAATCAGTATGCATTACTTTTCCTGTACTTTATTTGTTATAAACTGAAACTATGGTATGCTTCTAGTACTCATTTTGGTAGTAATATCCTTTAATTCTTGTTGTAGGCCCGGATATCTGATAATGCTTCTGTTTATGCTCTTTGCCGGTCATGGTTAAGGAATGGGTTTCCCGAGGAGATCCAGGTTTGAAATTATGGAAATTATTAGTGTTTGCTTGTGCCAATATCTTATATTATCCAACAATGGCGAGTAAAAGTTTAACCTTTAGTCTCACTTAAGGTAATGATGGAAATGAAACAATTACTACACGTGTCCACAATTATTTATTATAGGGAAAGAGGTTAAAAAAGTTTGTCAATTGCTCTTCTACATCTTTGTGCCAAATCAAGTGTGTGCATTCCTTTTCTATTGGATAATGAATAATTTTGTTTTACATTCTAGAAGCATTTAGCCATCTGTCCAATTGCTACTTGCTGCATGTTTGGCTAAGGTTTATCTGTTTGTAGCAGCTACAATATATGGATTCCGTTAGGTCTCTTCCCAGACCTTTGCCATTATCAGCCCAAGATGTAACCTCATCTGAGAAGAAGGATGATGACAAGGAAGAAGAAGAGGAGGTTAGTACTTGAACTGTTCACTAAGTCTGTCAGACAATATATTCTCTACATAGGAATTTAGCAGAAGCATTGCCTATTTAGTATGTTTTCTGGTTTGCTATTTGTAAAACTTGATGAGGTTATGGATTATAAAGGCCATAAGTTAATAGAAGCAATAGTTATTCTGAGAGGTGATAACGTAAGCATAATATTTCTTTTCTTATATTATATGTCCTTGCAAAAAATGACTATCAATATGTTTTCTTTTGCATTTTACGGTGTTAAAATTATTATATCAAAACAAGGAGCATTTGTAAAGTTCAGTAAGAAGATTCCTCTGGCGATAAACTAATCTAGCAGTCATATTTGGGTGTGTTATGTATACAAATATGGTAAGGAAAGAAAAAGGAGTGCAATCATGTTCAGAGAAAAAACGTTTAGGGTGCATTTGGATGGATGTTTTGTGAAAAAAAAAAAAAAGAAAGAAAGAAAAGAACAACAGCACACTTAATATTTGGAAATTGGAGGGAATTTAGTTTGAGTGATTTCCATTTATTATTATTTTTTTCGGTTAAGTTATGCATTTATTTGAACTTCAGGATGAAGGTTCTGTGGAGCATTTAACTCCACAAGAGTTACTGCAAAAACATGTCAAGCATGCTAAAAGGGTCCGATCCCGGTAAGTTTACCATTTTGTATGATGTTAAACGGTCAGGACTTGAATTTATTGAAGTTCTCATTTTTTTTCTCCCATGTTTTGATAGTACATTTCTTTTGAGGCTTGGTAATTTTAAGCTGTTTTATACTAAACTTTGCCAGTACTTTATTTTCTGCTTGATGATAGAAACTTAGGACCACCAAGTATTGTTACTTAAGTTTTACTGAGATTCACTTTAACTCCCTGTTTATGTTCTATTCTGTTCAGATGTAAGCTTCCTTTGAATGGCCTGAGGGGAAAATGAACTATGAAGTTTGTCTGGATTTCTTGTTTTGCATCATATAAATTTTTTTTTGCTCCCACCTGCAAAGTTGCATGAGGTTGTCTCTAAAAGACATGTTGTGAAGGATTCTCCAATGAATAGACATGTTTTGGTAGGAGAAAAGGACCTCAATTGTTAATTATGATTTAGCAGTATGGCTTTGGAAAGCTATTTTGATGAACATTTTCTTCCTAGTTCTCTGCACATGTTTTTGCAATGTAATTAATCTTCCACATTCTTTGAGAAGTCTTTGAAGCTTAACAAAATTATACCAATAAATAGAAAAGAGTACGTAGTAATACATTTCTTGTTATATTATAAGAGATTATGGTAGTGAAAATGTCTAGAACAATCCTGATGGACTAAGTTGTTTATTTTATATCTCTCTTGGCCCATTTTGTCAGAATAGATAAAAAGAGTGGCAAGCATGGGATTGCTTCTATTATTTTTTGAGGAGAAGCTAATTTTCCTAATTAATTGTATTTTGGGAATTCATATTCCACCTTGCGGGAACTTGAAAAAGTTTTGCATTTCTGGTAAATAAAAGAGGTCATCTTAAAACAAACTTTGACTTGTGTTCTTATATGTCATTTATGCCCACTTGCTCTTGTGATCAAGGTAGTTCTTTTTGGTGAAACTCAAACAATTGATACTTCATAGCAGATTAAGAGAAGAAAGACTACGACGAATTGCAAGATACAAAACGAGGTTGGCTCTTCTCCTTCCCCCAATGGTAGACCCACAGCTGAGAAGTGATATAGCACCTGGGACTTGAAACAAAATCTGACATCCTGCAATGTTTGGGGGGATCCCATTATATTCAACAGCAGTAGAATTATCTTATCGCTGTAGGATTGTTGATCTGATCTGGTAGTATCCAAAGTTTTATAGATTGAGTTCATATAGTGACATGTAATTGGGGAGTATGCTTGCATTTTAATCATTGGCTTTGAATTGTGGGGGGAGTGTTGTGTCTAATACCCCTTGGCTTAAAGGGATTAGTTTTCTCATTTGTGTTTTTCGTAACATCTGAATCCTTATCAAATGACCTGTCCTATGGAAAACAATGAATCTTCCCCTTGATATTAATAGTGATGTTGGCATTCATAATTGCAAATCATGAACCCTTTCTTTTCCTCTCTCCCTTTGTGTTATATCAGTTTGGTTCATTTTTTATTGAGGCCTTGTTTTCCTTGTTGCAAGATGCAAGTTCTGATGTTAAATATTATGAGTGTGTCTGTGTGTATGTTTGGTGAAAGTAAAGGAAGAAAAATTGGATTCCCATGCTTGTGATTTATAATGAATGTTTCCTGGAAGTAGAACAAAAGAATATTAGAATTCTTTTTCTCCTTCTTGTGATGGATGACCTGCTTTCATGATGTCCACATTTTTCTTATCTTTATCATCGGTTTATCCAATTTTTCCTTTTGTTTCCTTCTAAAGAAAGAAAGAAAGAAAAAGCAAAGGTCTGTTGCTACGTTGACTTAGTGGTGTAGTTGCTAATTAGGAGTTGAATATAAACGGGTAGTACAAATTTGGTCAACGATTTAAAGTTTCATCCAACAACTCCAAATAGCAAACAGAATTAAAAAGAAAAAGAAAGAAATATTCATCTAAAACTGTGTTGACGGCAGCAAATGACAATATGATAATAATGTGATGAGATGAAATGGAATGGATTCCTTCATCCTCAAGGCATTTATGTTCTGAATTTGAGAAAAAAAAATTTCAAATGGTTCTCCTCTTTATATTGGATATTACAATTATTATTTTAATTATTTTAGATATTTGTATTTAAAAGAATAAAAAAAAAAGTTTTATTTTATTTTTATTTAAGTTCATTATATATATATGTGAAACATGTTGTTGCATCGTATAATATTTTTATAAATTGCTACTTAAATAATTCCATTGATATGATTCTTATTCATGGCTGACACAAGTCAATAACTCAAGAATAAAATAATTACCACTCTTTTTTCCTTAAAAGAAAACAGAACATTGATCTCTCAAACATATTACTAATTCTTATCTGAATAGCAAACACGCGTTGACGAATGATTAATCAAATAATTTAAGGTTGAGTATATATATATATATATATATATATATATATATATATATATATATATATATATATATATTTTAAGAAAAAAGTTTGACCAAATCAAAATCCATTTCCCTCTTCTTTCCCTGTTTTCATTTCGATGCATACATATTATATATATATATATATATGCAACGTGGTGAGTGTAGTTGACACCAACCCTCTCCATCCACGCCCAACTTTTTGGTTTGTTTCTATTTAATTCTTAGTATTGGATTGGGGCATGCCTCCACTGACATGGCATGAACACGAAGTTGTAAGGAAGAAGGCAAACGATACCGTATATTTATTTCTTCTATCTTTTGCAAGCCGCACCAAAGACAAAACACCACAACCAGCCAATCATGCGCGCTCTAATTTTATTTCTCTACCAACCAACCAATCTTTCAATTTTTCTTACCCCATAGATCTTACTTTTTATATATATATATATATATATATATATAGCTGTTAATTTAAAGATTTTGAGTCACCGATAATATTTTTATGGTCTAAATAGAAAGAGTTTGATTTTCTTTAACAAAATTTTGAGTTTAAATCTTGTGTACAGAGACATAAGTGTGAGAAAAGCTTTTTCTGGAAAAAAGTTTAACACTACCTAATACCAAGCGAGAGGTAAAAGAAAAGAAAAGGTTTTAAGTTCAACTCACTTTTAAACGGTCTTCTATTGCATTTTAGTTATGTTCTATACTTTTAGAGTTATCTATAAATTCCTTTTGAATTAGTGAATAAATATGGACATACACTACCAAAAAATCTTGCTTTTTTTTTTTTTTTTCATTAGGTGAAGGGTTAATTTTGATTTTGAGTCCACTTATTCTAATCAACGTCTTGATTGGAGGAGGCTGAGTAAAGAAAGGATCATATCCCAAAAATGGTCTTCAACACCAAATTAAGCAAAGCATCAAATATACATACATACATATATATATATATATATATATATATATAAAAACCTCTGACTTTAAAAGTAACAGCGATGGTCGCACTTTATTTCATGTCAAAAATGAAAAGAAATTAAATTAGCTAAAAAGAAAAGTTGATTCATTTCTAGATAAAATTCAGGTATGGATGACTTTTCTTAGGCTGCTGCCAAATAAAGATTTTTAGTATTATCACTATGTATATATAACTACTTTTCTATCACTTGAACAAGAAAATTTACCAATTTTCAAAGAAGACGTAACTCAATTAATAGCACTCTAGTTATAATTCAAAATAGAGATGATAAGAGAAATGCTTTTAATTCATCTCGAATATTGTTGAGATTTAACCCGGATTCGATTCCTTTAATTTGGACTAAATAAAAGTAAACATCAAGAAAATAAAGAACCCAAAGATTTACCGTGGTTCCCGGATTACACCAAATCGGTGTAGTCGTGGTACATCCACGTTGAGCCTCAACAAGAGAGCTCACTGCACTATAAACAAGTTAAACGGAATACACGTATGAGATGAGATCTCTACTCGGAATTACCGAAAAATAACCGTCTACCAAGAACCTAATCAAGATTCTTTTTGTACCACACAAGGGCACACCTCCGATCGGAACAAACTACTATATACACAAAGCAATATACAAAAGAAAAGAAGCTTGAATCTCTACTGCACATTACAATATAGTAAAGCCACAGGGAAGAACCCTAATTTCTGACCAGAAAAACAACAAACCCCTCGTCACAACCTCGACAGAGAGCACCGACGGCTAACAAAAAATTTTCATCCGAATTTCTGAGTGTAAACGATGTATTTATAGCTAGGGTAGGATAAGAGTTTCAGGGTGGGCTGTTGGATCAACATCATGTACGACCCAGATTGCATCTTGTGAAATATTGGAACGACACCGTTCCGCTTGACAGGGTTGCACTTATTTGTGCCTTCCTACTGTCGTTTTTGGGCATAAGTGTTGTCGTTTTGATTCACTCCAACAATCTCCACATTGAATCCAAACATAGCATACCCTACAGTGTAGTGAAACTCATCTTAAATCTATCATTGGCTCTTTGTACCTGTAAAATGAAATTAATTGTTAGTTTATATTGAGTAGGTTCAGACAGTGTCCGAACTTACTCAATGTAACCACCTTCGTACCAAAATCTACTGCATTGTCTTCAGTTTTCACCTTTTGCAAATTTACAGTATTGTCCATTACCTTTTCTCTAACAAAATGGTATTTGACATCTATGCGCTTTGTTCTATCATGAAAAACAGGATTTTTACTTAAATGTATAGCACTTTGACTATCACGGAACACTGTAGCACATTTATCAATCAATTTTATCTCATATAATAGTCCTTGAAGCCATATTGCCTCTTTAAAGGCATCACACAATGCAATATATTCAGCCTCGGTTGAAGATAATGTAACAATTGATTGTATTTGAGATTTCCAACTCACACAACAATTACCAAACATGAAGTAATACGCAATAGTAGACCTTCTAGTATCTCTATCCCCAAGCAAAATCAAAATCAACAAATCCATATAAATTGAATTGTTCGGAATCACATCTATTATAGCACAGTCCAATATCAACAAAATTATTTATGTACCTTAATGTCCACTTAAGAGTAGTCCAATGGTCCAAACCAGGATTAGACATGAATCGACTTAACAAGGATATGGCAAATGATAAATCAGGAAGAGTACTAATCATAGCATACATAATTGAACCAATTTCATTTGCATAAGGTATATTTTCCATTTTCAGCAATTCGAAGTTGATTTAGGACATTGTTCTTTACATAAAGTAAAATGAGATGCAATAGGAAAATTCACATTTTTACTATCTTTCATGCTGAATTTGTTTACCACACTATCAAGGTAAGGTTTTTGATGCAATCTTAAACTGCCTTTTTCTCTATTTCTCTCAATATACATGCCAAGTATTCTCTTTGCAGGTCCTAAATCTTTCACATCAAATTCTGTACTTAATTCTTTCTTTAACTTCTTAATTCTATCTTTAGAATTACTAATTAAAAGCATATCAACAACATATAAAAGAACATATACAGAATCTATTTCTTTGTACATGTAATAAAGACAAGTATCAAAATCACTTTTATTGAACCCAATACTGCATATAAATGTATCAAACCTTTTATTCCATTATCGGGGTGACTGTTTCAGTCCATATAAAGATTTATTCGGAAGACAAACATAATCGGGATTCAGTTTATCAACAAAACCAGGAGGTTGTTTCATATAAATTTTTTCTTCTAATTCACCATGCAAGAAAGCAGTTTATACATTCATTTGTTCAAGTTCCAAATTCAGTTGAGTCACAACAACTAGCATGATTCTAATAGTTTTGAATTTAACAACAAGAGAGAAAATTTCATTGAAATCAATGCCTTCACGTTGGGTGAATCCTTTTGCAACTAACCTAGCTTTATATCTAGGTGGATCAAAAAGTTTATCTCCTTCTTTAATTTTGAAAAGCCATTTACAATCAACATGTTTATGATTCACAGGTTTAGGGACTAGTGTCCATGTATTATTCATATTCAAAGAATTCATTTCATCAAGCATAGCTTCTAACCATTTATCCTTTTCTTTAGACATACATGCAGTTTCATAACTAGTAGGTTCAAAAAAATTTTAATCTTGAGCATAAATTAAAGCAGTAAACACCAAATCAGCATATGAGTATTTAGCTGGTGGCCTAATCTCTCTTCTAGGTCTATCCCTTGCTAGTTGATATGATTCTAATGACTCTTCTTGGGATTGTTCTAGGTTTTCTACTTGTTCCTCTTCTATTTCAATGTTTGACTCAGTTTGAGTGTCTATGGTTTCATCAACTTGGGGCTGAAGCTCCACCTCAATGTGTGTAGTGGTGACATTTTCTCTACTGGTATTGTCCTCACTAAGTGTGGAATCCTCTTGATTTGGTATAGAACTAGTTTTACAAGGAAATGTTGACTCATCAAAAATAACATCCCTAGATATTATGATTTTTATACCCGATGACTGCCTATCCCAAAGTTTATACCCTTTAGTTCCCGATTCATATCCTAGAAAATACATTTGATAGATCTAGGGTCAAGCTTACCATCCCTTGTATGTGCATATGCGGAACACCAAAAAATTCTAAGGTGATCTAAGCTAGGAACTCTATTTGTCCAAACTTCTTGGGGTGACTTAAGTTCTAGGGCAGTAGAGGGGCTCCTATTTATGAGGTATACAGTTGTATTTAAGGTTTCCCCCCAAAAAGGTTTGTTTAACCCCGAGGTGAAAAGTAAGCATCTAGCCTTTTCTAGGATAGTTCTATTCATACATTCAGCTACCCCATTTTGTTGAGGAGTCATTCTTACTGTCCTAAGTATACCATGGTCACTATAGTACTTATCGAATTCTTCATTACAGAATTCTAACCCTCTATCAGTTCTTAATACTTTTACAGTATTTCCTGACCGATTTTCTACAAGGATTTTCCAGTTCTTAAACTTTTCTAGGGTTTCATCTTTGGTTCTAAGTAAATAGACCCAAACTTTTCTACTATAGACAAGAAGTACTTACAGTTTCCATGGGTACTAATTCTTTTTGGTCCCCACAAATCAGCATGCACATATTCAATTTTTTGTTTTTCTAAATGTGTTCCGGGTTTAAAACTAAGCCTATATTGTTTACCTAACACACAAGTTTCACAGAAATTAAGTGGAGTTAAAGCATCCTTACCGAGCTATCCTTTTTGCTCAAGGACCTTCATACCTTTTGAACTCATATGCCCGAGTCTTAAATGTCATTTCTTGACATTTTCTTGTGAATCAATTACTGGTGCTGCAAGGTTAGTTAAACCAGAATACATACCACAAAGTACATATAAGCTGTTTTTCTTTTTAGCATAAGCAAGTACTTTGTTATTTTTAACAATTTCAAGGCATCCAGATTTAATCCTATTTTCACATCCTAAATCATCAAGAACACCAACCGAAATTAAGTTCCTTTTAAGTTCGGGGATGTGTCTAACATTAGTCAACAAAATAAATGTACCATTTTCTAATGTTAAAGGTATACTGCCTATTCCATATATCATACAAGTGTTATCATTTCTCATAAACACAGTTTCGGATTCAATTAATTTATAGTCTTTAAACCATTCCTTAATAGGGCACATATGAAAAGAACATCCAGAATCAATTATCCAATCATTGCTATTTCTATAACAGGAAGAAACAAGAACCTCATATATATTATTTTCATTTACAGTAGAAGTAGGTTCATTATTATTCGCTTCTGTTTCCTTAACCATGAATAGCAATTTTTTCTTAAGTGTCCTGGTTTATTACAATAATAACACTTTCTGGTTTCTTTTGATTTAAGAACATATTTCCCTTTCCTTTTATCATTTGCACCATTCTGGTTTCTGTTATTATTATTAACTGATTTTGATTTCACAAATAGTCCAGTATTGATATGTCTTTTTTGTTTAAGTTCAAATTCTCTAGCCTTAAGTCCGGATATAATCAAATCAAAAGATGGAGTTATTCCAGTATATTGCACAAAGTTTTTAACTACAAGATATTCATCCGGTAATGCATTTAACAAAATTATAGCAAGGCTAGTTGAATCAACTTCATGCTCAGTTCCTTTTAGTAGTAAATTCAATTTTAACAGATTATCAATATTATCATCGATTGATTTATTTAAGTTCAGTTTAAAAGCAAACAATGAACATTTAACAAATGCTATATTCGTGACAGAGGGTAAGGAATATAGTTGTTCCAACCTGTTCCAAAGATCAAGTGCAGTAACCGCCTCATCTACTTTACGCAAGTACAAGGTCTTCTAGATTCAGAATCAGCAGATTATATGCCTCATCATTAATTTCTTCGTTTCTTGCAATTAAGTCCTTCGACCATCTTTCAATATCTAGTTCAAGTGCATACACAACTTTATAATGTGAGAGTAAGGCTCTCATTTTCTTTTTCCAACTCCGGAAGTCAATTTTCCCATCGAATTAGGAAATTTCGATCTTGTTGGAACCCATGGCGTTTTATCCGAAAGACCAGTATTATAGAAATACAGATCTAACAGAAAATAGTCAAAAATACACTTGATCTGCTGGTCCGACTGAGAGTATTTATAAGAAAGACACTCAATCTAATACACACAAAAATAAACCAGCAGTAGTAAACAAGTTATCATATATGAAAATAATGAGTGTTTTTTTTTTATAAACCAAAAACAAATCCGAAAAGCCTCATACTAATGGAGTAGATAGAACTCCTTATATATTAGGCTCCCTCCAACGAAATCCGCTTGCACCTCTGGACCACCGGACACACGTGGCCTCCCTCTGGAACACATCGCAGTAGTAAACAAGTTATCATATATGAAAGTAATGAGTGTTTTTTTTTTATATAAACCAAAAACAAATCTGAAAAGCATCATACTAATGGAGTAGATGAAACTCCTTATATATTAGGCTCCCTCCAACGAAATCCGCTTGCACCTCTGGACCACCGGACACACGTGGCCTCCCTCTGGAACACACCGGCTTGACTTCTCCCACACCGAACATATGCAACTCACTTAACCTTGGGCTCTGATACCACTTGTTGGGCCCGATTCTCCCATCAGGTTGGGTCGCCTCTTCACCTTACTCCACATTAGTATGATATTGTCCGCTTTGGGCCTAAACCCTCACGCTTTTTTTTTTTTTTTTTTTTTTTGACTTTCTCAAAAGGCCTCATACTAATGGAGTAGATTAAACTCCTTATATACTAGGCAACTCTTGCCTAATCTTTCGATGTGAGACTTGGGTTGACACACCAACCCCAACAAATATATATATATTTAAGGATAAATTAATTAAAGCTAGGAATGAGTGAGATAGACACACCAAGTTGGCACAAATCATTGGATGGGATTTAATAATGGGAGTTGAACTTTCCATCTAGGTTTATATATTGTTCTTTATGAACCGTGATGAAATATAATTAATTTCTAAGGGGGATTTTGAAAAAGGGTCCATGGTCGGTTTATTGTTATTGCTACAAAACAAAAAATTTTATCCTATATTACTAGTCACGATATAATCTATTTTCTTACACATGTTATTTTCATTTTCTTCCTAAACTTAAGGTATAAATAGAGCCAATAAATTAATTAAACTGGTCATTCTTAACATATCTCGATCCACAACAAGATTATAAATTTGATAATACTCATAATCATTGTTTATAATTGATAACTACATTATAAGAGAAATAAAAGAATAAATTTATATTATATAATATATATTATATATATATATATATATATATATATATGTGAGGGATGGAATTGGAAAGGGGTCCTCAAATTTATTGCCTAAAGAAGTTGACGATTGCATGCACAATGACAATCAAGAAAAGGAAAATAAAATAACAATGAGGATACGTAGTATTATTGATTGGTTGAGTATTTTAAAGACTAATTCTTTTTTTCTTTTTTTCTTTTTGTGTCTAGATGTTTCCAAATTAAAAGTATAATAAATTGATTTTGACAAAATATATATATATATATATATATATATATATATATATATAGGAGTCATCATCATCATCATATATTACATATATTCAAACGTTAGTTATAGTAGTTGGCGTCTATTGCAATCAAAATTCAGAAAGAAAAAAAAAATGACACTAGTTAAGTGGAGTCACCACCCAAAAAATCATAAAATTTACTCACGATATTGAAAATTTTAGAAAGCAAATTAAAGAATAGTATATGTAAACACACACACACATATATATATATATATATATTTTAAAATATAAAGAGCTATGTAGAAGGTTTCGGGTCCTAAGGCGAAAATTTTTTCGGGGCTTTTAATTATTTAATTTTTTATAAGATTTTTTATTTGGTATAATTTTAGAACAAATTATAGATAAAAACTAAACAATAAAAAAAAATTAACTAAGTTACACTCTAAAAACAAGCAAAAAATAAATAAATAGTTATATTTTATAAAAATAAAAAAAATCAAGCATGCTTAAACTTGAAGATAAGACTTTTTTTTTTTTAGACAATATTTTTTGCTTTTAGATTTATGATGTACTCTTCAAACACTCAGATTTTAGATGAAGATATACTCAATTAATATTTAGAAGAGTCCAAGAGTATTGAAGAGTTTGTTTGTATTGTTTTAAACTAATTTAAAAATTTTGAATATTTGTTATTCACGATAAAAACTTCGTATTGAAGACTTTATATTTCTCTCAAAAAAAAAAAAATAAAAACTTTATATATATATATATATATATATATAACAATTAGAGAGTTAATAATAAGAAAAGTGGATAGAGAAAGAATTTTTAATGTTTTTATCTTCTTGAAAAATATAATATTCTTTAAATATGCTCCATTTTCAATAAATAACAATAATGACCTAGATAATAATTAATTTTTGTTTTAAAAAATAAACTAATTAATAAAAAATATATAAATTAAATTTTTTTGATTTAAAAATAAATATTTTTTTTATTAAACATTAATTTAAAAATATATATATATATTAGAGTCTAAAATTTAATGGAAAAAATTGGGGGCGTTGCTGGAGTGGGCCCAAAATAACTTAGGAAGTCCTCTTAGGTTCTACATGGCTCCATAGAAAAGACTGTAACATGGACAATTTTTTCAAGAATATTTATAATATTGAAGTAATCAATTGTAAATATTTATCAAATTTATAATTGTATCGTAGATTTAATAAATATATATTATTGAGCAAAGCTGCCCATATTTAGGGGGAAGTTGATCTGGATGGCTGATGATCCTTGACCAGACTTAATTAAATAGGTGCTTTTGATTGTCAAGTCAAACATCGTATGAAAAGGAAAACAACCTTCGTGAAACATCTTTTTCCTAAATAATGAATGATATTTGTTTCTTCGCCATAATCATGTTACTACGTTTCTGTGCTCTTTCTTGACTTGCTCAAGCTTTTTACCAATTAAATGTATGCTACCTTTCTTCTTCGTGCATCTATTTATATATATATATATATATATATATATATACACACACGCACTCTTCCTCTTTTTTTTTTTGGAAAATTGATGAAATTTGTCTTTAATCTTTTGATTAGTATATTTTTTTGTCTACTTTTTTTCTAATGTATAATGAACATCCTGCATTCAATATATGATGGACGCGTACAATTAATTTATCTTTTTATACCACTATATATTATGATTGTTATATTTTATTTTTATAAAAATATATAATTGTTGGGGTTGGAGGTGTCAACTCATGTCCCACCTTGGAAGATTAGGCAAAAGTTGTTTAGAATATAAGGCGTTCCACCTACTCCATTAGTATGAGGCTTTTTGGGAAAGTCCCAATAACAAACTCGTGAGGACTTAGACTCAAAGTGGACAATATCATACTAATGTGGAGTTCATTCCTCACATTGGAAGATTAGGTAAGAGTTGTCTAGTATTCGTGAGTTAGATATGGGAGAATCGGGCCCTACAATAATAAAAGAATTTTTTTTAGGACAAGAATCAATTACTTAAGTGTCTTCATAACCTAATAAATGAGAGACCTGAGTTCAATACATGTCAGAGCCAAAATTTCAATTATATGTCATAGTTTTAGGAGTCTTATTCCATAAATCTCTCTCAAAGTAGATTAGTCAATGAGAATACCGAATTACTAAAAAAAATGATCAACATCCTCATCCACAGATCTGAAATTCTTAGACCAAAATAAAATTGATTGAAATATGAGTTGGGATAAGATATAGAGTGACTTTGATTACATAGATTTGAGGATCCTAGAGATAAAAAAGAAGAAGAAAGTAATTTTAAGAGAGGGAGGGGAGGGGGGGCAAAAAAGAAAGAAAGAAAGAGAGAGGGGTAGGTAGTAAATGGTAAGAAAGAACCAATCATGTCTCGTGAGAAGTCACGTGGGACAGGCGAGGTTAGAATTCAATAATAAACATTGTACTTGGCTCGTGTGTACTCATAATTGGTACTCATAAAAGGTAGCCCAACTTTTGTAGACAAAACATTGATCCCACAATATATATATATATATAATATATATATATATATATATATAATACTACTCCCTCCCCTCAAGTAGTAATACTAATACCACATTGCCAATGTTTTAATGTCAGTAATGACTAATCTTAAGCTAATCTCATGAAATCCCAAAACAAAAGAATTCATGTGAATAAAAAATTTTAAAAACTATAATTCAATAAAATATAAAATAAAAAAAAAAAAAAAAGTTCATAAATAAATCAATCAATCAATCAGTGTCTCACCTTGTTTCTTCTCTCTTCCCAATTACTACTAATATTTACAGTAAAAGTAAAAAGAAGAGAAAGAAAAGTCAGGAACCCAAAAAACCGCTCCCCTCTTCTCTCACGCCTCTCATCAATGAAATCATTAAAAAGCCACAAATAGACAACCTTTCTTAAAGCATGCCTTGAACCACGGGACCAAACCCATAACCATTCCCCCCATTCATTCAACAACACAAAAACATTGCCAATTATTTCTTTTTTACACTCATTTCTGCCATTTTCCCAATTAAAAAGAAAAAAAAAAAAGCTCTCTTTCTCACAAACACAGACAAAAAAGAAAAAAAGAGAGAGCCCTCTTTTTTTTAACCTTCAAATGTACATACATCAATAGCAGTACTGTAAAATAAAGAATCAATATCACGAAAAAAAGATAAAATTCATGTCAATCTTTTGGGTTCTTCTCAAAAAAAACTACTATCCTATTACTACTAATCACAAGAATGACCAACCATGAGAAGAACACATATATGGTGAGAGCTTAAAAAAATACCTGCTCCAGCAAAATTCAAGAATTCCCCCATATAATATGCACCCACAGCAAACAACCATATAATAAATATATATACACAATACTAAATGCCACACCAGTAGGGGAGGGAGCCGGGGTCACATATATTTTTCATGTCTTCTGATTACAACAACCCGGCGGGGTAGCGGTACCATTTTTTTTTTTTTTTTTTTTTTGTCATCTTCTTTACGAGGCTGCAGACTGGTGGGGATGATTGGTCGTGTGAGCGAATGGGTACAACGACCTTGGTCTAGAAAGAGGAAACGGAATGGCTTTTGGGACGGAGTCAGTACTAGTGCTGGCTTTGGCTTTCGCCGTCGCACTGGCATCGGCGTTGGTATTCGATGACGGGATCGCAATGGTGGCGGTGGCTGTGGTTGTCGGAGGTGCAGCGGAAGTGGTAGTAGCTACGCGTTCACAAGAAGGACACATAGTAAGGGTGGTCGCCGGAAGTTGCATGTAGAACGGGTTGGAAGTCTTTAAGGCCCTCAGTTCTTGCAATTCCTTGTGAAGTCTTCTGTTCTCTTCCGTTAGCGTCTCGCAACATCTTTTCAAATACTCGCAGTCCACTTCCGTTTGCTTCAGCTTTGTTCTGCAAAATTAATCAATAATTTGAGACTTAAAATAAACATTAAAGTAGAGATACAGATAGATGATTTCAGACAATCAGATCATAAAAAATGATTACAACAAACCTTGCTCTCCTGTTCTGAAACCATACTTCAACCTGTCGAGGCCTAAGATTAAGCTGCTTCGCTAGTGCAAGTTTTTGCTTCTGAATAATCCATGAAATAAATAAATAAATACCAAATAAGAAGGGGAAATAAAATTATGGAAAAACAAATCTCGAATCCATGGAAATATGTACTTACTGGATTGAGGGTGTTGTGTTCTTTAAAACTCTCTTCAAGGAAAGCAGATTGTTCTTTAGAAAGTCGGAGCTTCTTCCGGGTATTGAGGCCGTTCTCGTCCTCATCACTGGCTCTAGAGGACGCTCTCTCTACTTCTGCGGCGTCGTTTCCTCCATAGACCACCAAATCCATTCTGCGTCCAGCCATACTGTTACTGTTGTTATTGTGGTTGTTGTTACCGCCCAGACTTCCAGTAGTACTGCCGCTTCTGAAAATACTAAAATCCATCGGAAATGATGACGCCGCGCTGTTGGGTGAAGAAACCTCCTCAGCGGCCCCACCACCTGCTGCTGTTGTCGGCAGCCTATTCACATCAAAACCCCTCGTCGTCGACGCCACCACCGGCATCCCACCCACGTTTCCCGATGAACCACCATTCTCACCCGAACTCCCTATAATTCACCATACCCCAAAAAAAAAAAAAAAAAAAAAAAAACCCAAATAGAATCCATGGAAAAGGCATGTAGAGAGAGATAATTTAACCCACCAAAAAATTTAAAAAAATAAAAACGCACAAAAAACACCTACCGTTATCAGAGGACCAACGACGAGGTCGCTTTAGAGAGATATTACTAGAACGCGGAACAGGAGCAAGGGGGAGAAGATCAAGCTGAAGAGGAGTATCCACAGAGTCTCCTCTATGATGATGATGATCATCATCTCTAACTGTATCTTCGGAAGTATGATCTTCTACATCATCATCGTCATCATCGTCATAACCATCATCATCATCGGCGTCGGCGTCAGCATCATTTACCTTAGATTTATCAGGCTGTAGTTTCTCGTCGGAGTTAATGATACCCAAGGCCATGCAGAACCCTAAAGCCAAACCGCCATCGGTGGCCTTATCTGTATTATTATTATTATTATTATTGTGGTCGGAAGTGGAAGGAGTATCACCATTTTTGGGAAAAAATCCAAAGGAGGGTTTGGATGCAGTAGTAGAATCACCCAAGCTTAAACCCAGTTCCATCTCTCATCTAGCAAGTAGTAGAAGAAGAAGAAGAAGAAGAAGAAATGAGTCAAAGAGCGAGAATGAAGTAAGAAAATAATTTATGGATTGAATGCAGTGGGAAAAAAAAGGAGTCTTTATAGAGAGATTCTATCCAATGTGTGTGTGAATTCTTAAGTAACAATAATAATAATAATAATAATAATAAAATAAATGGCAGTGAAGGTTGAAGAAGGAAGGGGTGGTGCGGTAGGAGTAGACTCAAGAAGTCCCTTTTTCTTTTCTTTTTTAATTTTAAAATTATTTATTTATTTATTATTGAATGTTTTTGTTGTTTCTTTTAGTCAATTTACTTTTGCTGGTATATATTTTCACCAAGTGTTGCTGTGGCTACCACCTAAAGTTTTCGAAGTTGACCGTTTCCAATCAAAATTCCTCCCTCCTATTTTTTTTTTATATATATATATATATAACAATCTGCATCATGCCTTTCAAACACAAATGATGATACAAGAAAATATTATCGTCTATATATATTGTTTACTTTTGACATTAGATAGAAATTCAGGATCCATTTGGACAGAAATTGTATTTTTGGAAAGAAGTATAAAATAAGTGAGAGTAAAATACTTTAAAAAAACAAAATATTTTTTATTTTTAAAATTTTGGAATCACACAAAATAAATTTATTGTAACATTTAAATCCGATCTCAAACAAATTTATTTTTTACGAGTTTAGTCCTAAAATAATTTTTTTTTTTTTAAAGTCTCAAGTCAACTAAGATTTTTTTTCACAAATTTCATCAAAAAAATTTTAAATTTAACAATTTATGTGATTTATTAAATAAAATAAAAGGATAATCAAATCATTTTACATAAAAATATTTTTATATATATCGTTTTACCCTTTCGAAAATATTTTATAAATGAATGTTACAACCATTTTTACATTAATTTTGTAGATATTTCAAGTAAAGTGGCTTAATTATCATTTTTTTAATTGACTAAAATTCTACAAATCATTAAATTTTAAAAAATGATGAAATTTGTAAAAAAGACATCAGTTGACTTAAATAAAAAAAAGTTTAGTACTTTAAAAAAAATTATATATATATATATATATATATTAAGACTAAACTTGTCAAATATAAATTTATTTGAGACTAAATTCACTAATTACTCATTTCACTCCATGCACACATATTAGATATAATGTATATCTATTTTTTTATATAAGCAGATATAATGTATATTTATATATATATATATATAATATCCGATAAGTCATAAATTTTCATAATTATTATATTTAATTCTCTTACCTTTTGATTAGATATCAAGCTAATTTGTGGAATTTATGTTTATTTTTATGATAGTGGTGAAAAGTCAAAGATCAAGCAGAATTTGGCTAAAAAACTTATTTTTAGTCATCTATTATTTCATCTTTATTATTATTTTAGTAAAAAGTTATTATTATATTAGGATTTTGAGAAGTTAAAAAAAACTTTATAAACAGGTTTGCTACCACATTCTTATCTTTACCCAAGATTTAGAAAGAGAAGAGAGATGGAGACCGTCATGGCCGCCTAAGATTCGATTCAGTTCCGGTGAATGATTTCAAGACAAGTTATGAGTTCATGATCTACACAAATTCCGAGTTTTAAGCTAATTTCCAATTTTGAATTCATTACTTTTAACAATTCAATATTTAGATCGCGTGATTGAATATTGATGATGTTTTACTTAATTCTTTTGATGCTTTTTGATTGAATTGAGTTGGGATTTTATTATTTATGATTTAATTTAATTTTGGACAGTTTTGTGGCTTCACGGATTGCTTTGATATTATCACGGGTTATGGGTTAAACTTGAATTTATTGATTAGGCGTTTCTCCTATGATATACTTTTATTGTTTAATCGAATTCTAACGGCTTCGTTAGTAGGTGATATGAATATTAATTAGGGCTTCCATTTAGTAGTCAATCAAGGAATTAGTTTTGAAATCTGAAAATTCATTAAGGAATGGGGAAAAACTTAAATTGAATCATTACCGTATGATTGAAATTTTATTTTTCTTATTTATTAATTAATTATTTTCTACAATTTTCTAATCTAAAAATCCCTCTTTTATTGTTTTTATATTCTCTTATTAATTGATTTCGATTAGGTTTCTTAAGGAAACGACTCGATAAACACCCTAAACTGCTTATTGATTTAATTGAATTAATCTTGACCGATTTAACGACAATCGTTAAATTCTAAAACTCTACCAATATCTAACCAAATATAATATTAATGATTGGAGAGAATAGTAGTTTGACCGATAGATAAAGGTTGAGAAAACACACGTGAAAATATGATCATTTTTTTGGGGCAAAAAATTGGTCCCTCCTTCAAACATTTTGCCCGACCCTTTATTTTCTTTTTTCTTTCACCTCACGCTCTTGGCCCTTAGGTTTAAAGATTTGATGATTTTTTTAAAGATTTTAATGCATGTTTTTTCTTTTCTTTCACGTTCCGTTATATTGTTTATAACAAAACTTATACTTACATATTCAACTATTTAAAATTTGAGTTAAAATTTATTTTTTTCAAATAATCGAATCAAGATTAATTTTGAATTTATTATCTAAATGCACCATTATTACTATTATTAATAATATTCTATCTAGACCCTTACTTATTACGTATTTGAAATGGAATTTATATATAATTAATTGTTATTTATTTTCTCATTAGTTGGGCGCCCCTAATAATGGAATCTTGCAAAATTTGTAGTACTTATCTCTACCCACCCAATTGTAGTATATAATTATTTTAAGAGAAAAAAAGCAGTGAAGAATCCAAAGACTACTTTCATCGGAGATTTTGTATTTTGGTGTATTACATTTATATATATTATGGGGGCTCTGAAAGAAAGAAAACTAATAATAATGGGAGGGGGAAACAGTGATCATAACAGAAATAGATGTGTGAGGCACACTGGATTACCAGTGGCTTCCCACCATAATAATAATGTTCTACTCCTTTTTTTTTTTTTATTCTAGCTCTTGCATTTTAACTAATTCTTAAAAAAAAAAAAAAAAAAAACAAAAAAAATTAACTATTAGAAATTATCCATTTACACACACACCAAAAAAAAAAAAAAAAATGAAAGAGGAAGAAAGCAAAAATTAATCTATCAAGTCATTTGTCGGGACATGCTGTGTCTTTCCCATAATGATTAATTAGCTTTATATTTCTTGCATTCCTATCTCAACTTTGCATCTTGATTGCACTTTTAAATTTATTTCCTTTTTTTTTTTAATGATATTTTTATTAATATATTTTTTCAACTAATTCATTTGTATTAAAATTCTAAAATGACGTATAATTATTTAAAGATAAATTAACCTAAAAGTGCAATTTATAATAAAGAACTCAAAATATATAGTATTGTAAGATACGTGGAACCAAAGGATTGGAAAGGAGATAAAGAGTTTGGGGCAAAGAAAGCGTTTGTTTAGTTTTTCTTATTTAAATGTGAAATTTGAGTTCGATACATGTAAAAGATGACTATATATCACAATTTTAAACTATATATTATAATTTTAAAAATTTACTTCACGACTCTCTCCCGAATCAATCAATCAAATAACTAGGTTGAATCACAAGAAAGAAAGTGTTGGAGAAGGATAATTAATGGATAATGAATACAAAAAAAAAAAATTTAAAAAAATGGTAAAAAAGGGATTTTGACCATTATAATAGCGGATAGCCAGCAGTCTACTCTTGAGAGTCTCTCCTTTTGTGCAGTCACAAGTCAAATCCAATCTGATTTACCATCTTTTTTGGTTAGTCCAAGGAAACATTACAATTACTACCACCACTACTGCTCTTCCTTTCTTTCTTTTTTCCCATCTTCAAGAAATTCTACGATATCTATATATACATACATAGTTTAAAGAAGAATAATAAAAATAATAAAGTGTGTGTGGTTTTTTGTTTAGAAGATTTGAAAGTGAAGATTTGGAAAAAACTCAGAAACCGATATTGCTCATGCATGCATTAAAGCTAGATATGACTCAACTCACGGATCCATCATTCATGTCTAAAGCCTGCCTTTTTAGTTTATTATACACTACCAACCCATTCACCAAAAAAAAAAAAAAAAAAAAAAAAACACTACCAACCCTGTTTTTAACTCTTCATTCTATCTATACATACATTATGCATCTATCCACATATATATGTATGTATGTTTGTATCCACACATGGCAATCACACATCAAATTGCTATAGAAAAATGATCAATTTGATTATTAAATAGTGATTCGTCAAAAAAAAAAAAAATCAATTATTCAATTGAAAGAAAAAGTAGAGAATAAATATGAAAGTATTTTTATTGGTTACACATTTTGTTGGATGAACATAATCTGTTCCCTGTTAACGAGGAGGAGAAACAACAAATGCTACAATTTGGAGTGATCTTGTTTGAACAATTGTGGTTGGTTCGAAATAGAATTCGGCTTGGGGATGAGCCTCCTAACTGGGAGCGTTTTGTAAGTAGTATCACAAGATTGATGCGTCAATATTGGGGAGCAGCTCAGAAGAGGAAAGTAGTTCAACGTGGAGGATCCGAGAAGCTGGAATGGAAACCACCCCATCTTGGTACTCTCAAGTTTAATTTTGATGTTTTTTTTATTGATAATGAAGTTGTGATTGTTGTCGTGCTTTGAGGAATCATCATGGTTTTGTTCTTGGAGCTTGGATCAACCGCTTTTTCTCTTGTAATGTCTTTTGTGCGGAGATAGAAGCGGCTATCCAAGCTTTGGAGATAGTTGAGTCAATGAAGCCGAGAGATGCTGTATTTGAGGGAGATGCGCTTCAAGTTATCCTCACCCTTCATGGACTGAAACAGTATGCAGATTGGCGAGCTCATTGCAATATTGAGAAGGGACTTGTATTTTTGCGTAATCATTCATTTTGGTCTATTCAATATGCTAGTCGTGAATGTAATTTTTGTGCCCACAAACTGGCTAAATGAGTTAAAAATTTCTCTTGCTTTGTGGTAATTTGGATGTCACTATTATCCCTCATGGTGTGCTTTGTGACAGGGGGTACTGATGTACTTGATGAAGATGTTGATCCCTTAGTTATATAATATCTCATTCATCAAAAAAAAAAAATGAAATTATTTTTTTTTTACTTTATATCTTTATCGACTAATTCATAAGGAATTCGTAGGAAGAGACTTCTAAGGTTAGAGAAAATATATAAAATTGGGGTATAAAGCTTGTCTCTAGTATCATGTGAAATACTTAGTAAAAAAAAAAAAAAATGTTAAAACAACTAGACTATATTTTTTTTTATGGTAAATATGAAAGTATTATTACCAAATAATAATAATAATAGGAAAGTATGAGGATGAGTATGATGACATGGCAAACACAGTATAGTTGAGATGCGATAATCAGCAAAGTTAGGTTGACAAATTAAGTGCCTAATCTCTGCATGTCTGCCACGTAATTCCAATATCTCTTTCTTTTTTTTTTTTTTTTATTTCCTTTATATATATATTCCCTCATTTTTAAAATAAATATTAAATTTTATTTTTATTTTTATTTCATCTCCAGTACAAAATAAAATTACGAGCCTAGTCAAAGAGGAAAAAGAAAAGAATAATTATCTTTTTATCAAAGCGTGAGGAAATTTGCCTTTTTAACTTTCTTATGTTATTGTCGATTTCTGAACCCCTCAAAAAAAAATATATATATATATATATATATATATTGTCCCAGTGAGAGAGGAGGAGTAGGATGGATTGTTGTTATGATTAAAGGGTGCATGATTTTCAATTATTGCAAAGGTCCCTGGGCATGCCATTTGTTGTCTTCCGCACCCCTATTTTCCTTGTATTACTTAATATATATATATATATATATATATATATGTATGTATCTATTTGAGGAGAAAATCTCCAGTACTACCAGATTATGATTAGATAAAATCATATTATAAATTTCGATTAACATGATACATCATATCATAAATATGAAAAAAAAACCAATGTATTGAATAATATTTTTGATTATTAATCGATCAAATCTTTAATTATAATTAAAAATATTTTTTAATTCACCAAAAAAAAAAAAAAAAAACTTGGAGTCAGAGATGCATGCGCATTTTGGTTGAGTTGAGCGTCCTGGATGATGGATGAAAAATTTTTGGAATAAAAATCCTTCACTTTTTCCACTCTCTTGGAACTGAATATATTCCTTTATGCTTTTCAATCCTCTTTTTGTTGTCTTTCTTCATTTTGACTGGTCTTTCCTTTTTAATAAACATATATATATATATATATATATATATATATATATATATTCATAGTACAAATTAAGTGTGAATTTGGATTATATATATATATATATATATTTGAATTTAAGATCCAATTCAATTTGAAAAAATGCAGCATTATTTCGAATTGGTCAATCTTTAGTTGATATTAAAAAAATTAAATGTATTTATAAATTAAATACCATATTTTGAGTCATTTATATATTTAAAAAAATTCAGAAGTAAAAAAAAAGTAACAAATATGTGTGTGTGTGTGTGTGTGTGTGATATTCAAATATTTTCACGGCACACTATCATTGAGCATGCAGAGTAAGTTTACTTATATGATGAACTCAATTCACCATATATATATATATATGCTTTGGAGGAAAGGAAACTTATTAATTCCACTATCTAGAAATGTATATATATGTCATATGAAGATTTCAATTTGATAAAAGTAAATTTTTGTTGGATAGTCATTTTGAGCTTACAATTAATTTTAAATTAAGTTATATCAACTTATTTTCAAGAAAAACTCTGCCAACGTTCATTTATTTAAATTTAAGATATTAATAAAAAATAAAACTCTTTCCAATTAGATTAATGACTTTAAGATATTAATAAAAAAACAACTCTTTCAATTAGATTAATGACTTGTTAGTAACTTTCTACTACTACAACAACATTAATTTCCTCTACCTCTAGTAGTATGTATATATATATATATATATATATATAGAGAGAGAGAGAGAGAGAGAGAGAGAGAGAGAGAGAGAGAGAGAGAGTATGTATTTCATGTAGAGGAGTAAGGTATAAGAGGAGTTTGTAAAAAAAAAGCACTCAATAAGTACAATAATGATTGCAGAAAGCTGTTTAAGTTGAAGAAGACAAGATCTTCCCCATCTCTGCCAAAATCTTTCATCAACTGAATTGATATGACTACCCCTTCTTTTCTTCAATAAATATATATCAACCAAAAAAGTAAAAGCAAAAAAAGTTAAAAGAAATCAAGAAAATCCAACCCCCTAAAAAGATACTACATGCTGCTCCTACTTATACATATATACATCTATACATCTATACATACTATTGGGTGGTGCTTCTTTAATGAGATGAGATGAGTCGTTGTTTTGGTTTGGTAAAAGCTATATTAGTTAAATCAGCGGGGATGGGTGAAATACGAGGGTGTAGGGGTTTGAGCTCCGTCACGATATATATGCTTAAGTTGCACTTTTGAGTGTGCTGCATATACGTTATACTTTTTTTTTTTTTTTTTTTTTTTTTTTTTATAGAGAGAGAAAGAGAAAGGGAGGAAGGAAGGAATTGGGACGTTCTGCTCTGGTTTGAATTTTGAGGCCTTTGGGTAGAGCCTGAAATATGAATATGAATGAATCTGCACGAACAATAATCATTCTCACCATTATTTGTTTAGGTATTCTATAGAATATGGACCCTCCCCCAAAAAAAAAACAAAAAATTTAGGATATGGAGAAGAAGGGTGAGGAGGCAGGGAGTCGTAAGCTTCTCTCTCACAAAAAGAGAGAGGGGGGAAAGGGAGACAACGCTCCAACATTAGCAATCATTAGCAAAACCCCTCATGCTTCTTTTTTTTTTTTTTTTTTTTTCTAATATGCTAACAATCTCACTAACTTAACCCATACCAAAAAATAAAGTTTCATGTTCAAATTTTTATATTCAATTTTAAATTAATCAGAATTCAAAATAATTGTCTGAAGATATTCAGCAGTTTTAAAGTGAAAGATACACTTCATCATCGGATATAGATATAAATAATAGGCATACCATAAAATTTGAATGAAGGAGGAGGAGGAGAATGGGACTTTGAATGTATGAGCAATAATTGTGGGAGTGATTGAATCCTATTTTGTCCTCTCTCTCTCTCGCTCTCTCTAAGTCTCTGCACAGAACGTCCAGTCAAGTAGTAGTATCGGATTCGCCAGAGGAGGAGAGAGTGCCTGGTTGCTGTCTCTCTCTCTCTCTCTCCCTCCCTCCTTCATCATCATTGCTTTGCTTCAGTTCAGTCAAGTCGAGGTATCGCTCGCCATTATTGAGATTGCCGAAGGCAACCATTAACTGATAAACACCACCCAATTGAATTTGCCATTGCAATTACAAATTACAATCGCTGCTCTCCTAGAAATGATGATGAGAGAGCGGAACGGTCCGGACAGGCGTGCCTCAATCATATCCTTTGTCTAAGGTAATCATGAGTGTTTTTTTTTTTTTTTTTTTTTTTTTAAAGGGAAGAGAGAAATAAGGATATCTGTTCATAACTTGATTAATCCATGAAAGGATAAAGGATCTTAAGGCTAATTCAATTGATGACATTTTTGTTTATAATTCAAAAAATTATAAATTTGAGATACATTTTTTAAATTATTTTAAAATTGAAAAAAAAAAAAAAAAAGTGATTATTAAAACTTGTTGATATATAAAATTGTGACGAAACTTTATTATAAAGCAGTAAAACAGAACCTGCAACTTAGCACTGATGGTGAAGTGGCTGGCTCCTGAAGATCCTAATTTTGTATAAAGTTGGTTTTTCACAATAGCATTGTTTTTTAAGACCCAAGTTAAGTACTGATGATCTAACATTGACCTGCATTCCTGATATACTTGAGTGTAGTATTTGAGTTATGTAACCAATACTAATTATAATCAATTTTAATATAATCAGATGTATGTAAAGAGAAAGGGCTACTAATGGTCTTTTACTGACGGCCTTAAAAGAGATGTTAATATCTGATGAGTTTTACTACAGTAATAATAAAACAAATTTTGATTTTAAATGATTTAAGTATAATGTTTTATACAAAAATAAAAAAATAAAAATACTAGGAGCAAATTCATGGAGAAAATAGAGTCAGTGTATGTAATCAACCTTTCCATATAAGGGAAAAAGAAAGTGTCATACAACCAACAGGTAACACCCCATAATTCTTTGGCCCAACGAGGATTCAGATTCAATATTAACCAGAGAGGAAGGGAGGATAGAAGGTGTAGTTCTCAACATGTATTGAGAGCAAACAGAAATTACTCACGCAGCCCTTCTGATATTGATAAAACAAAATTTTCTTTTCCAAGGATTCTAGCATACTAGGAAAAGAAAGCAGATAAACTGTATGTATATTGATGAGTTTCAGCATTTTGTCTAAATCTAATGCAGTAATAGATATAAACTATACTTCACTTGTAGTTGACAGGATGAAATAGAGATCCATGGATGAAGTTGTTTAGTATGCATGCGCCAAAAAAAAAAAAAAGATCATGCAGCAAAGGCTGTATCCATATGCAATTGTTATGTCCATTAATGATTCCTTATACAACATGCAAGCTCCCAATCAGTAAGGCATAAATGTTTTTATGCACTCAAATATTCAGGAAAATGAGGGAATGCTTAAAGTAATAGTTAGGGCATTCTAGCATTTCACAAGTAAACAGGGTACAATAAACCCAGTCAGTTGTTGAAGTAATAAGCACAGAACACAGTATCTACTTGTTCATCAACCATAGGGCATATAAACTTCATGAGATTAAATAGGCAACTAAAACCCCTGACATGTCAATCTCGATGTAAAATACGCAAACCACCAATACAACATAATCTCATCAGTACCATAATCCATCAATTAGAAAGGAAGAATCTTAAGGGAACATTAATATCATTAGATTGCTGCACGAAAACTGGTAATAACAGTTGCCCACAGAAGAAATTTACACCACACTCATGATTAGGTAATGCCATTCTAAAAGAAAAGAGTAATCAATTAGACATTAGGCTACTATTTACATCCTTGGCAACCATAGAGTTATTTAAGATGCACAAGAAGTTACCATGTTGAGCAACAACTTTAGGTTCTCAATAAGGAATTGATATCAAATTTTCTGTCATTCATAGGCATTAATTCAATGTTCTCCTCCTTAATGCAATCTTCTCCTCCTAGGTTCTTGGGAGACTCCATACTCCATATCTAGAGCCCTGGATGAACCACTTCTTCTCCTTGATGATGAAGAAGAGGGTGCAGAAGGCAGATGAAGTCCACCAGAAATGCTGACGGGTGGATTTTCTATCAGTTGAGCAGCATGGGAAGCATCACTTGTTGTGGTAGATAAAGGAACAGGCACAACAGAACTAATTTCTTCAGTTGAAGTTTGATGCTCCAGCTGTGATATAGCAGCATTCCTAGTAACAGAATCCCCATCATCAGTCGATAATAAGTGCGCATCACTTCTTTGCAAAAGATGTTGACTAATGTAGGTTTCAAGGTCCTCAACTAACCTTTCTGTACTATTCAGTTCAGATGAAATGGAAGAAAGAGATGCAGCACTTTCTGATAATACCCTTGAATAAACTCGGGAGTGGAGGCGGCGAAATCTTGCAGCCGATTCATTTGGTAACTCTCGGAGATTGGGGGCGGCGGCAAAAATGAGACTAATATTTGCAGGGTCTTCCTGTGGTAAGTTTCCCATTACACCAATGCTAGTCCTAATTCGCCTTAGTGCTTCTGCAACTGGAATATGGGACACACCCCGGGTAATACGCTGCTGACGGATGCTCTCCACTCGCTGTGCCTTAGGCCTTGGAGGTATTTTCATGCTAGAATCTATTTTTGACTCTCTAATACTGTCCCCATTTCCATAAATTGGAATTACAGTAGAATCAGTCACTTCTCCATCACAAACAGGACATTCTTTAGCGGTTGAATCAACATATGGCAACTTGAAGAAGCAAGCCCAACAAAATAAATGACCGCAACAAGTCAAGATAGGCTCTCTAGCCATGTAAAAGCAAAGATTACAATCAAAGAAGTTGCCGTTCCCAGCACCTTCCTCGGTAGCATTCTTACCCGTATCTGAATCCATCTCCAGTGCCCTGGCCACCAAACAGGTGCTATCCTTTGGGCAACTCGTACCCCTGTTGCTCCAGTCAGCAACAACCCGACCCTCTTCCACATTAGGCATTCTGCCTTCATCATCCACCACACTGACCACCGTTGGGCCAGCTGGAGAGGTATTATTAGTATCTGAGTTGCGAACTTGTCTCCAATTCTGACGCATCCTGGCTCTAAGGGTGACAGCCTCAAGCTGTCGAATTCTCTCCTCTATCCTACCATGGGCGGTTTCTAATTCAGTAAAAAGAGACCCTAATTCTAAACCAACAGGCGTTTCAGCTGGCTCTTGGTTCAAATCAAGATCCATCAGAGTATCATCCACCACCCGATTGTCCCCCATCGCATGTATATTCCGAACAAAAACTCAAGAGTCCACAAAAGAGATTTTTTTTTTTTTTTGAATAAAAAAAAAGAAAATCCCAAAATTAAAACCTAGAATATAAAAGGTAGGGATTTAATCTTTTAGAGGCCAAGGGCTGCAAGGGAGAAACAAAAAAAAAAGGAAAAAAAAAGAGAAGAAATAATTGAATACTTATGCACCCACATTAATAATAACTATGAAAGTGGAAAAGGAAAAACAAATCAAAGGAAATAACAAACATGCATATCTCCATGGCAAACCTGTATTGTATATAATAACAAAAATGGAAGGAGAAAAGGCATGGATCCTTACCTTCATGACGGAAGCGAGTATAAAAATTGCGGATTGACTACATCTGGTTATAGAAAAGCTAAAGTTGTAACCAAAATCAAAAGAGGATTAGGATTGTTAGTGATAAAATAATGAAGAGATAAGGAAAAAAGGTTTACGTTTACAGTCTGGGAAGCCGGAAAGAGAAGAGGAAGGGAACGGAACGGAAGGAAAGGGAAGAAGAGGAGGAGAGGAGCTTACGCACATAAATACATGTGGGGCGCGAAACACTAGAGTTAGAAGAGAGGGATCCCCAGCGTGGGTTTGGGTCCAATTTTTGACCCAGTCTTCATTGGGGTTTTGCTTTTTCACCCTTTTTTTTTTATTGTTTATTTGGGTGATAGATTAGTACTATGTCGGTTTTTTTTTTTTTTTTTTAATATCAAATAATAATAATAATAATAATAATAATACTAATAAAATTTGACTATGAGTGTTAAAATTGTAATCCATTTAAAAAGAAAAATAAATAGAAATTAACTTACAATAATGGAACTAAACAGGGCAATTTCCCTAATCCGAAAATTGTTAAGTTTTTTTTTATTATTAAATTTTAATAGAAATATTTATTTTGACTGAAGATTAGTCGAATTAAGCCCTAAAACGAATTATAACGAAGAGTCATTATTAGTTAATATAAATAATAAATGTAGTAGGTGTTTTTGGAATATAATCAAGCTCAGAAGAGAGTTTTAATCCCACCTTCCTCCTATTGGAGTGAAGATGAGATTCCAGTTAATATGAGTTGTTCAAGTAAGTAATTAATCCAGTAACAACTAATAACACAGATTTAAATTCTTCATGTCCTCGGTGGCATGGCATCCCCATTCCCATTCCCAATCCCAATCCCAAGCCCAGAAACCTGGATTCAATTCCTTGCACTCCCTTTTCCAAACCCCCACAAACTTCCATTCTGATGATTATCAAAGGTCCAACGAACTACCATCACAAAACTAGCAGTAGAAAAACTATACACACTTCCAGAGCTTACATAAAATGAGGAAGGCAGAAGAAGTTGATGCACATTATATTCCAAGAAAAATAGAAATATATTATTACTTATAATATCTCAATACTTCAGAAAACCATTGCATTCTTTGACAAACAATTCATGTCATCTTACCACTATAGGTGGGCTGACCTCCGAACAAAAATGGAGGTAACCAAAATATGCAAAAGCAAAAGCATGTATATCTCTCACGTAACCCCCACTACCACCCCCGGTTGCTTACTAGCTTGGATCTCAAAAAAACAAGTCTCAGAGCTCACAACACCAATGGGGAAAATGTACAATAACCCTCATAAAACTAAACCCCATCTATTTCTAAACGTTTATATGACTTCAACAAACGTAATTACATGAAAGAGCGGTAGCAGAAAACTGTACAGGAGGGAGACCATTATACCAGGCCTGCCGCAAATATCAAATGGATCATCTTCCAGAAGACGCAAAAGATTTTTCCTGCGTCTCCTGCGAGACTGCAGATGGTGCTGTTGATGGAAGTGGACGTGGGAGAGGAAGAGGGGGTCCCGAGTTTGTACGAGGTGCCGGTGCCACTGCTTCTTTTAAGACCTCTTCTTGCGACGGGGCGGCAACTGCTGGTTCTGACTTTGGTGTGTAGCTGAAAGAGAGGTCTCTGTTAGCTGCCAGTGCCAAGAGTTCCTTCTCCTCCAAGCCTTTCGCAGGGCCTAGGCTGCAACAGTCTGCTCCATACTTTGCCAGGGCATCTTTGAATTTCTTAATCTGTAGGATCATCACAAATTGAATCCTTGGAATTATATTCAAGATAGACAAAAGATGTAATTGAAAACTATGCAGCAAAGGTAAGAGTAAGCAGTGTGCTCTGAATAATAGTCACAATCCACGTTTATGTTAGTTCTTGTGCTGTTAAGTGAACATGAAATGGAAGATGAAACTAACCGTAGCATTGGTACAACTAAAGCTGCATACACGCCCATGGGCACCTCTATAGAAGCGAAAGAAGGGTAAAACGTGAACATTAAGAGAATAACACATGGACTTGTGTTCCTCATAGTTCACCTGCAGGAACTGCACATCAGGGTTCATCTCTGCAAGCTGACATATCTGCATAATAGCAAACATAACCCAAAAAATTAGAAGAAACACACACTGAATAGCCGCGGAAATACAGAATGAAATTTAGAACAAAACTGGTAAAAATTTCTGGTTCAGTAAAAAAAAAAAATTAATAAATAGCATGTGCTGAAGGAGGATTTTAGAATGAGATAAGTAAACTAGAACATGGGTTTCACACCTTTGGGTGAACAGCTCTGCAGCCTCCACAACCAGGGGAAAAGAAATCAACAACCATTAGCTTATCCCCAGCGTTTAAAAGGGAATCCACAAGATCTTGGGCGCCTGACACCTCTTTCATGTTAGGTTGAAGGCCCTTCTCCCACCATCTTTGAGCTTTCCCAATTCCAATTCTAATCTGTCCAAAATCAACACAGATGCTGCCATCAGAAAGACTGGGTGCATTAGTAAACACACTGCCGTACATGAAACAAAAGAGTTTCCAAGTTGATACAATCTCCTAGTCACACAAAAATCTAGTATTTATAGCAAAATTAAAGCATATACCCTAAGTCTGAAACTATTACTACCATCAGATATTCTTCAATTAGATTACCCTAGGAATAGATACTTGATTTCTGGAGAAAAATTTCATTTAAATTACATAAACTTTATGATCCAACTCAAAAACAGAAAAGTTAGGGATACCTCTAAACAGGGGAAAACAGAGCAATTTTTTTTTTTCTTCATTAAAAAATAAAATAAAATAAAAAGGAGAGAGAGAGAGAGAGAGAGATGAATTTAGTAAGGAAACCTGAGCGTTCGTAGAAGTGGCAGAAGGAAGAAATCTTGTGTTGGTGTTAGGGTTGGGTCGTGGGTCTCCAAAGAACAATCTGCGACCATAGAAATCAGTAGTTGAGGAAGAAAAGAAGGGATCGGGAGCTGTAGTAGAAAGCTTTAGAGATGGGAACGCCTGTCCGGAGGAAAAAGCAGATACACAGAGAGGAGGATGCAGATGGCGATGGCGTAATAATCCATTATTACAGGGTAATACGAGGACAGAGGACTTGATGACCGATTCTGCCATCCAAGCGACAAAAACAAAGAATTAGAATCTGGTGGCGGTGGCGGTGGCGGTGGCGGTTTCGGTGATGAGTAAGAAATAAGAGAAGGAACTGCGGACGCCGACGATTTCTTATGGATTTCTGGAAAATGAAGGAAAGAGAGGGAGAGGTAGCAGAGGAAGAAAACTTGGGAAGTGGGGAAAGTGAAAGGGATTTTGTGGGAAACAAATATTATACCCTAAAACCGAAAGAATAAAAAAAAGAAGAAGAAAGAAAGTAGATAAAAAAGGGATAAAGGTTATCCAACGGTAGTAACTGCATTTTCAGGGAGAATAGATGTGACAATTTGGATAAATCCATCGTTGGATAAGAAAAATAAATATAGATGTGACAAGGCCGTCGCGGATCAGATTAAAAGAAAAAGAAAAAGAAAAGAAATGGTGGAAAAAGGTGGCACGTAACCCTTAGACAAAGGGTGAAGGTGAACCACGTGGCAATAGAGGTTGATTTTTTCAAACTGAATCCTTTTGGATATCCAAATTTTGAATGCTGTGTGCGCTTCCACCTGTTGCTCCCAACACTTTTGTTTCATTGCCCTTATATAATCAATCAATCCCTCCTGGACCCCCCACCCTAATTATTTCCCTCTTTCCAGCAATTAATTTAAATTTATTCCATTTGTATCCATGAAAAAAAATTAATTAAAATACATAAATATAAAAACTTAATTAAAAAAAAAAAACTTCAAATTTTGCTTGAATTCATTTGGCATTTGACAGAATACAATAATAATACATGTGCAAATTCCCCACCACTAGTATGTATGATGAACATCCAATATGAATTTTATCACTATTCTATCTATATATTTGGAGCTCTAAGGTCAGTGCTTTGTCTATGGTGGGATTTGAAGTTTGAACAGCTAATTTGGAATGCATTTTCATGTGAACTTCAAGACATGATCCCAAAAAAGGCAGGCAGGTAAAAGTATATCTCTCCTCCTCTTTCTGCAGAACAACTCAGTTAGCTTTAGCAGCAGCTCCAGGATTTCGGCCAAACTGAATGATCATAGGCTTGCCTTTGAACACATATCCATTAACCAGATTCTGCAGTGAATTGTTTTCAACTTAGCTTTCAGGGTATGTACAAAGAAGAAATTAATTTATGCATCAAATCAGGAAAAAAAAAAAAGAAAAAGAAGAAAGGACTGTATTTTGCTACCACACAAAGTAGTGTGGCTTCAAGGATTGAACAATTATTGATACTGCCCAACCAAAGCTCTGAGGTATGAAAAATTCCACATCCAAAAGCAATCTATTCCTTTTTGTACTGTAATGGTGATGGAGGAGGCACACAAGTATTTCTGGTTCTTAAGAGGCCATTTTACATGAAGTGTCCATAAATGCCAATTCACTAAAGATGAATGAAGAATAGTCATTTCAACCCAACCTACAAATATCTACATCAATTTTAATGGATAACAAGTTATTGATACTACCTGTGTCCCAAATTCTTGTCAATGTCAATTTTTGACATTGTTGAAATTTATAGAAATATAAAATAAAATAAAATAACTAAGACATCCTCAAAAGAATATTAATAATTTATTGAAAATGTATGAGGTTATAGATTAAATAAGGGTAGCTTTTTACACACAAAAAAAAAAATATATTAATTTAGAGATTGAGAAGTATTATTTGTGGGGAGATTAATATTCTCCACAAACTAAAGTAGCAAAACACCATTTTAAATAATCAAATATATAGTATGACTGCAGAACTCAAAAGAGATTGAAATCAAATATAAAGAGCGAGCTAAGATTGAAGCGTACCAGAGCATCCTGAGCAAGTTCAATTGATGGGAAGGTAATAAAAGCTTGGCCTCTCATTCTTCCTTCCTGGAAGTATAAAGATCCAATTATTAAGGGTAATATATTGTGTTAGCAGAAGACAATACATTATATGAAACAGTTCGTACAAACTCTGCTTTGATAGAAATCAAATAAACAATTTACTATTCATCCCAATGATTTTTCAAAGCATAAAACAAGTAACAAAAAAGAGAATCATTTCCACAATTTGTCGACCATAAGAATATTAAACATTTCGTTGAACATTTTACTGTCGTGAAAATATTATTTACATTTATTGAACATATAAATTTTTCATACTCGAGCCAAACTCTGCCCAGTAAACTGCAGAAAAGGGCCCACAATTCAGATTTGACCCAAAAGAGTAAATGAAAGTTGGTTTTCATCAAGATATAGTCACCTGCATTAACTTCACATTTAGGCTGGTTTTAGCTGCCTCGTTGCTACCAAATAATGAACCTATAAAATGTCAAAAGAAAGGAGAAAGGAGAAAGGAGGATTAAGAAAGAGTCAAACTGAACCCTCATAACAACATAGATGATTATCAGCAGGATATGAAACATAGCATCACAGTTATGAACTTACCAAATATAAAGTAGAAGTCGTCAGCCACCACATCTTTTGCTAAATTTTTAATGTACAATACAGGAGAAGGATTTCCAGCTGAATAATTCTGCAGTAATAAAATATAAGAAAAGAGAAAAATAAAAAACATCACGGCTTAGAAACAAATTGTTAGTAGCACAGAATTTCATCATTTAAAAGGCTTTGGGACTATCAGGGAGAAACACGTTGAAAAACAATGGTTGTTACCAAAAAACCAAATTTAACTACATCCTACCAAGAAGGTCCATTCATGGATAAATGGAGGCAACCCATGATGAATATGTAACTATCTTTAATAAATTAAACTACTTCCAACAGCATTCTTGACTAACAAAAAAGAAACTTCCAATAAAAAGTAATTCAAAGACCTTGAACATGGGCAGGGATAAGATTTCCTCTGGCGGAAGTTTTCCACCCTTTAATTCTTCAATAGTAGCAAAAGTTTTGTCTTCTAAAATCTCCCTGTCGCTCTCAAGTTGTTCATTCTCAGTGCTATCTGTTGGCTCATTCTGAATCTGTTTAGGTGCTATTTTGATCTGCTTTGACATGAGTGAGACGTAAGAAATCTTCTGGAAGAACAAATTCATGTAACAAGTAGCACTACAGAGGAAATTCCATTACCTGTAGCACAGGATTTTTCTTTTTAATTAATGGGATTTCTCTTGGCAGTAAAGCAGCTGGTTTCAATCCAACAGCTTCATGAGCCATATCCTTGTCAACTGCAGGGCCCACAATAGCATCTTTCTTCATACGCTTCGCTTTTGGCCTACCCAGCATTGAAGCCTCCTGAAACATTAGAAAAAACCATATATGCCTCTACTCAAAAGATTTTACTTCCATCTACAAAGGAAAATAGAGTAGCAGGTATATCACAAGGGACTGGGCTTCTGTTCAGACTCTAAATCTTCATAAGCAAGGCTTTGTGACGACAATAAGTCTCAACTAAGATCCCAAATCCAGAACGATCTTCCTTGAGTAGATGTTTCGATGCAAATTAAACAGAGAAAATTTAAGTAGAATATGGAACAAACACATGTAAATTATTGTGGGTCCAGATATACCCCTTAGCAGCAGAGACATGAATCATAGCTTTCCTTTTAATCCATTTTCAGACAATGCTACCTTAAATAAAAGAGTTCATCAGATGTTACTTCTCCTAATAATATACATTTCTGCAAGATAAGCAAGTAAAATAAACACATCAAATAATTGTAAAACTCCAGCATTTGACTGGCAGGATTCATTTGGAATTTTAAAATGACTTGGTAGAGATTTATCCGAACTTCTGCTAGAAATCGAACCATTATTATCAACTTCTTAGAGGGCCAATGGAGAGACTCCTACTGCACTGGATGCTACATTCTAGTAACACTAAGTGATCCCTAGCCTCAGGCTTCAAGGGATTGAGAAGGTAATAGAGATGGAAAGCTATAATTCAAACTAAACACTTGTGCTTCAAGTGAAATATTCAGTGGGCTATGAAAATACTCCTTTTATATTGATTGGTATTACTGTCTGTCTCCAAGTTAATAGACATGCAAAATAGAATCATTTGCAGCACAAAAAGAAATTACCTCATCTGAAGACTCCATTTCTGACTCACTACTAGAATCTCCTGTACCAGTTACTAAAGGAGGAGGAGGCATAGGGGGTGGTGGAATAGGAGGAGGAGCAGGCACTGAAGTTGGAAGAGGCGGAGTAGGAAGTGCCGCTCTAAATGGAGCTGGAATATTCATTTTGTTCATCAAATGCAAAACCTACAGTATATATAAATTCATTAAAACTACATAAGTTTAATTTGGTCCAAGATTGTCTTCCATACCATACCAAGGGTAACACAAAGCGGAACAGAAGGAAAAAGACCTGCGTATAGAAGCGAGGAACAGCAATAAGAGCATTTACAATGTTTGTCAGGATATTCCCATCAGGTAAGGGGTACGCATACCTACAAATGACATGCAGTAGTCAATAAAAAAAGAAAAAAAAAAGTTTGAAGGATCATCATATATTAAAAGGGGACAGAATAGAATTTGAAGGCATACTCAAGGTTGGGGGGAAATGGATAGTCAACACCAAGTCTTTCAGCAATAGGTTCACGAGCAATGTAGGAGCCAAGTCTTGATTTTTCATCGATAGTAACTTTAGTGAAAGAGGATAAATCATTTTCAGTTCGATTTTCCTTGTCTTGGGATTTTCTGTTTTCAACTTGTTTGGTAGCCGGCTGTACAGACAAGACTTTACCCAGAAAGCGCAATCTGACAAAGGGAGATAGATAGATACACACACACATTTTTGGGGGAAACAATTCAAAAGAAAGTGATTTGAGGGACGAAAATTCCGAATGAATTATGTTCATGAAGCGAAGATTCCATGAATTTAAAATACCCATTCAAATGCTGCTGTGCCCGAGCTGCTGAAGCCTGGTTCTTGAAATCCACGAATGCACAGTTCCTGACTCTATTTCGTGTTTTTAGAAAAATGGAATAATAAGGAAAAGGCGAAAAAAGAGCAAAGAAATAGGGGGAATCATAAATAATAACCTGGAATGAGAGCAGGGTCGTACAGTAGAGGCGCCGTAGTGAGATAAGAGGCGAGAGAGCGTATCGAGAGGAATAGCTTCAGGAAGATGACGAATCAAAAGTGTAGCTTCTTCTCTGAAGTCCGATAATCCGCCCATCACCGTCGTCGACGGCTGAGGCTGCGATTCCATTGCCTCCGGCCAGATCGATTAGAATACTTCTTCTGTCCAAACTTACACACCTTAAGCAGAACTCACTTGGTAAGTTGTGAAAAGCTGTGAACTTCGACAGTTCCCTGAACAGGGATAATTTCTTTGGTGTTCGGTTAGCAGAAAGAATTTATCAACATTATTAAATCAGGGTATTTAATAATTTTAAATTAAAAAATTTAAATAGATAATTACAAAATTCGCGTTTTGATTCTTTTAAGCTAATAAATTTGTAAAAAGATATATATATATATTTTTTAAATATCATCTAAATTCGTACATTTTTTTTTAGACTAAAAAGTTATTTATATTTAAAAAATAATAATAATAATCTAAATACACAATTAAATAAAAATATATATATTAAAATGGATTGTTCCCACCAATTCCTTATTTATTTATTTTTGTAAAAAAAATAAAATTAGACATAGTTTAAAATTTACACATTTGATTTTAATTTGTTAAAATTATATTAAATTAAAAGAATTGATAAACTTTTTTTTTCCTAAAAAAAAAAAATGTTTGTATATATGATTGTGAATATCTGTGAACAACTTTACCATTAAACTATACATAATAAGCGATAACAAAGACATATACAGACCAACTAAAACTTTAATACAATTATACCAATCAGTAATTAATGTTGCAAAGTTTTAGGATAGGATTATCTAACATCACGTGTTTAGACCAATAAGACCTATACTTACTAATTGCAAGGTCCAACCATGGTTTATAGTTTCCGTTGTAATGTACAACTGCTGCATTTTTTATTTCCGTTTGGTTAAGAGCAGGATCATAGCCAAGCCCCAATACATGCCAGCTCCTCTCTAAGGGATAGGTCAAGTTGTAAAAGGTTATCAACCCTGGTGGCAGCGTTCCAAGCTTCCAAAGTGTTCTGTCTTCATTCTGCAACAACACACACATTTATATAAAATAATGAATTAGATCTTTTAAAACTATTTCTAATACAAATCCCAGGCAATAATGGAACTAATTCTAGAGTGTGTTTTCTGCTGCAAATCTTCCCTAGAAGTATACTGTTAAAACTCCCAAGCATGTTATTCAGCCATGGAAGAAACCATCTTTGTAGGATTGATAAGCATATTATAGCTCCAGGAAAGTTAAAGAGGAAAACCAACAGAACCCCGATGCTTCAAATGTAATACCACGTGTGTAAAATGAACAAGTGAATAAATAAATAAACAAAAATTCCATCAAAGGCTCACATCAGGAGTCAAAAGACTACAAAGATGCATCCCCTCAGCCTAGACTTTCCTTTTTCTTTTCTTCTTCTGTATTATGTAATCCATAACTTCCATGGCTCACACATTGAGTATTTTTCCCCGCAAAGAATTAACAACTTGCTTTTCTTTCTTTCTAAAGAGGAAGAGCTTTCTAATTTTAGTTGAATGTTTCTAATAATGGTGTAAACAATTGAACTTTTGGATGAGAAACAAGAATGACTTGAGAAATTTTAAGGACCAAAAAAAAAAAAAAAAAAAAAGAAGAAGAATAAAACTGAAAACCTTACCTTATTTTGCCAATAATGATATATCCCTGTGATGTTGCGCTTCCTCCATTCCTTCAAATCAAACATATTCATGCCAAATGCCCAACCACAAGCACCAGGATCAAAATTCTCAGATATCAAAGGATTAGAGAAGTTTAGATATTTATCAAATCTATGAAAACTCTCCTTGCAGGTCTCAACAGCACCATTTACCATCCCTTGCAAATCAACAGACCAAAGAGGTGTCAGATCCTTCTGAACTACAATATCGTCATCCAGAAACAGAATCTTGTCCAGCTTAGGGTAAACCTCAGGAAGATAAAATCGTAGATGATTTAACATGGACAAGTATTTTGGATTTCTATACTTGAGGTTGTCAGTGCCAGCAATGAGAGTAGAGGCTTGGTGAGCCTTAAAGTAGTACTCTATCATTCTAGAAGATTCAAGCTGGCGTAAAACAGGGCAGTAAGAAGAATTGAGCCATGTAAAATCATCTACATTCTCAACCTTGACTGCTGCATTAGCAGGCGGGTTGACCAAAAACCACATTTTCATAGCTGCAAAGTTTAGTTTATCTGTGACTATATGGAATACATGCTTTTCAGGCTCATTTGCATGCAGAACTGTTGAATTTACGACAACAGATGCTGCAAGCACATTATCTGAAAATATGGCATAATGGTATAGAGAAGGATCTTCAAGTTTTTCTTTATTAGGGAACTCTCTATCTTCATAACCATGTAAGAAATAATCAGTTGCTAGAAGTAAAGGAACACAATGCAAAGGCTTGGGCACTGTTTTTGCAGCCAGCTGTATTAAGAATGCACTTTTCTTCTTCAGCATATTAACAGTATCTTCAGTTGACTGGAGCATGGCCCTTAATTTTCTTGCTATTGTTAAACAATCATATAGTTGAACCTTTGCTGAAGATAGAGTATGGCCCATTTGCTTTGCTTGATCAAGTGCTCTGGTGAACAGAAAGACAGATTTTTGTCAATACTGATGGTCATCAGAATATATAAACAAACTGAAAGAGTAAATATAGCAAACCTTGGATGAAGTTCAGTATCTGAAGTTGCTTCACCAATTGCGAGTTGACTTTCACGAGAGTGTTTAAGAAGAGAATCATAAAGTAAAGTTTCATTTTTAGCTTTTGCAATCGTTGCATAAGCTCTTGCCATTATGATCTGATCACGCATTAGTTTCAATGTAGAGTCAGAATTAGGATTCTCGTACTCTTTCCTCCATATACCATATTTACCATGGACTGTGGTGTCAAGTTCTCTTGCTCGTTCAATGGCTGCTTCTTGCATTTGGTTGTCAATCTCTGTGCTTTGCTGGATAAACTCAGCAGTCCGTCTTTCCCTCCTTTCTTGACGTAATGCCTAAACAATGAGAAATAAACATCAGTGTCAAACCAGATAATAAAATAAGCAAAATTGACACAAAGAACATGATAGGCAATTTAAGTGTCACCTGGCGTTTAAGTTTCAAAGGATGGACTGGAGAGTTGAGTTGATATGGTATCTCTCTCCAATTTTGAGGCTCTTCATTATGAGACTCAGTTTTGTTAAACCGTCTCTCATCTAGAAGTGGCCTTTCTGTTGCCTGAATGAATAGAGTAGTTAAACATATGACTGTAACATTTGAGGTTTGCATTTCAGCCTCATTAGAGTTGGCATTGGCATACCTGTAAACTTAGGTCTTTATCATTTGGGTATCTCCAAACCCAGGAAGAGGATAAGTCTCTTGACTTCACAGTTCTAATTCGAACAGCTCCAGAAGGATCACTATATGTCACAATAATATCAATATCCTGCACCACATTGCAGAATATATCACCATTACAATCTTGCTTATAATAATGAAAAGGAAAAAACAATGGAGCACCTTTTCCTTTCGATAAGTAGCAGAATTTACTTGAGCTTCCTTCTGCAATGCCACAAAATCTCCATGTTAATGCAGATCAAAGAATTGATAGGTCAAGATAGACAGTGGGCTAGGAATTTTGATATTTTGTTAGTAGTAACACCAATTTCCAAGATGTCTAATGGATACAGGTTTGGAATGTCAAATAGCTTCAAAGAAGTAAACAGCAGAAAAGCTACTCAGGCATGAATATCATTTTTAAGAACTACTACTAATTAATGATTCTAATCACATTGATCTGGGAGTAGGCATGTGGGCTTTCCCTTAAAGCAGATAGGAGCAAAATACCTGAAACCTTAAAACCTTTCAAGCTAAGCTCTGAACTCTTACATCGGTATTGTTAGGAGGGAAAGATGAAATGGGAAAGAAATTTAAGAACATATAATCTCAAGTTGTACGCAGAAAAACTCGCAAAATGGGAACTCTTTCTTTTCCAACTAACTACACTACAATTGAGGGTAAAATGCAAAAAGGAAAAATGTACATATATACTTGACAAATTAAAACAATCACAATTAAGTAAATCCAAATTCTCACATACTTGTATGCAGAAAAAACTCACAAAAAGGGAACTCTTTCTTTTCCAACTAACTGCATTAAAATTGACGGTAAAATGCAAAAAGGAAAAAAGATAAAATATATATATATATATATATATATATATATTTGACAAACCAAAACAATCACAATAAAGTAAATCCAAGTTCTCACAGATCAGAAGCAGTAAATAATAGGGAAATCAAGAGTACCTCTCTATCAACACATTGTGGACAATCATACGGGCCCAATGGTCGTTTTAGCTCATTTTGGCTGAGGATCAGAAATTTAAAATTTAAAAAAAAAAAGAAAAAGAAATGGCCAGCCGTAATCATTATACCACAGTGTCACTCAAAACTCAAAAGTAGCAGCATTTGCATTTTATGATTAAATACTTGAGAAAAAGAATACCAAACTACCAAAAGAGATGTGAAGGATAACTGCTCTTACTTAGAAAAGATATCTGATCTACCTGCTCTTGCCAAAGTAGTATACATCATGAGCTGCCAAAAAAAAAAACTCAGCAGGAGTATCAGTAAATATAATTACGCATCAGGGAAGAGCGAAAAACAAAAGTATAAGATAAGTAACAGAAAACAATGCCGAATCGAAATATTAACTTATGAATAAAACAAACATTATCTTCCGAGATATTAGCAGTAGCCAAAATAAATCAACTGGAATGGCAATGGTAAAGGAAGATATATCCGAACACATTATATAGATCTAATTTGATTTTTTTTTTTAAAAAAAAAAAAAAGTGAATTGGAAATTGTAGTTGCAGATGGAATGGAGTGAAGATCATTGGGGGGTGTTCTAATTAAGAACATTACCAGAAATAGGGATGTGATTAACGGAGATGCCGACATCATCAACAGGCTTTGGCTCTGACGGCGACGATGGCGAGTAGGACTACGTAGAGTTTGCACCGCCGGCTGGTCACCGACGGAACCACGATTCATCGTGCCAATTTCACTAAATTAAACTAAACTCGTTCCCAAGGGAAGTGATCTTACGCCCAAAAGCGTCACGGTAATCCTGTGTCTAACCAGTCTTTAGACTGCCATGCCTGAGTCTTTTTTTTTTTTTTTCCCTCATCGGCTTTCATTTAGTAAAATAAATTTCACGGTATTTATTTTCACTTAATTTTTGGATTATTGTATATATACAGTAAAATTGCTGAATTCACGGTTTTTTTTTATTATTTTTTTTATTATTAAATTCGTAAGAAAAATTGGTCAAGTCTCTATTTCATAAGTTTTTATCAATTTGATTTTTTTTAAGCTGGAAAGTTTTTTGTCTCAATTTCTTTATTATTTTTTTTTTTGTATTTGGTTATAAATATTTCATTTTAAACAATTTATTTTTTTAAAATTTTTTTTAATTTTCTAAAATTGATCATTTCAAACAAAATTAACATATTCAATCTTTTTTAATACTAATAATTATATAGTTCTTTTTTGTGATTTCATATATTGATAATTATATTTTTTTTTTTTATCATTTTACATATTTCTCAAAGCAATTATTATAATATAAAAATATTTATTTTATTAAATTTTAAATTCAAGATATCTATGACAAGACATGAAATGACAAAAATGCCCTCCAACAAATGATCAGGTGTTGACACACCTTGCTCAAAAAAGGGGGACTGCGAATATCAAGAACGTACATACATACACCCCTTACCTCCCAACAAGATGAAAAAACAAAAGCTCAATCACCATAACCATTGTCAAGCAAGAACATTACTAAAATCACTTTAATATACAAAATATAAATGAATATTTTTTCTACACAAATTTCTTTAGCAATTGCGCATTTCCTAATCATATTAACAAACAAACTGGTACGAGATTCATCTTCAAAAATTCTCATCCCAACAAGTCTTAAAAAGCTACATCAGTAACAAGATCTTCATCAACTGCAACCCTCTTCTTACCAACAGTGACATCCTGCAGAAGATGGATGGTTTCTCTCAGGCATAACAAATGTATGTATGTATGTATGCCAGGCAGTCCCTCTTTCTTTCTTTCATTCTACTACTCGAGAATTATTCTACACGCGTTGTGGGAGTGGATACGATGGATGCCCTCCATTTCTTGTATGAAGAGGAGAGCGATGGTGTAAAGGCTGTTGTTGATGACCATATCGATGATGATTTGTATGTCGTGTAGAATTCATCCTTGGTTCTTTTGGTCTTTCATTAGCAGACTCGACGCGCTCCAGTGTGTCCACGACTTCTTTCATTGATGGTCTTGTTTTAGGTTCAGGTCCAAGACATGTCAAAGCAAGCTGAGCTATTTGAACAGCAGATTTTGATGGATATTTGCCTTCCAGCCTCATATCCATTATGTTCTTTAACTTTCTTCTATCAGATAGATGAGGCTTTATCCAATCAACCAAGTTATGCTGACCAGAAGGCCGATTTGTATCTAATGCTCGCAAACCAGTTAACATTTCTACCAACACAACGCCAAAGCCATACACATCGCTCTTCACATACAAGTGCCCTGTTTTACCAGAATTACCAGAATTACACCCTTATATTGCACACATTGCCAAATTACTCAAAAGAAAAACTTGCATCACAGCAGCAGAACGCAGTAAATATTATTACCTGTTGCAACATACTCAGGAGCAGCATAGCCATATGTTCCCATAACTCGTGTGGTGACATGCGATTGACTAGCGGTTGGTCCAATCTTTGCCAATCCAAAATCTGATATCCTCGCATTGTATGACTGAACATAAAAACATTTCCCAACTATAAGTAGAGTGTACACTTTCCTATACAAATTAAAAAACAAAACAGACTATACGAAATGGTCGGAGAACCAAAAAACATGTACTAAATTATACACTTACACCATCAAGCAATATGTTTGATGCCTTGAAATCTCTATAAATTACTTGTCTCTCTGATGCATGCAGGAATGCCAGACCTCGAGCTGCTCCAATTAAAATCCTAAGCCTTATGTGCCATGGAAGTGGCTGAACAGTAGAGCCCCCTACAAACAGTAAAGAGAAACACAAGCATTTTAGGTGAATGGGATATAACCTCAACAATTGATGGTAAACTACACATATGTCTAATATTCATCATCTTACTTCCAAAAAGGTGGTTCTCCAAGCTACCCTTTTGCATAAATTCATAAACAAGGAGTAACTCTTTTTCTTCCCAGCAGTATCCCAAGAGCTTGACAAGGTTAGGGTGAGAAAGCCTTCCAAGGAAGTTCACTTCTGACTGCAAAAATGAAACATGGAATTAAGGCCTTTAGATTGACATGTACTCTAAAAACGATTAAGATGATAGAGATGAATTAAATTTAATCGCTTAACGGTATTAATCCTCCCCTTCTAGAAAGGGAAATTCAACAGGGACATTAAATTAATTGGTTTTGAGTCTTTTCTCAGCCATTAATATCCAAAATTTCAAGGAAATAAGCAACAACAGTATTGATCAATAACAGTCAAGAAATGGAAAAATAATAATAATCTGCCAAAGCAAGTAGGTTGATTTTACCTGCCACTCCTCAAAGCCTTGCATACTTTCAGAATTCAATTTCTTGACTGCAATTACAGATCCACTACCACCTCTTGAGGAAGACTTTTCATCAAGCCAACCTTTGTATACTTTTCCAAATCCACCTTCTCCAAGAACAGTATCACCTCTAAAATTTCTTGTTGCAGCCTTGAGTTCTGAAAATGAGAAAATCCTTAAATTGGGATGGGGCAAAATCTGGCCATTTGGGTATGAATCCTCACTCCCACTTGCTGCAGAGAATCGGCTGTTCCCCGAAGTAGTACTTCCCCCTGAAGATGTTGTATTACTTGTTGTCTGGGATATAACTGCGACAGAAACAAAATGCTTGATCTCTAAACAACTTTTTAACAAACCTTAATAATACTTTCAATAATTGAATCATGTTTCAATTGTACCAAATGAATGACCCGGAAAGTTGACTTTGAAAAGACAAGTTTTCATGCGATGGATGGAACAGAAAGCGGATTGTAATAATGAAACATATGACGTCAGCAGAAATTAAGGAACGGAAAAACAGAGAAACAGATGAAGAAGAAGAAGAGAAGAAAAAAGTTACCGGAACTCAAATGACCGGTAGTGCTCAAGCTTTGATTATCGGTAGAAGAACTCCAGCAAACTCCCATACCGGACGACCCTTATACTAAAATTAGTAGTACCTCTTGTGATTATACGATTCCAAGCAGAAAAATCTTCCCTTTACTGGAAAGAATTAAAAAAACAAATGGGCAAAAAAAGGAAAGCAGTAATCTTTCTACACGGCTTAATCAATTCAGCTCGAATCTGAATCTCATCACATCCCTCCAGTATCTGATCAAAAAACAAAAAAAAAAAAAAAAAAAAGATTCTTGAGCTCGTATTATCCTTGTTCTTGTCTTCTGAGTAACTCGCCAGAACAAATGTCCTTTTCTCTGTCAATCCAGCAACAAAAATAAAAAGGTCGAAATGATACAAAAAAGGAAACGCCACTCACCACCACCACAACTGATTATGGGTTGTTAATGGTTACTGGAGAAGAAGGGAAAAAAAAAAAGAAAGAGAGGGAATTCAAGAAGTAGAGAATACATGTACATGAATCTGCTGAGAAGACTCTTATAACTTAAAATACTCTTGCAAGGGGTAGGGTAGCATGGGGAGGAGGGGAAGACCAAGTCGTGTGTGCATTTATTTATTTTAGCAATTTTGCGAAATGCGTAGTTGTAGGAGTTTTTGCGTTTGGAGTACTGATGATTAAGACAAATCTTAGTCAAAGTCACAAATAAGGGTGTGCTGTGTGTGGGGATGTGTCCCTGAAAATACTTGCTTAGAAAATTAGAGCACGGTCAATGCTCCCCCAATTTCTTGTTCCTTTTCAATTTTTCAAAGACGAAGAAAAATATGCAAATCTTTATTGGTTGTTTCCCATTGATCCCTTTCCTTTTATTTTATTTTTTAAGATTTAGCTGATATTGTAAGTCATTATTTTTATTAATTTAAATTATATAAATAAAATTTAACTCTTATTTAAAAAAAAAAAATTATATATATTCCGCTTAATTTAAAAATGTTATATATATTCTGGTACAATAATTTGACCTTTTCATTAGCTTCTTTTATTATTTTTGTTTTTTCATTCTTAACTGGAAAGGTCCGTCCTTGAAATATATTTGGATCTTCATAATTATTACTTCTAGTGTTGTCAATACTCTTTGTTGGGGAAGTAAATGACAAAGAAAAAGGGCCTTTGGACTGCTTCAAAAGGGGAAAAAAAGGAAATATAACTACTCTTGCTAGTTTTGGAAATTATTCGGAATTCCTGCTTTCCTTTTAATTCTAAATGTTATGTATATATATATATATATATATATATATATATAAAACCTCAGTTTTCGTGAAATTTTATTAAACAAAAATATTATACAGTTGAATGATTAAAATTATTCACGTTATTAGAACAAAGCATTAATCTAAAAAAAAAATCAACCTAAAAATTTTAAGTGGGTCAGAAATCACTAACCATAAAATTAAAAAAAAAAAAAAACACAACGGATATCTTATCTAAATCTTCAATATTCCAACTACCAAACACCAAACTCAACTGCATTGAGTGTTCGATTTCACCTTCTTCCTTTAACAACAACCTAATCCATCTTGGGTGTATCAAAAATTTCATAAGATGTCTAAAAGAAGAAAAAAAAGGAACAAATAGCTCATATCTAAACGACCGATTTGACAAATTTTTCTTTTCAATGAATAATAAAAAAAAAAAACTGATATCTGTATTTGAGAAGTGAAAGGAAGTAAGAAAATTAAAGAAGTAGACAAAATAGACTAAAACAACAACAACAACAAAACCAAGAATGAAAGAAACACCAAAGAAGTAGGGGAAAAAAAAACAAGAAAATCACAAATTAAAAAGTAAAAAAATAGAGAAAAACAATATAAAAGGTTGATTTTCGGTCAAGACATAGCTCTTAGCCGGAGCTAAAAACTCTCCCTTGGCCGAGAGAGAAGAGGAAGCTGGAGAGTGGCGGTTGGAGAATAGAGGAGGGGAAAGTTAGGATTTGAGAGAGAGAGAAGTTAACTCATATAAAAAATTTCGACTTAACATAATAGAAAAATAATAGCAAATCACGAGTTTAATATTTTTCATTAGAATTAGGGTGTGAAGTCTTACTTTGAATAAAATTTTAATTCTATAAACACAACTTAGATGAAATTCTCTACTTCAAATAATTTAATCTGAAATTTATATATATGGAAAACAATGTTCTTATATATATATATATATATATATATTATACATTTAGTACCGAACTGAATAGTCGACATTTTTGAGCTGGAAATATAAAACAATATGCTCCAAAGATAGAATTGTATGTAACTTCCATTACCATCAAATGCGATCACTTCATTCTATTTTGGTTACTATATATGAGCTGTATTTTTGTTACAACAACTTTCCTTTTATCTTTTATCCAAGATTGAGAATACTTGAATGAACAAATTACTTTTGCTATATTATATATATATATATATATATATATATATATATATATATATTAGTCACACATGATATATCTTACAAAATTAAAATATATTAAAAATTACAATAAAAGAAAACTTTATGATCTATTTAGTTCTTAAATTAATTTCCTTAAATTTGTTAGCTTAATTTTTTTTTTTTTTTTTTTTTTTTTACTAATTTTATCCATAAATTATGTATAATTTTTTTTGTTTGGTCCTTTGAAGATTTTTCATCATGTTTTAAGATTTTTTAATGAAAAACATGAAGGGCGAAGAAGAATATTTACATAAAATTTTTGACTCCTAATTTAATATGTTTTTAAATATACTATTATAAATAGAAATTAAATTTAAATTAACGAAATAATGATTTTAGATATTAAATTCTATAATGAAAGACCGCGTTTGGGAAAACTATCAAATCCTTTTTATTTTTTTTAGGCTGGAAATTAATAAAGTTATTGCGGCTTTCCCCAAATGGGTGACAGATGTAAAATGAAGAAAATGGAAAATGTCAATTATCTGTTTAAAGAAACCACGTGGTTGAGAAATTAAACTCGGATTGACTGCCATAATTATTTCCACATTCAGCATTTTTTATTAAATAAAAAATAATACTATTAAGAACGAAAAAATATATATCACTTTTTAAAAAATGTTATATTTGTCTTATATAATTAACTTTTAGAATAAAATGAAGTAATAATTTATAAAACTATTGATTAGTTTTAAATAATTTATAAATATTATACGATGTTACCAACACATATAATTTAACTATTTAAAGTTATTTTTAATGTACTAAAAAAATATTTAAATTATATTATTGAAATTGTTGAGATTTACACTCAGAAAGAGGAAAAAATCCTAAAATTTTCCTCTCCATACCCAAGTTTCTCACCAGCCAAGGGAGAGCTTAAAAGCTCTGTGGCTTAGCTCTCCCTTGGCCGGAGATCGATCTTCTCCTTCAATTTTTTACTGTTTTCTTTCTTTTCTTTTCTTTGTTTTTCTTAGGTTTTTTTTTTTCTTCGTTTTTTCTACTTTACTTCTTTAATTTTTTTTACTATCTTTCACATCTCTAATGCTTAGTTCTCTATTGATATCTAGATATCAATATTTTTTTCTTCGTTTGGAAGAAAAATTTGTTAAACCCGATCGTTTTGATTTGGGCCTTTTTTCATTTCTTGTCTTTTTTTCAAGCATCCTATTAAATTTTTGATACGCATTCATGACTGGCAATCTAAAGGACGAATATTTAGATATGATGTTTTCTTTAATTTTCTATGTACTATTGTTTTTAATGTTCCTTTTTTTCCAACTCACCTAAATTTTTTAGATTGAGTTTTTCCCCTCCACTTAGTTTTAAGTTGGTGTTTTGTTCTATTATTATAAATGATTAAATTTGTGTAATATTTTTTTCTTTTTAATGAAATTCCACTTACCAAAAATATATATATATATATTTGAATTGAGGATAAACATTCAAATGTATACTTACATTTTTATATAGTTAAAATGTGGCATGGGACTTGACAAATATTTCCTTTTATGAAGAAGTTGAGGTATCAAAAAAAAAAAAAAAAAAAAAGTTAGTGTGAATTCAAAGTTTGAAACACACTGAAATTTCTCGATTTCATTCTCAATATGGTCCGTCTGAAAATAATAAATTAAAATCGTAATAGTTGTTGTTTATAATTTATTTATAATTTTTTAGAATGCGCTGCTGCGCGTTGACCGAAACCTAAAGGCTTTTCTTGGCCGGAAAGAAAAGGGTAGTGGTCGGAGATTCATGGATGGTGGAAAACGATAGAACAACCAAATCGAGCCGCGTAAGATAGGAGAAGTACAACTTTTTTTTTTTTAAAAAAATTTAGAATATCTCAAAATATGATAAAATATTTAAATGAAAATTCAATCTTTATATTAAAAAAATTACAATTTCGCAAAAAAAAAAAAAAAAAGTTGTGATATATTGTCTCGCATATATGATAATAGAACTAATTATTTATTATTAACCAATATCAAATAGTTGATTATGAGTGTCACTAGACTCGGATAGTGAGAGATATCTCTTATAGTATTGCAAGAAAATCGAATGGTATAGCAAAAAAAAAAAAAAATTCAGACACATATATATATATATATATATATATATTACTTGTAAAAAATGACCTAATATTTAAAAATAAATAATAATTACCTAAACTAAAAAAAGAAAGAGTTTACTTCTTGCGATCCAAATACACCCTAAGTAAACAACCATGAGGTTGATTACTCATGATGATGGGATGGATTGTTAATATTTTATTACATATTCATAATTATATATAAGATTTTAGTATAATAAATAAGTAAAGTATGATTAGTAATAATATTATAGTACTAACCACTATGTGAGTCCTCCAAACATGTTATTTCTTTAGTGATTAATAAAAATATTTGTGATTCCATTTTAAAAATATATATATATATATATATATATATTGATTCTTCAATTCTAAGGTGTTGGTTACGTGGCATGTCATTTTCCATCTAATGTTGTCATAAATAATTGTAATAATATCAACAACCCCATTTAATCACTGTTTTATTGTTTAGTAGTGTTTTTAAAAAGTATTATTAATTCAAATAATATTTGAACGTTTAACATTAAAATTAAATTCAAATAACTTGTTATTTAAAAAATAAAGTATGTGAGATAAATAGTGTTTGTGGTCAACTAATTCGTTATTTGACCACACAGGTTTTCATTCGTTATGATCACAGATCTACAAATAAGGCATCACATTCTTTAGCTAATATATGATTAATTCTTTCAAGTGTAGTTGTTTGAAATTATTCTACACATCCTCTTGTAATGGATATCGTACATTTAGATTGGTTAAATGTGCAATGAATGACATTATTTCTTTTTCTAAAAAAAAAAAAAAAAATTCAAATAATATTTAACAACCATATTTTGAGTTCATATAATAAATAAATTGATATTTCAATAAATATATCTTTGAAGAATTTACAAATTCCACATCAAAATTTTAGGAGAAAATTTCTTTTCTAAAACTTTATAAAAACTTTAAATGTATTCTTGACCTGATAAATAGATTTTAGTTTATATATAGTCAAAGTAGAATAATTTATCTACTAGAACAAATTTACCCCTTAGCAAGGACTCCAACTAATTTGAAATCGAGATGTAGTTTTGTATGAGGGGAATTTATAAAATTGAGATGTATCGAACTCAAATCTCCCACTTGACAAATTAGATAAGACACATAAATAACGTAAATCAAACGTTATCACTTTTTAACATAAAGTATGTTGTTGATGAATATGGATTGGATATGAAAGTCCATAAAGTGCTTTGGGTCAGACCCTCATCATCGACTAAGAGTTCGAGCGCTCCACATGCCGAGTCTGGATTAGTCTCACCAGATAAAGTGGGGACACCGAGCTCCCCAAGTGGGTAAAAAAAAAAAAAAAAAAGTGCATAAAACAAAAAATAAAATAAAAAAATACAAAAAGTAGAAAGCGTGAGAGAGCCGGGGCGGCTACGTGAAATTTGGTCCACGCTTATTTGAAAATGGGCTAGCCTACGTGGGCTAATCTTATTAAGAGACGTGACAATGACTTTTGTTTTATTTTGTTTGACTAATTGGCCCACCTGGGTGTTTCCATTTTTTAAGTTAACCCGAATATTTCAAACAACCGTGTTCTGTTATCCAACTCCTGTCTCCTTTTTTTTTTTTTTTTTTTTTTTTTCGTCCGGGTTATACTCGAATAATTCACACTCAAATTCGACAGTATTAAGACTGAGCAGGGTATCGAACTCCCACCCTTTGGATGGGGAGTGTAATTGGGGATAGTCTTGCTACAAACTCATCCACAAACACTTTGACAACTTCAGTCTCCTTACTTCCCAAAAACAAAAACAGTAACATAAGACAAGTTGTTAACAAAGTCTCGTTGTCCGAATAGTAGGAGTTTAGTTCTTTTCGAGTAATATGAAAAAATGAGTATAAGCAAAAGCTTCTGTCTCAAAAGAGATTCGATATCATTTGATTTCAAATTAGTTGGAGTCACTTGTTTTAGAGCTTAATTTCCTTTAAATAAAGTCTCGAGTTGATAGTGGAAGAAGCTTAGTTCTTTTTAAATAAAGTTTCGAGTTTGAAATTTGTGAATGGAGGACTTCTTCGTAAAATTTTTTTTGATGCAGCTCGATTCTGAATATATATATATTATTCAATAAATGATGAATAAAATTATTATTTTACACACGATATAACTTATTTTTCAATTTATTCGATCCATGATTTTTACTTGTTTGATTTTTTTTTTTTAGAATGTGTAGATTAACTATGTAAAAAAATAGAATAAGTTAAGTAATAAGTTCTATGAATCCTCAATTATTGGATAATAATATGAAGAAGAAAATCGAGTTTCAATTTATAGTTGATTACTATAGATATAAAGATAGATGTAAAAATTTTAAAAAAAATAAGTAAAATGTTAAAAAGAAGGTAACTTGTAGATGTTAAATAATTTAAGAACAAAACGTGACACAAATTCTATCCAAACACGGTCAAAAAATTTGGTCATCTTACAACAAATAAGACCAATAATATAAATCTAAAAAAGATTATGGCATGAAGAAAATATGAGAATGTTAAAAAAGTTGAGACAAAATATGAATATTTATTAATACTATTATCCCCCACCAATGAGAATTCAGCCCACCCTACCCCCAAAAGCAAAGGTACGCTGGCTGAAGGCGATATATATCGTCTTACCAGTGAGTCAAAAAGTAAAAAACGGCTGAGGAGAGAGCTGCAAACAGAGACCTGTTCAACTCTATACTTTCCACCCACCGCTTTCACATTTGTTTTACGTCCCATGCATTGCATGCATTAGAACTAGTATTCACTACAATATATAAATATATATATATATATATCACTCTATCCATTTAAATAGCGTTAAGGTATATAAACATCTTTTATTATTTAAATATTTAATTTAAAAATAATTTTATTGTACGTAGTTATTGAAAATTTTTAAGATTCAAAATTAGAAAACATTTTAAGATAATATTATATTGAAGAAATATTGTGTATTATCGGTGAAGTTTTTCATTTAATTTGTATACGATAAACTTATTTCATACTTTAACTAGTATGGAAAAGAGACATCACACACTTAGCATCCACTTCTTTTTATAATAAGGAGAATGAAACAAAATTCTAAGGTCATATATATCGTTGCCCAAAACAATACTCAAATTGGTACCAATGTTAGAACATCAATAAAGAGAGATGATTAACAATATGTATATATATACAATGAAATCAATAAACAAATGATCTTTATTTAAAATTTTTGGTTTATATTTCTTTGCGCGATCTTATTGGGATAGACTACATTATTGTTACAAAAATTTACTTCAAAATAATAAGAGAGTGTGTGCAACCACAAAAATTCTCTCTACAAACCCTAAACATTTTCCTCTACCCTCTCTTCAACAGAGCCACCGACCCTAGGTTTTCTTCTCTAGTCAAGAGAAAGTTTTTGCTTCGCCTAGAACTCTCTCTAGGCCCAAGATTGTTCTTTTTCATTGTTTTGTTTTTATTCTTATTCTACTCTACTTTTCTAGTTTTCTTACCACTTTTTCATATCTCTTATGCGTAGTTTTTCATTGATAACTAGATATCAATCTATGAAATGTACTAAATTTTTAACCCGATAATTAAAAAACGACACTAACAACATCACGAGAAACCTTATGAAGAGTTGACATATTTACATACATTACATATATCCTTTGACAATCGACACCATCCTAAGACTCCAAATTAAATTTGGTTTGAGAATTGACTGCAACAACTAAGCTACTCTAAAACAATTACATTTTGTTTTCTTTAGACTAATAACCCCTTTGGACCGCAACCTTGTTAGAAATTTTCTCACATTTTATATTTAGAGTGTATTTGGATAAATGTTTATTTTTAAAAATAAAAATAAAAAATTTTATTTGAGTTTTAAAAAAATAAATTTTTGTTTTTTTGAATTTTATGTATGATAATTACATATTTAAATTTCATTTGTTTCAGTTAAATTTAATTTTTTTTAATCAGATAATTTAATTTTTGAACTTATCACAATTTTTATTAATTTAAATTCTATTCGAATGGTGCATACAAAATTTAATTTTATATAAAGAAAGAATTCCTCCAAAATCTAATTATTACTTTAAAAGATTCTAATAAGGCCAAGACTTCAATTCCAAAATATAAGCTGTTGAATAAACAACCCAACATCCACTTAAATGAACAAGTGTCCAAAAGAGAAAAAAATAAAAAAAATAAAAAAATAAATAAATAAAGAAAGAATATGTTGTCGGCGGCAAATGGAACTGAAATTTTAATTTGTAGAAGGCGATCAAGACCCTGAAACTTGAAATCGAAAGGCGAAAGGAAGCTAATTTTGTGCTGTTTCCGTTGGGGATTCGGGAGGAACGATGTGCATAGCTGTTTTCTTATGGAAAGCTCACCCTATATACCCATTCCTACTCCTTCTCAACAGGGACGAATACCACGATCGGCCAACCGTGCCTCTTGCATGGTGGGATGAGCATCACCACATACTCGGCGGAAGGGATGGTCTCGCCGGTGGCACTTGGCTGGCTTCTGCCAAAAATGGAAGACTGGCTTTTCTTACTAATGTTCGGGAGCTTCCCTCCGCCTCTCAAAATCTACCCAAAAGCAGGGGACATCTCCCTATTCGCTTCCTTCAGGTGCATTTTATTTTTTTTCCCCTCCAGCTGTTTGTTTTATTGTCTCTTTAAGATTTTTCTGCTTCTATTTGTATTTCCAATGCCATTGCCGATGCCGATGATGATGATTATAGCTGTAATCGAATTGAAAATTGAAATGAACATGGGTAAAATGTTTGAGCATTGATTTGATTAATACATTCGAACCGAATTCAATCAAACATGGAGGTTTTATGAGCTTATTTGATTAATTTTTGAATAAAAAGAGTTTTTTTTCTTTTTTTTTTTGTTTAATAAAAAAACGAGTCTTAATTAAATTTAAAACTAATTAACAGCTCTAAGGATGATCATGATAATATATATATATATATATATATATATATATATATATATATATGTTTATATTTTTAAGCCTTTTTGCCCTTGTTGATGGATATAATGCTGGTAGCTGATAAATCTTGACAATAGGCTTCTTATAAGTATTAATCAATTAGCTGTGATTCAGAGACTGGGCCTGTTTGATTGCCCATGCTTGGTGGACCTAATGTAGTACTGTACTTAACTATGCAAATGGTATCAATATTGGGGACCATGTAAATTTCTATTCTTTTTTTTCCATTTCAGAGCAAGAAAAGTCCTAAAGATTTTGCAGATGAACTAATGGAAGAAGCACACATTTATAACGGATTTAATTTGATTGTGGCTGATCTTTCTTCCATGGCCATGGTTTACATAACCAACAGACCAGAAGGAAGCGGCATAAATGCAATGCAAGTTTCTCCTGGTGTTCATGTTTTGTCAAATGCTGAACTCGACACTCCATGGCCCAAGGTTTGTGAAACCATGACTGGTTCTTGAGCGTAGTTATATTTTTTTTTCAGTCAAATCAATTGACATGATGGGTCAACAAAATTAATTTCTGATGTTTGAAATCATTCAGAGTTGTCAAGTTCCCTTACCCTTCAGTTCCTTATGTAAACCTACGTACATATAATCTACATCTGCTTTAAAACTTTTGAATTTCTATTGCTCAAGTATGAGCAATTTAGCTTGCTGTTTTTCAAATTTCAACATTTGACATAAAGATTTTAACTTGTATTGGTTAAGTCGTTTTTTTTTTTTTCTTGAAAAAAAGGAAAAAGTTATATCTGACTGAATTAGGATTATGATCTTGGTGTCCTTGGTCATTTGGTAGCTGTCCAATTTTTGTTCTGCAAGGAAATTGTAAGTTGATTATCATCTTATTTAAATTTGACAGCTCTTTGTGTATGATTAGTATTTTTGTTAAAAAAGAAAAATCCTCTTTTGGGCTCACATTAGGTTATTTTTCTATGTAGCAGAGTCTCTCAGTCTATCTAATCTCATTCTTGGTTGTGGAAGTTGAATTGAAGTTCTCAATGCTAAATATGCCAAGTATTGAGTTCTTTGAAATAAAAAAGCCAGGTCCTCTGAAGATGTGATACCTCTTACACATCTTAAGATGAGTTAATTTGGGATATTTTAGTACAACGAAAATAGTAACAAATAGTTGACATGAATGATGCCAAATTTATAATCGTGTTGCAGACCCAACTCGTGACATAAGTTATATCTGTGGTGAGAAAATTGTCTACTAGTTGAATGTGATGGGCTGAGTGATCATGGAACAAAATATCCTGAAATCATACTACTTTCTAATATTATTATATGTATTTAAATGATGGGAAAATTTGTGAATGCTCATATGTTATTCCTAAATTAGGATCTTATTGCTGATGTTATTTCTGGGATTTGGCAACTTTTCTCCATTTTTTTTCTCGAGCAAAATGGTGTCATGCATAATATCCGAGTATGAGCAATTTTTTTAAAGTTTAACATGATTCTTTATTATTTTATGCTTGTATAGGCTCAAAGGCTGGAGCAGAGCTTCAAAGATTTATTGGATAAATATGGTAACATCGAGATTCCCTTGAAAGAAGTCTCTGAAAAGTTAATGAGTGATACTACAAAAGATGATGAAAATAAACAACCTGGTATTTATGATCCTGAATTTGAGCACCAGATAAGTTCCATATTTGTAGATTGCGAAACTTCAAAGGTAAGTAGTGGGTGCTGCATACATTTTTTGGTTCAGTTTCATCTTCAGGAATATGTGTTTTTCTTTGTGACCTTCTGCGCTTGCTCCTCTTAAGATATCTTTAAAAGGCTATATTTTTGTTGCGTAGGGGCGTTATGGTACACGAAGTAGTTCAATAGTGGCAATGCAGGCAAGTGGAGATGTTACCTTCTATGAGAGGCATCTTTGTAACGAGTCATGGAAGGAGCAAAGCATTAGCTTTGTAATTGAAAAGGAAAAAGATAACATAGTTGCTTAGTCCGGTTACAAAATCTAACTCTTACAACTATGCTGGGAATTAGGGTATTTTTTCTCTAAGTAAGAGTTATATTTTGTAAACACTAACTTGGATTCTGATCAATCTTGATTAGAATCTTTTATTGTCATCATCTCTATCAACTTATCTATTAGTATAAACATCTCAAAAGACTTCTTGATGTATAAGAAGAGGAAATAAGAAATGGCTAAAGTACATCTGTTTCAGGTGATCAGAAACAAAAGTGGTAGACCAAGGTCGGTCTCTCAAACCCCTGAACATCTGATGCAGGTGCAACCATCACCGCATGCACAGAAAAATGCCTTTCCGGCAGCAGTTGGTGGGAAATCAGTGCTTTTGGAACAAGTGCAGGGGTTGCAGCCACAGTGTTCCCCACAGGAGCACTTTCTGTGTTGAACATCAGAGACTACATCGTCTGCTCCAGAGGCTGATGTACACCTGCAGGCAATGCCTCCGGGGCATGGAGAAGGGCAGCCACATCTGTCGTTGCAAACGGAGCCGCTGCTTCCTTTGATTGCATCCGCCATTATATATTAATAAAAAAGAGGTTTGATTATGAGGGGAGACAGGGAGAAGGATTGCTGAACCCCAGATTAAGTATTTAAAGCAAGGAAGGTGAGTTGAGGATATAGTTCTTGACAGGTGGCAATAGTTAACCTTAGTGGGTTTATTCCCAAAAATGTGGTGATTTTTGAGATTATTTTTAAAATATGGTTGTTTTTTCACCTCTTTCTCAAAATATAGTAAGTCTACTTTGTCAAAGTAGATTTTCAATATTTTATTAAAAAAAAATAAGAATCTATTTTGTCAAATAGACTCTCAATTCTTTTTAATAAAATATTTAAATTTATTTTTTTCCTTTTTAAATTTATTTATAAATTTTAATTTTTATATTTTTCTAATAATAGTAATTTATAAATTTATTTTTTATAATTTTCATAAACATTAATTATTATTATATTTGTATTATATTTAACAAATTAACATAAAAATCAATTGAAATTATAATATTTTATGTATTAATGTATGTGATCAAATGTATGTGACACGTAGACATGAGGGAACTACTACCGACGTTGATGATCACAATGCCGGGAGTACGTACTTACGGTATGATAGATTTGCGAGATAGACATCGTTTGCGGCCACATTCTAAGCCGGGGGATGTGGAACATATGATTATAACCAAAATAAATAATTATTGTAATTTTTTTTTTTAGTATTTTTTTAAATTACTTTATAATGTATTACATTTTTATCTCCATTATAAAAGTTTATATTTACTTTTTTTTCACATATTCATAGTATTTATTTGATATAAAAATTCATCCAATATATAAAAAAATTATTTGAATAAAATATTTTTTATGTCAATATATAATATAAATTTATTAAATTACTTAATTCAAGAATATAAAAAAAATTAAAATTAAAATTATTTGAATATATAAACACAAGTAAAAAAAAAATACTTTATATTAATATATAAAATATTATAATTTCAATTGATTTTTACGTTACTTTGTTAAATATAATACAAATATAATAATAATTAATGTTTATGAAAATTATAAAAAATAAATTTATGAATTACTATTATAAGAAAATTATAAAAATTAAAATTTATAAATAATTTTAAAAAAAAAAAAAATAGAATTTAAATATTTTATTAAAAGAAATTGAGAGCCTACTTTGTCAAAGTAGACTTACTATATTTTGGAAAATAGGTAAAAAAACAACCATATTTTGAGAATAATCTCAAAAATTACCACATTTTGGGAATAAACCCAACCTTAGTCTGCATCATGTTTTCTAGGTGTCATTTCCTATTCTTGAACTGGATCGGACGCTTGTCATCTATTCTTCATTTTACAAGTTTTAAATTATTTTAATAGTCTAATATGTATCTAAAGATGAATTCATATCCAGAGTCCAGATTATACGCTACTGGCACTGCTCTATCTATACGGTGTTCTTTTGTTTGTTTGTTTTCTTATTCCTTTTCTTTTGCTACTGTCATCTTCTTTGTCTTGTAGTTTAAGGGATTAAAAAAGATTAGACATTGTGGTGAAGAGAATAAATTAGAGAGTTGCATTGCCATGAAAAAAGGGGAATGATACATTATTGGAATAGTCATACTCATAGCTGCTTTCATCATTATTAGTTTTTAGGGTTTCTGGATGTGGATAAGGCAGGTCAAGTGTCATGAAAAATTTAAAACGACGTGGTGGGTTGGATGAAAGCAAGAAAATGGTTGTGATAAATTTATTCAATTCCAATTTATTTGAGAAAAAATCATTTTGATCTCAAATTAGTTGTAATAAATGAATAAGTATTATGAAATTATATAAATATAACACAAAACAAAAGTTATATCAAAAAAGTAAAAAAGAGATTTAAAGAGAAATAGAGTTCTTAGTATAATTTTACAAAGGAAGTAAATTCTCTATTTATAAGAGATGAAAGATGGGATATGATAACTATTAAGGGTGACATTTTACTTAAAAATAAGTATCAAATAATATTTAATACTTAAGAGATAAACATTATAGTTTATACATATCACCTTTATTTAATGTACATTCAAATATAATGAATTTTTAAAATTTATAACACTCTATTTGATGAAAATACATTAATTCGATGAATTTTCGTATTATAATAATAAAAGTGTTGTGTGGGAACAAAATTATGAGCTGTTTTCACAAAAGGTAGAGTCTCTCATTAGGAGTGTGTGGCCCACGCGGACAAAAATCACTATCTTTAAATTTTTTTAAATTTGAAACCGTGTATTAAAAAATACGAAATAAGGATATACAAAGGACTTAACCTAAACAACTATATAAAAAAATACCACTAACCGGCCCTAGCCCCAAACCGGAAGAAGCTCCACAATAAGCTGGAGGCTCCTTTCCACCAGGGCTCGGGCATCACTCGGACAAGGATTCCCATGATTCCGTCTATTATGATACATCCAGACACCCCCACTACCTTTAATTACTGTTATTACTATTGTCATTGTTGCTCAATTTGGTTATTGCAACCGTGTCCTCTATTTCTATTTTCATGTCTGTTATTATTAATTAAAGACATCTTGTTAATAAATATTTATTATTATTATTTTTTACTTCTAGGAGATATAGTATATGATATTTTGAGCGTCATGGGTTTTGGGGGTCCATCATAATAGTCAATTATATTCATGACCCCAATTTTCCCTTTTTCCTACATTATTGAATAGAAGAAGCTCAAAAGAAAGTTAAACCATCCCTCTTCAAATGATATCTCACCCTTTTGGCTTAACTTGTATTGTATCTCTTATCTTGTAAGTGGGCATCCATTCTAAATTAGGCTCTGTATAAATTTTAGAAATAATTTATTTATCAAAAAAAGTTTAGTTTAAATAAAACTAATCAAATTACTTAAAAATTAAAGTGACAATTATTTAAATTTAAACTAATCAAACTAATAAATTCAAATACACGAGAAATAAGAGAGCATCATCTTCCTCATATCCATCCAAATATCATTCAATATTTCTCTCCTTCACAAAAATATAATAATAATAATTCAGAGTGCGACTAAGTGATACTAAATACTTTGGAAATTTGTATGAATGGTGTAGATTTTATAAATTTTAATTTAATTTATGGGTACAGTAAACCCGGCAAGTGTAAGTAACACTCCCAAATATTGCCTCTCTTTTTTTTCTTTTTTTTTTGGGGGGGTTATAAATTAATCCCAATATTTTGGGATGAAAAAAAAAAAAGGAATAATTCAAACAAATAAAACAAATAATCTCCACATCATGCTTAACGCCTTGTCCCCCCCTAAACCAAATAACCATGAAAACCACCCCGCCGTAACAAATAATATCTTCCTCCTCCTCCTCCCCATCTCCGGCAGCCGGCAACCACCGGACAAATTCTGTGTTCCAGTTCCAATGCAACTTTGTTCTCTTCTCCATTGTTCTGTTTTCGCCCCCAAATTCATAAAGCAATCTGCATAGTAGCAAGCATTTCTTCTTTTTCATTTTTATTTAAATTTACATGGAAAGCTAGAAACTCCGGCCCCTCAGTTGTCCAAAGCGTTTGGACCTGCACAAGCCTTGAGCACCGGACTCCATATCCATTGCACCATAAACTTCCTGTTCCTCCTCCCATTCAAATTATAAGTTCTTCCATCTCTGTCTCTCATTACCTGTCCAATGTAACCTCCACCACCACCTGTACCGTAAAGCCCCTCGCACAGATCCCCAATCTCCGTTGGCGCTGTTGGATCCTCCCCGGCGTACCAAGCGTTCACCAGCGGGTTCGATGATAGCTCCGCAAGCTCGTGCGCGATCACGCTTATCATTCCGTCCACTCCCACATCCCTATTCGGCGGACTAAGCGCTCCTGGTCCACCACCCCCCATGTAACCTGGCAACGCGAATGGGTAGGCACACACTTCGGGACACTGCTTCCCTGAGTTCCCGACCCATGCGTACGGCAGTGTGTAACCCACCATCGAAGGGAAAGTGAAGTAGTGGAACCCACAAACCGCTCGGCAGAAATCCTGTACGGTCACGTCCTCCGACGTCAGTATGAGGTAGATCCCCTTTTTGTGGTCCACGGTGAAAGGCTTGGTTCGTACAGCCGCGTCGATGACTTGCTGCATGGATAGCCGGGTCAGCTGCTTGCCCAAGGAATATCGCCGATCCGAGTACTCCCCAGCTATGAGAACAGTTCGAGAGATATTAGCCCCCGTCTGGTCCGTGTAAAGAGAGACTGTACTCCACCACTCGGCGACCGAGGGAGAAGGGGCGGCCCGGTGATTGGTGGTGGAGATAGAGAGAAGGAAATCCTTGATGAGTAGCTGCTGGGTAGGAGCCCATTTTCCGTACCAAATCAGGTAAATGTTGATCGGAGAAGACAAGACCGGACCCATGTGGTACCGGAGATTAACGAGGTCAGATGAACCCTCGAATTTCTTGGAAGTGGATAGAGTTCTAGGGGGTAGTTTGGGGTTGAAGTACTGTGTTTTTAGCTGAAGGGTTTGGACATTTGGAGCGGAAGAAGCATTGATAGGGTAAATGAGGAAGAAGAAAAACACTGATGATAGCAGGGGCAGAAGAAGGGGGAGGAGACAGCGGTGGTGGTTGTTTACAGACATGGTATAATAAAAAAATTATTAAGAATTTGAAGAAAGAAAAAAAAAAAAAAAAAAAAAAAAGGAAGAATGGGTTGAAGAAGATGATGAATGGAGAAAAGAGAAAGTGGGGGATTATAAAGAGAAAGCATTGGGTTCTTGAATTGAGAAACATTGGAGTTGGGAGGGAAATGGGCTGGTGACAGCTGCCATTTTCTTTTTTTTCTTTTTTCTCTTCTGTGTGTGTGGTGTGGGCACACAGAGAGACTAGACAGCAATGGGTACTTTCTTTTCTTTTTTTTTCTTATTTTATAAGTCATTTATTTCTGCACTCTCAATCTCCTTTACCCGACAGTCTACACAGTACTAATGGAGTCAATCTTGGGGGCGTGAATTTTGTATTTGGATTAACTTTTGGTATTTCTTTATGAAGTGTCTATAAATTTTATTTTGTGACAGGTAAAAAATTAAATGAAATTAAAGTTTGAATTGCTTTTTCAAAAGGTGTTAAAATGGGAGATATTTTTTGAAGTTAAGTTTACATACATAACTACTTAATATATTGGAAAACACACACACGCAGGTATAAATAAATGCATTGATGATGCCAGATGTGCTTTGATTTTGAAATGTAATGTGTAATTTTGCAGTTCATGTGAGTTCTCAAAATCTCAATTAATTTCTTTGTTTCTGTTTGGAGTAGGTGCTCCCAATGGTTGAAGGAGATGGCAAAACATCAAATTCCTTTTGACAATGGTATATAAGAATGTGTTTTAGGTACTCATAGTTGACTTAAAGTATTTTTTTGATACAGTAATAATAATATTAGATAGTTGATTATGAGTGTTGTCAAACTCATGATCATGCTAATCAATTTTGTTCTTACACTTTTGTTGTTCTCTTCATGGCTTACCTTTTTCTTGTTTGGGAGAAAAAAGGGGTGATGACATTAAGATGGATGAATAAGTATGTACTATTAATTTGACCAAGAATTAAGTAGTTGTTGGTCCATGAATCCATCCCAATTCTAGCTGTGATATTCTGTCTATTATGCTCACAAAAAAAAAAAAAAAAAAAGGCATCAAATTCCTCTAAAATGTCATTTTTATGGCAATAGTATTTCCGTGGTCCCTAATTAATAATAGACTTCCAATTTTTCAATTTCAAAATCGGTTCTCTTCTCCTCTGTACGCATTTCCCTAACTTTTCCACCTTCAAATCAGCCCTTCTACAATTTTTTTTTTTTTTTTTTTTTTTTTTTTAATTCTAGAAAACAAAAATTGCATTATATATAGCATATGCATAAACCCATTATGAATTCAATTTTTATTATAAGTATTGTATAAGAGTATAGATGAAAAATTATTTTAAAAAATAAATATGATGAAATTAAATTTAAATTAATTGAAATAAAAAAAATTATTTATGTTAATTGAGATTCCTTTGGCAAATTAAATGGCGTTGACACGGCAGAAGAATAATAAATATCTTCTGATTCCATTGATTGTTTCAGAAAGAGAGAGAGAGAGAGAGAGAGGAGAGCAGAGGAGGAGGCATGGAGAAATCCATATTCCATATGGCGGAGGAAGACACCAGAACCACAGCGGGCCACCTCAAAGAATATGGGTTTGTTATGATAATGGCCCGGCCCGACTATAATAAAACTTTGCCCCCCCTTCCTATGCTGACCTATCATCATCATCACTTTTTTCTCCATTTCTTTTGTCTATTCTCTCTTCTCTCAACACTTCCAAAAAAAAAAAAAAAAAAACACTTCGAAAAATACTTTTTTCGCTGGCTGAAATGGAAATATATATATTTTTATTTAAAAATTTTGAGTTTAAATTCTTGTGTCTAAAATAATTACTATCTAGAAGTCCCTCGTTAACAATATTAATAAATGTGTCAAGATAGTTTATTTTCTCTCAAATAAAATTTAGAATTTAAATTTTGATAATAATAATAATAAATTAATAGGGTTTTCTAGCATGAAGACAAGGTTTGATCAAACTAAATATCATTATCATTTGGGATAAAAAAAAAAAAGGAAAATATGTACCTCATTCATTTGATAGCAGCCTCATGACCTGTAAATTATGATTCAAAGTGGATACTCTTATATCAACAGTAAAAAAAAAAAAAAATCAGGAGTTTAAGGGAAAAAAAAAAAAAAAAAGAAAGAAAGGGAAAAATGTGTTGAGTCAACGTAAAATTCATCCACACAGCAAAAGCCTTGGCGGGCTTCTTCTTCGTCTTCTTTTTCTTCTTCTTCTCCACTGCATTAGAATACTATATTCTAACCTAACCTGTCATCCATAAAATCTAGGATTTACTGTACTCACCAATATGATTTGAACTGTTTCAGTTCCTTTCTGGTTATAGTTTTTCAAATTTTCGAACTCTTTTTTCTTTTATCTGGATTTGGATTTTGGATATATATATATATATATATATATATATATATATACCATAAACAATTACATACAGGAAAATGGGCAAATGTTCTTGGGATATCCGCTACATTCTCCTATTGGCCGTGGTTCCCTTCATTTATATCCAGGTGAGTTAGAGTTCGGATCACCCAATACACTACCCTCTTTTTTCTTTTTCTCTTGTTGATTTTGGAACCCTATTTTTTAATGCCTCTTATTCTCTTGGAATTCCCCTCGAATCAGATGCGGCTTTTCTCCGCCCAGTCCCAATATGCTGATCGCCTAGCTGCTGCTGTATGTATGCTTCATCTCAATTTCCTCTCCTTGTTCTTTCATTTCATTTTTGGTTTGCTCTTTAACTATTTCAACTACTTAAATTCTCTCTAATTTACTCATGATCCCATAGGTCGAAGCAGAAAACCACTGCACGAGTCAGACGAGGTTACTCATTGATCAAATTAGCATGCAACAAGGAAGAATCGTGGCCCTTGAAGGTGCATGTCACAGGGATTCCATTTTTCTGTTTATTCTAGTGATCCGAAGTTTTCCCTGTTCATTTGCAAATCGCAAATTGCCCTCTGATTGTTTTTGTCAAAACCATTTGATATGAAATTCACTGCGCTCCAAGTTGATAAATCCAGAAATGTATAGATTTGCATCTAAAAGAAATAGAGAAAGCACATTTCCTGTCAATTTTTTTTTTTTTTAAATTAATTTCCATTGAGTCTCATTTACTATTTTACGTATAACGATATCAGATAGAAGAAATAAACAGAGGATGCTTTTGAAGATAAATTAAGTGATCGTTTCACCTTCTGCAACTTATACTGTGCTTTGATTTCAGAAGAAAAGAAGCGCCAAGATCAAGAGTGCAGTCAATTAAGGGCTCTTGTTCAAGATCTTGAGAGTATGATTACACCATTTCTTATCATCTTTTCTCTTTGCAAGATAATAAAGTTAGTCTTGTTCGGGATTCTCCATCATAATATGTTAAAAATATTGCTACTAATTGTCGTTAGGTTGAAGATGTTGAAAACTCTCATTGCATCTAAGTGAACATCTTGACCATGATTCAGGCATTGTCATGTACACTTCTAATTCATAGCCTTTTGATTAAGCAATAGAGGTACAATATGTATCACTTGTCAACTTATCTTGAAATATACTTGTTAAAGAGTCTACTAGAATACATGTAATGAAAATTGGCCTGCAATATCCTCTATAGCATCCATGGCTAAAAGGAGTAGCACTTCTGTCATATATTTTAACATTTTATTGCTTCACACCGGATGCAAATAACCTCTGTTTTCTCATGTGCCAGGAAAGGGACTCCAGAAACTGATTAGCAACGAGCAGGTTCATGTCAAATAGATATACATATTCATAAGTATAATTGTTTATTTTTAAGAGTCTCTGTGACTTGGAGATATAACTGATTTGAGCCATTTTGTTACTGTGTGAACCAGGTCCCAGTAGCAGCTGTTGTTATAATGGCTTGCAACCGTGCTGATTACCTTGAAAGGACTATTGAATCTGTTCTGAAGTATGCTCCCTTTTTTAATAATTTCCTGGGTTTTTTTTTTTTTTTTTAATATATATGTATATATATCCAATATTGTTATAGCTGATCACTGTTACACATTCTTATACTACCAGATACCAAAGTTCAGTTGCGTCAAAATATCCTCTCTTTGTATCCCAGGTATGTGTTAAAATCTCTATCTATCTATTTTGGTTGCCTCATATTTATGATGCCAGTAAGGAAATATGCTGTTACTAGTTATTTTTCTGTGCTTGTGTTTCCAGGATGGTTCAAATCCAGATGTTAAGAATAAGGCCTTGACTTATGATCAGTTGACTTATATTCAGGTATTTGCTAACCTCTGCTAATTTTTGAGTGCAATTGTAGTTTGTATTATGAAATCTCTTGTGCCTCCCCCTTCATTTTGTGCTAATGAAAACTTACATATTTAGATTTACTTTTGTTTGAGTCAATTGATCATGACTATTGGCTTGTCTGTTAAACAAGTTTACATTTGTGCTGGTGCGCTTAAAATCTGCAGCACATAGATTATGATCCTGTGCACCCTGAAAGACCCGGGGAGTTAATTGCATACTACAAAATAGCCAGTAAGTGCACTTATGGCTGCTGGTTTTCTTTGATTCATCATTGTAGACAATCTCATACTCACTTGAATTTCTCTAGGTCATTACAAATGGGCGTTGGATCAATTGTTTTACAGGCATAATTTTAGTCGAGTGATAATACTTGAAGGTGCCTGCATCTTTCTGCAAATTTATTTACCTTCTTTTCTGCTAGTTTCCCTGTAAAAGTGATAATAATAGGAGGTGACTGGGTCTTCCTACCAATGTATTTTCATTCTTTTCTGCTTGTTTTCACTAATACTTTTATATTTCCTGAAATTTAGATGATATGGAAATTGCCCCAGATTTTTTTGAGTATTTTCAGGCTGGAGCAATGCTTCTTGACAGTGATAAGTAAGTTCTTTGAGGGAAGTCATGTTCACTATCAATTAAGTAGTCCTTCAGCTCACATGTAATCTCTCTCTACTATGAAACTATTAGGTCCATAATGGCTATATCTTCATGGAATGACAATGGACAGAAGCAATATGTGCAAGATCCATGTGAGTATCCAATAATTGTCTTTGTTTAACTATTAAACCTTTCAACACTTAAATTAGAAGCCTATCTAAGTGATATAATGCATGATGGTGCATTGAGGGAAACTGCATGAGGCTTTGAATCTATGACTTAAATCTTGGATATTTATTTTGCATTTTCCTGACCAAGTCTTGATCCTTCAATAATGATTGTTCCACAAATGATTCTCAAGTTATAGTTTATGCTAATTGTACACTTTGCAGATGCACTCTACCGCTCAGACTTTTTCCCAGGTCTGGGATGGATGCTTACTAAATCTACCTGGGATGAATTGTCACCAAAGTGGCCAAAAGCATATCCTTTTCGGCTGCTGTTTGTTGTGTACAAATAATTTAAATGGCAGATAAATTCTGTATTAAATATTGTATTTTACTAGATTGTTTACATCTTGAAAATTTGTGGTGTTTGTTTAGCATTTTCTTTGACTACGCATTTACTTACTGGGATGATTGGTTGAGATTAAAGGAAAATCATAAAGGACGACAATTTATCCGACCGGAAGTGTGTAGAACATATAATTTTGGGGAGCATGTAAGTATCTAAAAATCTTTGCCTGACTTGTGTTATTCAACGTTATTTTGGTCCAGTATGTTGGCTGTATATCTGTAACACATCATTCATAGTGGTATTTTTCCCCTCATTTTTATGAATTCCAAGAACTATTTTTCATTAGATCAAATCCCATCTTCCATAGCCTAACTAGGCAAGAAAAATTGAGTAAAGCATTGTGGCTCTATACAGAGTGCTCTACATCATTGGACCATTATAATCTGCCCGCGCAGCAGTTGGCTATGTTGTCATATAAATTCTGAGTGTTGATTTTCATCTGACTGTTTCGCCCTGGGTCTTGTGTGTCTCTTTAGTCTCCCTCTTTAGGTTCCCTTAGATGCCCCTGGACCATCTGTGGATTGAAGGAATTGGAAGGAAAGAAAAGGAGAGGAAACTGATTAGATATTTGTTGTGAACAGAAAGGAAGCAAAAGAAGGGAATGAAGGGATTGACATTAGTGAGAAGTGTCAAGCTTGTTTCCATTCCCAGTCAACAGAAACAGGGGAAAAGGCTGCTGAATATAAGAATTTTTTGTAGTGAAATCCCTATATATGAAATATGTGTATTTACCTAACGACATAAGTAAAGACTTAGTTGAATTGTTTATATCTAACTTTCTTCCAGTTATCTTCCTCAACTCAGTAAATGACAAATTTTCACGATTCCAAGCACTCTCCTTTCCTTCTAGGCTAAATGTAGCCTCTATGTTTAAACATGTTCATGTTAGGAAAGAGATTAAAGAGATTTGTCTCCCATTTCTGATCTCATAGTATAGTATTTGAGTTTATTATTCTTTTTCATTTCTGTTATTGCTTTCTTATTTCCTTTACTGTCATTTGTCTGCATGCATGCAGGGTTCTAGTTTGGGACAGTTCTTTAAACAATATCTTGAACCTATTAAGCTGAACAATGTGCAGGTAGGTAACATATGCTTCCTTTTATTTCATTTTGTTTTCATTTTCTTCATTTCACAATTCTTTCTTGTCAAATTTTATCTATTGATTCATTCTCATGTAGGTGAATTGGAGTTCCATGGATTTGAGCTACCTGAGGGAGGTAATGAAATTAAAGTTCACGTGAAATTTGTTAAGTTGTTGAATAAATTACTACCTGCATTCAATATACAAGTATTTGTTGAGTGAAAAAGTATTTTAAAAATATAAGTTTCTCTATGGAATTTAATAAATATTTGTTGATTTTTTTTTTTTTCGATATACCCTTTCTCTCTGTCTTGAACATTATATGTTAGTTACTTTTCCAGTTCTTAAACAGTTTGACTTAAATATTATGAATTTCTGCAGGAAATCTATAAAGATTTACTTAATGAAACAGTGGTAGGATTCCAGTCAATAGCTTGTAAAATTCATTGCTTCTGACATTGTTGGTCTACTACAATTTATATTTGTAGGACAAGTATGTGAAGTACTTCGCCAACTTGGTGAAAAATGCAAACCCTGTGTATGGAGCTGATGCTGTTCTAAAAACCTATAACATTGATGGTGATGTCCGGATCCAGTACAAAAACCAATTAGATTTTGAGCAGATTGCTCGTCAATTTGGTATTTTTGAGGAGTGGAAGGTAATTGTAAACATTGGCTCTCCTTATCCTGCAAGAAAATTGATTTGATCTGATAAATTTAAGACATTGTACTAGGATTTACTTCTCTATTTAATCTCAAGAGTCTGTGCTTTAAATGTATCAATTCCTTTTTCAGGTTCACGCATGGTATACCTCACACTTGTTTTCAGAGTAAAACTTAGATGGATGGTTTTAGGTTGATTTCTGGAGTACTATATTTGAACATTTAATGGAGGTTATTGTATCCTTAATATCTAATGGGTTGATTTCATTTAATCTTTAATATCTGTAAATAGGACTATATAATAATAACAAGATATTTAAACAAGTTGGAAACTGAAAGACTTTTTAAAACTTAAAAAACACATAAGAAAAATACTCAAAAAGGAATTCTAATCCTAAAATACTACGTGCCACTGTTACTAAATTGTTTATCCTTTTATTTTACTAAAAAGTCTAACAGCTTCTAAATCCGTCCTGCATCATATGTAGTTCTAGAAATGCACAATTATCAATTGACTACAACAATATAACATTTGCTTGGTATGGGAATTAAAGGGGGGGAAAAAAAAAAAAACCTGAAAACACTTTTTCTCCTATTCATTATTCTTTTTGGGAATGACAAAATTACATCAACTGTTATCTTGGCAATGCCAATGTTTTTGATACTATGTTTCATTCATTTTTGCAGGATGGCATACCAAGGGCAGCATATAAAGGAGTAGTTGTTTTTCGTTACCAAACTTCAAGGCGTGTATTCCTCGTCGGCCCTGATTCCCTCCAGCAGCTTGGTATTGGAAACTGAATTAATACAAGGTAGCAAATATCTGTTGCTTATCGTTATTCTGTTTCTGCAACACAGTTTGAATGGATCACACAACTGGCTAAAAAGGCATTTTCTGTCCTTTATCTGGCACTTACCACTTCTGCTCATGTTTGCTTGCGTACCCTTTGCTCCTAATTATTTAGTCTATTTACAGATATTAAGGATTCATAGGATTCTATAATTTACTATTTTTCTCACCTTCCTGCAGTCCCTCTCTCCCCTTCAATTTTTTATTTGATCAATAAGCTTTAAAGGTCAATGTTGGGAAGTGTTTGATTGATGTTGGTCAAACAAACTTCAACATATAAAAAATTGTAAGGTTGAAAGGTTAACTAATTAACGGGGAATCTTGGAGCAATAATATATTTGGAAAAAGAATTTAAATGACCAAGAAATAGGTAAATGTAATTTGAGACAGATTAAAGGGAAGCTCAAGACTTTATTAGACAGAGACTAACTTACATCCATCTATTGTTAATTGACTTTAGAGCTGGAGGACATATGTTAACGTTACATTGCAGAATTCAGGAATATATTTGTTGACAACTCTATTCACAAATGTCAGTGCAATAGAATTAATTCTTTCTTTTTTTCTCGCTCACTGTTATCAGTAAGTATATTTCTCACCAGGGAAAGTTTTGGCAGGTTTTCCATACAAATCGGATTTGAATTTTGAAGTCAAAACGGGTCACACACTATATGTTTAGTGTTCTTCAACAAGACTTTCTTCACTGAACAAGCCATTTTATGTACTGTTACTAACCCAATTTTATTTCTTTGGAATCATTTGAGGTGTAAATACACAAAAGATCTGTAATTTGTTGCCAAAATATTGTTGATGATTGTTTTGATTGGTGGCAAAGAAGGCTGAGGTGGAAAAAACCTGTATATTTTGACCATGTAGCATATTTCAAACTTTATTTTTTTGTTGTTGTTGTATTCACGGCAAACCATGCAAATATATTTGAATATGTTCATTCAACTACACACCAAGGGGGAGGGCATATGAATATGGCTTTGCTTGCTAAGTTATTGTGGAGGTTGCTAACCCAACCGGATAACATTAGCAGTAAATTTTTGAAAACTAAGTATGGAGGATGGAACGCCCTAGTTAGAGGTATGCATCCCACGTGTACTTCTCACATTTGGAGGGGTGTAAGTCAAGCTTTTCACTGGTTTAGGATGGGACTGGAATGGGTAGTTTCGGATGGGTCCTCCACTCTGTTCTGGCTGGAACCGTGGTTATTAAAAGATGCTTTAAGCACCTGGGCAATTTCCCCTGTCCCTCCTGTGTTACAAGGGCTATCGGTACAAGATTTTTGGTGTCCCGGAAGTGGCTGGAAGATAGATACCCTGCAGCAGCTCCTCCCTTCTAATATCCTGTAGGTGCTGAATCTTTTCAGTCTTGGGGAGACTCATACTTCAGGGGATAAATCCCGTTGGACCATGTCCAAGACAGGTTTATTCTCGACCAATTTGCTTCGGAAGTCAATGATGCCTCAACCTCGCTTGCGAGATAAAATCCCTTGGGTGCGAATCTGGAATTTTTGGGGACCTGTCCGCCCATCATTGACTTTATAGTTTGCACTGCATGGAGCTTTACCAACGATCGAATTGCTCTGGCAGAGAGGTATTGCAGCTTCTCCTTTGTGTCCGGCTTGCTTGCAACATAATCAGACTATTATGCATGTGTTACGGGATTGTTTGCCCGTGGCTGATGTTTGGTGCTCTATTTTGTCCAACAGGGAGTGGACTGTCCTCAAAGGAAGCTAACGATGTGCCGACCTGGATCTCTATCAATATGTACAGTAGGCGCTGCTTTTCTTCTTTTGTTAGTTTTTGGCGTTATGTTTTTAGGCAGTTTATTCATGACTTATGGTGTAACTTTAATGCTTGGTACCATGATTCCACATATTTTTTGGAGGATCCTATGCTCTTGCTAAAACCAGCTTATCCAAAGTGGTAGAGCTTTTATTAGCTTGGGCATAGGATCTGTTTTTGTTTTTGCTTGGCTCGTGATTACCATCTTTGTACATTCCATTTTTTTTCAATGGTAATGATATCCCCGGTTTCAGACCAAAGGGGGAGGGCAATGTTCAAAATAGAGCAAGCAATGGCTGTAGGTGAGTTTCTATAAGTCAGATTGAGGAAGTTTTGGTCATGTTTACCTTTCCGACTCGACTCGGGTTGATTTTGATTATTTTAAAAAGAAATTTTGGTTCTAAAATTTAAATAATTAAATATATGAGTTCACTTGTGCGCATTGGGATTGAAACACTCATTTTTTAATCGTATGGCTCTCAGCTTTTATTGTTGAAAGTGAAACACTGAGATTAAAATCCTCAGCTTTTAATGTGATTGATAGCAAGCACTTGTATAAGATCAAAGTGATGTCCTTCAAGTCATCTTGACAACTCTGGAATTATAGTAGTTTAAAGTTGGAGAGCCAAAAGAAACATTGAGAAAGAGATAATCCTCCCCTCCCCCATGTTAAGGGGAAAAAAATGTGGGCCTTCCTTTAGTCATAAAAAACCCATAAACAAATCTCTCTTTGTGTTTTATTTATATATTTATTTTGCTAAGAGGAAAAGGAAAGTGTTAAGTGATGGTAAATCTTAACTATTGGAATTTCGTGCATGCAAAAGTGAACATATCAAATCAAATGAATACACACGAAAGAAGCAAGTATAGTTTCATAAGTTTCCTACTTATGACCTCAATTTTGTCAAATTACTTGAGAATAAACTTAGAACCATTTGACCACACATATCAGATCAAATGAACACCGACTCTATTGGAGTAGAGTCACGAAAAAGCAAGTGTAGTTTCAAAAACCTTAGTTTTGTCAAACTACTTGAGGATAAGCTTAGAACCATTTGACCACTATCTTGAGGCAACTACAGAGTATTAAAAAACAAGTTTTGACTTAAACTCAATTTTAAATTAGAAAAATTCAAGACAAAATAGGAAAAAAAAAAAAAGAAAACGGGAAAAGAACAAAGCTGTCAATCCGAACATTAGCTATATTAAGTTGTTGGGTCTGATTTGACACAAAAAATTAAGAACATTTCCCCCCTCCCTTCCCACCTCGCCTCAAAAACATACTTTAACACACGTTCTTTCTTTTTCCCTCTAATTAAACTAATTTTCTTCAAATAAGCAGTACAAACATATGATGATTATGCAACTCAGCACCGAGAAGAAGAAAGTCATATCATATGAAAACACAAAAACTGTATTTAAAGCTCAAATTAAACACAGAGAAAGATGATAATGAACATAGATAGAAGAGATATTAAGAGTGACACAAATAATATATACGTAGTAGACTAAACAAGAAGATAAATTGAACAAAAAGAATAGTCTGTTATTATCATTGTTTCTTTAAAGATATTCCAACCTCAAATAAACCAAATCTATATAACTCAGAAAACTCAAACTAAAATACTGTAAAAGAAAATCTAAGATCCAATAATTTGGTGTAGAATTAATTTATAGTGTACCACATTTCCTTCTGTCATCGTGTGGACAAGTAAAAAGAAAAAATGAATTGAACTAAATATGCTGGAGAGAGAGAGAGAGAGAAAAAGATAATTAAAAAATCTACCTGTTTCTTCTTTCTTTCTTCTTTGTCTATGTATAAGAATCTTTATACCTTTATTAACTGAGTTGCAAACTCACTTGGCACCCAATCCATGAGAGAGTAACAACAACTGACTTGGTGGTGGAGGCCTGAGGGTGTTGCATTTTTTTTGCAATAATCTCAGGTCTTGGTCGAAAAGATTTCCACGAGTGAATACCAAGTTCCTGAAATTCCAAGAATACTGCCCAAAACAATTATTGACAGATCCAAGATGCCTCCTTTTTGGTCCCTCTCTTCCTTGAAGACCATATAGTGAAACAGAGCAGGCAATACAAAACCCAACACACAGCAAGTACTGCTACCCACCAGCGATAAGAAATCAGCGAAATTTGGTACAGAAACTGCTACGAAACTCACAACCGAAACAACCAACCATCTCAACCACAAGCAGTACCTTCCTTCCCGAAACCTCCTCTCAAACACCTCGAATACCGGATTCATCATCAGCGGGAATGTGAAGAACAGGTTTATACAAAGTCCCATTTTAACTAAGGCGCTCAGTGTTCCTTTTCCCATGTTTGACGTGACTATGTACTTGGTGTCGTCACCATATGCAAAGTATCCCATGGCTCCAAAGGAACCATACATGAGTCCTATGAACAGCATGGTCACGCCCAAGACTTTTCCAAAGTTGGACTTATCCTTGGTCTCCGATTCCAGAGGCAATGCCATTCCGATCCCTTCAAATGAGTACATAGCCACCCCCAAACCGTAAAAGAAAGTCGCAATACTGCCGAATGCCTCCACAGACGGCCTACCCCGGGCAATAATCCTTATATCATCGACGTAGACCACTCCCATTGCCCCTAGGTCAACAACATCAGCGAAAATACTCAGTGGAGCCAAAATTGTGAGCGTAGAAATCGAATTCAGACCCAGTTCAAATGGAAAACAAGCCCAGATGTAGAAATTTTTGGCCGAGATGCCCATGATCGTGGGAGTTAAATTGACAAGGGAAGAAGAAATAGCAGGGGTACAAAAGAGATTGGTTAAGGTATCGCCAATGAAAATGAGATAACCGGCGCAGAAGCCTGCCTGGGTAAGAACGATCATGAAGTCTACGGCTAATCTTCCGCAGGGTCCACAGACAGCGAAGCCAAGGTCACCGAAAGAAGAGATCTGGAGGAAGGAATGCGGAGGGTTTTGGAGTTTATTCCGGGTTTTAATGAGGAGCATCATGCAGTGGTAGGTGAGTAGGGCAACGGTAAAAATGGTAATGACGCCGGTAAGCCAACCAGTCCGCTTGAAAGTGTAAGGGAGGCCGAGGACGCCGGCACCGACGATGGCAATGAAGACGTTTGCGCATGTCTTGGGCTTAGATGAGAGGTGTTGACGCTCCCGGAACAATGGTGTGTCTTCTGTGGGAAGATCGGAGGAAGAAAGATAAGCGGGAGGAGAAATTGGTTTATAAATGTCAACCATATCTCTAAATATCACCAAAAATAAAAAAATAAAAACACCGCCAAGGGTTCTTAGATTACAGAATAATGGCGATTAGGGGAAATGGAGGTCTGGATTATTCTTGTGAGACTGAGATTCTATTAGCTTGATGTTCCAATGCTTCCTTCTTCTTCTTCTTCTTCCCAATACTGAAAATTTGACTGCAACTCTTTTTTTTTTCCTAATATTTCGAGGATGTTACTACTAGTCAATCCTACGCTCCTATAACCTAGGACCTCTCTCTCAATGCTTCTTCACAGTGATAACTGATCTGATTATAAGTAAGTTCTCCGAGAAAAATCATCCATGCTTTTTTATATATACTTTTGGCCGACTTATCTTAAATGGAATGGACTCCTTTTTCAGAAGAATTAAAATGACAAATTTCGTTTTACACCCTTATTTCATATAATAAAATTTTTAAATTTAATAATAAATTTAGGTTTTTTTTAAACAATCTTTTCAATTAGAAAGAGTTTCTTCATGAAAATTCGTGAAATTAAATAATAATAATAATAATAATAATAATAAAAGGTCAATAATGACTATATCTTCATGAAATGACAATAGAAAGAAGCAAACACGTGGAAGATCCATGCAAGAAATTATCCAATAATTTTGTCTTTGTTCAAGTGTTGAATCTCTGAACACTTTTATTTTAGAATTAGAAAGCTGTAATTTGTAGTCAAGATATTGTTGATTGCTTTGTTTTGATGGCAAAGAAGGGCTCAGGCGGAAAACCCTCCGTCTCCATGCCAGGGGAGAGGGCAATGTTCAACATGGAATAGGTAGTGACAAACAGTAATAGAGTAGGTACTGAAACACTTAATTCTTATCTCAGCTTTTATTTGTTGCAAGTGAAACACCGAGACTTGAAAAGAGTAAAAATGATATAGTTTAGTGATAGCGTCTTATAAGAAAGAAATATAGCCTTGCTCCACCAATGACAAAATGCAGTCATCAAACATTTCTTCCACCGACTTAAAATTAAATCCCAGGCTCTCCAGTTTGGTTGTATTCAAGTCATAATATGGTCTGTCAAGTCTTGTAAACCTGAAAGCAATTAGCACAATCGTTTTGAGTCAGACACGTTTTTTGGTTCATATCCGCAAAAATTTTAAGACGTTGTGGATTTCTTTAAAAAGGGGTCTAGTGCCAATTCACAGTTTTAATAGGACCAATATATTCTGAACCCAGAACAAAAACCTCGTGGGAATAGGCAATGCCGGGTAGCGTGCTGATAGAATAGTTGCAAGCTGGTTGTTGTCAAGAACAGAAGAACTACAGAGATAACGTCCCCAAGCATCTTCGTGTTCATAAACAAGGATGTGGCAGAGTGCTACATCATCTATGTGTACATATCCCATTCTGCCATACCATTCAAATTTTCGCTTCTCTCCTGAAAACATAGACATTATGCCCACTAAAATTATCTTCTGAGGCGTGAAAGACTTCATTTGTAGTTTTGCATTCTGACAATTGTCCTACCAGTACATACCTCTAAGCAAGTCAAGGATGTCAGCTGCTGTAGAAGACAATTGAGGTGGCAAACTGGGCCCAACAACAAATGATGGCAAAACAGTGACCAAATCAATCTTGTTTTCCTCACAAAACTTCCACGCAGCTTTTTCAGCTAGTGTTTTTGATAGAGCATACCATATCTTTGCAGAAAAGAAATTTTATCACCAGGAGTTGTTGTGAGGGGGTCAAAAATCATAACATATATAAAGAAGCATGCATAAATGTGATACCTGTAGCTTCTCACAGAGTTCCTCAGAGCTCCAAAATGACTCATCCAGTGGTACATTAGGGTCAAAATCATCTCTTGCCCTTACAGTTGAAGAAGATGATGTAAGAACTATGCGCTTTAGAACTGGATTCTTTTTGCATGAATTAAGAACATTCATTGTACCGTCAATAGCAGGCTTTAATATTTCAACCTATAGCATGATATCCATATCAGACATGGATTAGTGCTTCATAGTTGGCCTAAGATTCTCAAGGTTCTAGATTCTTCTCTCACATCATAAAGAAATTTGGGAATTAAATTATTCTTATCACCAAATCTTTCCTTTAATACAAATTTCCTGGGAACAAGCCGAGTGTTGCACTACTCTGACCTTCAAATGTAGACTTAAAGAATACTGAATAAGTTAGAAAAGAACATCACCAAAATGTTAATTATGACCAATTTAATATATCAAACAACAAGTCACATCATCTAGTATAAACTATTTACTTGCCTTTGGATCGGATATTGGGCACCCCAGAACAGGTGAAGCAGTATGAAAGACACCTTCACAACCCATAACTGCATCATCAAAGCTGCCCTCCGTCAACAGATCGCCCTTCACCAGTTGGAGGCGCTCATTTGCTCCTTCCAACCTCCACAGATGTGCAACCTTCTTAGCATTTCCTGTTTATACACAGACATTTAGGAGGACCATTCTTTAAAAAACAAAAACAAGACTGAAAAGTAAAACAGAACAATACCCGGATCTCTGACAGTCCCAGTGACATGATAGCCAGATAATAATAATCTCTTGATTAGCCAAGAAGCAAGAAAGCCAGATGCACCAGTTACACAAACCTTCCTCTTTAGTCCAACCTTTTGCTCCATCAGGGTAACTAAGCACAATCTAACTGCTCAAGTCACAAGATTGTTTCTGATACCTTATACATCCAATTTTAGAACAAATTTATAATGAGCAACAGCTATAACATATGACAAAGTTTCCAAGAGGAAGCAGGAGATAAGGTAAGTCATGAGACATCTATGAACAGTGTCACACTTATTAAACCACGACCAATAAAAAGACTAAAAGAGTGCAAGTCAATGTGCAAGAAAACCTCCAAACCACTTACACATCTTATATTATTAAGAATTACCATGCCTGTCATACCTTTTCTGACAGATATTACCATGAAGACAAAATTCACAGCTATATTGTGCTGGAGCAACATCTAAATAAATTTATTGTCAAATAATTTGGACTCTGTATAATACTGAATGGTTATGTCGCAGTGTGGAGCATATGTATGTCCCAGGAGGAACAATTAAAATAAGAATACTCCAAAGAGAGGACGAAGAAACAAAATTTTCTTTTGGGGGAGGGGGGATAAAACTTTCTTCTCAACTATCATAGGGTACCCAACATTCAAACTGCTAAAATTCACACATTGACGCTTCAGATGTATACATAAATAATAATATCATCAACATTCTACACGTTGACGTTTCATAGAAGAATGATCTTGTTCTTCAATAGCAGAATCTACAGAAATGTGTTCTTCAAAATTGAATTTGAAACTCCAGCCTGGAAAATCAGAGTCTGAGAACAAGGCATTTGGAGTAGCTTTATAGAATGCCAATGGGACCTGTTTGACTCTTCGTCTAATCTGCAATCAGCAAAGATCAAAGAGGCTTTACTATATTGCAACAAAACAAAGGTCCTGTTTGCAACTTTAAATTGTTAAAAGAGAACAAACTAAATGTGCTACAGATAATTAAAACTAAAGAGGTAAAGCATTTAAGCATTCTGAAGAATAAACACAATGAACTTTTAATTTAGATATTACCTCCTCACTGAAAATGGTTGCATAGGAACCAGAACTAAAATCTTTAACTGCAACTTCAGAGGTTTTGGACCTCACAGTCAAATCATTCTCTAGGGACAAAACAAATCTAGTAACAAAAGAGGGGGTGGAAAGTCAGTGTTGTCAATAAAGAACACATAATATCAAAAGAAAGGGAAGAATGATACCTTGAAACTGGGGGACAATAATGGTAACGAAGAGTATCAATTTCCCACAAAGAGCTTCCTGCAAAAACATCAATGTTTCCATTACCAAGAAAACTCAAAAACTACTTTTGTTCAAAAAGTATAATGAACAATTTCAAAAACAAAAATAGACACACCTCTGCAAAATGAGAACCAGAATGCTAGTAAACGTTTTATCATATGAAACCCACTACTTGATGAAGAAACCAACAACTCAGCAAATTGTAAAGCAAGCAAAACAAAGAACAAAACTTACTCATGGCATTAGTTCTTATAGGATCAGTTTGCTCATTGTTGAAATGATCAATGCCTGAATTGCTGTCATGCAACCCATTTACACTCACAACTCCATTCTTTTCAGCTGCTGAAGTTTCATTATCAGTCTTGTCCACTTCCTCCTAAGCAAACATAAAGGTTTTATCTTATTAACCAGTAATGATGTATGAACAGATGAAAGACAGGCCAAACTGGAGAATCTTTAGTGGTGAGACTGAACTATCCTAAGGACTGTTGCATGGAGTATCATTTTGTTTTTTGGTTTCTCTGGGGTGCTAGGAGAGGGAGCCCTCAAAATCATAGAATCAATAAAAACCCATCTATTTTAGGTAATCCAAACAGGCTAGAAAGAGGCCAGTCACTGCCGTGACAATGTTGCATTCATCCATTGACCTTGGGAAACATATAAATTTTCCAAACACTTGCACAAAATGTAATAGCCTTGAGAAATGAAATTATGATTGTATAGTTACCCAATGCACCAGAAAGTTGATTGAAGGATGCCGGCGTAGAAGATTGTGGACTAACGCAATAATGATCAATGCACCTGAAGGTGGAACGAAAAGTGCAAGTCTACTGAGTCTCTTACAAAAGGAAGCAGCCAAATATGCAGGAAGAAGCGGTGACTTCAAGCAAGAATCAACAAGCTGCAGAAAGAATTGAAAATTAATGAAGCATTATTTCACTAAATTATCTATGCACACAGACCACAAGTGAAAATTCATATTTGTAAATCTGTTGTCTACTTTTTTTTTTTTTTTTTTTTTTTGCTCCAAAATGTTTCACCCTCAAAAACATTAGAAGCTTTTAAACCACTCCATAAAAGGAAAGTTTTTTGCTACCATATGGCATTAAAAAGTTAGCCTTCACTAAATACATTTCCATATCTCTAGATTCATCATAATGACACACCATGACCTCATATCCTATTTTGCACTACTACATTAATTTTTCAAGCTCCAGTACAAAATATTGTTCCAAGTCAAACATCCAAAAATAGAGGGGATAGAGGTAGTATCATCCAAAGACAAATATTAGAAGATAATTAGCAGGAAAAATAATGCTCTTTCCAATCCATTTTTGGTTGTCAAAAAAGACATTGATTAATATGACATGGTTCAAGGTTAATCAACTTCATTACATGTTCAGTTTTTTGTCTACTTCTTGAGGCCTACCAATTCTCTAAATCTGTGTTGAAAAAGGAGGGGGGAAAAAGTACAGTGAAGTGTAATAAAACCTTAGAAGAAAGGGTATGCAACAAATGTGAGTCTTAAGGGCTTGTTGAAAAAAAAATGTAAGGTTCTTGATTTAGCAAAATGGCATCTAAAAAGGGCCCAAAAATAGTAAGTTGCAACAGCTAAAAGATGACAGGACAGAGTTATAAGCCAACTTTCACATATACACCATCAATATTCCAAAAAACTTCACATGAACCACAGAGGTGAAAGCAGCAAGCAAGCACAATAGTTTTAGACATAAATATTTAAGATGAATATGTGTCACATGAGAATGCTCAACACTACAAATATGAAGCCATTGCATAATGTCTCATAGTATGAAAGAAATAATCGGTTAAACATTTTTAGCTAAGAACAAAAACATTTAACAAGAACTTCTTTGTTTACGACTATTCCACTATATAAGATCATCTAAGCCTGACTTGTAGAAGGAAACAAATAACCAATTACAAGTAAATTTATAAATGAAGAAGCCAGTAAATTTCATCTCACTTGAATAAGGTATTATGGAAATTATGAATACCTGAAAGAATCTTGCTCGGTATTTGGCCATAAAAATAGAAGGCTCTAATAATGCATAAAGCTTCTCATAAAAATTGGGGTACTCAAGGCCATGTTGTGTCATGAGGACAAAGAGGCTACTGAGGGCCATAACACTAACAACTCCACCAATATCATATGATCTTGTCAAAAAATCACTGCACGCTAGAAGGCATTAGATCATCTGCCCAAGACAAGGCATGGAAGAGAAAGAATACAAAATACAAGCAAATCTTGGAATCTCTAAAATAAGCTTACCAGAGCATTAGAGGATTAGACAGATGAGGAATGACCGCTTGATGAAGTTCAGAAAGAACCTGGAAAACAAGAATCGGGAATATTAGAAGTGCAAAAATCAAGATCAGTAGTATTTCATACTTAGGAAAAGCTAACATAATCAAACAAGGTACCAACATTAGCTTATCCATGGCTAGTACAAAAATAAAGGCAAGACAGCACTATGACATGACAAAATTCAAGTCTTGTTCTATTAGTCCTACACAAAAGCTAAAATAATGTATCACGACAAGTGAACTAATGCGTAAAGGCATAACATAGCACATCCTAATTTATCAAATGACGATTAACATTTTTCTTCCTTTTCTCCCACAACTTTCGTTTGGAGAGTGGGGATGATAAAGGAAGAGTTTAAAATCTCTGAAGTCCAAAACACACATGAAAACACAAAATCTAGTCACTTGTACCTCCTTATATACGTCAACCGGAAGTGGTAACCTAAGGAATGATATCCATGCTTTACTAAATTTGGACTTCATCTTTTTAGCAATTCTAGTTGGTGAATCCTGGAAAAAAAAAAAAAAACATAAAATGAAAACTTTGAGGAGACTAATTGTAAAAGAGCCAATTCAAATCAAGAGAAAGGAGGCCGAATAACCAAACTCATATTTCAGAATCCACAGAGCCACAAACCTTGTCATGTGGCATTTCAGCTTTACGCTTCTTCCCACCTTCTGTGTTCACCAGCTTACCAAATTCTTTGCTATTGCATTCTCTACTAAAAATCCCTAGTCCATATAGATCCAAGGAAACAATTAAATCCTTGAAACAATGAAAGACAACCAGATTTAAATCTCCAATCACTTGCAACCAAACTTGAAACATCATTCCTTTTTTTTTTTTTTTTTTTTTTTTGGGTAAGTTGAAACATTATTCTTATACTTTCCCATAACTATAAAGAGTTGCAATAATCTACTTCCAAGCAAAGATCTTGATTATTTATCCACAACCATGAAGGATAGGAGGAGATATACTTTGCACAGAGTATAGAAATATGTTCATATCAAGTATTCAGGTATATCCCAAAAATTTATTGAAATTTGAAGCATTAAATATCTTTAAAGTATTTTAACACTGGATGAAACAAATATAAAAATCAAGATACATTCAGAAAATATATCTATATATATAATACAGTCAATAATAAAAACTAATACATGTAGATAGGTTATGCTTCAACAAAAATCCAAAGCAATTACCAGAACCATTCCACATTTCACAGCTAGAATCCTCAGCAGAACCATCAAATGGTGGGATATTTGAGAGAAGATAATATATCTTGTGAATAGAAATTTCCATGCTACAAACAAACATAGGATATCAAAGTAAGAGTCAGCATTATTACTTTAACAATCACATCTTTAAAATGATAAACTTCAGAAGATTTAAATTAGTGACAGTTATCTTGTTTAAGCAAATATAAAATATCAAAGTAGGAGACAGCATTATTAATTCATAATCACAGATTTAAAATGTTAAACTTCAGAAGATATAAATAAGAAATAGTTATCTTGTTAAAGTGGCAATGTCATGTCAAACCTTCAATCTGATGATCCCATAATGGTCCTCAATTTATCTAAATTGCAGGTGTGACTACACCAATGCAATCCTAAAGCCTCAAAGAGGAAACAACATAAATTTACAAGATTTCATCATTCAAGACTTCAAGACACAGCTTATATCAAAATTCTCCCAACAACCACAAGGATAAATATATAATACGCCAAAATTGAAATACAACTTAGACTTACAATATCCAAGGTGACAAAAGGAAGAAATTTGAGAAATGCAGTCAAATGTTACCTTTCTCTTGACTGGATTTTCCTATCAGCTTCTCTAGTAGCGCTTTTATCATCTGAATGAACAAAAGATCAAGACGTGTAGGAAAAAAGATTAATTTATTTCTTCTAGGCGAAAAAATAGTGGTAAAACAGACCTTGGGTGTGACATTATTAAAAAAGGTATTAAGAAACATAATCACCAAAACCCGAAATCTAATAGAAAAGGCACAGCCATTAGGTACCAGATGCATCTTCAACCTCCAAAACTCTTGTCATTTTGTCCAAGCTGATGTAGGTAAAATAACTGAAGGGGGAAAAAGACAATAAAATGAACCACTCAGGACAAAATTAAACCGTAAAATAGCCCTCAGAAATGGGTAATTATCAAGTGAAAATTGGATTGATTTCTCCAGACACATTTACACAATTAATCATCATCTACACAAATGAAATGTAACAAAATTATGTTTACTGAATAGACAAAAGAACGGAAGTCTAAATGCAATCCCTTTGTTAGAGGATGAAACTAATACTCAAAAAGAGAGATGATTAATCATACCGGACATCAATGTACTTGAAGTATTTTGATGCAAGTAAGTCCAACAGCATATCATCAATCCCAAAGGCAGAGTTAATCTGCCATTGCGAAAGACAGTTAAACAGAAGGGGGCATTAATACAGGGAAATAGAAAAATAATTTACTAATATAGAAGGAATCTATGCAAATTAACACTTACAATGCTATGAAGGAATCTGTGGTAGATAGCAGAGTGAAACTTCCCCTTATTACCTATCTTCACAAACTCCATGATTGTGTCCAAAGCAACTTCCTAATCAACGTGACAGTTATTATAAAATAAAAACTTACTAAAAAAAAAAAAAAAATGGAGAGCACAGAACACATCAGCATATAGAAGTAAAAGAGCTGACAGTAGATTACTCTTAGGGCTTGCTCGGACTGAGAAGAGCATGCAAGGGTGATTAAGGAAGAAAGAAAGACGTCGAACTTGGAGCGCAGCCATGTTCGGAAAATAAATTCAGCAGCCACGGCCGGGTCTTCCTTCTCCGTTGAAGGAGTTGCAGCACTAAGCTTGGAGGAGGGGAGGTCCGGAAGTAGCGGAGTGAAGAATGACTGCAGAGAAAGGAGAGATTCGAGGACGTACGGAGGAGGAAATCTAGGGTCGATAAAATTGAGGAGGCGAGGTAGGTTGTTGACATGGGACCTAGACGAGAGAAGCTGCTGACCAAGGGTTTTGAGATTCTTCAGAGAGTATTTTTTCTCCCCTTTCTTCTTCCTTGGCTTCTGTGACATCTCCATTGCTCACTCTGCAGATGCTCCAGTCCGTCGTCTTTGTTGTTAGGGTTTTTCTGCACCTAAAACCCCCTCCCAGTTTCACCCTCCAAATTATGAAATTCTTTTATCAGTCCGTAATTTTTTTAAAAAAAAATTTAATTATTAATTTACAGTCTAATAAATTATTTACAAAATAAAAAATAAAGAAAAATATCAATAAATATTGCTTTATCTATTTTAATTAAATTTTTAGCATTATATTTATTATATAATAATTTTACAAATAAAAAAATTTATGAAATAATGTATGGAATAATTCAGCCAATCAGACAATGTTTCCTAACAATTTGGCAATTGAAAAAGTCAGATGTAACAGGTAGAAACGTGATTTGATTTAAAGCGTTTAAAGTTGGGTTTCTCTCTTTTTCCCGAAACGAATGTATGTTAAAGGAACTGGAAACGTGGACTGGCTTGCTTCCCAGCAACAAATAAAGACCTCCCGACTGTACCATTACTACTACTAATATATTTGATGTTGGCCTACTAATGGCTTTCTTCTCCGACCTCTACCGAATCGGAATCCTGTGGAATTCTGCGTTTTAACGAAGCTCCCGTCTTCAGATATATTCTTATGAATTCTTGGTACACAAGACAAAAATGGTGATCTTTTTTACTAGTGTTTTTAAAAGTAAAATTAGACTATAATAAATACAGCAGCAGCCATTGAACAGCGGGGAATCGACTGAGCTTTACAAAACAAAGAAAAAAATGACGACAAGACAAGAGGTTGTACAGCGGAGAAGGTGTCGAGAGTTTTCGTCGAACTATTATGCCCTCTGTACAATGGGAGGAATGTTCAGCGCTGGTACTACTCATCTCGCCGTCACCCCACTCGATGTTCTGAAGGTCAACATGCAGGTTAACTTTCCACCTCAACAATAATAATAACACCCTTTCTCTCTATTGCTAGTATTTTTCATGTTTGCTTGTGTTTTGGAGGGCAATGTTGAGAAATCACAGTATGTGTAATAGAATATATTTGATGCTCTAATTCTTCCCACTTTTTTAATCCAACACTAGTTTTTTATTCTAATTATGGTAATGGTAATATAATATATTAAGCAAAAGAGGAGTAAACTAAAGGGCTATAGTTCCAGGGAAGGTTATAATGAAATCTAGTAGGTTCTTGCTAGAGATTAATGTATTTTGTGGAAAGATGAATAGAGTTGAATAAAGAATTGAGATTTTATCAATATTTGTTTAGTTGAAAATTCCCAAGGAAAGGGACGAGATAAATTCTTCTCTGCTGTTGATCTATTATGGAGGTTTTGTTTTGTTCATTTGGTAAATGTTACATGAACCAAACTAACTAGTTCTTTGTACAAAACTGTGGAACTTGTTGGTTCTTACTGAAGACTGATTCATTGCTTTCTATCAGAATTCTGGGCTAATTTGTCTTAAATAAATCACATGCTCATTAGGTGAACCCAGGGAAATACAATGGGATTTTATCTGGTTTTAGTACTTTATGGAAAGAGCAGGGCCCTTCTGCTCTTTGGAGAGGTTGGTCTGGCAAGTTTTTCGGATATGGTGTTCAAGGTGGATGCAGATTTGGTCTCTATGAATATTTTAAAAGCTTTTATTCAGATGTATTCATTGATGAAAGGAGGAGGAGTGCCATATATTTCCTTAGTGCTGCTTCTGCTCAAATATTTGCTGATGTAGCCCTTTGCCCATTTGAAGCTGTCAAAGTTCGAGTTCAGTCCCAGCCTAAATTTGCAAAAGGCTTGATGGATGGATTTCCTAGACTATATAGCACTGAAGGTGTTTTGGGGTGAGCATAAGAATGATGGTTTCTTGATATATATATATTTTTATATACTGTGTCCATTTGTATAGTTGAAAGTCCAACATTTTATCTGTTTGCAGCTTTTTCAGGGGACTTTTTCCACTCTGGGGTCGTAATTTGCCATGTAAAATCTCGTTGCTACATTTCTCTGCAGTTCCTTAATTTTGTTTAATGATCTATGCATGCCTTCTGGCTTTCAGAAAAATCATCTAAATCTACTATAACTAGGCTAGCTTATATTTCAAACTTACTTTCCAGAGAGTTTTTATTCATTGTTCGTTTAGGCATTATCACCCCTTTACCTAACCTAATCCTAGTTACTGTGCATGGTCAGCTCTGTCATTTGGTTTCTCCTTATATGTTGCTAACTATGCTCTTAATATTTGTAAACTCATTTTCTGATATACGTTGCTTTTGACCAAAGGCATCATTTTGGTTTAGTTTACACTACACAGTTGAAGTCCTTTCATATTTCTTAAAGTTAAAAAGTCTTCAAGAATTTGCCACTCTGCACAGCTGGCTCAACTATAGTTTCTGATGCATGTTCTCTCTAGTCTGTTAGCTATTTGAACATAAGTAGAAACACAAAAAGTTTCCGTGATCATGTTTATGTTTTCTAACTTCAGCATTCTTAATCTATCAAATCTTGCAGTTTCCATGATCATGTTTTTGACTTTTGAACATTCGGTTGATCTAATATACAATGACATCTTGCAAATAAGGAAAGAACATTGTTCAAGATTGCAACAACTTGGTGTAACATGTTTAGCAGGATATGCAGCTGGAGCAGTCGGTACTTTAGTTTCAAATCCTGCTGATAATATTGTTTCTTCCCTTTACAATAGAAAGGCTAACTCCGTAATGCAGGTATCCTAGTGAAACATCTTTTTATCTCATTTCTTGAATCAATAAATTTTTAGTCAGTTAATAAGATTTCAACTAATTGTGTAGGCAGTGAAGAGCATTGGCCTAGCTAATTTGTTCACTAGAAGTCTTCCTATTCGAATGACAATAGTAGGCCCTGTAATCACTCTCCAGTGGTTTCTCTATGACAGCATCAAGGTGCTAAGTGGACTGTAAGTGTATTTACTACTTCAAATTTTATAATTCTATTCTGGGATGCTTTTGGGAGAGTTTTCTGATTTTCTTTAGCTTTTTTTTTTTGGTCATAATTAGAAGAAATGTTGTGTTGTAGGCCTACCAGTGGAGGGCTTGGCAGACATCCAGAAGAGAATTCTCCAAATGTATGAATGAAAGAGAGAGAGAGAGTAGTTGCCATCAAAGGGTAAAATGGGGATAAATGAGGTTGAGTTATGGCAGCCAACCAAATTGGAATAGGAAGTTTGCTTTGACCAGTAGTAGTAGAAGTAATAGTATTGGGTTTTAGCAGTTTTATAGCAGCCCAACAAAAAGGAAGCCGACAAAGGGAGTGTGTGAAGTTGGTTTTAATTGGCAGCAACCATAAAAGCTAAGCTGTGCTCAACTCTCAAAATCTATCGATTATTATTTGGTGCGGGTGGTTTTGTTTTCTTTTGAACAACAAAGTCAACAAAGACTGGTATGGGAATTGTAGACGCTATACTCTTTGCTGCTTTCTTAGTTGACACATGGATTCAGCTGCACCTGTTTTTTGCTACTACTATATATATATATATATATATATATATATATATATATATTAATTATAAAGATATATGAAAAGAAAAATATAAATAAATCAAATTTTAGGTCCAAATTTGACTCTAAATTGTGTGGTCAAATATCACTTTTTTTTGGTTTCTCTTTAAAGACAACTTAAAAGATATCAAAACTGAAAAGAAAGACAGACAATTTAATATTAATACTTTATTTTGGTCTTAAAAGTCTTTAAATTGTACTACTCAAGAGTATTAATTCTTTAAATGTATACTAATCTTATAATATATATAATATAGAGCCAAAATGATTGAGCATATGAATTTATAGTGAAAGGAAACCGCGTGGAAAGCCATTCATACATTAGACAGATAAGAATTTGGAGGGACGATAGGAGACTGCTCAGATTTTCTCTTTTTTACACTCAATGAATCTATAAAAATAAAAAGCAAAAGATATATATATATATATACATATATTTTAATAGAAGAAATAAAAAAAAAAAAAAAATAGGACATATTTGGGATCACAATTGTGTGCTGAATTTTCATATAGTATTTATATTAAATATGTTAATTTAATTATTTACCTTTTAAATTATTTAACTTAATAATTAGTTCAATTAAATTATAACATGCATAAATTAATTGTAAAATTTTAATTTGATTAAAAATATTAAGATATCATCCAAAAATAATATAAGAATATATATAAATATAGAAGCATATAACTTATATTTGTTTAAGCTACAAAATTTAATTATAACTTTGAAATGGAATCACCGACTCTTTCATAACTCACAGCAAAGTTCAAACCACAAAGTCTAACTTTAGTTCGAGAGAATAAATTACTTTCACTCTTACATATGCATAACAAGTATTAAACTTGTAACATCCCCCACAACCGCGATTGAGAGGAATTTAAAGTCGTAATCCCTAAGTCTGTTCTAAATCTGGATTAATCGATCCGTATGATTTAGATACCGGATACTATTAGAAAAAAAAATATTTTTATATTAATTAACAATTTCATTTATAATCATAAAATATTAAAAATTAGAATTAATTTTTAAAAAAAAGAAAGAAAAGAAATGAAGTGGCCTAAGCGCGTAAAATGGAGGAAAAGAAATAGAAAGAGCGATCTTTCTCGGCACCCTCCATTATGAAGAAACAACAAACGGAAATTCTCAACTTGCTTAAGTGTTTTTTTTTTTTTCCTTTATGAGAAAAGGCTGCTTTTTTTCTTTTTTCTTTTTTTTTTTTTTTTTTTTGGGTGAAAACGGCATTTCCTTTAGATTTAAATATGGAGAGATAGGGAAGAGCTGAAAGCCGGAAGACTTCTCTCTTTTTTTTTTTTTTTCTTTTTAATCAGCTGTCATCATCATCATCATCATCGTCATCGTCGACGCCATCGTTTTTTGTTTTCTCTTGTCTTTATCTTCGCTGTCGCCGTCGCCGTTTCTTGTGGCTGTGGTCATCGAGCTCCGATCCAACCTTTTCACCTTTCGACTCCTTCATTTTCTTTCTTTTTTTCTGTAATTTGTTTAAGCTGGTACGTTATCTTCCATGGCAGATCTCTCTCTTTATTCTCTTTCCGTGTACATGTGTGGTCTGTTGCGTGGCGTACTGCAGGATATGAATATTCCGTTTTTTTACATTATAAACATAATTTTATTTAATTTATAAATATATATATATATATATATATATATATATATATTTTCTCGTAATATTTGATTGAATTTGAGCTGCTTGCTTGCATACTCTCCGTAATTAATCATTTCTTAATTTATTTATAATTTGGATTGTTTGGATCTGATTCAAAAGATTCTTTATTTTTCTTTCGATTTTCTGTTCATTTATTCCTCTTTTCTGCTTTTCCATCAAATTTTGGCAACGAAATGGAATTTTTTGAAAATTATTGCATTGACTTGGATAAAATTAGAAACTTCCTCTTTTGATCTGAGGTTAAATGGTGATTTTCTCTCATTTTTGTATTTTTTCCTTTTTTCTGCTCTTCCAGCTCCATTTGATGTGAACTGAACGCATATTCGGATGAGGAAACTGCACAGCTGTCAAGTAGCAAAACAAAAATTGAGCTGAAGGGGAAAGTCTCGCCGTTTCATGGGCAACACATGCCGTGGATCTTTCCGGAGCAAACATATTCAGGGCCATTCTCAGCCCGAAGACCATTCCAACTCCAAGCGTAACGACCCTTCTTCCACCTCCAACACTGCCCATTCTAACAATTCTTATTCTTCTGACAACTATTCTCCCAGTACTTTGTCAACTGCACAAGAATTTTCTATGGATACTCAGCACAAAACCACAAAGAATTCTAACCATAACAATAACAATAACAATAATCATCCTTCCCACAGTCCCAAGAAAGATAGCAGCACGAATAGTAGTTCTCAGGCTTATTTTGTGCTAGGCCATAAGACTGCCAATATTCGTGACCTTTACACTTTGGGTCGTAAATTAGGACAAGGTCAGTTTGGTACCACATATTTGTGCACTGAGAATGGCACCGGCATTGAATATGCATGTAAATCTATCTCAAAAAGAAAGTTGATTTCCAGAGAAGATGTGGAAGATGTCAGGAGGGAGATTCAGATAATGCATCATTTGGCTGGCCAGAAGCATATTGTAACCATTAAGGGTGCATATGAGGACCCTTTGTATGTTCATATTGTGATGGAGCTTTGTGCCGGTGGTGAGTTGTTTGATCGCATTATTCAAAGAGGACACTACAGTGAGAGAAAGGCTGCCCAGTTGACTAAAATCATTGTAGGGGTTGTTGAAGCATGCCATTCACTTGGGGTTATGCATAGAGATTTGAAACCAGAGAATTTCTTGCTGATTAACAAGGATGATGATTTCTCTCTCAAAGCAATTGATTTTGGACTCTCAGTTTTCTTCAAGCCCGGTAAAATTATAATTCTTCAAAAAAGGCAACTTTTTTAGTTTTTTTTTTTCTTTCTTTGGGTTCTTTTCTTTTTCTTTTTGACTGGATAAACTTACTGATGATCTGCACTTTAGGCAATGATAGACATTGCAATAGCTTTGAGTAGACTTCTATGCATGTCAAACTTAAACTACTACAAAAAAACTTACTTTCTGCCCTACCTCATAATTGGGAACTGCACTTATTGCTGAAAGTCTTATACTTGGCATAAGCTCTATCAATTTCACAACATTGAAATCCTTTATTCTCCAACTAGATTGAGATCTTGACATTAGTCTTACCTTTTATTCATGGCTTCTCTGTTTCAGGCCAGGTTTTCACTGATGTTGTCGGAAGCCCCTATTATGTAGCTCCTGAGGTGCTTATGAAGCATTACGGTCCAGAAGCAGATGTATGGACAGCAGGCGTCATACTATACATTTTGCTAAGTGGTGTACCACCCTTTTGGGCTGGTATGTTATTTAACTTTACATTTCCTTTGTTTAAGGCTTTCCTTGAGATATTGAAGGCTCACACTACTCTTCTTGCAGAAACACAGCAGGGGATATTTGATGCAGTTTTGAAGGGACAAATTGACTTTGATTCAGATCCTTGGCCCTTAATATCTGACAGTGCAAAGGATCTTATAAGAAAGATGTTATGCATGCGACCTTCTGATAGATTAACTGCTCATGCAGTATTATGTAAGTTTCTTTTGTTCAATAACACAAATTTTTTCCTCTTTTTTGGGGATTAACTGCTCAATGCTTTTACGTGTAATGCATAAAATAGGCCATTAGACATCATCTTAAACTTTTTTCTAAAAAAAAGTGTTTTGGTTAAAGACGAACTTATTTGAATAAAATTTATCTTTGATATACTGGATAAATGATTGACTGATAAGAGGGTTCCATATTGTTGAATTTATAAATGAAATGGCTAAAGCATAGTTAATAAAACTACTGAATGTGTGAAAATTTAGAATAAAATACTTAAAAATTTATATGTGGGACCATGTGTTGGAATCTTAGATTTTGAGTTTTGGAAATAAATGCCTTAATATCTTGACTTGGAATCTAATTTCATTCTAGGCATTCTATGGGCTGCATAATGTCTTAGTCACAGGTAGAGTAGCTTTGAGGAGGCTTTTTTACTCTCTGATTGAAAAAAAGGTCTTGAGTTCTCCATTTCTTTGATAATCCATACATTAAAATGTTAGCTCATGGTAGAAAGGAATATTGGTTCTGTAATTTCTAAATGATATACTGGTCTCTGGATTATGTTTGTGAATTTGAAAAATTGATCTTACATTTATCTGCTCCATTTAGCCTTTACACATTTCACATGCATTGCTCATTCCTGTGTTGAATGTTATTTTGATCCATGTGGCTTAATTTTACATGTAGTTTGAGTGAAACAACTCTGCAGCACTCATATATTTCATGTAAATCTTTACAGGTCATCCTTGGATATGTGAAAATGGTGTTGCTCCAGATAGGTCATTGGATCCAGCTGTACTTTCTCGCCTTAAGCAGTTTTCAGCAATGAACAAGTTAAAGAAGATGGCTTTGCGGGTATGCAGTCTATATAGCATAATCTACATAATTTGTCTTTGATATATTTTTGGTACCAACCTCACTGAAATGTATGCTTTGATCTCTAGGGTTCTGCTCAGCACTCTGAGTCAGACACCTACTTTTTACATCCAAATTTCAATTCAAGCATACATTCTATTCCACATGCATAAAAGTTTTTAGGTGATACACCTACTTTTCTTTAATTTTTTTTTATAATATTCTCCTTATTGCATCTTAGTAGTTGCTAATGCATTTACCTAGAGTGAGATTGTGTATAAGAATTTAAATGCACTCCTTGCACTAAAAAAATGTCCAAACATATTTGAATATGCTCTTTATGTTGTGGGTGATAGAAACCAGAATATTACTGTTTTAAGATGAAACTTTCTCTTCCCCTACCCCTCCCCTCTTCTTCCAGGTGATAGCTGAGAGTTTGTCTGAAGAGGAGATTGCTGGTCTAAAAGCGATGTTTAAGGCCATGGACACTGATGACAGCGGTGCAATTACATTTGATGAACTGAAAGCAGGATTAAGGAAATATGGCTCAACACTGAAGGATACAGAGATTCGTGACCTGATGGATGCTGTGAGAAACTTTCCCTATGTTTTATTTTATTTTTTTTTTTTTTTTGGCAATCTGTTAGGTAAAAGAGTACCAAACATGCAACATTAAGTAAATGTGTTGGATAAAAAAATTTTTAAAAAAAATTATAAAGGACCTAAATTACGAAAGATAAAAAAATTGAAGACTAAATATGACAATCTTCCTTTTCTTCATTAACAACATTTGACAAACCCTGGGAAGATAATAGTTTATACTACTTGGTGAAGTTTTGTAGATGATTATCCAATTTATCTGTCTATTAAGCATTAGTACAAGTTATATGCACAATATTTAGGATTCTGCATTCTGCTGTTTGCTTAAAGCTCTCTCTGCCTTTGAAATGCCTAAAATACCTTGACCTACAGGCTGATGTTGACAACAGTGGAAGCATTGACTACGGAGAATTTATAGCTGCAACAATTCATCTTAACAAATTAGAACGTGAGGAACATCTCATGGCAGCCTTTCGATATTTCGATAAGGACGGAAGTGGTTATATTACAGTCGATGAGCTCCAGCAAGTGTGCGTAGAACGTAATGTGACTGATGTTTTGCTTGAAGACATCATTAAAGAAGTTGATCAAGATAATGTAAGTTTTCCTTTACGCCTATGAATAAAGCTCCATATCTTCCACCTTAGTTTCATACAGCTACATCATCCTTTAGTTTATGGGTTCTAGTATTCCAATTATTCTTTCATAAATCCTAAGAGAATTAAGCATCTCGTATAACCATTCTTTATGTTTGGTTTACTTGTGTTATGGAAAAATTATAACTTGATGCAAATATCTCCCCTCCTACTTATAGCCATTACTCTGTCCACATTCATGCAATTATATCTCAATTATTTTCATAATTTATTTTTTTATCCATGCATACAAATAGAGTATTTTTGCATACGTATATATACATGGCATGGCCTATGAAGGCAAGAAGGATGACCGGTAAAAGTTCTGGGAAATTGTAAAGAAATGCGTATAGGAGCCTGTATAGGAAGTGATGTCCTGTGAAAAACTGTCATTTACACAATAGGCAGCCTGTATAACTTTGCATTATGTTATTCATTAAGGGGTGGCAAGTGGCCAAGAATTTGTTCATTTTTTTTCTCGTCTTTGGGATCTGTCATTTCATTTGCCTTCGTTTTTCATCCATTTGTGTGCTTTTATGTGTTGTACACATACAAGGTACTAAATAAATGATGTAATTTATCTCAGGATGGAAGGATCGACTATAGTGAATTTGCTGCTATGATGCAAAAAGGAAATCCAGGTGTTGGGAGACGAACCATGCGTAACAGTATTAATATGAGCATATGAGATACCCCCAGAACTCATTTGCAATTTAAATAGTCAATTAAGTACGGTTCTGAACTCCTCGTTGCTTTTCTGAGTGCCATGTTCTTTGGTTTGGTTGAAGAATGCAAAAAAAAGAAAAAAAGAAAAAAATTATAATAATAGTCATTCTTGGAGCTCTGAGGATGATGATGCCCTTGGTTTCTCAGAGTAATTATAAAAATGCATCCTAATGCCAGTTTTCCGTGAGTCAAAAATCAATTTTTGCCTTTGCTCCTTTTCCATCCTGAGAGAGTGAAACGTGAAGAAATATGTTCGAGTTCGATAGGCAGAATGTGTTTGTATGTGATGAAATTGCAGTCCATGGATCACACGCAGTTCAAGATCCATACCTGACCTCTAGATGATTGATTATGGTGATATCATCTCATGAAAATGTTGCAATCTTTGTATCCTCCCTCCTCTCTACTGTGGATTGCATTAGTACAGCTGTTTCGTTCATGCCACTTAATTTAAATATGTGTTATTTTTAGCTTAATGCATTCCTAGTTTTTCAGCAAATGTTGATATTCATATCTTTTCCATCCACAAGTAAATTCATATCTTTGTTTTTTGTTTTTCTTCTTCTAAACTGCGGTGTTTCTCATCAAACTTGTTCTACTAAAACGGGGTAGTACCCCTAACCCCTTTCTAACTCTTTAGAGTATGTAGTTTTACTCCCCCCTCCCTCTTTCCCCTTGTTCTTTTTTATTTATTTTTTGGGTACAGCAGGAGGGAGAGGATTACAGTCTGAAAACCTGACAATCAAATGGAATTAGTCATTAGTTGCAAACAGGAAAGGAAAAAACTGATAATTACTTGTATTATGTACAAAGAAAGATTGAGAGTTATGTTATATTTTCAATTATACTTTTTAATACACTATAATTTATCAATAAAATAATTATATAATGATACATTTGTATTCTTGAAATGCTATTGTAGCAACTCTGGAGTTTCGCATGCTATTGCAATTTCCTGCAAAATGAAACCAAATATATAGGTAGAAAATTTTTGATCCAACCATATAAATGCAGAGCTTACTTCGGTGGTAAATGCTTCCATTTTTTTTTCCAGGAAAAGAGAAGAGGAAAAGAACACTTTGAATATACTAACTACTACTTACCTTCAAATGTGCACCCGATGAAAAGAAACATCTTGACGTGATTACCAGTCCTTTATCCAATAACCACCCGACTTGGCTGCAGGTTTCTCCTTCTTCGTCACGATCAAGCGAACACCATAGTTGCTTCGGCAGCAGAGTCAGACGACAACCATCTCCGCCTCTCGTTGTCTTCCGGAGGATGCCACTACTCTCCTCCACAAGTTCTCGGACGACCACGTCTTTCTGCCATAGCCAATGTCCAATTGTTTGCTCATGTAAAATGAATTGAAATTGAGGAATAAAAACAACAACAATAATAAGAGGAAAACTCTCCCACCTTCTGAGGAAGGTCCAGATTGAAGCTGGCAGTGGCATTGAGACCTTGCCATACACCACTTAGCTGCGAGATTTCTAAGGCCTTAGTAGCAGCAAATGCCGAATCTCGGATGGCACAACCCCCCAACTGGTCCCCGTTTCTGAAAGGACCATACCACTGCTCGCAGAATACTTTCACTCGTTTTAATTCTAATTCGCCGTTGTCTTCAGCCTTGAGTACCTGAACTATGCGAATCCTTGATTCCCTGTCACGAGGGTCAACTAAGCAATGCTCCAATTCCAGAATTCTGCCTGTTCCTCCTACTACCCCTCTGTTTTCCTCCTGTGAAGGCCAAATGGCCACGTAACATCCATTTGGCTGATACGCAAAGGCAGCGGCTCCTTCTAGATTCATCTCGTCGACGCTGTACCTTGTGGCAGCATCGGCCTCGCAGCCTACGGTTGGGAGTAATCTTATGAGTTTGTAGAATAGATCAAAAAGAGTTGGTTGAGCCAGAGTTGGACACTGTGTCTGCCAATCAAAAACTTTGACCTCCCATTCCCTATAAGCCTCGGGAACAACAGATTCAGGCAATTCAAAAGGCGAACCCTCCTTTGTAAATTCTGCCCCAAATCCATCCCATTCACCCGAGACATTCTCTGCGAATTCCGCCCAACCTGACATACGATACGGGTGATAATATATCATCGGTTCCTCATCAGTTTAAGAAAAAATAATAAAAGAATTTTACCATTTCTCTCAACCATGTTAACCGGAGACACTTACCAGGAGTCGAAGTTTCACCCTGTTGTTGTTGGAGGTGGTGGCCGGCCGTCTTGGTAGCAACGGAGGCGTTTACCGAAGCAGAAAACAATCGAGTACTGTTCCTAGAAGAAAAGTTATAAGTCTGGTGAGAATTGGGCTTTGAGGAGAAGAAGGAGGGGAAATTAGGCGGAGTAACAACACCTCGCCGGAGTTGGAAGAAGATGGTGGTGGCGTTGTTTAGAGTCAGAGTCATCATAGTTCTTCGCCCAAACAATTTGCAGCCACGTAAAGTTCTCCGCTCTTTAGACAAGTGATAAAGGACTCTAACCTCAAAAAGCCAAAAGGCCCCCAAAAAAAAAAGACACAAGAATATTCAAAAATAAGGAAAATTGATGGATTTAGTCCCTACTCTTCTTTAATGTTTTTTTTTTTTTTATTATTTAGTAATTTTATAATATATAAGGTGCAATTGATTCATATCTTTATAAAATTATTTAGGCATGTTAAATAATTAATTTTGTGAAAAAAGAAAAAAAATTGAACTTATATGTTTATTATATATTGAGAATTTAATAAAAGAATCAATTTAAACTTGTTGAGGAATATTCCTTGGCCGCTAACCTAGCTATAAATCTTTTTATGTATTGTAAATGTAGTCTACTTTTTACATTAGGTAGAATTGGCTTCAATTGAATCTTTGGAAGCTTTCTCATGGGTAGCTAGTTAGGTTTCACTTGTTGATTTAATAAAAGAGCAAATAAATTGCTGCAAATAAGTTATAAGTCAATATATTTCTTTTTTATATATATATATATATATATATATTTGGGGAGGATTGTGATATGTAGGTAGTTAGGCAGCTTGTGTATTCTAAGCAGATCAACTCTAGTTAGAACATGAGAATGAGTGGAACTAGAAGAAAAATCATGGTTAACTCATGACCTTCGGATAATAAGTGAAGGTGTTTACCAATTGAATTACACCTGTTTGACGTACTTAATATAATACTTAAAACTCAATTAAAAAAAAATTAAAAAAAGAAAAGAAAAGAAATTGGCGGGGGGAGGTGAGATGTAGAAAAAGATGTGGAACCAAACCGAATAACATTAATGGAGGTATTAGAAAAGAAAAGAAAAGAAAAGAAAAGGAAATGGAAATGGAGATGTACAATCACGTTCCAATTGTGCAAACTAATTATACAACATGAACATGCTCCCACCGACACTTCTGCCGGCATTTACTTACAAACGCCAGAGAATCCTTAAAACACAAAAAACAATATAGAAAAGGAAATCCCTTCCAACTGCTCTCACCGACAACTCAATCCTACCTCATTATCTTATTATTCTAATACATTATGTATACTCTCTTTATATATAAATTTTTCAAAATACATAATTACAAATTATTCTTATCACCTTTTCAAAAGAAATAAGATTATTGCTTCCAACTGCAAATGGAATTGGTAAAGCACTTTTTTATTAACCCTAAAACGTAGGTAAACTCATGTATGTAGTTGAATTCTAAAAAAAAAACTTTTATTTTCTTTTTTCTTTTTTCCATATAATATATGACATTAATTTTTATTAATTTTTCATTAAAAAAAAAAAATTAAATATAGCAAAAATATTAATTTTAAATAAAAATGTGCAACATTATGTTGTTTGAGCAAATTGTATAATACATATGGATTATTATAACTGTGTGTATAAATATTAAAACAATCAAACTGTTATTAAAAAAAAAAAAAAAAAAAAAAAACAATCAAACTGTTAAGCATATAAATTTTTCTTTACTCATTAATGATAATAATAATAATAATTATCTACACTTTACAATAACAGTGGAAACAAATAAAACAAAAACAGTACAAGCAAATATGATATGATCTCTCTCTACAAATTTTTTTTTTTTTCCCCTCCTTTATCTCTCAGTAGTATAATAAAAGAATCACAAATTGACAGCGAATTTTTTGAATCAACAAAATACTACTACTACTTATACCCAACCCGAAAAAAAAATTCAAGAAGAAAATGTGTACGGAACCGACGACGATGACGACGACATTAACAACTGGTAGATCATTTTTTTTTTTTTTTTTTTGAGATGCATCGGCAGATTGTTACTGAAGGCGGCTAATAAATTTATGACCCGCCTAACGACCCAAGGAGGATGCTGATCTCTTTGAATCATCGAAATTTTTGGAGTAATTGTAGGAATCATACCGGAATGTTTGAGGAAGTCCGACATTGTTGTCAGTTCCCAACAGCCTTCTAAACTCGGATCTGACCTTGTAGAAGACATGCCTCCAGCTTCCCTTATTGTGACACCCTAAGGCAACCGTTTCTTCCTCATTTAACTCCAGATCTCTGGCGAAGGTGGGCTTTCGAGAGAGGATCCAGGTTAATCCCCAGTCCCACCAGCCGCGGATGGAATCCCCGGCGTAAGACACAGATTTGGATCGGCGGAAGGCGGCCCAGGTGGATGCGGCAGGAGATGAGGAGGGCTGCATCTGAATCTTCAGGGAGAGAGAGGAAAGCCTTCTCCGAATGCGTTGTCCTGCCGGCTGTTGTTCAGTTGAATCTGAAGGTTGAGAAAGTGGAAGGGCTTGCTTGCCCTGAAAGCTTTGGAAAATAGAGCTCATGATCTTCTACAACTACTTTTTACCACTACTTTGTGTGTGTGGGGAGAGAGAGAGAGAGAGAGAGAGAGAAAAAGAGAGAAGAGAGTTGTTTCTAATTCTACTTCTTCTTGTTTTGGGCAGGAGAGATAGAGAGAGAGAGAGAGAGAAAAAAAGGAGATGGATATGGTGAATGGGAACGTAAGAGAAGAAAAGAAGAAGGGTTATTAGCTCTGCGAGGAGGTGAGAAGTAGTGGTCACAGCTCCATTCCAGCCTGTTTTATTCGTTTTCAGAAGTTGGCTTGCCTCTGGCTGTGGGCTCTCCCGACCGACCCCACTTCACTTATTACCTTAACTCATCCCTTGAGCTTGTAATACTATATACCATGTCTGTATGTATATATATATATATAGCAGATCTATACACATTTAAATAATGATTTTTGTCTTCAAAAACTCAAATATTACATTTTTCTTTTTCTTTAATTCATATTTGCATATGCAAATCTAACTTTTAAGTTCAGTTCATGACTTTGATCCTTGAACTTATTCAAAATATATATTTATTGTTTATACGAGATAAGACTTATATATATATAATTATTCATTAAATAAAAATGTATGTATATCCTATGCATTAATAGAAGGTCACGGCTAATAAATGCATAATCACTCATTAAATGAAATGAGTCACGTGGATCTTGTGAATTTTGTTTTTCTTCAGTAATCATGAAGGCTATATACATTAATCTAACACCATGATCTTCCATACTGTTATGGATATCGCGATTATGAACCATGCATTCCATCAATCAGCCAGTACTGGTAGTAGAGGATGGCAATGGCATTCTTGCCCCAAATTCTTGTCTGTTATCTTCTCACCCAATGGTTTCCCTCTCGATGAATTTATAGGAATGAGATTATGGGGATGCAACTGATTCCTCCCCCACCCCTTCAGGAGGGGCTGATTTTCCTTTGAATTTGAAACAAATTAAGAGAAAAGTAAGCTTTGCTTTGAATCAAATTATAGCCGGAAAACTCAACTTAAAGGCTGCTTTTCTGCTTCACTTGAAAAGAAAGCAAATCCACAATACAAAAAGCAAGGTGGAAGAAATAACTGCATATAAATCCTAAAATGACCGCAATGTGTCTAACTTCTCTACCGAAAAACTTAAATCTTAAAAAAAAAAAAAAATGGTTCCCTCCCGTTATCTCCTTGTTCCTCTCCTAGCAATAGTAGTAGTATTATTTTACAGCCCGGCGGCATCAGAATCCACCACCACTACTACTAATACAGGTGATCGTCTTTCAATTGTGGGTTACTCGCCAGAGGACTTGAGTTCAGATAATAGGCTCCTTGATCTGTTCGAGTCATGGGCATCGAAACACGGCAAAAGGTATAAAAGTGTGGAGGAAAAGCTGTTGAGATTTGAGAATTTCATGGACAATTTAAAGCATATCGACCAATCCAATAAGGAGGCCAACAAAACTTACTGGCTTGGGCTGAATGAATTTGCCGACTTGAGTCACGAAGAGTTCAGGAGTAGATATTTAGGCTTCAGATCTGGGCAGTTCCCCAGGAGGAGCAGAAGCGGAGACTCTTCTCTAAATTTCAAGTACAGGAATGCCTATAAAATACCGAAATCAATGGACTGGAGAAAAAGAGGAGCAGTAGGTCATGTCAAAAACCAAGGTCCTTGTGGTAAGTAAACTAGTAAGCATTCACATATATATATATATATATATTATATATATATTTTACCTTGAAACTCAACAGAAGAAAGGATCACTGGTTACAAAAATGTATAATGTAAATATGCAGGGAGTTGTTGGGCATTCTCAACTGTTGCAGCTGTGGAAGGCATAAATAAGATCGTGACGGGAAATTTTACTTCCTTGTCGGAGCAAGAGCTGATTGACTGTGACACATCTTTTAACAATGGATGTAACGGAGGGTTAATGGACTACGCATTCCAGTACATAATTCAAAACCAGGGCCTTCACAAGGAGGAGGATTACCCTTATCTCATGGATCAGGGCACCTGCGAAGCAACCAAGGTATAATATTGTATATTCATTCTATCTTTTACCCAAAATTCAAGTTCAACAGCCTCTGCATCATGATTCAAAAAATGCTGATCAGGTAAAATATTTCCCTTCCTCTTTCCCTCCTTCTGCAGGAAGAAACTGAGGTAGTCACCATAAGTGGTTACCAAGATGTTCCCCAAAATGACGAACAAAGTCTCTTGAAGGCACTTGCGCACCAGCCCCTTAGTGTCGCCATTGAGGCTTCAGGCCGAGATTTCCAGTTCTATAAAGGGGTAATCCTCTAACCTAGAATTCAATTTTTTTTTTTTTTTTTTTTTTTCTTCTTTCGCTTTGAAGCGAATACAAAAATGGAGTTGCGAGGTCTGATTCTTCTTTCAATTAACCCTCCCTCATTTTTCTCTACAGGGAATATTCACAGGGCCTTGTGGATCACAGCTAGACCACGGAGTAGCAGCTGTAGGATATGGATCATCCAAGGGTCTGGATTACATCATTGTTAGGAACTCTTGGGGCTCTACTTGGGGTGAACGAGGATACATACGAATGCAGAGAAACACAGGGAATCATGAAGGACTCTGTGGCATCAACAAAATGGCTTCTTACCCAGTTAAAAAGAATTAATATCAACCTGAAATATGTTTTTTCCCTTTTTTTTGATTTTCCCCCTATGATGAAGTTTATAACCGCACCTTTTAAATTTATACCAATTAAATCTTGAATTTCCAAAAATAAAAATATTATTAGTGACAATCAAAGAATCTGCATTGATAAAAGTAGGAGAAAGAAAAAAAAAAACAGCACACATATTTTGCACATAGATGACCATATTAACATACTATAAAACAAACACAGAAGACATGAGCTGGTTGTAAAGTAATCACATGCATTTAAAATTCCAGGGAGGAAATGAATAAATAATCAATCCATTAGCAAAATGCAAGATGTCACTAGAATTTGTTGGAAGGCAAAAGACAACTAAATATCTTATACAAATTCCGCTCTTCTGCCGTGCACTTGATTACTACAGACTATGCATGCAAAGCAGGTTTAGTAATACTGAAAAAATATATGTTAATTAACATGATACTTCGTTGTATTTGAAGACACAATCGTAAAGTCTCCCTCCGAGGAACTGAGCAACTTCAAGGTGCTTCACCTGGAAAATCATAAAGTCAAAGGATAGATGAATTATAAATTCAACTCACATAATCAACCATTTCATTTTTGCCATGGATTTCCCCTATTGTTACCCTTTCTATTCCACAAATACAAATATAACAGTGTAACCATTTTATTGATGATTTAAGGTGACTTCTTAAAAAATGACTTGAATACTATAATAGCACTGTTATACTTGTATTAATTAATGTAATAAAGAAGATAACAAGCAATGTAGCGGAACATCTTTAGCCTTTCTTTTTCCACCTCATCTTCCCCCATGAAAAAAGAGGTGGAGGTTGGATGCACGGTAAAAATATTATAAAGGGATATTACCATGCCAATCTTGAGGGAGTCACACTTAAACTGAGCGTAGAGATTGGTTTCTATTCCACGGCCCTGAAGGAGATAAATTTTGAAAAAAGACATGAACAAAGATTATCACATTCAAGAATACGATCAAGATATTCTTTAAAACCAACAAACATGACTATTCCCATGTGAAATGGTATCATCACTACTTACCATTCCTTCCAAAATAACAAGGTCTGCATCAGTTGCAAGATAGGCTAGTTCCTGTGAGATTCTTGTGAGATCTATCACCTGTGATAATGAATTTTGATAATTGGCAAAAGGAATAATTTTATCCTAGAGTGAATTTCATTTCAAAATTAAAATGTGTGTTTTCTTACTGGCAGGTCATTGCCAGAATTGGCAATGAAAAGATTTGAAGTATCTACTCCAGCAAGCTTCCCTTCATCATCCTTCAACTATTAATAATAACCAGCAAAAATATCAGAGTTAGATTTTTAGCACGCAATCACCATGTTATAGAAAGTGTGATATGTTATTCACCTTTGCTATGATCTCAATTAACTCAGAATAGGTCACATCATTTATCGAAGGTAACTCATTAGCTGCCAACACAACCTGCAATGAAACAAACTAGAATATGAGGTCAAAGTGTCATCTCAGAAAAAAAACATGTTTAAGATGTCTCAACAATCAACAAGAGCAACTATTACACACAGTTGAAATTTTGGTTAAATATTCTTAGGTAAATGATCTAAGCAGATCAAATTGATAGTATCAATTTTTCAAAAAAATAAAAAAAAATATAGAAGATAAAATCAAACAGATATTGGACATGATAAAGATATGAAGGCTGAAACATTGGATAGACAGAAAATAAAAGTAACCAGCGAGGTATCTTGAATTAAGTGGAATGAAACACAAAAAGTGCTACATTAGTGTATACACAATTGAGACAATGCTTTGTGTAAAAAGAACATGATGAATCAAATAATCAGTCATACAAAGGATCTCATGCTCACAGTCATGCACTTTTGCTTAAAGAGATCCCCGCTAACTTGTATTCACGCTTAAATCTACCCATATGCAAAATAGATAGCATAGCAGCCAATTCAAGTTTGGATATAGAACAAATATGCAAGTTTCTACCTTACACCAAGTAAACAAAACCTTTCTTCATTTTCACTAGGAGAACAATAAAAATGGTGACAATCAATGCTCTAATCCTCGAGAGATGCACATACCAAATCTACACATCTATGAACCAAAAAAATAAGGGAAGAGAGAGAGAGAGAATTGTATGTGAAGGAACCTGTGTCCCCCGACGAAGTAACTCCCTAGCAAATGGCAATATTCCAAGAATAATATCTGCACCAGAATTATCCACAAAGATTACAGCCTACATAAGGGTGGACATGTAAGTACATGAAAGTTAGACACAAAAAGGGGAATGGAATCAACAGGATTTCACATTAGTTTACCTTTTTCCATGGTTTCCGAGACCACTTCATTACAAAAGCATCCAAATCATCAATAACCCAAGGGCGAGGAACCAGGTTTTGACAACTAGCTAGGAAAGACATGCCATCTTTTGAAAATAATTCTGCAAGCTGTAAGAATAAACATGCAATGAATTAGTTGAAACTGAATCGTTTGAATTAAGAATACGAATGGTATTAAAATTGCTGGTGTAGCTTATAATTAGAAATGGTTCTGAAATTCATCTTGATTGTAATCATGCTAAGCCTTGTGGCAGTTAGTGTATGAGTTGAGATGTAAATCAAGAAGAAAGATTAAATGACAAAAATAATAACAAAAAAGATTGACTAAACTAACCTGTGCAGAACCAAGATCAAATATATTGCCAGCAAATACTCCTCTAACCAAATTCTCTACACGCTTGGCTTCGTCTTCAATTGCATCATTAAGAGAAACAACATCCTTAAACAAGGATATTGCCTTTGCATTTTCGTCATCCTGGTAGCAGTCTACTCATTTAATTATGAAACAAAGGGCAAAATTTGAGGCCAGCAAAAAGACTTATCCCTCACCTTAACCTTTTTAAATATATCCCAGAATCCCAGCTCACGAAGGACTTGCTCCCTAAGCTGACAAAGAAGCTAAGAAAGAAATGGGATAAAAGAGAGAAATTCAGCTTGCTTATCTATAGCAGCATTTGGGGGAGGGGGAGAAGAGAAGGGAAATGCATAAATGGGTAACATCTGTTATAACATGGGAAAAGAAACAGAAAATCCATACAACGCAATCTGGGGGACCTCCGTGACTTTCAGGATCTTTCTTGAAATCCTCGAGAATCTCTGCATACCTTTGAGAGATACAGCAAAGATAAAGAATATGATCCATGTATAGTTATAGAAAGAGAGAAAATCTGGCTCAGATGTTAAAATTACTCGTCATTAAGGATATACCTCTGAGCAAACTTCTCGGCTCTTACGGCAGCATCGGGTACTGAATCATCGCTTTCAGCTCGTTTCCTGAATTAATAATATTATATATATATATATATATATAGGAGACACTGGAATTAAGTGAAGATGCATTATTTATTTTTTAATTTTCTTCGGAGAGGAGAAGATGAAGTTACCGGAAAGAGGGGACAGAGTTGAGGAAAAGGTCGATCCAAGAGAGCTCAGTGGGAGTAGGCTTCTTGGGATTGTCAGATGGGAATCTGTAAGGGATAGTGCAGGCCCTATAATTGGATTCGATCGGAGTCACCAATAACGGAAATGCCACCAATTCACCGGCGCTCTCCATGATCAATTCTTACTATTATGCTCGCTCTCTCCTCTTTATCCAGTAGATTCCAAATTTCCGAGCAGCACCCACGGGAGCAAAAGCAAGGAATGTTTTCTAATAGTGCTCCACCTTTACACACCAATTACAGTTTTTTTTTTTTTTTTTTTTTTTTTTTTTTTTGGTAAATTATATGAGTTAGTAGTTATTCCTTCTAAAAGAAAAATATTTTACTTTTCTTGTAATTTTACCTATTTTATGGTGATTTTGTTTTTTCTTTATCTTTTATTACCCCTCTTCTCCCCTCTTTTTACATGAGTGAAGTCGGTACTACATCTAAAAAATATGAGGAAGAAATACAATTTCAATTCAAAATCCCTTGGTGTTTGGTACCGGAATTTTGAAAAGGGAACGAGATTTATTGTGAACTGTATTTGAAAATATTGTGGCGAATTGAGAAAACAATCTTTCCAGACACAAAAGGTGATGAAATTTTTAGCATAATTACTAAAACTTCCCCACACAAACGAGTAGTATGCTCTTTCCTGGAATACAATGCTTCTTGGTTTTGGAGAATCAGAATTTCATAATCAGGTTTCCCCTTTTACACCAAAACTGAAATACCAGGCTTTTTAAAATATCACTCCGATAGCAAACAGAATACACCAAAATCCTTATGACAAGCTCTGTGCAAATTTCATATATTCATTTGCAGTCAATGACAATTTCAAATACAAATTGATTCCTCACCTAACTACCAAAGCACAATACAGTAGTTCCCCAGTTAACTCGAGGTATACAAGTAATTATACTTGGCCAGCAAGAGCATTTGCCAACAATTCATCCAAAGCAAAACTAATTATCATGAAGTCTAAAATTATTCTGGGGCCCCAGATGTCTGTACATGAGATGAGCTCAATATTAGGAAATGGTGTGATGCTTCTTCAAGAAACAAGGTCCCTCCTTCCTTGATACCAAGTAAGTTTACATGCTCAGGGAGAGAAAAAGATTATCTTGAATGAATTGTATACCTTGGGTTTAGAACAATAATGCATTTCATGAAATTGGCATCAATACAAGGAATGGGATTGACCACTTCTAGTTTAACAAAGGGGAAAAAAAAAAAAAAATCTAAGAATCGTGTTACTTCACTTCTTTCCCTTTGAAAACCTAAGGCAGCGATACTTCTCACCACTAACAGTAATTTCAAGAGCTCCATCTTGATTATCTTGATTAGATGCAGTTCCCATCAAAACACTTTTCTCCTTCTCAAGGTTCTCTCTTTCCATCTTCAACCTAGCTTCCTGTCGGGCAATCTCTGCCTAAAAGGAAAAGTAAAAAAATGACCAGGTGAATAAATAGTCCAACAAAATTTTAGTGGAAGTCATATAATGTATCTGGGATAGATACTTAAGAAAGCAAATACAGAAGTCTCAATTTTAAATTTGAGAAACCAATAACAAGTTAACTGAAAATTAACCAATACTCATCCAAAAAAAAAAAAAAAAATAAATAAATAAACCAATAACCAATAAAACAACTTTCACGACGAAGAAACCAGTGGGGCTCTCTAGAAAACATTTTAAACGCACAACATTACAAAATATTAAACTCCTCAAGCCGCACAATTATGCTAATAAATGAAAATAACAACAGCATCTATGAATCCAATTTTCCAAATAAAATCAAGCCAATGACAAGAGTAGTTTGATCACAGAAAATCTTCTAATGCATCATCAACTACTGTATTAGTAAAATTATTCAATTTGTCATGGAATAATATTCAAAATGGTTGAAGTAGCGAATGGAAGTATGTATTTGAAGACGAGGAGTGTAATTTATATCACACAAATTGGAAAGTGTTCTCAGAACGAGAGGTTGCAAATAGTAAAGCATAATTTTTCCTAAACTGTTAAAATGGGAACTTAAAGTTAATTTCCAGGGCAAGAGATGAACAGTCATGAATAGTGATCGCCGGTGTGAGCTAATTATAACAGGAAGCCCAAGTAAGTAATATATATTTTGGCATCGAACTTGAAGAAGTTAACAATCATATGACAGGATCATGCATGAAAGGAAAGACAATTGAAGAAGGAATGATACCTCTCGACGCGATAGCTCAGCCTTCCAAGCTGCCTCACGCTCCGCGACCTCGCGTTCTCGCTCCTCTATGTAGCTCTGCATCTCCCTCTCCTTCATGAGGCGGTCCTGTATATCTGCATCAAGAGCCTCCTTTAGCTCCTCCACAAATTTATCCACCACAGCTTTTATTCTCAGAGACATCCTTCCTAGGTCACCTTTTCCGACGCAAGGGTGGGCCGGGGAACTACTGGATGGGCGGATTACGTTGATACTCCGATTCGACAAACGGTTACGAAAATGAAGGGAAAATAACTTCTAAACTTCTTTAATTTAGGAATACATCTATCGTATAAAGAGCAGGTTGGTTGGAATTACGGAAGGGTAAAGAATAAATTTAAGCTGATGACGACAAAATTAAGATGATTGAACCCTCAATTGCAGCTTGCGACGCCATCCACAACCAATCGCACTTTACTGCCACCACTACCTTATTTCAGTATTTGTTTCGTTTTCAAAGGCCCATCGGCGCAGCTGGCCCATTTGAAACGTCTCTCGATCTCACTCCAATTTGCTCAGGTTTATGTCGCACTCATTCTAACACTAAGATGATTGAGGCTATTGGTAAATTCACAAATTTCATCCCCAAATTATTTACTATAATAAATTACGTCCCTAATATATATAATATATTAATATTTAGGTACCTAAATAATATTTTTATTAACATGTCCTCCTAATGTAAGAAGAAAAATTAATTTTTTCTTTTTTATATTCAATAAATAAGAAATAAAATTAATATTAACTATAAAATAAAATAAAAAATTATCACTAATTCATATTTGAAGGCTGGAAGTACACAAATATGTTACCCAAATAAATAAATAAATAAAATTACAAACCTAAAAAATAATTAAATATATATAATATTAAGAGCATAACCCCCACATAATAATCTTAATCGGTACAGTGTAGAGGAACTCAAGAACAGTGAAGTAAGGATGGCAGTGATAGAACAAACGATCAAAGCATATGACACTTTAGGCAGAAAGAAGCAGTAAAAAAATCCTTAACCTCTCTCTTACTTTTTTGGATAAAATCTTCACCTATTCCATCTTCTTCCAGCTTTAAAATTCTTATGAGAAGTTATTTGAGAGGCAACAGATAAAAAAATAAATAAACAAATAAATTGAAAATCAAGTCAGGCAATAGGGTTCTTAGCTAATCAAAAGTGCATAAATAATTAGGTACACAGAGACTACAAGTTTTCTGGAAACTGCTAAATATTCACAATCAGAGAGATAAAGTATATATTTGCAATAGCTTGACAGTAATCTGCTGACCATTCATTCTAAAAGTCTTTCTAACTAAACTCAATCTGAGCTCATTTCACTTGCTTCTTCTTCATCCAAAAAGTCTAGACAAGAACCATAGTAATTCTTTGCTTCCTGAAGTAAAACAGGCAATAGGTTTACCTCTCCATTTGCTTGAAAATAACTAATCAATATTTTGAAAGATGATTTATTTGGATCACATCCTAGGGATTTCATCAGGAAGAAGCATTTCAATGCCAGTGAAGTAAGGTTAAATTTTGTTAAACATTCAAGTAGTGCATTAAAGTTATCAACATCAGGCGCTAAACCGTCTTCATCTTTCAATTTACCAAAAAGAATCTCAACCTCCTGAACCAATCCGTTGCTTCCCAAAACTGAGATAATTTCCGTATAAAATGATATTTGAGGCTTGTACCAATATTCTTTACGGATATCCTCGAAAACCTAAAGGAGGCAATGAATGACATTGGTTAGAGAATACTAAAGTCAACTAGCCTTAGGAATGTCACTAACATCCACCATAATAGCCAGGTCTATAATAAAGAAAGATGAATAAAGAAGGCATAAAAGTTAGATGGTAGCCAGATTTAGTTTCTGTCTCTTCTTTTTTTTTTTTCCCCCTTTTGTTTTTCTTTTGTAAAAACATTCACTCTTATAAGCTATATGTTCTAATGTATCAAATAATATTCTTCAGCCATCTCAATACATAGGTCAAACTTGCTTCCAAATCACATAACATTCTGCTCCAAGTTCATCTTGCCTAGATTTATTTGGCATCGTTTCCAAAAAATATACCAGTTCACTACAAGTTTACCAACTCGAAAAAATGTAAATAGTTATGGGATTAATTGGACATTTTTTCTAAAAAGAAAAAAGGGACCTAATAGATAAGGAACGTTTAAGCTATTCTAGCTAGTATGCTCAATTTTGGGAAAGAAGACAATGATGACAACAACGACTTTTAACCGATCAATCACCACTAGTATAAATCAGATGAGAGCTTGGAAGAACATGAACTGATTCACAGGAGTATCAGAGAAGAACAAGTGAGTGAGAAGGGTAGTGGTGGAAAAAGGAGAGCATATAGAATCAGCCAGATGATAAGACGAAATTTTAAAGGTAAGCCTTGAAGCAAAGGGTAGGCTAGAGTCAATTTTTAGTGCCTGCACCAAGAATTATAGAAAAGAGTACCAAGCTTTGGTTTTTCTGATCCAAACAGAAAAATCAGAAATGTCTCTCCAATCACATTATTTCAGTGGAAACTTATGTTAGAACTAATGCAGTTTCCAGAAACAAGTTAAAATGTACACTGGATTCAACTACAAAATCACCACCAATTTAATAGATAATGCCCATGGTGTCCGGATGGGAAGCATACTCTTCTCTCTAATAATGGATGATTAGAAAAAATTACTTGGAACATTTTTGTTATTTGATGAAAGAAACAACAACATATTTCTGTATTATTTTCCATTTCCCTTCAAAAGTATATTTTATGGTTATTCACTGCATAGTGCCGAATACCTTAGCTAGAAGGACAGATATATTTCTGATGAAGTTTCGAACATCTATTATCAGCCAAGTGAAAATAGCTCTATATTAGCATAATCCATTAATTTAATAATTTCTTCGCCCACCATCTAACCTAATTTAATCTATATTCTTAGTTGTATCACCAGAAATAAACTCCGGAATAAGCATTAAAAAAAAAAATTTAAAAAAAAAAAAACGAACCTTGAGGGCTAAGTAACATTCATTCTGTCTGAGTAGTTCGCGAAGAACGGCAATCATATCTAGCTTGAGCAAACGCGAAAATCGCGTAAGATAAGCTTGCTCCAGCATCGAAGTGCTGGATTTTGCTCGCTTAAGAATCTGAACTGTTTGAATGGCTTCGATACTGAGATATCTGCCCTTCTGCAGGGGTTTCCGATTTTTACTTCTGTCTCTTGCCGTTACAGTTACTCCCGGTTTGGATCTATTACTTCTAGTTGCTAATCTTTGAGAATCCCAACTCCAAGAGGTATGAAATAGTATCGATTTTCCTATCCTTCCACAGAACCCCAGAAATGGCTTCGGAAGAGGCAAAATGAGCGTTGTAGAAGAAGAATTCATAGTCCTCTTCTCAATCTGCTACCGACTAATCCAGCAGTGAAGCGCACTCGGATCGGATATCGGAGAGTGGGACTGGCCGATGTCTCTTTCAGAGAAACTCGGCCAAACTTTACGAAATTACTACGGCATTCAATTCTTTATAATTACAATTGAATATGAGATTTTTTTTAATTTATTTGATTAATTTTTAAATATTATTATTAGATTATTTGTTTATTTGTGTAAACCTTCATGTTCATGTTTAGAAAAATAGTGGTCTAGATTCTCTTCCCTCAATCAAAAGGTTAAGGGTTCGAATCTCTCCTGACCATTGGTTTAGGAGTTTCTCTCTTACCTCCCGACTTGTCAAGAGGTTAAGGGTTTAAAACTTTACCCGGGGTTCCACAGTTCGAGATATATTCGCAATTGCGGATATACTCGCATTGTTGAGCCTTCCCGAATGGATTAGTTTGGGCCGTAAGGGTTTGAGATACCACCTAAAAAAAAAGGAAAAAATATTTAGCAAAATAAAATTGAGATTTTGTGTAAATGACAAAGCAGATTATTATTGGTTTCCTTAAATTTATGGAAGGTTCTGTCTTACTTCCCCAATTTTCTGCCATATTAAAATTAATCCTTTTTATATAATGTTTTTATGATAATTAGTATTTTAAAATTACTCCCTCCATTTTTAATTTATTACAAAAAAAAAATTTGTACTACTTAAAAATATATAAAAATCAGTACATTTTTAATTAGTTTAAAATATTAAAATATCCTTTAATTTTAATTTTATTTAATACAAAATAATTACTAAAATATTAATTATAGAAATATTTTTTTTAAAAAAAAATTATCAATAAGTAATACTTTTGAGGTGCATATATATCTTAAATTTTTTTGAAATTTTTTCAATTTTATTGTGTTTTAAATGACTTTATTTTTCACCGCAAGTGCATATATATATATATATATATAGAATAAAATTAAACTAAGAAGAAAATCAGATAGAAAATAAAGGAGAGAAATGGAATGAATATAAGGAGTAAAACACGCAGCTCACTTAGCACCAAAGAATTTTCCCATAAAACCAACTGTAAGTGTAGTAATTTTAGAGCCACTAAATATTCCTTAAAATTCGTAATAATTGAATTGTCGAACGAATTACACTCTCCTTCTTTCCTTCCATCCATCCATGTACTGATCTTTTTTCTTCTGATATTTCTCGTAATCATCTGAACATATTTATGTCTACAGAATTTTCTTATCTCTACTTAGTACAAAAAAAAAAAAAAAAAAAAAAAAAAAAATTCCAACAATAATGGCAGGACAAGGATAAATATATTTATATATACATATTTCTTTCCCTATACGTAAATTTTTCTTAATTAGATAGAAAAATTAAGAAAGAAGTGAAGAATGGCGTCCTTATCTAACCAACCATCCAAGAAAGGGGTTCGGAGTCCCGTCAGTTCTTCTTCTGCATCATCTCAAGGGAATCGGAACTCAGGCGGAGGTGGCGGCGGCGGTGGTAGTGGCCAAACAGTGAAGTTTGCAAGGCGAACATCGAGCGGTCGGTACGTGAGTCTATCAAGAGACGATCTTGATATGTCGGGAGAATTGTCCGGTGATTATACAAATTACACCGTTCATATTCCTCCGACACCGGACAATCAACCGGCTATGGATACATCGGTAGCCACGAAAGCTGAAGAGCAGTACGTATCGAATTCACTGTTCACTGGAGGATTCAACAGCGTGACACGTGCACATCTAATGGACAAGGTAATTGAGTCCGAGGTAAGTCATCCTCAAATGGCTGGATCGAAAGGATCATCATGTGGCATGCCTGCTTGTGATGATAAGGTCATGAAGGATGAGAGAGGAAATGACATTACCCCTTGTGAGTGTAGGTTAGTTTCTCTACTTCCTTTCTCTACTTACCTTAAACAACAAGAAACCAATATATATATATGTATTGCTTGTTGCTTAGTCTAATGAACACACAAAAAAAAATCATGTTTTGCATTAGTCATATCTGTTGTAAATCCGTCTTAAAACGACATTAAAAATAATTGCAACAGAATTACAACCATATTTTATTTGATTAAACACTAAATATTGTGAGAGTGTCACGGTTGCAGATCCATCACTAATTGTGACTATTTTGCGATAGTCATGTTTATACACCATGCAAATTCTTTGCAAATTTGTGACAGTTAGAGGATCATGAAGCTGCAAATTCATGCAACTTTGTGATGAATTTGCAACTGTCTATTCCTTAAGTCTGTCACAAATATACTAATACACACATATAACAAAATGTGATAAAATTTTATGACGTATTTTAAATTATCAATAAACTTGTAGTATAATATTTACAGTTATAACTCTCTTTAATTTATTTATTTGTAAGTAGATAAAACTTTAAATGATAAAAGAATTGATTTTCTTTTTATTTATTATTATGATAAAGAATCAAGATACAAAATCAAAATTTTATCATGTGACAAAGTGAAAAATATGTATGTGGTGGATCGAGCTATTCTGATCTAACATAATTCATGAATTAATTTTGTTGTGTTAAATTCAGGTTCAAGATTTGTAGGGACTGCTACATGGACGCGATGAAGGAAACAGGAAATTGTCCAGGATGCAAGGAGCCTTATAAGGTTGGAGATTATGAGGATGAAATTCCAGATTTTTCAAGTGGAGCCTTGTCACTGCCTGCTCCCCACGATGATTCTAAGGGAGATCGTCGAATGTCTATGATGAAAAGAAATCAAAATGGGGAGTTCGACCACAACAAATGGCTTTTTGAGACACAAGGAACTTATGGATATGGCAATGCCTATTGGCCTCCTGAGGATTCCTATGGAGATGGCCGTGATGATGGAAACCAAAGAGCCATGTTTGACAACAATGCCGATAAACCTTGGAGGCCCTTGAGTCGAGCTTTGCCAATTCCAAATGCCATCATTAGTCCTTACAGGTTAAATAATTATTTTTTATTCGAAGATTTTTAAAGTTAAAAAAGATATTTTAGTTTTTTTAAGTTAAAGACTGATCAATATTGTGCAGGTTGTTGATCTTTGTTCGACTATTTGTGTTGTCGTTTTTCTTGACATGGAGAGTGAGGCATCCCAACGAGGATGCAATTTGGCTATGGCTAATGTCAGTTATATGTGAACTTTGGTTTGCTTTCTCATGGATTCTGGATCAAATTCCAAAATTCAGCCCAATTAACCGTTCAACCGACCTTGAAACCCTCCATGAAAAATTCGATTCGCCAACACCATCTAATCCCACTGGGCGTTCTGACCTTCCAGGAGTAGATTTCTTTGTCTCCACAGCAGATCCGGAGAAAGAGCCACCGCTTGTCACTGCCAATACTATCTTATCAATCCTAGCTGTGGACTATCCTGTTGAGAAGCTTGCTTGTTATATTTCGGATGATGGCGGAGCTCTGCTCACTTTTGAGGCTATGGCAGAGGCAGCAAGCTTTGCTGATTTATGGGTTCCATTTTGTAGAAAACATGACATCGAACCTAGAAATCCAGATTCATACTTTGCCCTAAAGGGAGATCCAACTAAGAACAAGAAGAGGGCTGATTTTGTTAAGGATAGAAGAAGAGTTAAGAGGGAATATGATGAATTCAAGGTTAGAATAAATGGACTTCCTGATTCGATAAGGAGAAGGTCAGAAGCATTCAATGCAAGAGAGGAGATGAAGATGATAAAGCATATGAGGGAAAGTGGAGCAGATCCTACAGAACCCATCAAAGTTCAGAAGGCCACTTGGATGGCTGACGGTACCCATTGGCCTGGCACTTGGGCTGTTCCTTCCAGGGATCATGCTAAAGGAGATCATGCTGGAATTCTCCAGGTAACTAATTTTTCGGCTCAATTCCAAATTAGTCAGAGTTAAAAGTAACTATATATATATCTATATATATATATATATATATATATATATTGTGTGTGTGTGTGTGTATGTGCAGGTAATGTTGAAGCCACCTAGTTGTGATCCATTGTTAGGAAGCCTTGATGAGAAGATTCTTGACTTTTCGGACACAGACATTAGATTGCCCATGTTTGTGTATATGTCGCGTGAGAAGCGACCTGGGTATGATCACAACAAGAAGGCTGGAGCAATGAACACTCTAGTTCGAGCATCAGCTATACTTTCTAATGGACCATTTATACTCAATCTAGATTGTGATCATTATATCTATTTTTGTAAATCTGTTCGTGAAGGTATGTGTTTCATGATGGATAGAGGAGGAGAAGACATTTGTTACATTCAGTTCCCACAGAGATTCGAAGGGATTGATCCGTCTGATCGTTATGCAAATCACAATACTGTATTTTTTGATGGAAATATGCGTGCTCTTGATGGTATTCAGGTAGGTACTAGTACTAGTACTACCCTCTCTGTTTTTCTCCTTTATAATCTCTATAATTAATAAGTAATGATTTCTTTTTTGGGGGGGGGTGCAGGGACCGGTTTATGTAGGAACAGGATGTATGTTCAGGAGATTTGCACTTTATGGTTTTGATCCCCCAAAACACAATAGTAAAATAGCCGAAAAGGGTTCTGAAGCACAAGCCTTGAGTGGGGCTGCTGATCTTGATCCTGATCTTGATGTGAATCTATTGCCTAGACGTTTTGGAAATTCAACTATGCTAGCTGAATCTATACCTGTGGCTGAATTCCAAGGTCGTCCAATTGCTGACCATCCTGCTGTCAAATTCGGACGGCCACCCGGTGCACTTAGGGTTCCACGAGATCCGCTTGATGCTGCTACCGTAGCAGAAGCTGTGTCAGTGATATCTTGCTGGTACGAGGACAAGACAGATTGGGGTGACCGTGTAGGTTGGATTTATGGATCAGTTACAGAAGATGTGGTGACAGGATACCGTATGCATAACAGAGGATGGCGTTCTATCTATTGCATCACAAAGCGTGACGCATTCCGTGGATCAGCTCCAATCAATCTTACAGACAGGTTGCATCAAGTTCTTCGATGGGCTACAGGTTCTGTGGAGATTTTCTTTTCAAGAAACAATGCATTATTGGGTTCTCGTCGTCTGAAATTACTCCAACGATTGGCTTACCTCAATGTCGGAATATATCCCTTCACTTCCATAGTCTTAATCGTATACTGCTTTCTTCCTGCCCTGTCTCTCTTCTCGGGTCAATTCATCGTGCAAAGCGTCAACATAGCTTTCCTAGTTTATTTGCTGATTATAACCATATGTTTAATCGGTTTAGCAATTCTGGAAGTGAAATGGTCTGGAGTTTCATTAGAAGACTGGTGGAGAAACGAACAATTTTGGCTAATTTCAGGAACAAGTGCGCATTTTGCTGCTGTTGTGCAGGGACTTCTAAAGGTAATTGCAGGGATAGAGATTTCTTTCACTCTGACTTCAAAATCTGCAGGAGACGACAACGAAGATATTTACGCAGATCTTTATTTAGTGAAATGGACATCGCTGATGATTCCTCCAATTGTGATTGGGATGGTGAATATAATAGCAATTGTGACGGCATTTACGAGGACAATATACAGCACAATTCCTCAATGGAGTAAGTTTATAGGTGGAGCTTTCTTTAGTTTTTGGGTATTGGCACATTTATATCCATTTGCGAAAGGTTTGATGGGAAGGGGAGGGAAGACACCAACCATTGTTTTTGTTTGGTCAGGACTTGTTGCCATTACACTGTCTTTGCTATGGATAGCCATTAGTCCTCCTAGTAGTACAGCTACACCTTCTGCATCTGGTTTTGAGTTTCCTTAGAAGATTAGAGGAAACTCAAATACATTCATTTTCTCTTGGCACCCACAAATACTCTCCTAGATGCAGATGAAAGAAACCCAAGGCTTAATTTTTTCTTTTTTGGCTTATCAAAAAGAAAAATTAATTAGCAACTTTTTTAGACGTGAAGAATTTGTGGTATATATATACACATATAGTATGTATGTGTGTGTATACCATAAACCACATTAGTTTTTTTTTTAATTTTCATATTAATGTTTATACAAATTTTTTTTTTTTTTTTAAATGTGTGTGTCCAATTTGAGGATGAAATTACCAATTTTTATATCTAAAACATATTTATAATTTAATGGTTATTATTAATAAGCTATGTTTCGAATTTTTTTCTAAAAAAAAGTTATGGTATGGTGGTGATAATATTTTAAATAAAAATATAATGCTCTTAAAAGGGAAAAAAAAAAGAATTATATCCTCTTCTTCGCTTGAATACTTTTGTAAGCTACTTATTTTTCCATTTTTCACCACAAATATATATATATATATATATATATATATATATATATATATATATATATATATATAACATTGAAGTGTCAAAAAAAAAAAGGATTTATAAAATGAATACAACAAATTAGTATGTTTCATCTAGCTACCAACTTTCATTCTCACAAGCAACTTAATAATTCAAATTCCTTTTTTTTTTTTTCTTTTTCCTTTTCTACTTTTAAAGACACTTCTTGTTTATATTATCAAAATTAAAAATTGTTTTATGATGTACAAATTCACCCTAAGTTACTATTTTTCTTTTCTTACCATCCCCCCCATTTTTTTCTCTTTTGGATTCTAAATCCATACATCCTTGCACACTTGCAGTGTAGCGATTGTTAAACAACCCAATAGTGTCGAAGGGACTAAGAAAGTAAAAGCTCAAAAGAAAGAATTGAAAAAGCCTCCATCATGAAAATTTGACCACAAATCTTGCAATTCTCAACCTAAGAGCACAACTGGAAAAGTACTGTTACAAGTCTATCTAGCCCATTATAGTAATTACCAGAAATCAAAATTATACAAACATGAAAGCAACAGAAAGTTTTGTAAGCTAAAAACAAAGCTCTCTGTGCATGAAGAGATTCTTAGTGTAGGGTACATTTGTGCATATGTCAGCAATTTAGCCTGAAGGTACTGCAATAGGAAACTGGTACTGGAAAATTTTACTTTCATCCATCTCCCTGACTCCAAAACCTTTCACAGCCTATTATAAGTCAGCAGATGAATCCAACGGAGCAGATGGGAGTTCAACGAACCAATTTCACATTCTATGTATCTGCCTGTTCAAATGGCACTCTCACAAACAACTGACCATGTAAAGTAACCACTGCTGATGTTTGATGAGGATCAATTCTAGATGGTAAGCTCACTACCTGGTAAAAGACAAACATCTCGGGTCACAAAATAGTATGTTAACCTAGACCTTGAACATAAATTAGACTCACCATTTATAATTTATCCTTCAAGCCTATAAAATGAATAGTTTCTTTTCTACTTTTAACCCAAGAAAAAGTCCCCTTGTCTAAGCAACTATTCCATTATTTGATCATTCTTGGGTAAAGCATCAAACTAGAGATTCCATTATTAACCAGAAAATCTCTTTGAGTTTGAAATAAAAACTGGATATCGTGTAACTTACACTCATTTAGCTGATGAGCTCTATATTAAATCATAAATTTCGAAGAAAAGATTCACTGGATAACTTAATGAAATTCTTTTTCTCACAAAAGTGCTACTGATTTCATGCTAAATATTAATTTTTCAACTTACATCCCTTAAGTATCGCTATCTCTTCCAAAATTACAGCCAAAAGGCATGATACGTCACCAAATAAACAATTTATCATTGCCCCAAAATAAAGGGAGAAAAGAAATTAAGAAAGTAAACTATCAAGAATCCAAAGAAAAAAATAATATACATTTTTTTTTTTTGTGTGTGTGTGTGTTGTGCAATTGAAGAAGATCGTGAGAAGTCTATAACTTCTCCATATATAGAACCAAAAGTGTTGAATAGCCCATGTGATTGTGTCCATCAAAAGCTAAAAGAAGACTAACAAAATTAGCTCATGACACATTTTTTTGAGTAGAAATTGAGAAAGGACATACCCAACATTCAGATTAACAGAATTACAAGAATGCTTCATAACTGCATATTATGCTATATCCTAGAGCTCCTGAAAGGACAAACTATACCTTTTTGAATGGAGTAACACCCCAAGGATTATCCAGCTGTTCTGGTTGGCCAGATATAACCAAGCGTCCTGCAGGATCAGATTGTACTCGCACCTGAGTTTACACCAGAACAGTCACTTATCTGGCAAAGTCCAGCTCAAAAGATAGAAAAGACAATATAAATAGCAGGTGACCATTCTAGAACAGGCACTATAGGTCAAAACACAGATTACAGTTATAGCAGAAAACTCCCAACATAAAGAGTAAAGACTACAAGCCCCTCCACGACCATAATATTCTGTGGAAGTTTAAAACGACGAAAAGAAATGTAGTGAGTTATTGAAAACCGGTCATGCAGAATGGTAAACCCCTCAAAAATTGGAAAATTCTTAGTCTAGCAGAGATTCTACAATCTCATCTAGTAGCTTAGAGGTTGAGTATTTTGAAATAATTTTTATATTTAACAAGAATTTCCAGTATTTATTATGGCTAACCATGAATTCTCTACACAGATGATTTAGCTAACCTATTTAGTACTAAGGATTTAGAGCCTTTTAAGATTAGTACTATTCAATCAGACATATAAGAAATGTAACTGGAAGGCACACAAGTTAGGTACAAGGCTCCTCACTCCAAAACATAGGCACCCTTAAACAAGAAGGTGCAGGTTTCAGGAGAAAAGGTGCAAGGAGGTAAGAAAGATGTTATGGTGCACCTTTTGTGCTCCAAAATAAATGATGTTTTCTTACCTAAATGAAAAGTTCCAAAGGGAGAGGAAAAAGGCAAAGTCATGGAATCTCAAGACTTTGCAACCAAAAGGAATATAACTCAGATTCAAAATCTACCAGCATGATGAAGATGAGGAAATGCTTTACAAGTAAACCAATATCAAATTTATGACAGTTCTTGGGGGTTCAAAAGATTATGGTGATTATGCATTAAGCTTTTTCTGTGGTTTTCCTTTTTACTATGGCATCTATCATTATCTATCTAAAAGAGCGTAGTTCACAAGGGGGATATCACTGGAAGAGAATAGATGAAAGGGAAGAACTAAAGCACGATCCATTTGCTTGCCTCTTCACGCAATAGCCCAGGAACTAAAGCATATACTTCAAAGCAGTCTTTCTGCATGGTAGATTTGTCAAAGGAAATTAGAATTAGTCAAAAATAAAAAAGACTTTGGGAGGCAAAAACCCATGATGCATAAAAGAACTTACAGTTTTCTGCACATTGATCTTCACCCAATCAGCAGGAGCACCAACATCAACCACCATTGTCTCCACTCTATTAAAAATATAAAAGATGTAAATCCTTGGTGGAAAGAAAATTTTAAAATTTGAATTATAAAAAGGGAAATTAGCCCATTTCATCCAGGGATTGTGGGTTTTTTTTTCGACCAACTAAGCCACTCCATTTACCACCTATAGGGATGATGATCTACAAGTTTCATAGCTTACTACTAGATACTTACCTAACCAATGCTTAGATCCAAGTCTACCCAATTCATTTCAATATTCCCCACGTATCCAACTGCTCCTTTGTAGTTTTTAGATGTTGATCCAAACACAATCTCTAATTTTTGGATAATCATAACATCAAAATGCAATGCAAACATATCCTTTAATTTTCAATTCAGAAAAGAAAAACTATTTCCAACTTTAAACCAATCCATATACACATTCTATCCTTATTTTTATATAATTCCAGAGTTATCAATCCAGCTCCATGCATAAAAACTGAGAAAAACTAAAATAATGAAGAAAGGAAACCAAAGATCTTAACTGTGGTTTTGATATTTTTATGCGTGAAACCTGGAGTGTATGATCAACGGGAGACAGCCTTTTACGCTTCAACAAACCTTGATTACAATCAGAATAAAAAGTCAAGACCTTCAGATGACATCGCATATTAAGCAAACTCGACATTGTCATTAATAGATCTTACCAACACTTTTAAGTTGTTTTTCACGCTTAGGCAAAGAAACTGAGCTCTTATCCTGTAAATATTATACCAGCATGAATATTAAATATAGGCAGAGAATCAAAAGTAACCAAAAAAATTCAGTTAACAAACTGAGAGGCCTCAAGAATTAACATGCTAACTCAATCCAGAAAACAAACCTTAATAATAGGGTCTCCAACCTCTCCATTACCCAAAAGGCGCTGAGAGTGCCAACCCTGCATAGCACGAGCTGCAGCGTCCCTTCTGGCTCTACCTGATCCAGGTGCTTGACTAAGTCCAATCTGCTAATTAAAAGTTGCAAGAACAGTAAGAGATGTTTGCACATGCTTTTACAACACAAGAGAATTGGAGATACCCAGACAAAAACCATTCACTTATGTTTGCACGGTAGACAGCATAGGACGCCTGTTTCATTTCTTGGTATAAATTCCTTTGACAGACAACTAGTTCCTTGTCTTATAAGGCATTCGGCATGACCCAAATCCCAGAATATTGTTCAAGTTAGTTCATTTTTTAAACATGTTTTGCATATTAAATAATTTAACATGCCCATGAGGGAACCCACGCACCAAAAACTCTACTCTTTTATCTTTCCCCCACCCTAATTTTTTTCTTTTTTTTCTTTTTTAAATGAAGCTCAATGCTTTGCACTAGCTTTTAGAGAAAAAATTCCAGTCTAACAAAATCTCGAGCATGATATGAAACAGAATTTGATGATGGTTTATAACCAGGACCTGATGAAATTAAATATAGTTCAAGAAACAAGATCCTATTGTTGTCAAGAATTAAAGAGAAAATAAAAGGTTTCAACACAAACTACTTTCTTAGAAGGGAATCAATCATATTTCAAAGTCCATAAAGGTTTCACTGCAGTCAACTTTTCTTGAATTTAAATGCAAAGTCCATAAAAAAATATATATATACTAGTTCACTCGATGTCTATAGAACCATTAGTATTTATTTTCTCCATTTTTTCTAGCTTGTTGAAATAGACATTTTCTTTCTTTTTCCTTTTAAAATGTTGCAAAATGAAAATAAGGTCCATTATACCATTCTTATTTATTCAAAAAAAAGCATTCAATTTATCATTTTTAAATAAGACAAATTCTAGTACCTAGGAGGCAGAATTACTTTTCAACTAATAGTTTTGAACATTTGAAAGAGAGAGAAAGAGAAAAATAAAACCTACTTAATAATATCAAAGAAGATGTGGTAAGTATTTAGTTTCTCCCTTAAAAAATCACATAAACTTTAGACATGAAACTAGTAGAAACAAGTATCAGCTTTTCTTTTCTTTAAAACGGAGTCTTTATCATGTAAACATCACTGGTATGTTACCATACCATGACATATTGAGATTAAGAAGCTTTCACTGTAAATGATCTGTTCATCCCAACATAAATTGAATGAGAATAACTTGCAAGTGAAAACCCATGTAAAGTACACAACATTAGTAGATTATAGTAAAACAAAACTGTGATCCACATTCTTTCAATTTTCATAGTATGGACTACCATCAAACTGTTTTCAACTAATTTGCAGGTCTCACACCTTCAAAATCACTTGAGAAACATCCAAATCTGTCTACTTAGACCCTGTTTGGTAACTCAAACACCTAATTATCTGTGTGAAATGTGACCATGATACAGATAAGCCTGTAATAGGCTAGACATCTTGCACCATTTTCAGAGCTTACAACTAAAGCCAAGTCCATTGGTGTTACAAGCCACAAGTAAACTATACTGTGATCATGCATGGATGGTTATGTCTGTGCATTTCCAAGTCCAGATACCATGTTAAAGAAAATTGGCCTCCAACTCAAAACTAATTAAAGTAAATAGGGGTACTTGGAGGAAACTTGGGTAATCAGAGCAAGACTCTGTTCCTAGATTCTAACTAAAAGGGAACAATTATTTGAAATATGCATAGAGCAACTGTGGTTCAACAAGATAGCATGACATAATCACAAGTCCAAATCTGGACGTAATTACCAATCGAATGGAAGAAGGGGAAAAAATAAAATAAAATAAAGAATTCATGGATAAAATACCTGGTTTCCTGTACTAGAGGGTTCGGAACAAGGAGCATCGCTAAAAGGAAGTTCACCACTGCGCATCTTATACTTTTCATATTCCAAAAGTGCCTGCAGCAGCGATAACCTATTAACTACAGCTGGAAAGTGTCCCAAAAACATAAGCAAAAAAGGAAAAAAGAAAAGTAGTTTTATATACCCTATCCATGTTTCTCTTCTTGTTCCAGTTTACTTTCTCCATGCATATTATGGATTCATAAAACTCCACAGCATAAAAGATCAAAGTGTCTAATATGCCTTTACTTAATTTCTTAAACCAAAATATAAATTATTAGTCACATAGCATCTCTCAGCCCTCCAAGCATACAACTAATGAATTTACAAATAATCAACTTTGGAGGGGAAAAGGCATAAGGACATCAATTTGATCATTTTCTCTTGATGACTGATTCAGATAAAGCTTGTTTGCTTTTGACGAGAGAGACAGGTGTGATTGTTTTTATGCTGGACATAGACCTAAACTTTATTTACATAGTGAATGTGCAAAAGAATTCATACAGTATCACCATTTTGTGTGTCGAGGGAATTTTAGAAGAAACCAAGCAGCAATGAATCACAAACTATTGTCAAGGTAGCATCGTTTTCATCTTTATATACCTTTCAGTAAATGAAACAAAGAGATTGAATAAACAAGCATCTCATAATTTTTGGCCTACTTAGTAGACCTAAATTAGCCTCTGCACTTCCATTTCATTCACTCAGGTGGCCACATTCATAACTGTGCTGTGGCTGGTCATATATCAACAATCTATCATGCCAAAAACAAACCACATACCCACCAGTATCAATAAAGCTAAGAATAATTAATTTAATATAAGCATTACCTTCTCATAGAACCCACGGAATGTCCAGGAAACAGTAGTGCATGTTCTGCAGAATGAAAAAATAAAAACACATAAAGAGCAAAAAATTAATAATATAGACACCATGCACATCAAGTATATCTAAAGAGAAAATTGGAACATACGGCCATTTTTGTTGTCAAATATATAAAGGTCATTCTTTAGTGGTCCACCTTAATTTCCACAAATCATATAGACGAAAAGTTATTAATGCTTTATTGATGGAACAGGGGAAAGGAAAGGAGGGGACAAAAAGGGTACATTCTTCACCTTTTGCTTGGGATAGAAGATTGAAAACAAATGGAAAGAAAAGAGGGGAAAAAAAAAGTTATCATTTGACATTTTTTGCCCACATCACCTGGTTATTTTAAAGTTCAAAATAAAACTTCCTTTTCATCTATGCAGTTAACTACAGTAAACAACACAAGTTAACACGAATGAGTGAAAGACCCATACCATTGAAACCTCACACTTTCCACTAGAACCAAACAAGGGAAGCATTCAATTGCCACAAAATTTACTTCTATCACCACAACTATCACTGAGAGAATAATTGCAGGTATCCCAAAATAGTTGATCCTTATCTCACTCAGTTTGTGCTGAGGTATGTTGAATTTTTTATTAGAAGTTAAATTATCTGTAAAGATGATGAAGTAAGAATAATATCCTAGCATTTACATTAATCAAATTTATGGTTGAACCATGAAAACTTATTGGCCATCCAATGCAGTTTGTGTTTTATAGCCAAACCTTCTGGCCGTTTTCCTTTTAAATGGGTGTGCAATAAGTTTTGGATTTATGAATTGCAATGTGCATAGATGGAAGAACAACCTAGTTCTATAAACTGCTTGAACTAAAGTTTAAGTTTAATTTTCTGGGATATTTTCTTGAGTAAACATCCCTTTGCCCAATTTACATGTCCTCCTGGACAACCACATGCATCTTAAAACTTTTTATATGTTTATGGTGCAATGCATTGAACTTCCCCAATTGCTCTTCTGTTGTGCAAACCTATTTCTTCGCCTAATTTGTTATAATTTCTCTAGCTAATTGATTTCTTCTTTACTTTCTAATACCTTGAAAGTCAACTTTTTCCTTCTCCCTGAAACACCAAAATCCAATATGTGAAGCACCATTAATGAAAAGTGAGGTCGTTACCATTCAAGGTTTAAATAGGAGTAAAGTTTCTGGTTAAGGGACAAAAATCCTTTTGTTTAGTAAGAGGAAGTGCAATTTGGAAAAAACCAAACCCCACATCAGGACTCAGGGAGTAGAAGTTTCACAGCTGATTTTAACCAGATGAAACTTGACACTTAAGTTCCATTCAAACTGAACATTTGACAACAAACACTTAAGATGCAAAGGAGAAAGCCATACAAGAACTTGGGAAATTCTAAATCAAGTAATGACTCTACAATGTAGCTTTAGTCTAGCAAATTCTACTTTACAAACCAATAACTAGGAATGTTCAGTTCAGTTAATGAGTTTCAGGTTTAAGCGAATTTTAGCATTTTGAATATTTATGTCAATTTCCAAGAGATTTTAACTACTGTTGTAACATAGGAGATTGGTTACATGGTCAAAAGCTGAAGGTCCCGACCAAAATTTCTTAGAGTGATTCAAATGGCTCTCTCTTATTCTCTTGATTTTACTGATCATTTGGTTTATTCTAAATTTTTATTTATCAAATCATACTTCTGCATCAAAATTAAATTTTATTTTGAACATTGTTTTCTTAGAAACGTTTGTATTTTAACCTATAATTTCTGCATAGTTTGCAATCTATGCTCCAGCAGAATTTAGGGTAGTTTCAGCCTTCACAGCATCTTCAGGTGGACTTGTCCTGTATCAATTACTTTCTACCAACAACACCATAGGGCAGGAGAATAATTAAACAGAACACACAGCTGCAGTCAAAATATGAATTAAATGCTAAAGGAATACAAAAGCAGCAGAAATAACTAACCCAGTAAAGCTTCCCTCACCATAGCAACAAACTGTTGTAAAAAATTTAATACTATGCCAGGTAGCTTAACATCAAATTTCAAGCCTAATTGTTCCAAATTCACCATATTATCCTTCCTTTTCTTCTCTTTCTAATAAACACTCATTTGCATCAGGTTGCTAAATGTTATTCCAATGTGGTTCTTGTAATATCTTTTACAAAGGAAAAACTTCTCTATTTATTTCTTTATCCATGCAGGTAGAACCATTACACTAAGAAGTTCTTACTTTGGGGGGTTAAATGATTCTCCAACTTGCCGCCACAGCTTGCAAGAAGTCACCTGCAAAACCAGAAAAGAAGTCAAGTTTACAGCCATTGTAATTTACTGATTGTTGTTCCAATAAGTTGGAAGCGCTAAGATATATGATCATGCATTTAAGTCAAGAATTTGAGAAAGTAATAAAAATCTTTAAAAGTTTTGAATCAAATATTTAGTTGCCTGGAAATAAGTTGATACAAAAATATCACCACTTAGGGTTGATAGACATTCTAGAATCAACAAGCATCACTGCAGTACAAAGAACTCAGACAAATAACAACAAATGATACCTTAAAAAGAGTAAATGACAAAAGCAGACCATAGAGAGGAAAAATAGTGACTCTCAGCGCATTAGAGTGCAACTATACTCCACAGATTTCAATATCATACATCATTCTAAGGAACATTCAACTTACTTCATATATAGACAGATTGACTTCACCTTCCTGCTGAATGTAAAAGAACACTAAACAACTCCAAAGAGAGGTAAGCTTTCTGAATTTCATTTTCCTTTTCAGTGATCAGTGTTTTTTTTTACAAGACCTATGTAACCAATAATCAAGAAGAACTTGAGAAGATACTAAGTACTCTGAAAGCATCAACAGGAAAATGAATTATAGAATTCTAACATGTAGGATTCTCTATTTTGCTTCTATTTTGATACATCATGAAGACTTCAATGCTAGACCTCCACAGCATGGCATAGATCCAAGTAAATGGAACATAAGCAGTTAAGCAATGATATAATCAATAAACCTGTTCATAGCCACCAAGTTTGATCACGGCTCTCCACAATCTATTCAAAGAGCAATCAATAAGTCAGCTGAAAGAAAATGAGTGCGAGTGCAGAAGAACATCAGAAGTAACTGGTGAATTCAGAAAATTACTGACTTAAGACAATTTAAAGGTTCACCATAGAACCTAGGGGCCTTGAATTCCAAAGACCTTTCTTTGTGAAAAGATTCCAGATCTTGCATAAAAGCTGCTTGCTCCTCCTCTGTTCCAGACTCATCTCCAACAACAGCATTTGTATCCAGCAGAAATGTCTTACTGGGTGTTTTAGCGTTAATTTCTGGTTGGGCAATCAGTTCTTGCTCTAAATCATCCCCCTCAACTTCATCAGTGGCTGTAACCTCCGTCTCAGGTGCCAACTCCAACTCAATAGTTTCACTGCCCAAAGTTCTCTCTGTTTCCTCACTCAAGATTACCGAATCTTTTACCTTATCTACCATTGTTTCTTGAGGAGGTTCATCCCCTGAAGACGGTTCAACGAGCTTGGTTTCATTATGTGCAGCTAACTGAACCACATCTGCCCCATCAGTCTGTTTTTGGGCTATCTCACAGTCCCCTGTTACTTTCAAAGAGCTCTCTTTCTGCATGGCTGAATCTTGCTGGTTAGAATGACTTGTATCTTCATCAACATTCTGTCTGCAACTCTTCAAATCAATTTTATCAGTAGTCGCTGATGCAGAACCATCAAGAGATTCAATAACAGCTTTTTCCTCAGTTTGATGGCCCTCACTCTTGCTTAGGGTTTCAGCATTATCAAGTTCTTGAGTGGAAATATCAGTAGACTCAACACCATTATTAGATTCCAAAACCAATTTATCAATATCTTCGTTAGTATCCACAGTAAGCATTGTTCCCTTGTCCTTTTCACCTCCTTCCTTGGAATCAATGTCAGACTGTGGGTTTTCCCCTTCATGAACAGACACGGTATTGCCACTGTCTCCAGTATCAGGCTTATCCGGTAATTCTTGTTCCTTACTACCGTCCATTCTTGATTCAGCCACCAGTAAAGTTCACTTCCAGAGAAATAAAAACCCCTTCCCTATCTCAAAATCAATAATTGAGTGCCCTAAATACGTTAAAAAAAAATTAAAAAAAAATGTAAAAATGCATAAATAAGTTGAACTTTTACCGGGTTTTTTAACAGAAAAAATATATATACATTTATATACATAATAGATAGATAAAATCTTAAGATTAATTAACCATACTCATGAACTTAAAGCAACCAAGAAAAGGTAAAAATTCCCAGCCACCCGGAGAAATTCAAAAGCAAAAGCTCAAATAGGAAGCCAACATTACCCTGGTTGTTTGTGTATACGGATGCAAATAGACAAAAAACGAAATGCTTACCGGCGTAAAATGGCTTCACAGTCGAGCTGCTCAGAGTCCAAGTGAGTTTCGATTAGAGTGCTTTCTTTCGGCTCTATATCCTACTGAAAACGAAATTATGAATATAAACATAACGACTTACCCAAAAAAAGTTTTATATATATATATATATATATATATATATAATCATAACGAAATAGACGTGTTCCTTTCCATAAAACTTGCAGGCAACAAACAAGAGTATTAAACGACAAAAGAAGAAAGAAAAACCCTAAGTTTCTGCACTTGAAAAATCAACTTCCTTGTTCACAATTTGAGAAATAAATTATGCTCAATTGCAGAGTCCGCCGTTACCCTAAATCATTTTGCTGAGTTCGGTTCTTGTCTGTACCGAAATTTTTTCCTTCTCTCCTCGTGGGGATAGTCAAACCTTAGAACAGCATTTTTAATTCTGGTTTTTCATCTAGCCGTTTTTAGAGCTTATCTCCATCGAGCTCTTAAAAATAATTTCTCAAAATTCATTTAAAATAAAAAATATACGAAATTCTAAAATGGCAAATTTTATTGCCAAAGTAACTTTAAACCTTTTTCGAAAGGTATTGAAGTCACATGTACGAGATAGTCAATATAGAACGTAACATGTTGAATGAGTTTTATTCTTTTTTTTTTTATTATTATGATTTATACTAGAAAAGTTCTTTTCCAAAAAAAAAAAATATACTAGAAAAGTTAGTAAGTTGCACATGTCTCTACAGATTCAGCAAGATCAGATTTAGATAAGATATTTTTTTTTTTTTTTTTTTTTTATAATAATAAAATTACAAAAATTATATAATTTATGGATGAAATTTGTCAATTTAACTCTTTTACAAGTTTTTGATACTCAACTAAAATGCACACGCATTTTATATGGCAAATGGCAAGTAAAAAATCATTTCAATCAATTATTCTTTTCCTTTTTGCAATCTTGAATTGACATCTAAAATAGAATTTTTTTTTCCTTTTTTTTTTAATTGACATATAAAATTATCAATTTTCTACAGATAAATTTTATTTAAAATATGATTTTTTTTATTTAATATTTTTTTAAAAAAAAATACATTTCTTTTAAAATTTTATTTGAGTACATTTTTTATAGATTTTAGAGTTTAAATTCAGGTCTATGATATAAGATTTAAGGTTTAGGGTGTAGGAATTAAGATTTAGGTTGAGGATTAAGAATTTAGGATTTTGGGTGTTTGTCATTCACCCTTCTTACTCTTACCCTTTTGTCTTTTACTCCTTCACCTTTTACTTTTTTACCCTTTGCCCTTTTCTTTTTTTACCCTTTTGTCTTTTGCCATTTTTCCGTTTACCCCCTTTGTCCTTTGTCGTTTTACCCTTTGTCGTTTACTCTCTACCTATTTTTTGAAAAAAAAAAAATTTAAATATGCTTTTTATTCCAATTTCTCTTTTTTTTTCCTTAAAAATTATCAATTTTCTATTCTAAAAAATCTTCGTATTTTTCCTCTTTCTAAGGACAAATTTTTTTCCTTCAAAAATACCTTTCTTTTAAAATTTTATTTGACTACATTTTTCTATAGACTTTAAAGTTTGAAATTAAGGTCTAGACTTTAGAGTTTAGAGTTTATGGTGTTTGTCGTTCACCGTCTTACTCTTACCCTTTTGTCATTTACTCCTTTACCTTTTATTCTTATAATTAATTATAAATATATTTACTCAACATTGATTAAAGAGGACCATCATGATTCAAAATAATAATAATAAAATAAACATTATTATTATTATTATAGTTCAAAAGTAGTTAATCAACCTTCTTCAATTAATCAACTTTCATGGCCAAGTTGGTAAGAATTTACTTCAAAATTTGTACACATGTACTCTAAAGCAAGCTCAACTAACTTTTATCACACTAAAATATTCAAATCTAACCTCTCTTCTTCATCCTTTTTTTTTTTTTTTTAAAATTCTTTCACATATTTACTACCTATAAATAAGATTCAAGAATCATATATTGTTCATCGATCAATCCAAGCAACATAATTTTCCAGTACAAAAAAAAAAAACATAAACTCACTTTGCTTCTCTTTTCCAAAAACTTTCAACCAACCAAATGACGTCTACTGTTTTTAATTCTTTTGCACTTTTATCTTTTCTAATTCTGGCAGTTTCATTAATGTCAACCATCCATGTAAGTCAGGCGGCGCGGCTCTGCAAACATCTCACCTCGACGATTCCGACCATACCATCGTTGTCTCAACCATCATTCCCTACAATTCCAAACATGCCTACCGCGCCTGCCATGCCGCTAACTTTCTTTGATGAATCCCTCTTTGCCTATGCCTACATTGCCACCATTGCCAGCCAATATTCCTTCGATTCCTAATATTCCAACTGCAATCCCTTCATTGTCTTTTCTCTCTCCACCACCATCAAATTAACTAGCTAGCTAAACGACCTTCATGATGGAAATATATATATATATATATATATATATATATATATATATATATATATATATATATATTATCATGGCTAAATTCTTCTTTCTTCCATTATTTCTTTGTGTCTTTTACATTACTATCATTAGTGTGATTTAGTTTGCTTAATTTTTATGGTAATATCATTGTATTAAGTCTTTGTGAGATTGTATCCGTGTAGAGATTTGATTTTATTCATCTTATAATTAAGTTTGTAATCTTTCCTCTATATATTGCTTTGAAATGCTAAGTTTTTTATTTACAATTTTTCTTTATTCTATCGATATTTATGTATTTTTTTTTTAGAAAAAAACATAAATAAGTAAAATTATAAACATTGAGCTATCCAATAGTGATTTAAAACATTGAATAATTAACCTCAAATCAAAGTGAGCTGATAAGGAGTTCTCATAGCTTTAGTGAGAGACAAACACCTATTTTTAACTTTGAAAAGTTTAATTAAAGAGATTTCGTTGTTGGAATAATATAGATATCAAATATAATCTATTCTTTAAATTAATTCCAAAACATACTATGTCATATTATCAAGTATCAATAAATTAATAATTGTGTAGAAGTGTATGTGCTTCGATCTTAAAATTCTTGAATCTTGAATTTCTTGAAGAAATATTGAAATTATTGTGATATTACTTTTGACTACATATAGTTATCAATTGAATTACGAATATAGAATATTACAACGTATAATATTATCCCTCGCAAGGGGGGTTGGGGAGGAGGCCTTCCGCCACTCTGCCAGCAACCCTCGACCAATTTCTTATGTTAGATGAATATAGTGGGAGAGGAGGATGAGAAAAATAATATTAATAAATTGAAAAATAATTTAGTAAAAGGATATGGTTAAAAGAGAAGTTAAAAGTTTGGAGCCAATACAAAAAGTTAAACATCATAATGATTGATGAGATTTCTTATTTCATAGTGGTGTATAAGACCATTAATATAAATATAAGATATATATATATTTTTTTTTATTTTTCATCACATATATTATATATGAATTTATAAGATATATATTTATAATCAATTAATGATAATAATATACTATTTAAAAAAATATATATATATATTTTTTTTTTGGTAAATTTTTAAAAAAAAATATATATTATTATCATTCTATATTGAAAATTTAATTTATCTTCCTAAGTCAACTTATCTTATAAAAAGACCTTGCAACATTGCCAACATTGCCGACGAATCCCACATTGCCACCACTGCCCAGCATGGGTCAGAAACTTTGCCAACCGGTTTTCCTTCGATTCCCAATACCCCTACTGCTATTCCGTCATTTATGATTTTCATTAAATTATTCTTTATAATTTTTTTTAAAAACTATAATTAATTTTGTTTTTTTTTTTTACTTGTGAAAATTATTTTTAATTATTGTAAGTGATGATATATATATATTGGTTGTGTTTATAAAGTTTTTAATGTGATTATTTCCACTTATTTTTCATCAAATTGGAGTGAAATAGATTTTTTTTAAAAAAATTTGTAAGATTAGAAAATTAAAATACATTTCTTAAAATATTAATTTTAGAGTAATAGAGGGAAAAATATTAATACATATACTTTAATTTTTATTCCTAATATAACAAATACATTAATTTTTGAATAATTTTTATTTATTATAAATTTTTAAAAAATAAAGAAAATAATTAAAATAAGTGAATCATTAAACTCTATCATTTGACTTTAACTTTCCTTGCTGTCATTTATTTTCATTTATTTATTTTTTGTCATTTATTTTCCTTGCTGTCATTTGTTAATATATTCTTTACATTTTTTTTTTTTTTTTTATAATAGAAAAATTGGAAAAATTACCCAAAAAAAAAAAATAAAAATTGAAAGTGACATCTGGAACCTACAAAGGCTCCGAGTCCAGACCCGGTTCCTATAAATATAACTTTAAACGCATTTCCTTCAACTTTCTTTCTGCTTCTTCTCCTTCTTTTCTTCTTTTCTTCTTTCTTCTTCTTCTCTTCTTTTTTTTTTTTTTTTTTTTTATTTCTGGGTGCAATTGTTTCTTTTTCTTTTTTCTCTGGTTCGATTTTTATTTCGGGGATTTTTCACAGAGTGGGTTTTGTTTTGTTTCTTTGTAATTCTTGATTTTCTTTTCTTTATTCCTTTTGTTTCTTTAAAGTTTTGGATTGCAAATTTGCAATTATGTCCGTGAATTCTTGATTTTTTTGTTGTTTAAAGTATGTATGGTGTTCTTACTGTTGAGTAATTGTTTCCTTTTTTTTTCTCGATTTTTCTCTTGTGAGGTTTGAACAGAGTGGGTTCTGTTTTCTTTATAGTATTTCTTGATTTTCTTTCATTTCTTTAAAATTGTGTGACAATTATGCTGTGATTTCTTGATTTTTGTTTAAACTGTGGACAGAATGGGTTTTGTTTTCGTTACTGTTTTTCTTGATTTTCTTTCATTTCTTCAAATTTGTGTTGCAATTGTGCAGTGATTTCTTGAATTTTGTTTAAACTATGGACATAGTGGGTTTTGTTTTCTTTATTGTATTTCTTGATTTTCTTTTTTTTTATTTCTTTCCTTTCTTTAACTTTGTGGGTTGCAATTTTGCCTCGTGAGTTCTTGATTTTTGTTGACTGTGATTGATTTCACTGACGAGTAATTCTTTACCTTTTTATTTGAATTTTCTTTTAGGCGGGATGTTTTTTTAGGACAGAAACTGTTTGTTTTTCTTTTCTGCATTTCTTGATTTTTCATTCCTTTTGTTTCTTTTAAGTATTGGGTTGAAATTATGCCCGTGAGTTCTTGATTTTGGTTTAAAGTATGAATTTTGATTTCTCACCGTTGAGTAATTCTTGATTTTTCTTTTGTTTCTTTAAAATTCTTTGGATGAAATTATATGTCAGTGAGTTGAGTTCTTGCTTTTGGTTTAACCTATGGATTGTGATTTCACTGATGATAAGTAATTGTTTACTTTTAAATTTTACTTCCCTATTTAAATTTTTTTTTTTTGTTCCAGAGAAGAAAGATTTAAGTTGAAGATAGTTATAACTGGTTCTTAAGCCTGAAGATAAAGTAACATTTTGTAATTGCCAACGCCTTGGAATTGGAATTCCTCCTTCCTCAGATAAAAGTGGGGCGAGAATAATCTCCCCCCAAATTAAGACTGTAAACTTGTTCACTTTTCAAATTTGATCGCAGAATCGAAAAATGGTGGAGAAGAGCAAGATTCTGATCATCGGAGGTACTGGGTATATCGGAAAATACATCGTGGAAGCGAGTGCCAAATTAGGTCACCCAACTTTTGCTCTGATCAGAGAATCCGCCCTCTCTAACCCTTCTAGGTCCCACATTATTCAGAGCTTCAACGATCGCGGAGTTACTTTGCTTCAAGTCAGTACAACTTAGATATTCCCTGAATTTCCTTTCCTTCGCTACGTTGTTGTTTTTTATTTCTAATTTCATTCCTTAGTTGATTAATTTGTTGTTTTTTTTCATTCCTCAGTTGTTTTTTATTCTTTTGGTTTTTTATGTAAAAACCAAAAGTTATTTTATGCACATGCACCAAGTCAAGCTATGGTGACAATAGAAATGTCAAGTTGTTTATGTTGTTTATCTATTAGATTTTTGGTGAATAATTCCAGTTTCTGTCACATATGAATGTCTAGAATGGCTGGGAAAGAAAAGCAGTTTTACTAACAGGAGGGTGAATCCCCAGCTTTCCTCATGCTGCATGGTTTGATTGGACATCTTTGGCTATAGTGTTATTGGAAGTTGATGCAGAAATCTAACATGTCATCTAATATTGCTGAATTTAGATATACAACTTGCTAATTTTGGCTCTTGACTTGGTGAATGATGTTATGTGCTATTCAATTGTCATGTGGATTTGAGCTTGAGAAATAGTAAAGCTTTTAGATGCGTATGGAATTTTCTTTAATAAATAATAGTCTAATTATTAGCTTGATTTGTTTGCTGAAAATCTTTAAGCTTACTCAATCTTAATTAAAAGAAAATCAAATCATCTGTGGTCCTCCTTTTACATGATATACATTTTGAAACAGTTGAGTAATCCTATGCCTGTTATATCTGTAGGGTTTCACCTTGGAAGATGCTACAGGGTTGGCAGTCAAAGGTGACGTGGATGTTCATTCAGTTCATGCTACCTTGCTGCCAACATCTCACCCAAGTTTTTCACCTCAGAGGTCTGGAAATCACACCCCCTGCCATCAACAAGTATTCAACTTTTCATTGGGGTTCTCTCTGCTACCAATCACTTTGCTGAACGTATGGCTGTTAGACAAACTTGGATGCAATCTCCTGCAATTAAGTCCTCAAATGTAGTAGTTCGCTTCTTTGTTGCACTGGTAAGCTTTATACTAACAATGGTAAAACCTTGTACTATTATTGTTATTATTATTATTAGAGATAATCAAGAATAGTGCTGTATTTATTTTTTCTTCAGAATGTGCTCATGTTTTTTCTTTCAATTCTATGGTGTACATCTAATTTTTCATTATGCCCTGTTGCTGGAATATATTTCTATTTTGCATATCTCTGGAATATATCATAATCTTTGTTTTATTTTATATTTATGTCTGAATGGTCTATGTTGCAAGTGGATTATGTCTCTCTTCAGTTTAGTAATATGATCAACAAAACCAGTGTATTTTCTTAAACTTAAGCTTCTCTTCTGAGCATTTTAAGTTTTCCTAATAGTATTATAAGTGTATTCTTGTTTTATTATTTTATTCTTGTATTCTTGTTATTTTATTATTTTGGTAGGATTCTCATAGTTGGACTCAGTACATCACATAGATGTTAAGAGTGATAAATTGATATCACACTCTTCCATTTTGGTCATGTCAATTTGCTCTGACTATCTAAAAATTGTCTATAATACAGTTGGAGAATTTTGGGATTTTCTGTATGAAGTAGGTTGGAGTTAAGAACAATTTGTTGCTCTATAGTACTACTATACACATTATCAAATGCTTCCTTGCCGGCCTATGAAAATTCTTCTTTCAACTTTACTCCTTCCTACTAAGAATGGTTAATTATATTTGTTAACATGTTCTGATGTTCTGAGAGTGATGTTCTGATGTTATAGTTAACATGTTTAAAAATCACCAAATGAATTCTTAAATGAATGTGTACCTAAGATGAGATTTTATTCCAACAACATTTGTCTAGAGAGTGATAATTATTATTACAACCATATGTTATCGCAATAATTACGTGTATATTTAGATCTACACATGAATGGTTACATGGTCAATGAATACCTTGTTGTTGGCATAATTGATATATGGATATAGACAAACATACCAGTATTTGGTGCTGCCGGCCCATTACATAAAGTTAACCAAGAAGCATTGAGGGTTATTCTTACTTTAAAAAGAAATAACAAGATGAAAAAGGTTGAGGGGTTCTGAAGGAGAAAGGCAAGATATATATATTTTAAATATATTTATCACCTTGTATTTAGTTTATGAAGTTGATGGATATTGCTAATTCTGTAGATTATTCATTCATATATACAAAATGTTTTCAACTTGTTTTGAGGTTTTTCCATCATGAAGATTCCCTCATTTGCAAGGTACATTTTGGTATAGCACTCACCTATTGTTAATGACATGCAGAACCCAAGAAAAGAGGTAAATGTTGTTCTGAAGAAAGAGGCTGCTTACTTTGGTGACATTGTGATTCTTCCATTTATGGATCGATATGAGCTTGTGGTGCTTAAAACTATTGCAATATATGAGTATGGGGTAATTTTGCATCATTTTCTTCATCCTTGAATCTCTTACCTAGAACCTCATGGTTTCCTGTTCACATTATCCATTTCTGATGTGGGCTAATGTTTTCATTGCAGGTCCAAAATGTGACTGCTGCATATATCATGAAATGTGATGATGACACTTTTATTAGAGTAGATACTGTCCTGAAAGAAATTAGAGGTGTCTCTCCAAATAGATCCCTTTATATGGGTAATCTTAACCTTTTGCATAGAAAATGGGCCATCTCCTTTGAGGTACATATTTTTTCTGAATACGAAACCAAGATGTGTATTGAGTACCATGCCAATAGATATAACTGTATTTGTCTGACAATTACATTTTTGTTAATGAGACAAATCTTTCATTGTCTTATGTAATGGATTCAATTTTGTATTGCAGGAATGGCCAGAAGCAATATATCCTCCTTATGCAAATGGGCTTGGATATGTAATATCTAGTGACATTGCCAAGTATAATTCAACAACTGAATCACAACCTGCGTGTTAGTAACTCATATTTTGGTAAAGCAAAGTTTTTAACAATTTATACACTATCTATCATCTTTGTGTTATATTTACTAAATAGTAAATGAAAAATTTCAACAGGTTTTGAAAGAGCAGAATCGGGGTTATGGGATCTTGGTAGTATCTTCAATGCCTAAGGATCGCAATGCATTCATTAGGTAATTCAAATTTCTATCTACTACTTATTATGTGATGATTTCATGTGCTTTTATTTGTTTTTATGTGCTTATGATTTTCTATCTACTGCTTATTATGAGTATTTTTATATTCTTAAATTTTTAGAAATTTAAATAATTCAGAATTATCCTAAATATAATTTGTCCTATTTCTAATTTTGCTTCTCTTAATGGCTAATCTTTGTTTCATTAACATTTTTTTTATTCCAAAAATCCTTGTTTAAAATATGATTTTTTTTTTAAATATGAATTTAAAATATGATTTTTTTTTTTATTATTTAAATTTTTTTCTTGAAAAACATATTTCTTTTAAAATTTTATTTGACTACATTTTTCTATATACTTTAGAGTTTAAAATTAGGTCTAGGCTATACAATTTAAGGTTTATGGTCTAGCCTCAAGGGTTTAGGGTGTTTGCTGCTCATTCGCTCTTACTTTTACCCTTTTGCCCTTTCTTCTCCTTCTTTTTTACTTTTTTGCCCTTTGTCCTTTTACCCTTTTGTCATTTACTCCCTACCAATATTTTGAAAAAAATATATTTTAATTATGTTTTTTATTCCAATTTTTTTTTTTTTTTTTCTTAAAAATTATCAATTTTCTATTCCAATAAATCTTCATGTTTTTCCTATTTCTAAAGACAAATTTTCTTTTCTTTTAGGGTTTAAGGTTTAAAGTCTAGGGATTAGAGTATAGGTTTAGAGTCTAGGTTCGGAGTCTAGGCTCTAGAGTTTAAGGTTTAGGGGTTTTTGAGTTCCGCCTCTTACTCTTTACCCTTTTCCCTTTACTCCTTTACATTTTACTCTTTTACCCTTTGCCCTTTTCTTTTTTTACCCTTTTGTCCTTTGCCCGTTTTCCTACTCTTTGTCCTTTTAACTTTTTGCCCTTTAATCTCTACCTATTTTTTGAAAAAAAAATTATTTTAAATATGTTTTTTATTCCAATTTCTATCTTTTTTTTTTCTTAAAAATTGTCAATTTTCTATTTTAATAAATCTTCGTGTTTTTCCTATTTCTAAGGACAAATTTTGTTTTTTCTTCAAAAATATTTTTTTTTCCAAAATGAATTTAAAATTTGATTTTTTTTTTACTTAATATTTTTTTTTTTCAAAAATACATTTCTTTTAAAATTTTATTTAACTTCATTTTTCGATAGACTTTAGTGTTTGAAATTATGGTCAAGACATTAAGGTTTAAGGTTTAGGGTCTAGGGATTAGGGTATAGGTTTAGTGTCTAGGCTCTAGAGTTTAAGATTTAGAGTGTTTGCCGTTCAACATCTTACTTTTTCCCTCTTTTGCCCCTTTACTCCCTTTTTTTTTCTTTTTCTTCTTGTTCTCTTTTCCTTTTTTTTCCCCCCTTTTGTCCTTTTCCTTTTTCCCCACCCTTTGTCCTTTTACCTTTGTTCTTTTTCTTTTTCTCTCCCTATTTTTTTTATATAATTTTTTTTTTTATTTTTTTTTTTTTTTTCTAATAAATTATCAATTTTCTATTCTAATAAATCATCGTGTTTTTCTTATTTCTAAGGACAAATTTTGTTTTCTTCAAAAATATCTTTTTTTCCAAAATGAATTTAAAATATGATTTTTTTTATTTAATACATTTTTTTCTTCAAAAATAAATTCTTTTTAAATTTTATTTAATTTCACATTTCAATAGACTTTAGAGTTTGAAATTAGGGTCTAGGCTTTAGGGTTTAATGTTTAGGGTCTAGAGATTAGAGTATAGGTTTAGGGTCTAAGGCCTAGGGGTTTAAGGTTTAGGGTGTTTGCCGTTCACCCTTTTTCCTTTACCCTCCCCCCCCCCTCCTTTTCTTCTTCTTTTTCCCTTTTGCCCCCTTTTTTTTTTTTCTTCCGCCCTTTTTCCTCTTCCCCCTTTCTACTCGTCCTTTTAACATTTTGCCCTTTAATCTCTACCTAATTTTTTGAAAAAAAATTATTTTAAAACATGTTTTTTTATTCTATTTCTCTTTTTTTTTTCTTAAAAATTGTTAATTTTCTATTTTAATAAATCTTCGTGTTTTTCATATTTCTAAGGACAAATTTTATTTTCTTAAAAAATATCTTTTTTTACAAAATGAATTTAAAATATGATTTTTTTATATTTAATACTTTTTTTTTTCTTCAAAAATATATTTCTTTTAAAATTTTATTTAACTTCACTTTTCGATAGACTTTAGAGTTTGAAATTATGGTCTAAGCTTTAGGGTTTAGGGTCTAGGGATTAGGGTATAGGTTTAGGGTCTAGACTCTAGGGTTTAAGGTTTAAGATATTTGTCGTTCTCTTTCTTTTTTCTTTTTCCTTCCCCCCCCTTCCTTTCCTTTTTCCTTCTTTGCCATGCCATTTTCTTTTTTTTTTCCTTACCCTTTTGTCCCTTTTACATTTTTTTCTTTTGTCCTTTTACCTTTTTTCCATTTACTCCCTCTATTTTTTTTTTTAAAAAAAATTATTTTAAATATGTTTTTTATTTCATTTCTTTTTTTTTTTTTTTTAAATTATCAATTTTCTATTCTAATAAATTCTTTGTGTTTTTCCTATTTTTAAGGACAAATTTTGTTTTCTTCAAAAATATCATTTTTTCCAAAATGATTTTAAAATTGATTTTTTTTTTATTTATACTTTTTTTTTTTTCAAAAATACATTTCTTTTAAAATTTTAATTTATCTTCAGATTTCTATAGTTTAGAGTTTGAAATTAGAGTCAAGGCTTTAGGGTCTAGAGATTAAAGTATAGGTTTAGGGTGGGTTGCCGTTCACCTTCTTACTCTTTACCCTTTTGCCCTTTCCCCATTTCCCCTTTTTTTTTTTTTTCTCTTTTTTCTTTTTTACCTTTTTGTCCCTGCCGTCCCTCCTCCCCCCTTCCCCCTTTTGTCTTTTTACCTTTGTTCCTTTTACTCTACCTATTTTTTTTTAAAATAATTTTTTTTTAATTTTTTTTTTTTTCTTAAAAATTATCAATTTTCTATTCTAATAAATCTTCGTGTTTTTCCTATTTCTAAGGACAAATTTTGTTTTTTCTTCAAAAAATTTTTTTTTTCCAAAATGAATTTAAAATTTGATTTTTTTTTTTTTAAATTTTTTTTTTTAAAAAAAATACATTTCTTTTAAAATTTTATTTAACTTCATTTTTCGATAGACTTTAGTGTTTGAAATTATGGTCAAAGGCTTTAAGGTTTAAAGTTTAGGGTCTAAGGATTAGGGTATAGGTTTAGTGTCTAGGCCTCTAGAGTTTAGGGTTTAGGGGGTTTGTCTTTCCCCCTCCCCTTCTCCCTTTCCCCCCCCTTTTTTTTTCTTTTTCTTTTTCTTTTTTTTTTTTTAACCTTTTTCTCTCCTCCTTCCCTCCCTCCTCTCCCTCCTCTTTTACCTTTTTTCCTTTTTCTTTCCCTTTTTTTTTAAAATAATTTATTTTATTTTTTTTTTTTTTTTTTTTCTAATAAATTATCAATTTTCTATTCTAATAAATCTTCGTGTTTTTTCTTATTTCTAAGGACAAATTTTGTTTTCTTCAAAAAAATATTTTTTCCAAAATGAATTTAAAATATGATTTTTTTTTTTTTAATACATTTTTTTCTTCAAAAATAAATTCTTTTTAAATTTTATTTAATTTCACTTTTCAATAGACTTTAGAGTTTTAAATTAGGGTCTAGGCTTTAGGGTTTAAGGTTTAGGGTCTAGGGATTATGGTATAGGTTTAGGGTCTAGGCTCTAGGGTTTAAGGTTTAGGGTGTTTGCCGTTCACCCTCTTACTCTTTACCTTTTTGCCCTTTACTCCTTTACCTTTTACTTTTACTCTCCCCTCGCCCTTTTTTTTTTTCCTCTTTTGTTCCTTTGTCGGTTTTCCTACTCCTTGTCCTTTTAACATTTTGCCCTTTAATCTCTACCTATTTTTTGAAAAAAAAATTATTTTAAACATGTTTTTTATTCCAATTTCTCTCTTTTTTTTCTTAAAAATTGTCAATTTTCTATTTTAATAAATCTTCGTGTTTTTCATATTTTTAAGGACAAATTTTATTTTCTTAAAAAATATCCTTTTTTACAAAATGAATTTAAAATATGATTTTTTTATACTTAATACTTTTTTTTTTCTTCAAAAATATATTTCTTTTAAAATTTTATTTAACTTCACTTTTCGATAAACTTTAGAGTTTGAAATTAGGGTCTAGGCTTTAGGGTTTAGGGTCTAGGGATTAGGGTATAGGTTTAGGGTCTAGACTCTAGGGTTTAAGGTTTTGGATATTTGCCGTTCACTTTCTTACTCTTTATTTTTTTTCCCTTTACTCCTTTACCTTTTTTCTTCTTTTGCCATTGCCCTCTTTTTTTTTCCCTTTGTCCTTCTTTTTTTTTTTTCCGTCCTTTTGTCCCTTTTCCGTGTTTTCCATTTACTCTCTACATATTTTTTTTTAAAAAAATTATTTTAAATATGTTTTTTATTCCAATTTTTTTCTTTTTTTTTTTTTTTAAATTATCAATTTTTTATTCTAAAAAATCTTTGTGTTTTTCCTATTTTTAAGGACAAATTTTGTTTTCTTCAAAAATATCATTTTTTCCAAAATGATTTTAAAATTTGATTTTTTTTTTACTTAATACTTTTTTTTTTTCAAAAATACATTTCTTTTAAAATTTTATTTAACTTCATATTTCGATAGACTTTAGAGTTTGAAATTAGAGTCAAAGCTTTAGGTTCTAGGGATTAAAGTATAAGTTTAGGGTCTAGGATCTAGGGTTTAAGGTTTAAGGTGTTTGCCGTTCACCCTCTTACTCTTTACCCTTTTGCCCCTCTCCTCTTTTCCCTTTTTTTTTTTTTTTTGGCCTTTTCTTTTTTACCCATTTTGTCCTTTGCCCTTTTTCCTACCCTTTGTCTTTTTACCTTTGTTCCTTTTAGTCTCTACCATATTTTTTTAAAAAATATTTTTTTTTTATTTTTTTTTTTTTTTTTCTTAAAAATTATCAATTTTCTATTCTAATAAATCTTCGTGTTTTTCATATTTTTAAGGACAAATTTTGTTTTCTTCAAAAATATCTTTTTTTCCAAAATGAATTTAAAATATGATTTTTTTTTTTATTTATTACATTTCTTTTTAAATTTTATTTAACTTCACTTTTCGATAGACTTTAGAGTTTGAAATTAAGGTCTAGGTTTTAGGGTTTAAAGTTTAGGGTCTAGGGATTATGGTATAGGTTTAGGGTCTAGGCTCTAGGGTTTAAGGTTTAGGGTCTAGGAATTAGGGTATAAGTTTAGGGTCTAGGCTCTAGGCTATAGGGTTTAAGGTTTAGGGTGTGTGTCGTTCACCCTCTTACTCTTTACCCTTTTGCCCTTACTCCTTTACCATTTACTCTTTTGCCCTCTCTGCCTTTTCTTTTTTTTCCTTTTTTCTTTTGCGCCTTTTTCCTAACCTTTTTTTTTTTTATTTTTTTTTTTTTTATTCTCTACCTATTTTTTTTAAACAAATTTCTTTTAAATATGTTTTTTATTCCAATTTCTCTCTTTTTTTCTTAAAAATTATCAATTTTCTATTCTAATAAATCTTCGTATTTTTTTCTATTTCTAAGGATAAATTTTGTTTTCTTCAAAAATATCTTTTTTTCCAAAATGAATTTAAAATATGATTTTTTTTTTACTTAATACTTTTTTTTTTTCAAAAATACCTTTCTTTTATAATTTTATTTAACTTCATTTACAATAGACATTAGAATTTGAAATTATGGTCTAAGTTTTATGGTTTAAGGTTTAGGGTCTAGGGATTAAGGTTTAAATTTAGGGTTTAGGCTCTAGAATTTAAGGTTTATGGTGTTTGACGTTCACCTTCTTACTCTTTTGCCCTTTACTCCTTACCTTTTACTCTTTTATCCTTTGTCATATTTTCTTGTTTTACCCTTTTGTCCTTTGCCCTTTTTTCTACCCTTTGTCCTTTTACCTTTTTTGCCCTTTACTCTCAACCTATTTTTTGAAAAAAAAAAATTTTAAATATGTTTTTTATTTCAATTTCTCTCTTTTTTTAAAAAAATTGTCAATTTTCTATTCTAATAAATCTTTGTGTTTTTCCTATATCTAAGCACAAATTTTGTTTTATTTAATAATATTCTTTTTTCCGAAATAAATTTAAAATATGATTTTTTTTTTAATCTAATACTTTATTTTTTCTTCAAAAATACATTTCTTATAAAATTTTATATGACTTCATTTTTCTATAGATTTTAGAGTTTAAGATTTAGGGTCTAGGAACTAGGGTTTATGTTTATGGTCTATACTCTAGGGTTTAGATTTAGGTCTAGGCTCTAGGGTTTAGGGGTTTAGAGGTTTCGCCTTCGCTCACCCTCTTACTCTTACTCTTTTTCTTTTACCCTTTTACCCTTCTTTACTTTTTTGTCCCTCTCCCCCTCTTTTTTTTTTACCCTTTTGTCCTTGCCCTTTTTCTTACCCTTTGTCCTTTTACCTTTTTGTTCTTTACTTTCTACCAATATTTTGAAAATAAATTTATTTTAAATATGATTATTATTCCAATTTCTCCTTTTTTTTTATTAAAAATTATCAATTTTCTATTCTAATAAATCTTCGTATTTTTCATATTTCTAAGGACAAGTTTTGTTTTCTTCAAAAAAATCCTTTTTTTAGGGTTAGGGTTTAGGTTTAGGGTATAGACTCTAGGGTTTAGGGTGTTTGTCTTTCACCCTCTTACTCTTACCATTTTACCCTTTATTCCTTTACCTTTTACTCTTTTGTCATTTGTCCTTTTCTTTTTTAACCCTTTTGTCTTTTGCCATTTTTTCTACTTTTGTCCTTTTACCTTTTTGCCTTTTACTCTCAATCTATTTTTTTTTAAAAAAATAATTTTAAATAGGTTTTTTATTCCAATTTCTCTCTTTTTTTTTTCTTAAAAATTATCAATTTTCTATTATATTTTAATAAATCTTCGTGTTTTTCTTATTTCTTAGGACAAATTTTGTTTTCTTCAAAAATATCATTTTTTCCAAAATGAATTTAAAATATGATTTTTTTTATTTAATACTTTTTTTTCTTCAAAAATAACTTTCTTTTAAAATTTTATTTGACTTTATTTTTCGATAGACTTTAAAGTTTGAAATTATGGTCTAGTCTTTAGGGTTTAAGGTTTAGAGTCTAGTGATTAGGGTTTACGTTTAGGGTCTAGGTTCTAGGGTTTAGGGTGTTTGTCATTCACCATCTTACTCTTACCCTTTTGTCCTTTACTCCTTTCCTTTTACTCTTTTGGCCCTTCGCCCTTTTCTTTTTTTTTTTCACCCTTTTTTCCTTTCCTTTTTTACCTTTTGTCCTTTTTCCTTTTTGCCCTTTACTCTCAACCTATTCTTTTAAAAAATAATTTTAAATAGGTTTTTTATTCCAATTTCTCTCTTTTTTTTTTTTAAAAATTATCAATTTTCTATTATGATAAATCTTCGTGTTTTTCCTATTTCTTAGGACAAATTTTGTTTTCTTCAAAAATATTCTTTTTTTCCAAAATGAATTTAAAATATGATTTTTTTTTATTTAATACATTTTTTTTTTTCAAAAATACCTTTCTTTTAAAATTTTATTTAACTTCACTTTTTGATAGACTTTAGAGTTTGAAATTAGGGTCTAGGCTTTAGTGTTTAAGTTTTAGGGTCTAGGGATTAGAATTTAAGTTTAGGGTTTAGGATGTTTGTCGTTCACCCTCTTACTCTTACTCTTTTGCCCTTTACTCATTTACCTTCTACCCTTTTGCCCTTTGCCCTTTTCTCTTTTTACCCTTTTGTCCTTTGCCCTTTTTTCTATCCTTTGTCCTTTTACCTTTTTGCCCTTTACTCTCAACTTATTTTTTTTTTAAAAAAATTATTTTAAATATGTTTTTAATTCCAATTTCTCTTTTTTTTTCTTAAAAATTATGAATTTTCTATTATGATAAATCTTCGTGTTTTTCCTATTTCATAGGACAAATTTAGTTTTCTTCAAAAATATTTTTTTTTTCAAAATGAATTTAAAATATGATTTGTTTAGGCTCTAGGGTTTAGGGTGTTTGTCGTTCACCCTCTTACTCTTACCTTTTTGCCCTTTTCTTTTTTCTCTTTCCCCCTTTTTTTTTTCCCTTTTCTTTTTTTTCCTTTTGTCCTTTGCCCTTTTTTCCTACCATTTGTCCTTTTACCTTTTGTCTTCTTTATTCTCTACCTATTTTTTGAAAAAAAATTATTTTAAATATGTTTTTTATTCCAATTTCTCTTTTTTTTTCTTAAAAATTGTCAATTTTTTATTCTAATAAATCTTGGTGTTTTTCCTATATTTAAAGACAATTTTTTTTCTTCAATAATATCTTTTTTTGCAAAATAAATTTAAAATATGATTTTTTTTAATCTAATATTTATTTTTCTTCAAAAATACCTTTCATATAAAATTTTATTTGACTTCATTTTTCGATAGACTTTAGAGTTTAAAACTAAGGTCTAGACTTTAGAGTTTAAGGTTTAGGGTCCATGAATTATGGTTTAGGTTAGGGTCTATGTTCTAGGGTTTAAGGTGTTTGCTGTTCACCCTCTTACTCTTTACCTTTTTGCCATTTGCCATTTTCTTTTTTTACCTTTTGTCATTTTACCTCTTTGTCATTTACTCTCAACCTATTTTTTTTAAAAAAATTTATTTTAAATATGTTTTTTATTCCAATTTCTCTCTTTTGTTTTTCTTAAAAATCATCAATTTTCTATTCCGATAAACAAATTTTGTTTTCTTCAAAAATTTCATTTTTTTCTAAAATGAATTTAAAATATGATTTTTTTTTAATACATTTTTTTCTTCAAAAATACATTTCTTTTAAAATTTTATTCAACTTCTCTTTTCGATAGACTTTAGAGTTTGAAATCAAAGTTTAGGCTTTAGGGTCTTGGAATTAGTGTTTTGGTTTAGGGTCTAGGCTCTAGGGTTTAGAGTTTAAGGTGTTTGTCGTTCACCCTCTTACTCTTATCTTTTTACCCTTTACTCCTTTACTTTTTACTCTTTTGTCCTTTGCCCTTTTCTTTTTTTACCCTTTTGCCCTTTATCATTTTATCCTTTTTTCTCTCTTTCCTCCTATTTTTTGAAAAAAAATTTATTTTAAATATGTTTTTATTCCAAATTCTCTCTTTTTTTATTTTAAATATGTAATTTTATTCTAATAAATTTTGTTTTTTTTCCTTTTTCTTAAAAATTGTCAATGTTCTATTCTAATAAACCTTTTACTAATAAAGTGTTCCAAGCCGAGATTTCTTTAAACAAATGTGGCATCTGTGGACAATTGGGACACAATAAGAGAACATGTCTATCCAATTAGCCACTGTCAACGAATTAAGCTCAAAACAATCCACAACTACCACAGGTTAATAATAGATATTTTTATTTCATCAGAATTGCTAGTTGTTAACATTTTGGTTTATTTCAATCTTCTTTCTCTTTCTTTTCAAACAAAGTTTCTTTAAATCTATTTATTTTCATTGTTTAAATTTTTAAAATCAAAATCACAAAAATTTTCTCAAATCTCTATTTCTTATTTCTTGTTTCCTCTTTGTCGTTTCTTCTTCTTGTTTAATTAAATTTATTTTTTTTTGTTCTCAAATTTTTTTGTGACATTTTTACCCTTCCCTTTTATTAAAAAACTGTTAATTTTTTAGATTTTTTGACAGAATCCATCAAAAAGGATCATATTTATCTCTAATAAAAAAGTTTGAGACTTTAAAAGTTAAAAAAAAAATTTGAGATTAAATATATAAATTTATTTGAGACCAAACTCACCAATTATTCAAAAGACAAAATACGACCAATTTCAAAATGTAAGGCGATTTTGGACAAAAACTCCATATATTTCCATTTCCATTATCCCTTTCCCTCATACCTGTTCTGCCACGGTAGACTGCTGAAACAAGGAAGAAGAGATGATGATTCTGTCGGGCACGGGGACGCCATGGCTGAGGATGAGGATATTCCCGCTACACGACATAGCCATGGCTGCTCGTCTGCGGCCTTCTTACCCGCTTTATCATCGTAATTACTATGCTACTTGTACTCGTGGAAGTTACAAATTAGGTCACGGTAGAAGAACCTTCTCCATATCTGCTACAGCAGCGTCACCCGCGAGCTCCGATGTCCGGGTGCGTTTCGCTCCCTCTCCTACCGGTAACCTCCATGTCGGAGGAGCTCGAACTGCTCTTTTTAACTATCTCTATGCAAGGTCTAGAGGCGGCAAGTTTATTCTCCGGATTGAAGATACTGACTTAGAAAGGTCCACTAAGGAATCCGAGGAAGCTCTACTACAAGATCTTTCTTGGCTTGGCCTTACCTGGGACGAAGGTTGGTGATCATTTTCTTATTTTTTTCTTTTCCTCCAATAATTTTTATTTCATAGTCATAAACAATAGAAGAAATCTGTAGTTTATTTATTTTCCCCCTCTTTTGCTAATGTTGTATTTGGGCGTAAATTTGTTGGTGCAAAATATTATTCCGCAACACTTTTACATTCAAAAGATTACTGATGAAATCATGGCAATACTTGACCTAATCGACGCTCTTGAATGATGTCATTTTGGAAATGCAGGTCCTGGCCTTGGTGGAAACTTTGGCCCCTATTGGCAGTCTGAAAGAAATTCTCTGTACAAGCAATATGCTGACAAACTTCTGGGATCTGGCCATGCTTATCTTTGCTTTTGCTCTAACGAGGTATATTTCCAAAATTTTTCTGTTGTATTAACGCAAACATGAACTTTTAACATACGCTTAGTTTAGTGTTGTGTGAATCCTGTCAAGTTCTTGTATTCAGGTATATATACCCGAACTCATGTTCAAAATTTCAACTCAAACCGGACCATATCTAATCCATATAATAATAGTTTCAAACTGGACCATAATGCTTTACTAGAATTTTAAAAAATAATTTCTACAACAATGTTTTGTTAAATTTTATAAAATAATATTTATATCTAGACTATAAAGTATTAAAAGTGAAAAACAGAAAATTCAAGTAATTTTTTTAGTTTGTAGTTAATTTTTAAAATTTTTGCTGGTTTGTAGATTAAAATTAAGTTATAGCTTCACCATTTTCAAATGAACCCGATTAAACTTAAACGAGTCTCTTAACATGGAGAATAACTCTAGTTGTGTAGTCATACAAATCTCTTCTTTAAGATTGCTAGGCAAAAAAGTAACCTTAACATCCATTTTTCTTAACCGTCAACCATTAGAAAATGCATTAGCTAGGATAAGTTGCACAATTGTCATCTTTACCATTGGAAAAATGCATGTACAGTTACTACAATAATAATGATTCATGGCCATAATCCCTAGAAATCATGCCAATAATTCATATAAATCATAGCCATAATCCTTGTTTGATATGCTAGATGACTGTTGTTCTACTTAGGATGATGCATACTTCAGAAAGATATGCGTTTTTGTTTTTCTTTTTTTCCTGGATAAGGTTCTTAAGCATAAATACTTGCAAAGTTTGCAATAGTCCCTACAACAGCAGACAAAAATCAAACTTCAGCTTGTTGTAAGTTAAGAATCAAATGTATGACACACCACAAGATCCTTATGTTCTTGGTTCTGTTTTACTTGCCCATGTGAGTAGTATTATAGAATCATAAAAGGCTACACTCATTTTAGAGTTATTTTCTAATTTGTTGTTCAATTTACTGAGGGAAATTGTTTGTATCATCCTTTCCACTTATTCTCAAACTGAAGGGGGCTATATGCTGTAAATCATCTCTCAATGGTTTATTTGTATTTTTCAAACATCATTAGGAACTGGAAAAAATGAAAGAGATTGCAAAGTTGAAGCAATTGCCTCCGGTATACACAGGAAAGTGGGCCAATGCTACTGGAAAGGAAGTTGAGGAAGAGCTTGCCAAGGGGACCCCATATACATATAGATTTCGAGTGCCTAAGGAAGGGGCTTTAAAAATTAATGATCTTATCCGGGGAGAGGTGAGTGATTCTACTTCTCTTAGTATTTTATTCTTTTAATTGTCTCGTTTTGTCTGATTGAAAACTTTGTTTTGTATTGGCATAATTTATCAATTAATGCTTGGACATAGTTTTACAAGAGGAATGGGAAGAAGAAGATAATTTCATGTCCCCTTTTAGGGGTTATACATGCTAAGTAAAAGTGGCATCCTTCATCACAAACTGGCAGTAAATTGGTTGGTAATGGCGTTGAATTATTGTTGCATAATAAATGCCTTTCTCTTGTATGATATGTTTGGTTGTGTGAGAAATGGAGGGGAAATATGATGGGAAATTGATATGGATGTGACGGGTTATTTATTTAATTTGGTTGCAAAGAGATATGAAGAGGAAGAAAGTTAGGAGGGGTTACCTCTCCTCTCGCTCATAGAATTTTCTCCCCTATTAAGTTGGATGGATTGGGAGAAAGAAAAGAGTTACTCATGACAAAATTAACCTCAGTTGTGGTATTAATAATTTGATAAGAATGAGGGATAAAAGAGTAGAATATCTATGCTTATCTTGGATCATGCTTCTCCCTTCACTTAGTCCCTTCATACCTAAACAAAAGAAGGTGAAGACGAGTACTTCCACTTGGTGAAGTATTCGTATCCTCCTCCTTCCTCTAATCAACCAACATTGTGAGTGTTCTTTTTGGTATCTGGTTGAGTTAATTAGAGATATTTTCAACTCAGGAACTAATTGATCACAATCAATTGAGTCTACTAACAAGAATGCATGGGTGGAGGATGGACTGGTAGGGTACAGCAATGCTGATAACCTAATACAGCTATTTTGTGAACTGGAAGGAAAATGGATGGAGCTGGAATACTACAGTGAAAGATAGGATACATGTGTTCATAACTAGTAAGGCTTCTAATGATGACTGGTCACATGCTTATGTGAGAGAGCTATTATGTGGTTGTGAAGCATTCTGGTTCAAGAAATCATGAGAATGTTGTATATTGTTTCTCGGTGGGAGATCTATTATGACCTTAATTAATCTATCAAATTAAAATTGTTATGTTGTGGTTCTGGTTATCAAATGTTTAGATTAGTGAAAACTCTTGGTTGCTAATTTTGTGTGATAGTGGAATGAAGGTTACTTGGAACTTGGACACACTGGGAGATTTTGTGATTATGAGAAGCAATGGGCAACCTGTTTACAATTTTTGTGTGACTGTTGATGATGCTTCGATGGCTATTTCACATGTTATAAGGTTAGGGATGAGCTTATGGAAACCTGTCATGATGAGAATCTCTACTAAATAAATTCATTTCTATTATACAGTTGTTTTCTCTTTTATATGTTTGTTTTATGGGCCGTGCATTAATAAGAAATTTCGTTGCAGAGCAGAAGAACATTTACCCAATACTCTACGACAGGCATTGATATATAAGGTATGTTTGTCTGAATTGGAATAGAACATTCCAAGCTTATTTTTGATGTTCTGGCAAATTTTTCTTGCTGTATTGCAGGCTTTAGGGTTCCAAATGCCTCATTTTGCACATGTTTCTTTAATTCTCGCTCCTGATAGGAGCAAACTCTCAAAGCGGCACGGAGCAACCTCGGTTGGCCAGGTAGTTAACCATGGTGCCATGTTATATCCTTCTTGTTAAAGATCTGGGAGCTGCTTTTGTTTTCAAGCTTTATGAATTACTGCTTCAGTGAGTATACATCCACTGTTCACTTAAATGAGGTCAAGGAGTCAAATCTCGTTATGAACAAAACATTGCATAAACACTTAAACTTTGTAGTCATCCTCTTAGAATTCACAAAAGCCTCTTAACTGCTAAGCATTCCGTCTCACTGTATGGAGTCTCATGAGCCTCCAATCTCCAACATTTTTCATCAATGATCTTTGTTACTTTTCCGATCTCCGGTTTCCTCTCACTCTTTCTCCCTTTTTCTCATAACTCTGTACTATTACCCTTTAATTCCTCTCCACACCTCTGTTACAAACTCATTTTCTTTGCTGTCTTGATCTTCTGTTTGGCTTCAGCAAAATCCACCTTTCAGCCTCCTCTTCTTCCGCTGTGTGGACATGTGTTTCTTCTCACCAAAATGTTAATTTTGATTGCAATGGCATGGCTTCTGCCTGTGGGCATCAATGGCTGCTCAGAGAAATTGATTATGGTGATAGTTGGTGCCTAGATTTCTTTCTATTGGTTTCTAGAATTTCTTAGTAGTTTAATTGAAAGAAAAATTGATTGAGTCGAGCTTAATAACTGGAGAAGTGGATGGATGGTGTTAAATTAATTTTTCATCACTTGGTATAAACGGGAGATGCTTTTGTGAAGTTGCTCCAATTGGATGTTGTAATGATGATGATAATTGATAATTTAATGAGAAACAAGGGTCTTGTAGTAATTTCCTACAAAACTATGTGGGTTTTCAATAATGCCTATACTATTCAAACTGCTTATGTTTGAGCAATTTTTGGACTCACAAAGCTGCCTATACTTTTCAACACTTGTATTTCTTTCCAAGCCCAAAAAATTCGAACTTAATTAGTTTTGCTAGTATAGGCAGCTTTCAAAACAAATTCTTGAAAACCCACATAATGGTAGGAAATTTATGACACTCCTCAGAACATGTAAATTAATGGCTTATGCAAAGGGGTTCATGTCTTATCTTTCTTCCCAGTTCTCAATTTTAGATTCCCTTTTGGTCTTCCTCTTTTTTGACAGGTTGACTTACATTGGTGCTCTTACCTTTTATTTGACAGTTCAGGGAGATGGGATATCTGCCTCAAGCAATGGTAAATTATCTTGCACTGTTGGGTTGGGGTGATGGCACTGAAAATGAGTTTTTTACCCTTGAACATCTAGGTTAGTCAGCTTTCCTTAACTAAATGCGCTTTTTTTTTTTCCCTTTCCCCCTGTAATCCATTTAGAGCTCTTCAAGAGAAGGTAAATCTATCATTCTTATGATGTGCCCTGTCAAACAGTGTACATAAATATTGTTCTCCCACTCTCTTTTTCCTATTCAGAGTTTGCTTATGCAAACAAAGAGAAAAAAGGGGAATAACTAGTTTATCTGTTGAGTGTAAATGCTTCTCATTCTTTTGCAGTTGAAAAGTTCACAATTGAACGTGTTAACAAGAGTGGAGCTATATTTGATGTTACTAAGCTCAGGTAATTGTGGTACAATATGGCTACTATGTGTAAGAGATGCTATGGTTCATGACCCATATATGCAGATGTCTTGTATGCTAATGCTATTTTTATGCTAGCATTATTGCATGAACAACTTTTTGATTCATATTTCTTTAAGGTACTTACTTTTGGATGTATCTTTGAAATGCTAGGTGGATGAATGGTCAGCATTTGAGGTCCCTTCCATTGACGGAACTTACAGAACTTATTGGGCAGCGTTGGAAGAGCTGTGGTATCCTGATAAAATCGGAGGGGCTCTTTGTTGAAGTAAGGGTTTTTTTTCGCCCCCTACATCCTTCATTCTCTACACTGAACTATCAATTTTATTCATTGTATTTGAATGTCAGAATGTGTTCTTTGTATCTTACTATACCTGTAGAAGTTACATGATTCCATACTTTTCTAGGTTCCTTCACTAATCTGATTAAACTAGGTTTTCTCCATGTATATTTTTACTATGGGACTTGATGTGTATGATTATAATGCATATTTGTTGCAGGAGGCTGTACAACTTCTCAAGGATGGCATTGACTTGATTACAGATGCAGACAAAGCTCTTATAAACTTGCTATCCTATCCTATATATGCAACTTTAACTAGGTAATTGTTAAATAGATGAGGCTTTTTTTCTTTAGTAGTTCAAAACGTACATTTATCTGGTGTTCTTTACATGAAATAAAATTGAATACGATGCTCTTTCTCTGTGTTGCATGTTTTTAGTATATGTATGATATGTATAACAAATAACCTGTACTGATTTAATGGCTTGAATGAAGTTTTAGGCTTTTCCTATGCCTGGATTAGAGTTCAAATCTTTCTGGAAGTTAAGATAAGGTTTTGAGAGCTGTTTTTATAAATCTTTTCTGGCAGTACATTGGGAGCTCACTTGGACTGCTGAAAAACTATATTAATATTCATTGTTTGTCCTAACATTAGTCTCTGGTTTTAATTTAACTATGAAGATTCCACATTATTTTCTTGTTTGGGTGGTGGTCTGTGACTGCATCCTGGTTGCAATCATCCAACCTAGTCTGTAAACTGCAGATGGGTATGGGGGAAGGGAGGGAAAGAAATTAAATCAGGAGCAACCTGGAGGAAGTGGAGTGGGACAGGGAAAAGAAATTGAACTGTGGCTTACCAGAGTGGTTCTTGCTAGGTAACATGGGTTCTGCTAGGTAGCAGAGCTGCAGAGAGAGTTGTGGGAGTGGGACTGGGAAAAGAAATTGAACTGTGGCTTACCAGAATGGTTCTTGCTAGGGAACATGGGTTCTGCTAGGTAGCAGAGCTGCAGAGGGAGTTGTGGGAGGAGAGTGGGAGAAAAGAGACCCTGGTATATCCTTAATAGTAAAAGAGAGATTATACGTAGGCAGAGGTGAAGTAGCAGTGATGGTCGGGTCAGAAAGAGTGAGGAAGAGGGGTGGGTATGTACAGTGTTTATGGGACAGTAGTAAGATTGTGGACAGGTAGAAGATAGATTACTGAGAAAAGAGATGTGAGTGAACGATTAGAAACAGGACAGCCTATAGTCTCCAACAAACACTGGACTGCAGGAGCCTGTTGGAAGGTAGAGGTAGGTATAGGTGAATCAAGAGTTATTTTTGTATGCATGTGATAGATGGAGTTAATTAACAAAAAAAAAAATGTTATACATGGAGTTGACACTTTACCCTTTATGGAGTCATAGGGAAGGACTACCAAAACTGAAGGACAAAGAAAGAAAAGGAAAAGGGAAGAAGTATACTATGTGAGACATGGGGTTCAAACGCAGGAGTTGTGTTGAAAAGTCAAATAAAAGGGTATGTGGATCAACTTAGAGTGGTACTAATATATGGATTATAGCACAAAGAGATGATTTGCATACTAATTGGTGATGATGTAACCAACATGCTCTTCTCTGCTTGTCAGCTTTAAGATATTGCAAAAATATTGATATTTCCTTTTTCTTACCCCATATTAACATGTGTGTGCATATATTTGTTGATTGTTTGAAACACGAGCTCTTATATTCCCTTTTGGCATCTGCAGTCCTGAGTGTAAATCTATCTTGGAAGATAGGGTCTCAGAAGTTGCATCTAGCTTGCTGGCTGCCTATGATAGTGGTGAACTCTTTGATGCATTGGAAGAAGGCCAAAGTGGCTGGCAGAAGTGGGTGAAGAGCTTTGGTAAATCGATCAAACGCAAGGTTTGTTATTACTCATATAACTGCACAAGTGAACTTCAATAGGTCATTACAATCTTCCTATCCAGCAGGTTACATTCTGAACATATTTGTTGCTTGTGACAGGGGAAATCTCTGTTCATGCCTCTGAGATTGTTACTGACCGGAAAGCTTCATGGGCCTGAAATGGGTTTGTCTGTACTTTTGCTCTACAAAGCTGGAAAGTTGAGAGTTGTAGCACCTGAAGCTGAGTTTGTGACTCTAGATAAAAGATTTGAATTGCTGAGAGATGTTGACTGGACATCTATTGAAAAGAATCAGCAGGTTTTGGAGTCTGCTGTGGATGTGAATTAGTGGTTACCGATTCTTTTATTGAAGTGTTTTTGGGTGAACCATCTAATTTTTGATTTATCAAATTTTGGCTCTGTACCTTTATTTTACAGATTTTTGTAATGAGCGCTGATACTGGGGCTGTAGCTTAGTTTATGTTGTTATTGAGCAGTAAGACCTTGTAGGAATTTTCATTTTTGAGATGATATGTTCTTCTTGTCATCCGATATTCAATTTATTATCATTAGAATTTACTTTTAATATATATTAAAAAACTTCTATAATTAATAATTAATTTTTTATTTAATATAAAGGTAAATTAATATTTGTGTTTTTTGTTTTAAATGTATATATATATATTTTTTTTTTTGTAAAGTGTGTGAATATCGTATTATAAAAAATGGAGGGAGTACAATTTTAAGACTTATGAATAATAACTCGGATGGTTACAAGAAAATTACTGGTTACCTACCAATACGTACATTTTATACTAAAAATAAAAGAGAGAGTTACCACTTACCAGAGACTAAGGACTGCTACTATATTTATTACTACATAGAGAGGCTAGAAATGTGCAACGTTTTTACTGTATAAAGCCCACTCTTTTAACTTTTCCTCCTCATCTTCTGCGAGATTCCGACATCTGCTCCTTCCTTCCTCTTCAATCAGTCAGTCGCTGATATTTCTCATCATTTCTTAAAAGCTCTAGGATATGGTTGGGGATTGCCTCCTCCTAATAATGTGTTTGCTGCTTTAATTCTGTATTAAAAATGGAAATCAACAACACACCTTGTGAATGAAAATGGAATTCCATTTCTCAGTCCTTTGATTTGATCATGTCTGCTTCGCCTTCTTCCCAAACCCTAGGGGGTCCCTCCCGCTGTGGCTGGGTGCTCGGACCTTCCCTCGACAAGATCATCAAGAATGCCACCTGGAGAAAGCATTCCCAGCTCGTCTCCGCCTGCAGGTCTGCCCTCGACAAGCTCAATACCCTCACCGACTCCTCCGACCCCGATCCCCTTTCCTGCAAACCTCTCTATGGCATCTCTTCTTTCAACGACGCTCATTTCGTCCTTCAGCCCATCCTCATGGCCCTCGATTCTGGTGCCCCTAAGGTTGTCGAGCCCGCGCTTGATTGTGCTTTCAAACTCTTCTCCTTCGGCCTTATCCACGGTGAGGTCGAGATCGAACGCACTTCTAATGAAAGCTCCGTTATCTTCCACCTTATTGATTCTGCCTCCAAGTGCACTGCCTTGGCCGAAGAAGCCATCGAGCTCGCCGTGCTTAGGCTTCTCCTTTCTGCCGTTCGATCTCCCTGCGTTCACATCAGGGGCGATTGCCTTGTGCACATTGTCAAGTCCTGCTACAACGTTTACCTGGGCGGTTCAACTGGCACCAATCAGATCTGTGCTAAGTCTGTTCTTGCTCAGATGATGCTCATTGTTTTCTCTAGGGTCGAGGGTAATTCCTTGCATGTTCCCTTTAAGACCATATCTGTAGCTGAACTCTTGGAGTTCACCGACAGAAATTTAAATGAAGGGAATTCCATACATTTCGCTCAAAATTTCATTAACGAGGTCGTTCAAATCAAAGAAGTTCTTCCTACCGGGACTCTGCAAAATGGTGAGGGAATTGCTGAATCTGCTGAAGGGGAATCCCAATCTGATCTTAATAGTTACACTAAGATTGTGGAGGATGGTTTTGCTGTTTACAAGAATCTTTGCAAGTTATCCATGAAATTCTCGTCCCAAGATCGCCAAGATGATCAGATTCTTTTGAGAGGGAAAATACTCTCACTGGAGCTTCTTAAGGTCATTATGTACAATGCTGGTCCCATTTGGGGCACGAATGAGAGGCAAGTATTCTTCCTTATTTCCTGCTTGCATCCATCCTTACCCAGCTATTTCTGGTATCTTGCTGAAGTTCTCCTATTTTTTTCTCCTTTTGCCCTTGTCATTTCTTATGTGTTCAATTTTTAAGCCTTTTGATGCAATTAAAATTTTCAGCCTGATGAACTCCGGGGCTTCTGTATGATGCCTATTTCGTAATTTATTTCTTTGCCATATGGATATTTTAGACTCATCATTTTCAAAAACTCCTTGTTTTATGTCTACTCTTTGTGTTGGAGCTGTGTAATTTGCCTTATTTGTAGTTTTTAAGTTTTGACAGGTCTTTTAACAGCTAATACTAAAATTAGTCATTTTCAAACTAGTAGTATATTCAGTTTTGTCAATTACATCAAACCGTGCCTTTCAAAAGTTTATCTGAATTAACCAGTAGGTGGGGGCATACTTGCCTAGCCAATTAATAGTTTAGAACAATTTGTTTCCAACTGCTTCATGTGCTAGTCATTTATTTTTTATGTTAGGAATATGGTGCATTTGGTCACTCAGTCTGTTCTTCTATAGAGAAATTACATTTAAATTTTGGATGGAAATAGAGATTCAAATATTTTTAAAGTATGAACATATAAATTCGAAATTTTGTAGTTTTGACATTAAAACTTACTTTTTAAAATAAGGGAAAAAGTGGGTCAAACTTAAAAAAAATTCACGTTTTGGACCCTTACTGCCCAATGTACTCCTTATTGAATTACTTTTTCAGCAGAACTTGTTGAACTGCTCTTCGACCTGGTTGATATATTTGTTTGAAGTGACTACATGGGTACTGTCCTTTCTCTAATTGTGCAATCTCATTGGTAGAAATTAATATCTATAGAATTCTTGGTAACTCCAATGCAAATGGAGCATCTCCCTGCGATAGAGCTTTAGGCTTAGCTTCACTGTTACACTGAAAAAAAAGCAAGTTTAGTTCTTGTTTGAGATCTGCATTAGCAGTCTGAACGGTATTAGATTAAACTATGAGTTGACTGTAGAAAGTGATGAATGCCATCAACCTTTTGCAATTTGTCGGTTGAATTAAGAAAATGGATTACTTTCTCAAGAAAACCAATTTGCTAAATGCAAATATATATAGTTTTGAAGCTTTTTCCTGATATATTTTTCCCCAAATTTAGAGGCTATTAATAGGTGAACTAAAGTTGGGCTGGTTGTCATGATTGCACCTATTGAATGTCAAGTCACCAATTATAAATTACCACCTACTCTCTAAAAGCTTAAACATATATAGTGAGATCAAATTTATATACTTAACAACCAAATGGTATATTGATTCAGAGAGATTCCAGTGGCATTTAATCAATTATCCTTCATGGTGGTGCACTTCTTGCTTTCCCCTTTGGTAATATGTCATGCTTGATTCATCTGAATGGCATTAAAGTTATGGAAAATGATAGAGTGGAGAATGTTTGTTTTTTTTTTTCCTGGCCAAAAGATGTCATCTTGGTTGGGGAAGAAAACTAGATCTGCCCTCACTTTCTTATGTCTACGTGACATATACTCATTTATTGTACTAACAGCTGTGCTTTATCTGTATGCTAAACCTGTGCCTTTCCTTTTAAGCTAACTCTTGGACTTTCTTTTGCCTTATGCTTTTTGCTCTTATTGCAGATTCCTTAATGCTATTAAGCAGTATTTATGCTTATCATTGTTGAAGAACAGTGCTCTGTCTGTTATGACCATTTTTCAACTTCTTTCTTCCATATTTCAAAGTTTACTATTAAAGTTTAGATCTGGGTTGAAATCAGAAATAGGAATTTTCTTTCCGATGCTAATCCTTCGTGTACTGGAGAATGTGCTTCAACCTAGTTTCTTACAGAAGATGACTATCCTGAGTTTGCTGGAGAAGATCTCTCAAGACTCCCAGTTGATTGTTGATATATTTGTCAACTATGATTGTGATGTGGATGCCCCCAATATTTTTGAAAGGTATGTATGAGGATTATCTATGTATTCTTATCTTTTTCTAATTGATGTGAGAAATGCTATGACTATGAAAATCCTCAGATCTGCAGATTATCTATTGGCTAGATTTAATGCTTTTATGTTAAAGACTCACAGTTTCTCTTCCTTACTTTTCAATGCTCCTTCCTTCATTTTTCGATGAACTTTCTGAAAAACAATAAAATTTATGCTGTATTTGTAAAGCAATTGAACTTGAATTTGATGGGATAATTTATTTCGGGTAAAGTGTCCTTGCTTGGACAAGAAGTAAAAACAAGTTACTCCTTGTCAGGAGTAAACGGAGTTGAGTAAAGAAGCCTATAATTTGTAGGTTTGTGGCCAAACATTTTTCTCTTAGTGATTCATTTTATTTTATTTTATTTTTCGCTTTTAACTGCACCTGTGCTGTCAATGAGTCTTCTGGTCTAGCAGTGTCTCGTTTTGGACCCATTCACACTCAAAAAAAAAATAAAAATCCATGAAGCAATACTAAACACAAATTTCAAGAAAACATTCTAATCAAAATTTCTATCATTGTGTCCCTATAAAACCTATTATATTCTAGTTAAAACCTTATCCAAATACAAACTCAACCATCACTTTTTTCATTTTGGAAAAAGTTGCCAGATAATGTTTTTGAGTTCACTCAAAATGAGTAAAGTCACTTTTTTCCGTTCTTGAGCTTAAAGATCCTTGCAGCTATTTGTTATGTTTGTGAATTTCATACATAGTTCATGACTTCTCCCCCCTCAAGCACGGGTAACTGATGCATATCTTGATGTGCTACTTACCATTGTTGTTTTTCCTTGTGCTACTTTAATTGTTCCAATTCTTCCATTTTTTGATTTAATAACTATATTAAGCAATTTTAATTCCTTCAGATGCTTGCAGGACTGTCAATGGCCTTCTGAAAACAGCTTTAGGTCCACCTGCTGGTTCCACTACTACTTTGTCTCCCATCCAAGACATTACATTCCGGCTTGAATCTGTTAAATGCCTTGTTAGGATAATCAAGTCAATGGGACTATGGATGGACCAACAGATGAAAGTGGGAGAATCAACTCTGATCAACTCAGATATAGATAATTTTACAGAAAGTCCTGTAAGCTTTAGTGAAGAAGGAAATATTGCTGAATATGAGCTTCATGCAGAAGTGAATTCTGAGTTCTCAGATACGGCTACCCTGGAGCAGCGTCGAGCTCATAAATTGGAAATTCAGGTTGCTAACATTTGGGTTGAAGTTTGTTATGCAAATTTTTTTTCTTTGTACTTTATTCTGTTGCCCTTCTCAATTCTTTTCCTTTTCCTACAGCCTAGCACATGACTGATTATTTTGGAGGAAAGGCTTCCATGACTTCTATGTGCCTAATAATTTATCATGTTCTATGGCTGTTTTATCCTCCCCCACAATCCCAATAATGCATTCCTGAACTGATAACATGAGTTAATTAAATGCAGAAAGGAGTTTCGCTGTTCAACAGAAAACCTTCCAAGGGGATTGATTTCTTAATCAGTACACAAAAAGTGGGTAGTTCACCAGAATCAGTGGCTGCTTTTCTGAAGAATACTTCTGGATTAAATGAAATCATGATTGGTGACTATTTGGGTGAAAGGGAGGAATTTCCTTTGAAAGTTATGCATGCTTATGTAGATTCTTTTAGCTTTGAAGGAATGGACTTTGGTCAAGCCATCAGATTTTTCCTAAGGGGATTTCGGTTGCCTGGAGAAGCACAAAAGATTGACAGGATCATGGAAAAATTTGCTGAGCGTTACTGCAAATGCAATCCAAATTCGTTTACAAGTGCAGATACAGCTTATGTCCTTGCTTACTCTGTCATAATGCTCAATACTGATGCACACAATAGCATGGTAAAGGATAAGGTGAGTTTACATGCTTATTTTTGTGCCACTAAAATGTGATATCGGATTCCTGTTTTGTGAGTATCAGATGAATAATTATTGCAAAAGGAGATTTTAGTAACATTGATATGAGTGATGATAATTTATCATTATCTAATAGTAGCTGTTTGAGGTTAAATACAAAATATTTCTACTTATACCTCTGGTAATATCATATATATATAGACCACTAGAGAAATATTCTGCCCCTGGGGCGGAATGTGTATTTTATCTATATATGTAGTTTTATTTTATTTTATTTCTTTTGTATTTTATCTTATTTATAATAGTTTATTTATTATTTTTTTAAAAAAAATATGTTCTTTTGTCTTTGCATTTCTATCAACCTAATTCATACCCTAATTTTTTTAATTTTTTTTATTATAAATAATTGAGCTACACAGCTATTGAAATTTAAAACTATTGGTAAAATATGGAATTTGCGTTTCTTGTAATTTGGTCCCTATGAGCTTCACTTAGAAAGGATGAGAGAATGAAAGATAATTATAGAACAAATTCTTTAGAAAACATTCATAATATATGAATATTTATATTTTATACGTAGATAATAAATATATATAAGCTATATTAAAATTTCTATACAAATTTTCCATTTGTTAATCTATAAGAATAAACTAATTTTGAATCATAAATTTTTATTTGACGAGTAGTAAAACTAATAAAGTTTGGAAGGCAATTGGAAAAGATTCCTATCCAACCAGTTGATCTTTCTAAAACCAAAAAAGAGAGAACTGTCTGCAGCTCTAGTGCACTAGTAGATGAATGAGATACCTAAGAGATGAATTTCTAAGGACTAGCACCTATAACATAGGTACATGGGCACTGAAATTATTCGTTTATTTTGAAGGGAAAATTAATTGCATGTGTTTAATTTTTTGATATTGCATTTGGGATATGTTGATATTAATCAAATGTCATTGAATTCTAGTATAATACTTCATCGAATTTCTGGGATTATGTTCTTTTGTGCAATGCAATTGCTCGTTTCTGAGAATCAGTTCACTTCTGACCAATATTCTGCATTCCAACTTTTCTGAGAAGATGTCAAAGGCAGATTTCATCCGAAATAATCGAGGAATTGATGATGGAAAGGATCTTCCTGAAGAATATTTGGGTTCTCTTTATGATCAAATTGTAAAGGATGAAATAAAAATGAATGCAGATTCTTCTGTGCCACAGAGCAGGCCAGGGAACAGCTTCAATAGGTTGCTGGGCTTGGAAAATATTCTGAATCTCGTATGGAAGCAGACAGAAGAAAAACCTGTGGGCACCAATGGGGTACTTATAAAGCACATACTGGAGCAGTTTAAAGCAAAATCTGGGAAGTCAGAGTAAGATAAAATTTTATACTTTTGCTGTTAACAGTTTTTTTTTTTTTTTCTGGATTTACATTGTTTAGGAAGAAAAAAAAAAGAAAGAATATAAAATGTTATGCAACACCTAAGACCTGGTACATTATCATCCTTTTCTTTCAAGGGTTTAGGTCAGATTGAGGTAAGAGTTGGTTGTCATGTTGCTGTACTTGTACTTGAAGAATCTTTGAACTCTGCATAATTTTGTTGTCTTGGTTGGTTTTTTTAACTTAATGCTTATTCTTATGTGTCTTGACTGTGTGCTTGCTGCTTTTTGATGCCAGTTCTCTTTATTTCCACCTTCTGAATATTTTTTTTTTTATTTTTTTTATAATTTGAGTGAAAAAAATTCTACAGTTTCTAATCCCTTTTCCATTTGCAGGTCTATGTACTATAGTATTTCTGATGCATCTATACTTCGGTTTATGGCTGAAGTCTGCTGGGGCCCAATGCTTGCTGCATTTAGTGTTACCCTTGATCAGAGTGATGACAGGGAATCGACTTCACAATGCTTGATGGGATTCAGACATGCTGTACACGTTACAGCTGTAATGGGTATGCAGACCCAAAGAGATGCTTTCGTAACCACCATGGCTAAATTCACTTACCTTCACTGTGCAGCAGATATGAAGCAAAAAAATGTTGATGCTGTCAAGGTATTTCACTCCCCTTGTCCTGCCTAACTTATTAGCATTTGTTTTTAAGGTGATTTCTGTTGTCCTGTGTTAGGGATTCATTATCATTTTCCAGTTACATCAGAGATTAGTCACACGTCATAAGATAAGTCTTCCCTTGAAAGTAGCTAGCAACAACTGTGAAACTTTAATTTGATACCCTAAATTTTCCCTGCCTTATTATTTTCTAGACTGAGTTAACATAACCAAGGTTAAGTAAACCTTTAAGAAAGCTTACAAACAAGTTTTCCTAATCACTCTGACATAGGACCTAAAAATTTACTTTACAAGATTGGCATTCAGTATCCCTGTCATGATTACCCCAGAAATTAGTCACACCTATAAGAGAAAGGATCTTACCTTGAAACTGGCTAGCAACAGATAGTGGAATTTTATGCACTAAATTTATCCACCTTGGTAACCTCTAGACTGAACTTATTTAATAAAATCAAGTAACCCTTTGAAAAAGCTTGAATAGAAGGGCCCAGTCATCCTCACACAATACCTAAAAGTTTACTTAACCATCCATGGCAAAACTGACTCACTTGAACAACATTATGTTTCCAAGATTTATCCTTTAACCCAAAATTCAGGAAAAATGCACAAACGTCAAATTCCAAAGCTCGAGGCACGACCTAGCTTTTAGCAAATCTTTTATTTTTATTTTTATTTTCTAAAATGAAGGTAACTTAAGATTTATTCTACGTTAATATTATAAAATAAATGATTAGTTGTATCATTTGAAATCTTCTTTCGCAATAGTTAAAAAAAGATACAATTAATTATCAATTTTAATGAAAATTAATATACTCATTCAATTTTTTTTTTTAAAATTTTTAATTTGTATATTTTATTTTACTTTAAGAATATTATTTTACCTAAGTACTTGAAAACATTCAAGTTAATTAATTATTTAATTGAACACTGAATTGTTATATTTGTTCAAAGATTTGATGATGTAGTTAAATGATCTTAAATGAAACATGTTATCATCCTGGTTAGTTTGTATCTGATTCAGTAGTTATCAATTATGTATATTTTCGGGGATGGAATGCCCATCCCAGAACTGGTCAAATTGGATATTCTCAGTTCAAAACAGGTCGGGACACATTAATTGCCATAGCTAATCCTGTCTTTTCCATAGCCATGCCTATTACCTAAGGTCATTAATCTACACAACCATCAATATTTACTTTTTTTTTTTTTTTTTTTTGATTTTTTAGTGTACCACTGATTTGGATTTTATTAGTGTTGAGGCTAAAAATGCCTTGTACTTTCTAGAGTTAATTTTTCTTGAGTGGTCTGGTATTGCAAAGAGTTTATATTTGAAAATTGACTGTTGTGACCTCGGCAAGGCAGGAAAAATGAGAGCAGATGAAGTTGAATGGCCACTTGATTTTTGGGTTAGCAGTTGGTGGCAAGGGGGATAAGCTCACTCATTTTCCTTTCTGATGCAGGGCAGATTTAGTCGTAGTAATTTAGGACTGCTAGAATTCTGTCTTTTAAGTATTTATTTTTAGTTTTTCTGTTTCTATTAAGTTCAGGGTTTTGGGATTCTATTTAAAGGTACACTGTTTAGATAAAGGACAAGCTTTTGAATACAATTATATTTTACACGGAGACTCTCTCTCATAACCTAGCTGAAGCTTGGTTGATACCCTTTTCCTGTTAGCAAAATCCCTGAGCACTGGTATTGATGATGGGAGTGACTGACATTGCTAGAAAGATTCAACCATTACAATTCCACCATCAGAAGTTTTGTGGCACTTTGCCTCAGTATATTTTTTGTTTGAAGATTAGAGTTATTGTTCTCCTGGAACCGTCTGGCTATATTTTAGAACTGCAACAGAATTACGGTAACTGTTTGAAATTGTATAAACTCAATATTCATACTCTGCTGAAGCAAACTGAGTGGTCAATAATGTGGGCCAGCCTGTACTTGAAAATGTATTTTAAGAAAATTTACAAATTTGATTTAAAAGATCCACACAGGTTAATCTCTCCTGTACTCATGGTGGATGTGAACATTTTTCCACTCATTCATCTAGTTAACTTCTGTTGAGTTTTATTTTGGGAGTTGTTTCTTTGACAGGCTATAATAGCTGTTGCCATTGAAGATGGGAATTACCTTCAAGAATCTTGGGAGCACATATTGACATGCCTATCCCGTTTTGAGCATCTGCAGTTGTTAGGTGAGGGCGCACCATCCGACGCATCTTTTTTCACTGCTTCAGGTGTTGATGCTGATGATAAAACAATGAAGTCATCCGGCTTTCCATCTTTAAAAAAAAAAGGAACTCTCCAGAATCCAGCTGTGGTTGCTGTTGTTCGTGGTGGCTCGAGTACTAGCCTGGGAGCCAATACTCCTGGGTTGGTAACCCTAGAACAGATAAATAATTTCATTTCAAACTTGAATCTTCTTGATCAGATTGGAAACTTTGAGTTGAACCATATATTTGCTCATAGCCAAAGGTTAAACAGCGAGGCAATAGTGGCTTTTGTGAAGGCACTTTGCAAAGTTTCAATGTCAGAGTTGCAGTCTCCGTCAGATCCTCGTGTTTTCAGCCTCACTAAAATTGTCGAAGTTGCGTAAGATACCAAACTTTAAAACTCGATTAGTACCTTCAATTTTAGGTAGAATTGGATTCTACTACTAATAAGGAGTCCATATTATACTCCTTTTAATACCTTAAAAATTGAAGGACAAAATCATGCCATGGTCTTCTTTTGCAGACACTACAACATGAACCGCATCAGATTGGTCTGGTCTCGCATATGGAGTGTTCTTTCTGATTTCTTTGTAGCTGTTGGTTTGTCTGAAAATCTCTCTGTTGCAATATTTGTAATGGATTCATTGAGGCAGCTAGCTATGAAATTTTTAGAGCGAGAAGAACTGGCAAATTATAATTTCCAGAATGAATTTTTGAAACCATTCGTGGTTGTCATGCAGAGGAGCAGCTCTGCAGAGATCAGGGAGTTAATAGTTCGATGTATATCGCAGATGGTTCTCAGTCGGGTTAATAATGTGAAATCTGGTTGGAAAAGCGTTTTTATGGTAATTATCTTTTACATAAAAATTCTTGGTAATATGCAAGAGCATGAAAGAAAATATTATAGACTTGCTTAAGTGTTCTGAATTTTAAGTAGGAGATTATATTTTGAATAAGGCACTATCCCCTCCTTAACATTGCACTAACTTGTTTTCATATTTTATTTTTTCCGGTGTATGTTTAAATCACCACAAGCTCTCATAATTGGTTAATAGTGTTTCTGTTTGGCTGTATCTTGATTTGCAAAGTTGCTAAGTGAAGGATTTAAATGAAAAAGAGGAAATCCCTTTTATGGAAAGAAAAAAAACCTTTGAATGTGGATGAGTGTAGAGAAAACACTGTTTGGGAGAATAATAGTTTACCATAATGAAGTTCGTGGTGTTGCTAAAATTATATAATAGTCATTTTAAACTCTAGCACTGAATGCATATTTATTGTGTTGAATTATTCTGAAATTGAAACATATTGGTTTCATTTCTGCCTGCAAGGACAACAATGTTGAATGATCAAAGTCCATAAAAAATTCGTTCATGATTCTCTTCTTTCTCTTTGAACCTTTACACACAACTTTAGATGCTCAATGGATATATATAAGAACATGTGGGTTGTTTCCAAAAGTTTCATGGTGTTCAATTTTTTCCAGCACTGCTTTATAGCAGCATTTGCTTCATAGGAAGATGCTGCTTTCTATTCTGTTACTTATCCTGGTCTGCTCTATGTAGCAAGTTGTGGTACTGCAGAAACATTTCTTGGCTAATTATTTTTGTTTGATAAGTACTTCTTGGAACAGACTTAAGCTAGAATTTAGTTTCATATGCAGATTAAATCATCCAACTGTCTTGTCTGATGTGGACATTCTACTCCTCTTAGGTGTTTACTGCTGCTGCTGCTGATGAAAGGAAAAATATAGTCTTGTTAGCCTTTCAAACCATGGAGAAGATTGTGCGAGAGTATTTCTCTTACATAACTGAGACAGAGACACTAACATTTACAGATTGTGTTAAATGCCTGATCACCTTCACAAGCAGTAAATTTAACAGTGACATTAGCCTCAACGCCATTGCTTTTCTACGGTTTTGTGCTGTCAAACTTGCTGATGGAGGCCTTGGCTGCAATAACATCTGCAAGGAAGATGCATCATCTGTGCCACTGTCAAGTAGCCATGATTCTGTTGGATATATCTTGAATGATAAAGATGTTTATGGGTCTTATTGGCTTCCTTTGCTCACAGGTATCTGGTTCTAAGCATATACTCCCTCAATTTTTTATTTACCATCAGTCAAGTTTAATAAATAAATAATTAATGAGTTGTAAAGTATTAAATCAAGGGTATTGTGAAAAAAGTGTAGTAAAAGATACTTTAGATTTTATAATATTAGGGGAAAAAAAAAAAACCTTGGAAGATTTCAAGGTGACGAGTAAAAAAGATGGAGAATTACGATATTTTTTTTTTTTTTTTTGTTTAAATTTTTAATTTTTTATTATTATTATTATTATTATTTTTCTGAATATCAAGTGATAGGAGTTAGTTTTACCCTTTGTCGAAAGGTAACATTGCTTCATTCATTTTTCATTTTCTAAGGGACTGGGTCTTAAAGTACTTGTTAACAAATAACATCTCAGTTGTCCAGTCAAATGCTCCACAATATATAATGATTTTACAGGGCTTGTGAAACTTGTTCAGTATCTGTTCTGTCGCCATTACCTTGGAACACGACTCTTGCGGCAAAGGCTATAATAAAAAAGAGAAGTTTAGAAGATATATTACATTCGAATGCCATGAGAGAATCACAATTTAATATTTAACTGTTTGCTGGCATAAATTTGTCAGGTTTGTCCAAACTGACTTCGGATACCAGATCTGCTATCAGAAAAGGTTCTTTGGAAGTTCTCTTCAATATTCTGAAAGACCACGGCCATCTTTTTTCCGGAACATTTTGGTGTAGTGTCTTTGATTCTGTTATTTTTCCAATATTCTACTCCTTATATGATAAACATGGAACATTGTTGAGGGATGACCATTTGACAAGTTCTAGAACCTTACATCTCGATAGTAGTACATGGGACTCTGAAACTTCTGCACTAGCAGCTCAATGTCTAGAGGATTTATTTTTCAGTTTCTTTGATGAGGTCAGGTCACAATTAAGAGGTGTAATATTGATCCTGGCTGGATTTATTATGAGCCCTGTCCAAGGTCCTGCTAGTGCTGGAGTTACATCATTGACTCGAATGGCCAAGAATCTTTCAGGAAGACTTAGCGACAAGGAATGGCAAGAAATATTTCTTGCATTAGAAGAAACTGCTTCTTCTAGCATGTTTGGATTTCTAAAGCTGTTGAGAACCATGAACAATATTCAGGTCCTTGATGCCGATCTGGAGAGAGCATCTAATGATGATTCTGAAGATGAAAATCTACAATCTGCTACTTACATTGTTTCTAGAATGAAGAGTCATATAGCATCTCAGCTACTTGTCATGCAGGTTTCTCTCTTTCTCTCATATCCAGAATGATTTGCCTAAGTGATTTTGTATCTTCTTTTTTTCATTATGCATTTGAGGTAAATCTTAAGTTGGTTAATTATTTCTGCTAAAATGGACAAGTGGGTGCTCAAGTTTCTTATAAATTTCCAACTCATCTTCCTTGATATCTGAAACAAACTCAGTATCTTATTCACCATCATGTGTTTTGATTTTATTTTGTTAATGTGCCAAAAATGTTTGCCACACAATCTACTTAGAATGCTATTAAAATCTACTTCCTCACAGCCATCTAGGGTTCTGAAAATTCTGTTAGACCAAAACTCAAGAATGGGGGGGAATGAAGCTCATTGAATGCACATATGCTTCACTTTTATTTGAAATACCCTGAGATAATTCCAAAATCCTTAAATATTTAGATATTTTGTTTAAATTATTATGGAAACCATTGCGTGTCATCTGCAAATATGAGAGATAAAGTTACTCTCCCCTTGTTTGTTAGTAGCGCAAGTAACACTGTTTTTCTGAAGAGAAAGAAAAGGAAAAATGTAGGGTGTGTTACTTTGTATAAAATCATTGTTACTCTTTGACTTGAAATTTATATGGCTGTTTCTTCTGTGTTGCAGATCGCAAATGATCTCTATAAGATACATGTGCAATCCTTATCTGGGGATACTGTGAATGTTCTCATTAAATTATTTTCTTCTATTGCATCTCATGCACATGAGCTGAACTGCAACAAGGTCCTCCAACTTCAACTGCAGAGAGTGTGCTCTATCCTCGAGATCTCTGAACCACCAGTTGTTCACTTTGAGACTGAGACTTACCAGACTAACGTGAACTTTTTGTATCATTTGCACATTAGCAGTTCACCTTTGTACGAGGAGAAGAAAGTAGAACAGCATCTTATTTCTTTATGTGAGAAAGTGCTGATGATGTATTTGGAGTGCGCTGAGGAATCTCTGAACAAGAAGTCTGAGAATAAATCTGTGCTTCACTGGGCTGTTCCACTTGGTTCAGCCAAGAAGGAAGAGTTGGCAGCCAGGACACCGTTGGTTTTATCAGTGTTGCGTATATTAAATGGGTTGGAAAAAGACTCATTTAGGAGGCACATCCATCAACTATTGCCGTTGTTAGTAAATTTTATCCGGAGTGAACATAGTTCAATGGAAGTTCAACAGGTCTTAAGTACCATATTTCACTCTTGTATAGGGCCATTGATAACAAATTGTTGAGTTATATGTTGTGCATAGGTGCAGCTGGCCTGATACTGTTGTTCTGGCTGAAAGTTTAGATAATGATACTCATGTCATCTCATCTCTGTATAGTTAGGGGAAAATTTTGTCTTATTTTGATCAATTTATTCTTGGCCACATTTGTTTCATGTTTACTATGTTTTGTGATTAAGTGCAATTGGGGGGCCCTGCTGGGGCAGAGGGAAGTATGATTATTGTTATTATTATTTTGCTGGTGTTTTACTTATTTTGGTCAGTAATTATTTGATACTAGATATATGTTTTGATGCAATTAAATATTTTGGAACACTTTTTAGTTATAGAATAAAGAAGGTAAATGAAAATTAAAAATGCATATTGTTGACATGAAAAATGATTGAATAATGGTATTGATAATGGTCGAGACTAATTAAATGTATTTGTTATGGGGAAACTGTTCTTAAATTACATGGCATTAATAAAATTCACTGTATTAAGTTAAATATGAAGCAAAAATTAAAGAATAAAATTATCCATTAAATACACACTAAATTTTGATCTATAAAATTAGTAACATTAACAGATTAAAAATAAAAGAAAATTATGGAACAAAAATGACATTATGGTTATTCTAAGTTTAAGCATGGAATTCATTCAGGTGGATTACCGATTCTGTCATACAACTTATACAATAGAACTGATTTAGCCATTTGAGGCTCTCTTTCAAAAACAAATATCAAGTCCTTAAGAGAGATATTACTGGGCACTGCTTTAGTAGCAGGTTGTTGAGGCACGTTCACTTGATTTCTTCCAACTTTCCTAACCGCTCCTCCTACACACAGACACAACAAAAACTCAGGAAGGAAGGATTCATGATAGATGAAATGTCGCGAATGAATCATCAAAAGAACGTACCAAGATTGGAGGAGGAAGAAGCAGACTGGCCCCCCTTTTTGTCTGCTGCTTCTGGGCTGTCATCTTTTCTTGCTGCTGATGATGATGACACTTTTTGAGCAGTAGTAGAAGTAGAAGAAGAAGAAGAAGCATCCGCTGTTCCACCAAAACGTTTCTGCTTGGCCTGCTCAGCCATAAGTTGCCATTTCGAGAGCATGTCATCTCCTCCTACTGCAGCTCTGGCTGCCACATTTGCAGCAGTTGTCCGCATCTTGTCATCTTCTTCCTTGTTTGCCTGTAATAATACTTGAAAAATGTTACCTTGGAAACCATTTCTCTCTATATATATATTAAAACGTTTAGATGCAGGGGGAAGGACAAAGAGTATATGAATACGATGTCTGCCTGCCTTAATTGCTTGCTAGGAATAATACAATAAAATTTTTAAGTAAGAAGAACCTTAGGAGCTTTTCCACCACGGCTTTCATCTTTATCCTTCTCACCACCATCTACTGCAGCAGCAGGGTGATTACTTTCAGGCTGTTTCACAAGACGTAGCATACAATTCAAATTACAATTACATGTGTAATCATTTAATAGTAAAGTGAAAGAATGAATGACTGACTCACTTCATTCAGTCTTTGAAGCTTTTCTGCTTCTGTCTGTTTCTTTTCCCATTCCTCCCGAGCTTTTTGGTTTATCGACCTGATCTTTGCACCAACATCAGAGGTGATTACAGTATTGTGGCTTAACTTCTCTACTTCCTCTCGCTGTAAGTGCAAGTGATTACAAATTGAACATGTATTTGTTTTTCATAGAAAAGCAATAATATTATACAAGAAGCAAAGGCCACAACAGATTCAAAAAATAAAATAATAATGACAAAGTGACCTGCTTTGACAATCTGATAAGACTGTATATTAGTCCACGCAATCTTTCTTCGACAGCCTGAAAGTTTACTTCTAATCAGAATAACAAAATTAAAAAGAAATTAAAAAACCCATAAAAATATCAAAATTTCTAACCAGTGACAAGCATCGTTCTACATCATTGCTCATATTCTTTATGCCATTTTTGGCCACTGCAACATGACAACAGAAGTAAGCTCAATCCACTTATTCTAAAAGTGCACCTCTTGGGCATATTAAAATGCAAAGAAGCTGTCATTCGGCATATACAAGTCCTTACTTATTTTGGCCAGTTTCTGCTGAAGTGGGACTTTCTCTAAGAGCAGCCTTTCTTCCTCCTCTTGAACAACTCGACGAGATGCCTCTGAAACACGACTGTCTTCCTTTGGTCCAGAAAGTAGTTGCTCTTCCTCTTCCTATTGGATATAAAATATACACGGAGTATTAAACTTATTGTACTGTTGGAATCCCCCTAACACCAAATATTACAAAGTAAACTTATGTGGCTTTTCTCAAAAATCAATTTTCAGTTTCCCTTTTTTTTCACTTTCTTTTCTTTCTGGAAGAGGCTGCTATAGGAAGAAGATAGACATTACCCGGAGATCAACTCCACTGACTGCAGTAACATCATTGAGATGCTCAATGCTCTGATCCAGAAAGGCTCCTGAAACTTTTTGCTTTTTACTGGCAGATGAATTCATATAAAAACAGCATCAATTATACTTGGCCTTTTGGCATAAAGAACACAATGTTGCATCATTATTTAAAAAGAGAAATATGTTAGATCACCTTGGTGGGAGAGGTGGGGACCCAAGTGTTTCTAGTGGCTTCTTTTGACTAACAGAAGGTTTCTTAGGAAGAGACTTGATATTGTTTCCAAGCGCAATTTCAGAATTTGCAGCAGTTATCTTTGAGTTCAACTGGAAAAATGGGGACAGAGAAAAACCAGAGAAAGTGAGCATATAATTGCTTGGCAGTTTGAGAATGGTAAAATTGTATAAAATCAACAGAGAAAAATCTGATGAAGATAAATAGGATATGGTTAAGAAAATATTTCAAGGTTAAGCATACACAGGTCATACATTAAATATTTTTTCTCAAGTAAACAAAAGCAAGATCACTTTTCATCAAGCTGCCTACAAACTCAAATTCATGATAACCAAAATGTCTAAATTATTAATCATAGCGAAGAGAAACCACAGTCAAGAATATTTAGTTCATTATTCCACATTCTGCAAATGTAAGCTACAAACTTCTATATGAGAAATCAATTACAGAAAAGTATATCACATAGTGAGAAATTCAACCAAAACCAGTAGCAATGTTTCAAGATTTTCAATTATCTGTAATCATATTCAGCAAAATTAATGCAAGAGGCAGAGAAAGCAGTTTGCTACAAATCCAACTGGTACTGGACGAGATTCCTCTGAAACAAGAATATTTTTCTTGCATATCAAGAAAATCAAGGTTATTGGTCAGATCGAATAAAGCATGAATGCACAAACAATGAATTATATATCAAGAAATCTAAATAAAATTAAAAATCTCAGTGGAAAAAAATTAATGTTATACCCAACCTCAAAGTTCATTTTCCCAATTTTCAATTATAGATCCTTTTTTTTTTTTTTTTTAATTCTCTATTGCCAAATGTCAATGCTGCCTATATATATATATATATGCTCTTGTGACTGATGAGTAGGAGTTTGCTTCTTCTACAAGTCATCAGGTCTGTTTAACTAATCCCGTGCACCAGAATTAGATATTAAATATTTTCAAAGTGCATGTGAGGGTAATTGAATAATTATTGATTAATTTTTTAATTTCTTATTAATTAACTTCTATCTGTAATTAAAATTATTTACCACCAAATACATTTTAAATCTTATTTCTAACATGGTGACTGAACCTTTTTAATATTTTCAATATAATATTTTTCAATGTTTAAATATTAAAAATTTAATAAACCAAAAAAGATTAGTTAAATTTTATAGAAAAAAAAAATTATTTAAAAACGTAAAATATACTTGGTATATTTATTTAAGAAAAAATATTTATGTTAAGATTTAAAATATTTTGGCCAACAACCAAAATAGTTATGTAATAAAAAGTTAAACATTAAGACTACATAATAAATAGTGATGTACATAGAAAAAGGGGGACAGTGAAAAAAACAGAGAAAGATATCATATAATTGCTGGCATTTTCAGAAGGGAAAAATTGTACAAAATCAACAGAGAAAAATCTGATGCAGATAATAATAGGATATGATAATTTATGAGTGAGTTAAGAAAAACTTCAAGGTTCAGCATACAGAGGTCTAACATTAACTATTTTTCTTAAGTAAACAAAAGCAAGATCACTTTTCATCAAGTTGATTACAATCTCAATTTATGATAACCAAACTATCTAAATATTAATCATAGTGAAAGAGTAACCATAATCAAGAATATTTTAGTTTGTTATCCCACATTCAGTAAATGTAGCTACAATGCTTCAAACTTCCATATGAGGAATCAATTACAGAAAAGTATATCACACAGTGAGAAATTCAACAAAAACCAGTAACAAAGATTTTGAATTATCTTCAATCATATTCAGCAAAACCAATGCAAAAGGCAGAGAAAGCAGGTTGCTACAATCCAATCTAGAAAATGACACACCACAGCAGTAGCACATTAGAACATCAGGTGTATGTGATATATATGATTACCGAGTTCTTAGAGTCAGTCTGCGTTGAGGATGATATTGAATTTGAGGGTATTGAACTTACAGGCACTGTAAACCCCATCTCAAAGGATTCATCCTTTGAAGGTTCAGGAATAGCATTACCCTGTTCAGGATGCACAGAAGACAAGGAAGATAACCCATATGGAGAAGGAAACTGTTTGTAGTGTTCATTTGTCTGATCAGTTGGTTCCTGTTTTATATAGTTCATGGATGAGGGGCCTCCACCTTTTTGTGACACTGCTAAACTGTTTGTTGCATTAGTTGCAGCATGCAATCTCTTCTGATCAAATTTGGGAACGTTCATTACATTTATACCCTGATTTGTTGCCCCCAGTTGAGCTGTTCCAATGCTCTGATGTGTGGGAATTTGTCTCATCTGCAAGTCATGAGGTTGCTGTTTAGCAGTCACTGCAGCAGAATTAGTATTTGCAGTTGAATGCGGATGATAGTTACTCCCACTACCACCAAAAGCAGGATATGCTGGTTGTGAGAAGTGCATAGGCTGTTGCTGCTGCTTGTTAAATCCCTGAAGTGGGAAGGACTGATTCCTATCCTGGTTTTTAAGGATCAAATTGGAGCTGGGCATTTGGCTTGCTTGCATTTCATGAGAATCTGATTGGCGTTCTACCTCACGTGATGCTGGAGCATCACCATCTGTTGTCTGATTGCTTGAATCAGTCACCATTTGCACTGTACAGGTGAAGTGAAACTAGTAAGGAATACAGTTCCAATACTTGTAATTGAATTCAAGTAAATGATTGAGATTTCGGTAAACTTTACAACCACTTGATGAGGTTGGCAACTGTTGCTGAGATGGAGCTTGAGACTGCGGCGCAAGCTGATTTGGCACATTCTGTGAGCTTTTAGCAGCCTGTTTTTCTAGCCATTTTAGCATAAATCTTCATAATTCTCTGTACAAGTATTTAACATGCATTAAAGAGATTTGCTGCTTTGCAACTCACCTGAGATATCTTATACACAGCCATCTTTAACATTTGATCCCCCACAATACTCCTCATAAGCCGAACAAAACCGTCCTTGGAAATCTCATTTTTCTGAAAACATGCATACCTAGTAAGAAAGCAACAACAATATGCTCCAAATTCACACAACGAAGCTGAGATATTAGATTAGATATCTCCAAACTCACCCTTAATCTATGATAAAGGGTATTCAACTGCATTGCTCTGTCTTTATCCAGTTGGGGCTGTATGACTGGAAGTAATACGGCAAAAGGCACTTGTTTCCCACGCATAAGATTACTTGCCTGTAGATTACTGCTAACTGCATTTGTAGCTGGTTGATTGCTTCCTCCTGGAGGTACAGCCTGTTGTTTATTTGAGCCCATTGCTACAGCCAGCTGCGAACGATGTCCTGTATTAGATGGCTGTTGACTATTTTTATTCTGTAACTTTGCAAGATTAGGATCATGATCCAGATTTTGCATTTTGACTGGCCCTTGGTTATGGCCAAGAACATTTTTAGAGTCATGCAGTGCCATTGCTTGAGAAACATTAAGAACATTTTGATCAACTTGCGATGTAAAGGAGTCAACTGGCGGTTTCTGATTTTCTAAAACTGACCCATGTTGCGTCAAATCCATTTCAGTTGATTGTGGTTCATTATGTGTTACAACCATATGATCCTGTTGGCTTCTTGTATTCTCATTCTCATCATGGCTAGAGGTTTGCCATTGGGTAACAAACTGATTTGAAGTGTAGCTACTTTCTTGAGATAAGTTGGCTACAAAATTTAATCAAATGTATCAACATGATGACGTTTTCATGTATTTGAAATCAATGAAAACCACCACAGTCAGGGTCACAAAATAAACTAGGATATAGAATCTTTGAATAGATGTATCAATTATTTCAAAAATTACAAGTGAAACATTATAATCAGAGATCAAATAAGTAAATAAAAAGATGACCTTGATAGAATATATTTACGATTAATTTTATTATCTTATATTTTCTATAGCTCTTAGAAGCTGATATCTCTTAAAATCTTGAACTATTGATCTCCAAGTTAAACTTGGAACCTTGAAAGATATGAATGAAAACTATGAAAGAATTAGACTTTATTTGTATCATCTGCTATATAAATTGAAATTCTTATATGTAAAAGCAAGAGATTTAAAACACTTATGTGATATCAAATACATATATATTAAATTACTCATGAATCGTTGAACACACACATATCAAACAAGAGATGGCCCTGTTCTTAGTCATTAAAAAGAATGCAGCTTTTTACCTTCTCTTCACCTAAAAGCAGTATCATCAAGCTTTCTCTCAATTGCTTTTAGCTAAAAAAAGGTAGCAACACAGACAGCATATGAAATAGAATGCCCTTATATTTATCTTATTTTTTCAAAAAAATTTTATCAAAATTTCATATTCCAGTCTGCTCTACTAAGCAATTACCCCATAGAATCCCTCAGAAACCATAAACTTTTTTCTTTTTCCCTTCTTAGTAAGTAAAAATTAAAAAATGGAATAGTTTTCATCATGTCCTTTTTCTAGTTTTCTCCACCGCCCACCATATTTTAAGGACCAAAAGAAGAATTGCTAGGAATAGAACAGGAAAGAAAAAAAAAATACTGGGAATGAAGAATTCATACAAGTGTCATCCGAAGGCTGAGACGTAGAAGCATCGCCTTCAATATCCCTATTAAGAGCAGCAGTGAACGCATCCACGTCTGCCCCAGAATGCATTGTCTCGTCCTGCAAATAACAACCCAAAAAAAAAAAAAAAAAAATGGACTAGCTAATGAAAATCCAATCTTGAATTTTAAATCTTCAACAAAATTGCCCAAATATGAAGACAAATAAGGGACTGAGAACAAGAACCTCATCTTCTTCGAGGAGTTTCATGATTGAAGGGTCCATTTCTATTCTTCTTCAGCGTACAATGGCAAAGAATTCGAGATCGGTTTTACCTTAAATCAATCAAATTCATAGACAAATTGGGAAGGAATTAACAGTTCTCGCAGAAGATTGAATAAGGAGAGAAGAGAAGGGAAAGCAGAAGTAGTGGTTCCAGTTTCCAAATTTCAATATATCGATTGTAATAACCTGAGCTTATTCCTCTAAAAATCATCGTTTTTGTACATTTTGTATTATTATTATTTTATCATTGTTGATGTAATGAAGAAGATATTGGTTTTCTTATTGAGTTAAATATGACTATTTCTATATGTTTTTTTAAAGTAATTAGGGTGTTTCCTTTTGTATTATAACTACTTAAATGATGTATAAGATAAAATACTAATTTACATACTTTTAAACTTTTATACTTAATATTTATTACATCCATTTTTATTATTATTTAGCTTTTATCCGTTATTTCGATTATTACAATAAATTTAGATTTATTATATTAAGCTAATAACTCGTAATTACTTTTATTTTTTAGGCTTAATGTCTCAAAGTCTTATTTTAATTAATTAAGTCTGCAAGTTTCAAGACTTATCGTAATGGTGAAGAAAATAAGGTTAATACAAAAAGAAATAGGGCAACCACTATTAATAATTCATCCTTAGCAAAATTTCGAGATCTAGAGAGAAAAGAAAGATGGAGATCATGATGACTATCTAAGCTTCCATTCAATTTGGGGGATGACTTCAAGACAAGTTTCGAATTCATGATACACGTAAATTCTGTGTTCTAGACTAATTTTTCAATTTTGAATTCAAAACTTTTAACAATTCAATGTTTAGATCGATTGACTGAACATTGATAAAGTTTTCCTTAATTTTTTTTTGATCATTATTGATTGGATTGAGTTGGGATTTAATTATTTGCAATTGATTTCAATCTTGAACAGTTTTGTTAGTTGACGAATTGCCTTAATATTATTACATATCTTAATATTGAACCATTGTCTAAGATATCATTTTGTTATTTAATCGAATTTTAATTGATTGTTAGTAGGTGATACAAATGCTAATTAGGGATTCCATTTAGTATTCAATCAAAGAATTAGTTTTTAAATTTGGAAATTTATTAAGGAACAAGAAGAACTTGGATCGAATCCTTATGCTAGACTGAAATTCTAAATCTAATATTTGCATTTTTTTTTAGTTTATTGTTTTTACAATTTCTCAATATAAAAATCCTCTTTTTACTTATTAAATTTCTTATTAATAGATTTTGATTAGATTTTTAGGGAAACGACTTGGTAAACACCCTATACTGCGCATTAATCTAATTGAATTAGTTTTGAACGATTTAACGAGAATCGTGTAATTCTAAAACCCTACTGGTATACGAACAAATTTGTTTGAGTGAATTTGGTCTCAAACAAATTTATCTTTGACAAATGTAGTCCTAACTTTTTTTTTTTTTTTTGACTTTTAAAGTCTCAAAACTTTTTATCTAAGAAAACTAAGGTCCATTTTCACAAATTTCATCAATTTTTTTTTAAAAAAATTTAACAGTTTGTGTGGTTTATTGAATAAATTAAATAAAAAGGGTAATCAAGTCATTTTACATGAAATATATTTTTATATTTATCGTTTTACCCTTTCAAAAATATTTTGTGAATGAGTTGCAACCATTTTTACTGTAATTTTGTAGATATATATTTCATGTGAAGTGACTTAACTATCTTTCTTTAATGGACTAAAATCACACAAATTGTTAAATTTTAAAAAATTTTGATGAAATTTGTGAAAAAGGATTTTAGTTGATTTAGGTAAAAAAGTTTGGGACTTTAAAACTAAAAAAAATATTTAAGACTAAGTTTGTCAAACATAAATTTGTTTGAGACTAAATTTACCAATTACTCAATAAAATATTATAAAAAAACTTCATTACTATCATTCAAGTTATAAAGCAATGTAAAATAATTGACCCAAATAATAACATCTATCACTATAAGAATTTATGGCTAGCGTGACCGTAACCGGGAATTCTCCAGGAGATCGATCATCTGCGGAAGAGGAAGATCTTTTGCAGCGTAGCGTCAAGAAACATAAGCGTGATGTGCATGGCGAGTGTGCAGACAGTGAAATGCCAAATGCGCAGCAGGATCCAAAGAATGGTGTCGGGACGCCATGGGCACACCACTCCTTTGCCGAGGCTGTTCAAGGCAGGAGCAGAAAATTGGAGATTTACATAGGCGACGGTGAGGAAGACTACACCGATGATCTTACTATGGCCGAGGTGATTCAAGCCCCATCCGTGGAAGTGGACCCAGAGCATTGCCCGATAGTGGACATATCATGGGAGGAGTACCGTGAACTATGGCAGCCGTGGAGGAGGGCATTAATAGTTAGGGTACTGGGTAGATCACTAAGCTTCAGGGTATTGGAGCCTAGATTGCGCAGATTATGGGGTTTAGAACTGGGATGTGAGATGGTGGATATGGCCAAGGGTATTGTCATCGCAAGGTTTTATTCTAGGGAGGACTATTTGAGGGTCCTGGAGGGTGGCCCATGGATGGTACTGGGAAACTACCTTACCATCATGAAATGGAGGTCTAACTTCACACCGGATGATCATGTTAATCCATCGGTACTAATATGGGTAAGGGTACCAAAAATTCCGATTGAATTGTTCAAGGAAAAGCTGCTCATGAAGATGGGGAATTCTATCGGTCGGGCTGTGAGGGTGGATACGACTTCCACATATGTAGTAAGGGGGTAATTTTGCCAGGATTTGTGTAGAAGTGGATCTTAATAAACCTCTAAGTGAAAGAGTAACCATAATCAAGAATATTTTAGTTTGTTATCCCACATTCAGTAAATGTAGCTACAATGCTTCAAACTTCCATATGAGGAATCAATTACAGAAAAGTATATCACACAGTGAGAAATTCAACAAAAACCAGTAACAAAGATTTTGAATTATCTTCAATCATATTCAGCAAAACCAATGCAAAAGGCAGAGAAAGCAGGTTGCTACAATCCAATCTAGAAAATGACACACCACAGCAGTAGCACATTAGAACATCAGGTGTATGTGATATATATGATTACCGAGTTCTTAGAGTCAGTCTGCGTTGAGGATGATATTGAATTTGAGGGTATTGAACTTGCAGGCACTGTAAACCCCATCTCAAAGGATTCATCCTTTGAAGGTTCAGGAATAGCATTACCCTGTTCAGGATGCACAGAAGACAAGGAAGATAACCCATATGGAGAAGGAAACTGTTTGTAGTGTTCATTTGTCTGATCAGTTGGTTCCTGTTTTATATAGTTCATGGATGAGGGGCCTCCACCTTTTTGTGACACTGCTAAACTGTTTGTTGCATTAGTTGCAGCATGCAATCTCTTCTGATCAAATTTGGGAACGTTCATTACATTTATACCCTGATTTGTTGCCCCCAGTTGAGCTGTTCCAATGCTCTGATGTGTGGGAATTTGTCTCATCTGCAAGTCATGAGGTTGCTGTTTAGCAGTCACTGCAGCAGAATTAGTATTTGCAGTTGAATGCGGATGATAGTTACTCCCACTACCACCAAAAGCAGGATATGCTGGTTGTGAGAAGTGCATAGGCTGTTGCTGCTGCTTGTTAAATCCCTGAAGTGGGAAGGACTGATTCCTATCCTGGTTTTTAAGGATCAAATTGGAGCTGGGCATTTGGCTTGCTTGCATTTCATGAGAATCTGATTGGCGTTCTACCTCACGTGATGCTGGAGCATCACCATCTGTTGTCTGATTGCTTGAATCAGTCACCATTTGCACTGTACAGGTGAAGTGAAACTAGTAAGGAATACAGTTCCAATACTTGTAATTGAATTCAAGTAAATGATTGAGATTTCGGTAAACTTTACAACCACTTGATGAGGTTGGCAACTGTTGCTGAGATGGAGCTTGAGACTGCGGCGCAAGCTGATTTGGCACATTCTGTGAGCTTTTAGCAGCCTGTTTTTCTAGCCATTTTAGCATAAATCTTCATAATTCTCTGTACAAGTATTTAACATGCATTAAAGAGATTTGCTGCTTTGCAACTCACCTGAGATATCTTATACACAGCCATCTTTAACATTTGATCCCCCACAATACTCCTCATAAGCCGAACAAAACCGTCCTTGGAAATCTCATTTTTCTGAAAACATGCATACCTAGTAAGAAAGCAACAACAATATGCTCCAAATTCACACAACGAAGCTGAGATATTAGATTAGATATCTCCAAACTCACCCTTAATCTATGATAAAGGGTATTCAACTGCATTGCTCTGTCTTTATCCAGTTGGGGCTGTATGACTGGAAGTAATACGGCAAAAGGCACTTGTTTCCCACGCATAAGATTACTTGCCTGTAGATTACTGCTAACTGCATTTGTAGCTGGTTGATTGCTTCCTCCTGGAGGTACAGCCTGTTGTTTATTTGAGCCCATTGCTACAGCCAGCTGCGAACGATGTCCTGTATTAGATGGCTGTTGACTATTTTTATTCTGTAACTTTGCAAGATTAGGATCATGATCCAGATTTTGCATTTTGACTGGCCCTTGGTTATGGCCAAGAACATTTTTAGAGTCATGCAGTGCCATTGCTTGAGAAACATTAAGAACATTTTGATCAACTTGCGATGTAAAGGAGTCAACTGGCGGTTTCTGATTTTCTAAAACTGACCCATGTTGCGTCAAATCCATTTCAGTTGATTGTGGTTCATTATGTGTTACAACCATATGATCCTGTTGGCTTCTTGTATTCTCATTCTCATCATGGCTAGAGGTTTGCCATTGGGTAACAAACTGATTTGAAGTGTAGCTACTTTCTTGAGATAAGTTGGCTACAAAATTTAATCAAATGTATCAACATGATGACGTTTTCATGTATTTGAAATCAATGAAAACCACCACAGTCAGGGTCACAAAATAAACTAGGATATAGAATCTTTGAATAGATGTATCAATTATTTCAAAAATTACAAGTGAAACATTATAATCAGAGATCAAATAAGTAAATAAAAAGATGACCTTGATAGAATATATTTACGATTAATTTTATTATCTTATATTTTCTATAGCTCTTAGAAGCTGATATCTCTTAAAATCTTGAACTATTGATCTCCAAGTTAAACTTGGAACCTTGAAAGATATGAATGAAAACTATGAAAGAATTAGACTTTATTTGTATCATCTGCTATATAAATTGAAATTCTTATATGTAAAAGCAAGAGATTTAAAACACTTATGTGATATCAAATACATATATATTAAATTACTCATGAATCGTTGAACACACACATATCAAACAAGAGATGGCCCTGTTCTTAGTCATTAAAAAGAATGCAGCTTTTTACCTTCTCTTCACCTAAAAGCAGTATCATCAAGCTTTCTCTCAATTGCTTTTAGCTAAAAAAAGGTAGCAACACAGACAGCATATGAAATAGAATGCCCTTATATTTATCTTATTTTTTCAAAAAAATTTTATCAAAATTTCATATTCCAGTCTGCTCTACTAAGCAATTACCCCATAGAATCCCTCAGAAACCATAAACTTTTTTCTTTTTCCCTTCTTAGTAAGTAAAAATTAAAAAATGGAATAGTTTTCATCATGTCCTTTTTCTAGTTTTCTCCACCGCCCACCATATTTTAAGGACCAAAAGAAGAATTGCTAGGAATAGAACAGGAAAGAAAAAAAAAATACTGGGAATGAAGAATTCATACAAGTGTCATCCGAAGGCTGAGACGTAGAAGCATCGCCTTCAATATCCCTATTAAGAGCAGCAGTGAACGCATCCACGTCTGCCCCAGAATGCATTGTCTCGTCCTGCAAATAACAACAACCCAAAAAAAAAAAAAAAAATGGACTAGCTAATGAAAATCCAATCTTGAATTTTAAATCTTCAACAAAATTGCCCAAATATGAAGACAAATAAGGGACTGAGAACAAGAACCTCATCTTCTTCGAGGAGTTTCATGATTGAAGGGTCCATTTCTATTCTTCTTCAGCGTACAATGGCAAAGAATTCGAGATCGGTTTTACCTTAAATCAATCAAATTCATAGACAAATTGGGAAGGAATTAACAGTTCTCGCAGAAGATTGAATAAGGAGAGAAGAGAAGGGAAAGCAGAAGTAGTGGTTCCAGTTTCCAAATTTCAATATATCGATTGTAATAACCTGAGCTTATTCCTCTAAAAATCATCGTTTTTGTACATTTTGTATTATTATTATTTTATCATTGTTGATGTAATGAAGAAGATATTGGTTTTCTTATTGAGTTAAATATGACTATTTCTATATGTTTTTTTAAAGTAATTAGGGTGTTTCCTTTTGTATTATAACTACTTAAATGATGTATAAGATAAAATACTAATTTACATACTTTTAAACTTTTATACTTAATATTTATTACATCCATTTTTATTATTATTTAGCTTTTATCCGTTATTTCGATTATTACAATAAATTTAGATTTATTATATTAAGCTAATAACTCGTAATTACTCTTATTTTTTAGGCTTAATGTCTCAAAGTCTTATTTTAATTAATTAAGTCTGCAAGTTTCAAGACTTATCGTAATGGTGAAGAAAATAAGGTTAATACAAAAAGAAATAGGGCAACCACTATTAATAATTCATCCTTAGCAAAATTTCGAGATCTAGAGAGAAAAGAAAGATGGAGATCATGATGACTATCTAAGCTTCCATTCAATTTGGGGGATGACTTCAAGACAAGTTTCGAATTCATGATACACGTAAATTCTGTGTTCTAGACTAATTTTTCAATTTTGAATTCAAAACTTTTAACAATTCAATGTTTAGATCGATTGACTGAACATTGATAAAGTTTTCCTTAAATTTTTTTGATCATTATTGATTGGATTGAGTTGGGATTTAATTATTTGCAATTGATTTCAATCTTGAACAGTTTTGTTAGTTGACGAATTGCCTTAATATTATTACATATCTTAATATTGAACCATTGTCTAAGATATCATTTTGTTATTTAATCGAATTTTAATTGATTGTTAGTAGGTGATACAAATGCTAATTAGGGATTCCATTTAGTATTCAATCAAAGAATTAGTTTTTAAATTTGGAAATTTATTAAGGAACAAGAAGAACTTGGATCGAATCCTTATGCTAGACGAAATTCTAAATCTAATATTTGCATTTTTTTTTAGTTTATTGTTTTTACAATTTCTCAATATAAAAATCCTCTTTTTACTTATTAAATTTCTTATTAATAGATTTTGATTAGATTTTTAGGGAAACGACTTGGTAAACACCCTATACTGCGCATTAATCTAATTGAATTAGTTTTGAACGATTTAACGAGAATCGTGTAATTCTAAAACCCCTCTTGGTATACGAACAAATTTGTTTGAGTGAATTTGGTCTCAAACAAATTTATGTTTGACAAATGTAGTCCTAACTTTTTTTTTTTTTTTGACTTTTAAAAAGTCTCAAAACTTTTATCTAAGAAAACTAAGGTCCATTTTCACAAATTTCATCAATTTTTTTTTAAAAAAATTATTAACTTTGTGTGGTTTATTGAATAAATTAAATAAAAAGGGTAATCAAGTCATTTTACATGAAATATATTTTTATATTTATCGTTTTACCCTTTCAAAAATATTTTGTGAATGAGTTGCAACCATTTTTCTCGTAATTTTGTAGATATATATTTCATGTGAAGTGACTTAACTATCTTTCTTTAATGGACTAAAATCACACAAATTGTTAAATTTTAAAAAATTTTGATGAAATTTGTGAAAAAGGATTTTAGTTGATTTAGGTAAAAAAGTTTGGGACTTTAAAACTAAAAAAAATATTTAAGACTAAGTTTGTCAAACATAAATTTGTTTGAGACTAAATTTACCAATTACTCAATAAAATATTATAAAAAAACTTCATTACTATCATTCAAGTTATAAAGCAATGTAAAATAATTGACCCAAATAATAACATCTATCACTATAAGAATTTATGGCTAGCGTGACCGTAACCGGGAATTCTCCAGGAGATCGATCATCTGCGGAAGAGGAAGATCTTTTGCAACGTAGCGTCAAGAAACATAAGCGTGATGTGCATGGCGAGTGTGCGAGACAGTGAAATGCCAAATGCGCAGCAGGATCCAAAGAATGGTGTCGGGACGCCATGGGCACACCACTCCTTTGCTGAGGCTGTTCAAGGCAGGAGCAGAAAATTGGAGATTTACATAGGCGACGGTGAGGAAGACTACACCGATGATCTTACTATGGCCGAGGTGATTCAAGCCCCATCCGTGGAAGTGGACCCAGAGCATTGCCCGATAGTGGACATATCATGGGAGGAGTACCGTGAACTATGGCAGCCGTGGAGGAGGGCATTAATAGTTAGGGTACTGGGTAGATCACTAAGCTTCGGGGTATTGGAGCCTAGATTGCGCAGATTATGGGGTTTAGAACCGGGATGTGAGATGGTGGATATGGCCAAGGGTTTTGTCATCGCAAGGTTTTATTCTAGGGAGGACTATTTGAGGGTCCTGGAGGGTGGCCCATGGATGGTACTGGGAAACTACCTTACCATCATGAAATGGAGGTCTAACTTCACACCGGATGATCATGTTAATCCATCGGTACTAATATGGGTAAGGGTACCAAAAATTCCGATTGAATTGTTCAAGGAAAAGCTGCTCATGAAGATGGGGAATTCTATCGGTCGGGCTGTGAGGGTGGATACGACTTCCACATATGTAGTAAGGGGTAATTTTGCCAGGATTTGTGTAGAAGTGGATCTTAATAAACCTCTAAAACCCACAATAATGATGTTGGGTAGAGTCTTAACAGTGGAGTATGAAGGGTTTCATCGTATATGTTATCGGTGTGGGTAGTATGGTCACAACGTAGCTGCATGCCCGAAGCTATAGCCTCCTCCTCCGGAAGCATCATGCGGTGAAACCCCTAACGAGGCGAGGGGTGAGGTAGAAAGACCTAAGCAGCAGCAGAGTCCGATCAGTCCGTTTGGTCCATGGATGTTACATGCGTATGTGAGGAAGAAACACCAGTTGCAACAGAAAAGAATGCAGTACAAAGCCCCCATATTGGAGGCTAACCGGAGACTAAACCACCAGCTGGACAAGAAACAATCTGCCCGGCAGTCGGCGGGCAACGGAGAGGAAAGTTGGCGGCACGCAAGCACAACACTCAAGGTAGTGCAGAGAAACCGAGAAAGTCAGCCGCGTGTAGGGAATGTCCCTAGTATTTCGGGCAAACATACAGAGCAGGTACAGCATGGGAGCGGCTCCAAGTTTTCCATCCTTGGTAACATTTCTGAAGAGGATGCAATCATGGATAGTATAGAGGCCCTTAAACAAAAAATTCGTGGCTTACCGGGCCCAAGTAATTTAGCAGGCCTGGCACATGAGAGAAGCCTCAATAAACAAAATAAAGGGAAAGCTAGTTTGGGTTCATCGGTTGGGTTGGGCAGGAAAAAAGGGGATTCGGGTAATATGAAGCCCACTCCCTCGGTTGCTGATGTTCCATTTAAAACGAAAGAGTTATCTGGCCCAACCAAGTTTACTACTGAGAGTCAACAAAATTCCCGAAAATTCGGTTCGGACAGACTGGGGTCTAAAAGTCGAGTGTCTCTGTTCCTCAGCCGACGGCTACTGGAGCAATGGAGGTTGATATTTCTGGAGAGGCCCGAGGCGAACATGCGAGAGAAACCAGTCGCGGATGCAGCTGGGGTAGTAGATCAAGTAACAGGGGGCAGCAAGCTATCCGCGGGGGGCAATTTCCCCATGGAGGTGATGGGAGGTAACTCCTAATTCCTGTTTTTTATGATTAATATGATTGCTTGGAATTGTCGGGGAATTGGGTCTCCGACTAAAAAGAGGCATTTAATGGAATTGTTAAATAGTCATAAACCTTCAATTTTTGCTTTAATGGAGGTCCGTGTGCATAGTAGTAGGGCTGCGGAAATTATTGAGAAGTCACACCTTACTAATGTCACTGCGGTGGAGGCAGTGGGTTTTGCAGGGGGCATTTGGTTGTTTTGGGATAAGGCTAGTGTGGAAATTGAGGTAATTTTCGGTAACGAACAAGCGTTGACTGTGGTGGTGGGAATTGGCAACGAACCGAGGTGGCTCCTCTCGGTGATTTATGCATCCCCTAACCCCTTATGGAGAGCGGAGTTGTGGTGTTATCTTCAGGAACTAGGAGCTATTATTCAAGTTCCATGGCTTATTATAGGAGATTTTAACCAATGTATAGATAGCTGGGATAAATGTGGTGGCAGGAAACTTAACCAAGCTCAAGTGAGTAAGTTAAGAGATGCTATTAATTCCTGTCAACTGTTGGATCCGGGTTTTCGGGGCCCCAGTATCCGTGGACGAATTGTAGGAAAGGGATCGCCAATATCCGGGAACGTATTGATAGAGCATGGTGTAATATACAATGGCATCATATGTTTGAACGGGCTTATGTGAAACACTTGACTCGCACTACCTCGGATCACCACCCGCTGTGCCTAGACGGTTTGTCCGGACATCAAAAACCCGGTTTCAATGGTTTTCGGTACTTAGAAGCATGGCATGGTCATCCGGAATTCAGCAAGGCAGTGGAAGATTGTTGGGATCGGGAAAGCCGGTGTTTGGAGGCGATTATGCAGAATTTTAAGCATAATATTACGAAATGGAATGGTGAAATATTTGGGAACATTTTTGTAAGGAAAAAGAGATGTTTGGCGCGGTTGAGGGGGGTTCAGTCCTGCTTGAACTCGAAGCCTACTCGTTCGTTAGAGAAACTTGAGCAGAAACTAATGGGGGAACCGAACGATATTTTCAACCAGGAAGAAGTGTATTGGAAGCAGAAGGCAAGAGTGAAATGGATCTGTCGGGGGGAGCGTAATACACGCTACTTCCATGCCAGTGTAGTTGCAAGAAGACGGCGTAATCATATAGGGCAGTTGAAAGCGAGAGGATGGTCAATGGTGTATGGATGAGGAAATTTTGAAAAATCAAGCACTTTCATTCTACCAAGCAGCTGTATATTAGAGACCCTAATGTAAGCTTCAATGCTCAGAATTGGGAGTTCCCACGTCTCAACAGAGGCGGTTTACGATGGGTGAACAGAGATTTGGCTGACGGCGAGATAAAAAAGGCTGTTTTCCAATTGGGAGCCTCGAAGGCACCAGGGCAGGATGGTATACCGGCTAGCTTCTTTCAAAAACCACCGGCCTGGGGGGGGGGACGTGTAATTCAGTTTGTGAGGGATGTCTTCTCCAAAGGGGTGGTTCCGGAGAGTATGAACAGATCTTTGATATGTCTTCTTCCGAAACAGTCTCAGCCGGAAACTATTGCTCGGTTCCGGTCGATCTGTCTTAGTAATGTAGTGATTAAGGTGATCACTAAAGTTATTGCTAATCGCCTGAAGCCGATTATTAGTGATTTAGTAGGAGTGGAGCAGACTAGTTTCATCCCGGGCAGACAGGCTTCTGATAACATTGTTATTGCACAGGAGATGATACACTCTCTTCATAGGAGGAAGGGTAAACGTGGAGCGATGTTGGTGAAAATAGACTTGGAGAAGGCTTATGACAGGGTTGATTGGGGTTTCCTCCAGGAGATTATGAAGTCGGTTGGAATCAGTGCCAAGCTAATTAGTGTTATTATGAGTTGCATAACATCGACCAGCTTATCCTTATTATGGAACGGGAGGCCTCTGCAGGAGTTTAAGCCAGGGAGAGGGTTGCGCTAGGGCGACCCCCTCTCCCCTTACTTGTTTGTGCTCTGTATGGAGACCCTCATACATGGTATTTCGAGGGCTGTGGAAACAGGCGGCTGGAAGCCTTGTGCAACAAAGCAAATCGTGAAACCTTTATCTCATCTGTTTTCGCCGATGATCGCCGCTTGCTATTCGGTGAGGCCTTTGTGAATCAGGCGCAAGTTATGATGGAGGTGCTACAACAGTTTTGTAATGAATCCGGGCAGAAGGTGAGTAGCTCTAAGTCGCGGATATGGTATTCTCCTAATACCCCGTTAAGTATAAGACAGAATATCGCCGATAATTTCGGGATAGCTTCCGCTAATGACTTGGGAAAGTACTTGGGCATTCCTCTCTTCCATGGAAGAATCGGAACCAAGCACTTTCAATATTTGATTGACAGAGTTAACGAAAAACTAGGTGGCTGGCAACATAGATTGCTGTCACGGGCTGCTCGGTTACTTCTCATTCAGTCGGTAACTTCTACAATCCCTAGTTACGCGATGAATGTATGTAAGATCCCATATCAAGTACTGGAGGATTTGGAAAAAATCAATCGTGATTTCTTGTGGGGTGATACTACTACTAAGAGATCAACTCACGTCATATCTTGGGATCGAGTATGCAAACCAAAGGAGAAAGGGGGACTGGGGCTGCGCAGGTTGCAGGAAACGAATTGGGTACTACTTGCGAAACTAGCCTGGAGAGTTATTACACAAAGTGAATCCTTGTGGTCAATTGTGTTACGGCAGAAATATAAGGTGAGCGACGGGGGACTTGGGCAGTCCACCACGACCGGAAGTTCCTTCATATGGAGGAGTATAAGATATGGGTATGAACTACTAGAAAAGGGTATTTGCTGGGAGCAGGGTTGCGGCTCGCCTGCCCAAGTGCGATGGACATCATCGCCGGAAGGGGTTTTTACGATCAACTAAGCTTATGACCTCTTAAGTTCAACAGATATGGGGGTTGCTGATAAGGTCCGGACACAGATTTGGAAATTTGTTGGACCGGTAAGGAGTTCCTTTACCCTTTGGTTAGCAACACATGATAGGCTGAAAACTAAGACTCTGTTGTGGTTAAGGCAGATTGTAGATTCACCATCCTGTGAAATTTGTGGTGCTTTGGAGGAGACAACACCGCATGCGGTACGTGATTGCGAGTTGCCCCGAAAGGTATGGGAAGGAGTACTACCTAGAATATTTTGGTCGGAATTTTGGTCATATAACTGTCCGATGGAATGGATCGAAGCTAATGTCTCCCAAAGCTAAAGGTTAGGGTCCCATAAGATTTGGAAGTATATCTTCCGACAGGTGTTGCAGGAGAACTGGTTCTGGCGGAACCATACTATATTTCAGGAAACGGTTTCACCCCCTAGTGCTGTTATTATAAAGCAAATTCTTACCAAAACGTTGGAGGTTGCTCTTCTTTTGAATAGGAGGAAGGATTAGGTCTGTTTTGACCTCTGTATTTCTTTGGCTACCTAATTGGTAGTGTGTACATCCTTTTATTATATAGCAATATATAATCCCGTTACAAAAAAAAAAAAAAAAAATAAAATAAAATATTATAAAACATATTTTAAGATATTCTTTAAAATGATGCATAAAATCCAAAACTCTAAGCCCAAAAATGACAGCCCAAAACAAGCAAACAGAAGTCCAAATCCAAATATATGTATATATATGTAAATATATCGATTAATTACAATACTACTTAATTACTTTTATTTTTGTTTTTCCTCAGGGTGTCCTAGATGGAGGACACTTTTAAGTCAATTTACATATAAATTAATTCTCATCCGAGTTAAGTAGGTCCCTTATATAAAAAATTATGACCCCAAATTTTAAATAATTACATATATCAATCAAGATTCAAATTGGATTACTTAATTACTTTTTAATATAGTATTTTATCCGAATTTGGAAAAAGTAAAATAAATTGACATGAGGAGATCAATTTCAACATTTAAGATGCTACGTGTTTGTTTACTCAAAGGAACGTTGAATCATATGTCAAAAAGCATCAAGGCTGCTATGTTATTTATTTAATTTAGAACATTGAAAATACTTGCATAAAAGAAAAAACATCTTGTCAAAAAAATAGAAAAAAAAAAACGATATTTGATATTTTATAAAAGTAATTATTTCCTCATTTTTTATTAATTTATTAAATATTTTATAACCTATAAAAAACAATTTATTTTTAATTATAAAAGCAACTTAATTTTATTTATTTTTAGTGATGCGGTTGAATTTTCCAGGATAGGTTTTCTTCTTTAACACGTCTCTTGAGACAACTACAAAGATGCATTCATGCATCACTCCTTTTGAAAATTAAACATGCCTACTCAGAATAAGAATTTTCTTTCTTCTATATATATATAAATTGATACATCACTACTCCACAGACATAAAATCTCATTTCATATTATACATACATATATATTGTTATATATAAGTTTTCATCATCTCCAATGGCGTCTTCACAGAAATTCTTCAACATCCTGTGTGTTTTATTTGCTATCTTTCTTCTTGTTTCCTCTGCATCTTCAGGTGATCTTATGCTTCTCCTTCTCCCATTTTCTATCATTTTTTTTTCTTTTGGGAAGTTTAATTAATTTGTTAACATGGTGTTCCCTCAGTAAATCTTTTTTCTGTTGGATTGTTTCAGAGAAAACTGAAAAGACCAATGTTGTGGAGGAGTTAAAGTATGGATATGGTAGTAATGGAGGTGACGGGTATAGACGTTTTCTTCAAGGTGGATGTCCAAACGGTTGTTGCCGAAGACAGCGTGTTTTCCGATGCCTGAGGTGCTGTCCAAGTGCTAATGAGTCTCCTTAAAAACTAAGATGTTTCTAGAACTAAAAATGGGATTATATATTTCTATATAATAAGTAAAAAGATGTAAAGGCTACTACGAGCCAATTTACACGAGAGAGTGATCCTATCTATTCCAGAATTTAGTTGTTCAAAACATATAAGTTTTCAATTGTTTTTCTAAAATAATATGTACTGCTTGCAATACATTTGGAGGGTCATTGCCATTTCTATCTGTGGAATGTTAGCATGCAATCAATCCATTCTACTGTAGGACAAATCTCCTCGTCCACATCATCTTCTTAATTGAACTTGAATAACTTCTAAAATATCCAAGTCATCAATTATATCTTCTTCCCCTTCTCCTGTCCTGTGTAGAATTCTTATTTTTTTAAGTTTTCCTGCCGCAAAGGAGGGTCTTTGCCATTCCCTTGCTTGTTCCTCAACCTCCTACATCTCCCTACCTTCACATTCCTTTGTGATTTCTCCATTGTCTTTTTGTTTGTGTTTCAAACAAGTGCATTATAGTTTAGTGAACAATCTCTTAATTATGGCAAAAGTATTTGTTGTTGTGGCAAACCACTTCAAAATACCTTTTTGTCACTAAAAGTGAAATTTCTTCAATAGCTTGCATAAATTTTGTGTATCTTGTATGAAATAATACTACCACAAATATTATTATTAGTATTTATAAAAATAACCATCAAGTCAACAAGTTTTAAATAGTAAAAAATCAATATATATATATATAATTGGGCAAAAAGACAAGAGAAAGTGTCATTAAAACACTCTTGTTATTGTTTGGTACAATAGAATGCAACAATAAAAGGGAAAAAAAAGAAAATATATCAACCCAATTACTCACAAAACTGTAGAAACAAACATCAACTGAATCCCAGAATTAATCATTCTTGTTTTTTAAATGGGATAAATTATAATTTTTTAACCTTAAAATATTTATCTCAAACTCCAACCCACGATAATTTTCGTTCACAAGTGAAACGTCTACCAGTTGAGTCCCATAATGATCATTCTTCCTTGTTTATGTTCTGTCATCCTTTTTCAGAACCTAATGAGTATACTGGAGAAGTGAAAAATGAAAAAAAATTAACAGAAAGAAATGAATGTTAATCTTATAAAATAATTAAGGATCCATTTTAACCATTTTTTTTCCAATTCACCACCTCTTGGCTAATAAATATGAGTGATATACTTAAAAATTAAAATTTTAAATTTTAAATGATTAAAATTTTTGATCAAAATTAAAAAGAAAAAAAAAAAAGAAAAGAAAAGAAAAGAAAGAAAGTTACCCTCTTTCAAAATCAGTGACAACTTCTTGAATGTATTCAACTTTGTAGTAGTCTTCTCCCGTTCCAGACATGCATCTTGCACTTAATTCCGGGCAGCCCGAAATTGTCAAAGACTGCAGATTTTCGAGGCGTTCCATCCCATCCGGTAAAGAAAGCAGACTCGGGCAGCCATATATCTCCAGCTTCTGCAGTGACGCGAGATGCTCAAGACATCCCGACATTGTCTGCAAATTCGAGCACATTACAATTCGAATGTTCTGGAGACAACCAGAAGATTCTCGAAGTCCCGCTGGCAAACAAGTCAGCAACGGAAGCTCATACAAAGTGAGCTTCTTGAGACACGTAAGCCCTTCCAAATCATAACTCCAGAAAACCAGCTTATCACACGTGCTAATATATAGTTCCTCAAGTGCATTCAGGTATTTCAAAGTAACAGGAAGTTCTTCTAGAAGTGGACATCCTCGTATCTCCAAATAACGAAGGCAGTTTAAGGTTAGAAATCCTTCAGAAAGAGATTGTAATCTCAAAGCAATTGAGATTCTCATTCTCTGTAGTGACTCCAACCCACATATTTCTTGTTGAGAATAAAAAAAATCGTTTAGGAGCTAATATGAGAGAAAAATACTTCTATTACTTTCAAGAATGGAAGGAAGAGACTATACAAGCTCTAAAAAAAACTCTCACAAAACTCACATACATATCACTCTAGGATATTACACAATTCTTTCTTGATTGTTTTTGATGATTGAAAGGCTTTGAGAAGCCTCTCTATTTATAGGACCAAAAATGGTGTGTGAACAAGATCTCCATAATTCACCATTGATGGCTCCTTTCTTCAACAATGGTTGCTACCAACCATTGACTATGGCTCTTCAACAATGGTTGCTACCAACCATTGACAATGGTGGTTGAGGAATTGAACTCTTCAATATGCTTGTAGATGGATATGGCCCGGAAATTGAACTCTTCAATTCTCCCCTTCCGGGCATATTCAAAACAAGCATCCCGATTATGTCTCCGCATAGCTCTAGCTTGTCTCGTGTTACCACCTTTGTCGGCATGTCCGATGGATTCTCTTTTGTGTTGATCTTCACTAGTCTCAACAGTTGTTGATCAATCGTCTCGCGTATCCGGTGATACCGAACATCAATATGCTTTGTACGAGAATGGTACATGGAGTTTTTGCTCGGGTCTAGAGCACTCGACGTCACAATGTACCTTGTACTCTTTCTGCTGGATCCCAAGTTCTTGGAGATAACGCTTTAGCCACAACATTTCCTTACCGGCGCAGCGCAGCAATGTATTGCTTTCCCGTAGATAAAGCGATACACTGCAATCTTGATTGCCAAGAAACGGCTCCCCGGCAAAAGTGTAGATATATCCCGAAGTAGACTTTCTACTATCGGTATCCCCGCCATATCGGGATCTCGTATAGCCTTCCAAGACCGGATCATCACCTCCGTAGCAAAGACATAACTTCATGGTACCTTTCAAGTACCTTAGAATCCATTTGACCGCCTCCCGATGCTCCTTCCCGGGGTTAGAGAGAAAACGACTCACTGTACCCACCGCATGAGCAATATCCGGTCGTGTGCATACCATGGCATACATCGGACTTCCAACCGCCGAGGAGTAGGGCACCGCCGACATCTCCCCGATCTCTTCCTTGGATGTGGGACATGTTCTTTTGCTTAGCTTGAAGTGATTCGCAAGTGGAACACTAACGGGTTTGGCATCATTCATGTTGAATCCGGTAAGCACCCGTTCAATGTACTTCTCTTGCGATAGCCATAACTTGCGATTCTCCCGTCTCGAGTGATTTGCATTCCAAGAATCTGTTGAGCCGGTCCTAAGTCTTTCATGTCAAAAGACTTAGAAAGTTCTTTCTTTAGTTCGTTTATCTTCATCACATCTTTCCCAACGATCAACATGTCGTCTACATATAGTAGAAGAGTAATGAAAGTACCATCTTGAAGTCTCTTGATGTATACACACTCATCTGCGGTTGTCTTCTTGTAGCCTCGACCCTTCATGCATGAATCAAACTTCTTATTCCACCGCCTTGGTGCCCGCTTCGGACCATACAAACTTTTAGATAGCTTGCACACGAGGTTAGTATTTGAAACCTCAAAACCTTCCGGTTGTTGCATATAGATTTCCTCTTCCAAATCTCCATGAAGAAATGCCGTCTTCACGTCCGTCCGTTCGGCTCCAGCCCAAGTTCATACTAGCGCCAAGCCAAGTATAACTTCGGATTGAAGTCAATCTTGACAAGCTGGTGCAAAGATTTCATCAAAGTCGATTCCTTTCTTCTGTTGGAACCCTTTGACAACTAATCGAGCTTTGTGTTTCACCACTTGTCCGCTTGCATCCATCTTTAGCTTGAACACCCATTTGTTTCTCGGTGCCTTCTTCCCTTTAGGAAGTTCTACATTCTCATAAGTTTGATTTTTCCGGAGAGATTCTAACACGTCCCGCATTGCTATCGGCCATTTTTCTTTATCCTTATGAGACATAGCTTCTTGAAAACTCTCCGGTTCTCCATCTTGAGTCAACAAAAGGTATTCGGGCGATCGTACCTTTTTGATGGTATACGACCTCGTTCGGATCTACGAACAGTTGAAACCATCTCGGAAGAGCTACCATCATCCGTATGCGCGTGGTGTGGTGTGGCTCCCCCTTGCTCTTCACTCTCTTCTATCTCCTCTTCTCGCTTCTCGGGTTTTCTTCTAGCACTACGTCATTGTTTCTCAAGAACAATTCCGATGCTACATCCGAAACTTGAGCACCCTCATTTGACTTCCGAGACATTGTGGATTTTTCAATGTCTTCTATTGTCAAATTTTCATGGAACACAACGCCCCCGCTCCCGATCACCTTTTTCTCCTTAGGATCCCATAACCTGTATCCAAACTCTTCATTTCCATAGCCAATGAAAATGCATGGGATAGTCCTCGCATCAAGCTCCGCCTAAGCTCTTTGGATACATGTGCATATGATGCACAACCAAATACTCTAAGATGTGAGTATGTAGGATCCTTACCCGTCCATAGTCTTTCGGGAACTTCAAAATTTAGTGGTCCTGAAGGTGATCGGTTGATGAGATAACATGCGGTGTTGTCGCTTCTCCCCAAAATTGCTTTGGAAGTTTAGCCGTATTCAACATGCTCGGACACGCTCCAAGATAGTCCGGTTCATTCTTTCGGCAACACCAGTTGTCTTCGAGGAGTGCGTGTATGACTTCTCATGTCGAATGCCATATGCTCTACAATATGCATCGAACGCCTTAGAAGTATACTCTCCTCCATTATCGGACCGGATACATTTCATCTTCTTTCCGGTTTCACGTTCCACCATGACGTGAAATGATTTGAAGCACTCGAACACCCGGTCCTTCGTCTTTAGGAAATACACCCACACTTTTCGAGATGCATCATCAATGAAAGTCAGAAAATATCCGCTTCCACCGAGTGATTCAACCTCCATGGGACCGCAAACATCGGAGTGTACCAAACTCAACAACTCCGATCTTTTTGTTGAAGTGAAATTAAATGAGACTCTATGTTGCTTACCAAATAAACAATGATTGCAATGACCCGGTGCGGCATTCTTGTCAACATTGATAAGCTTCTTCTTGATTAAGGTAGTCAACCCTTTCTCACCCATGTGGCCGAGTCTCCGGTGCCATAGATCCCGAGAAGGTTCCTCTACAATATTGAGGTTGTCCGTACAAATCTTCAAATGAGTTTTGTACAATGTGCCACAAACATGTCCTCGAGCAATTTGTAAAACACCCTTGTCGGTTTCCATGTGCCCTTGCTAAAATGGTTTTCATACTCTTGTTTGTCAAGAGATACAACCGAAAGGAGATTGAGCCGAAGATGGCACATGTCGACATCGTTCAAAGTGATTGTGCTCCCAGGCACTGTCTTTATTTGGATATCACCGATTCCAACTATTCCGGATGAACTGGAATTACCCATCTTCACGGCTCCAAAGTCTCCGGCTTTGTATGTTGTGAAGTAGTACCTATGAGGAGTTACATGGTAGGATGCCGCGGTATCTACCACCCGTTCGGTGTCTTCCCTTGAGACGTGAAGGCATGTCTCCTCATGGGTAGTACAATATGCTACATCACCAGAGAGAGTGATTAACGCTTCACCATCCTTGTTCTTCGACCGAGAATTGATCCCGCCTTGCTCCTCAAGCCATTTGTAGCAGTTCTTCTTCATGTGCCCCTCTAAACCACAATGGTGGCGGGTATAAGACGGTTTACGTCCATCCGATGATCTCCCCCGACTTTTGCCTCGATTTTGCCATTTCCCTCTACCATCTCTTTGTTGCTTTCCTTGTGATCTTCCTCGATTCTCCGTCACGAGTGCATGAGTCCGATCTGTGTTCATGTCTTTCCTTCTTGCCTCTTCATTGAACAATGCATCCTTGACCACGGCCATGGTAAGTTTCCCATCCGGGGCCGAGTTGCCGAGAGTAACAACTAGTGTTTCCCAACTATCGGGAAGAGAACTAAGAAGTAGTAGAGATTGCATTTCATCTCCAAGCGGCATTTCTACACGGGATAATTGGTTTACTAGATTCCGGAATTCACCGGTATGCTCGGCAACAGAAGTTCCACTTTTTAGCTTCATATTGACAAGGCGCCTCATCGGTAGGGCTTTATTCCGAGCGGTCTTGGCCCGATACATATTCTCTAATTTCTTCCAAAGGGCATAAGCGTCGGTTTCTTGTGCAACATGGTGGAAGACACTATGGTCGATCCATTGCCGGATTTGACCAATAGTTTTTCTATTAATTTTCTTCCACTCTATTGCCTTGGATGGGTCGGGATTAATACCAATCATCTCTATTGGATCAAATAAATCTCTACAACCGAGGAAATCTTCCATCCGAGGTTTCCATAGTGTGTAGTTAGTAGCCGTGAGCATAATCATAGCTCCGGAGGATGAGGTTGACTCGTCAATGGTCATTTTAACCCTCAAAATAATTTTGATCTTCTATTTGACAAAAATTGGAGCAGAATGTCGAAAAACAAACAGCACCGTTGCGTCTGGAACGGCCGAAAATGGTAGGGTAGACACTTTCGGGGTCACAATATAATTTTTGAAAAATTATAGGTGAAAATTATAATTTTTCAAAAATTGAGGGACCAAACTGCAATTAAAAACTGACTGGTGATGTGGCAGATTGTGTGGCAGGTGACTGGGTGTGGAAGCTGGCAGAATGGCTGCTGACGTGGCGGCCACGTGGCGCTGACGTGGCGCTGACTGGGTCGTCTTCAACCTCGGGCGCCTAGTTTTTCCGGCACTTGGACCTCACCAAATGCTCCGATACCACTTGTTGAGAATAAAAAAAAATCGTTTAGGAGCTAATATGAGAGAAAAATACTTCTATTACTTTCAAGAATGGAAGGAAGAGACTATACAAGCTCTAAAAAAAACTCTCACAAAACTCACATACATATCACTCTAGGATATTACACAATTCTTTCTTGATTGTTGTTTTTGATGATTGAAAGGCTTTGGAAGCCTCTCTATTTATAGGACCAAAAATGGTGTGTGAACAAGATCTCCATAATTCACCATTGATGGCTCCTTTCTTCAACAATGGTTGTTACCAACCATTGACTATGGCTCTTCAACAATGGTTGCTACCAACCATTGACAATGGTGGTTGAGGAATTGAACTCTTCAATACGCTTGTAGATGGATATGGCCCGGAAATTGAACTCTTCATTTCTTGTGGCAAACAAATCAAAAAGGTAGAGTATAATGATAAGTATCGTAGCTTCACAAGCTTGATAATACTTTCAGGTAACTCTATCATGTCGACCTCGGATTCAGGGAACCATCGGATACGAAGATGAAGATATTCCAAATTCAGCAGATTTCCAATTGTTTCCGGGATTTTCATCCCGCAAGCTGTGTCAATTATGAGTGATCTCAGGTGTTTTAAATCACCGATGGATTTCGGAATCACTATCAAGTTTCCGGTCAATTGCAGCACGCGGAGTTGTAGAAAGTTTGAGGTCAAGTTGGAAACTAGTTGAGGAGAACCTTGGTGAAACTTGTTACTGTTGAATACCATAAATGTATGCAGCCGTCTCTTCGATTCGAACAAAGGATTTGGATCGTACGAGGATAAATCGAATGACACGTGTCTCAATCTTTTCGGAATTTTGTCATTTGTTATATTATTATTATTATTTTTTGAGTCGATTTTTAAACTCTCGTACCCGGCGACGAATTGAGAAAGATCGTGTACCAGATCATGCATTTGGTAAGATTCACGATTCGGACCACGACTTAATTCTTCAAGAAAAGATTTTTTCACAAGCTCATCAATATAAGTTTCAGCAATATCCTCTAATCGTTCATTATCGTTATTACTACTAGTCTTATTGTTATTTGACCCAATGAATCCTTGTGACATCCATAAATATATCAAAGTCCATTTGTCAATTATTTTGTCTTTCCTAAACAATGAAAAATATGCAAAGCATTGTTTCAAATAAGATGGAAGTTGGTCATAACTAAGCTTTAAAATAGGCATAATATCGTTTTCATTTTGTACAGTTGACCAAAGTTCATTGTCTCTCACTGATATCCACTCTCTCTCTTCAGTTTTCATATACAATACTCCTCCTAAAGTTCTTGCAGCTAGAGGTACTCCATGGCATTTCTCCACTATTTCTTTCCCTATATTGATTAGGTTTTGATGTCTCCATTCAGTTCCCTCATCGAATGCCCACTTTCTAAAAATAGTAAAACAATCATTGTCCGAAAGACCTTTCAGATCGTAATGTGGAAGTGTTCCCATAATTGACACAACTTTTTTACTTCTTGTGGTGACAAGAATTCTACTTTCTTGATTTCCATCTGCTAATAAATCCTTCAGTTTAATCCATTCGACACGATTCTCATTCCATACATCGTCTAACACCAGAAAAAATTTAACCCCACTTATTTTTTCTCTCAATCTTTTTTGTAAAGACTCGAGTCCTAAATGATGGAGACCTAAGTTGTTTTCTCTTAACCCTTCTAGAATTTTTACAATAATCCTCTTCAAATCGAAGTCATCCGACACACAAACCCAAACATGACTCTGAAAATGAGTTTGAATTTTTTCATCATTGTACACTAGTTGTGCAAGTGTGGTCTTTCCTAAACCTCCCAATCCAATTATAGGAAGCACAGAGATAATATTATTATCATCATTATTATTATTGGCTTCTTGATCATTAGTCAACGCGTTGACAATGAAATCTGCATCATCATTCCTTCCTATGACCTCCGAACTACGAACAAATGAATAAGTTTCTTCCCTTCTTTTTGGAGGAGGCTTTGTTTCAACAGCTTGGACAGCAAACTTAAACTGATCCATGTCTTTCAAAAGTTCCTCCAAACGATGCCTAATGCTCTTAACTTTACGACCTATTCCATGAGAAAACATAATTGGATTCGAGGTAGAGAAGAAATTAGTTACCTCTTTCCTCTTGCTGCCATGTATCTCTACTTCTCTTCTCAACATCTCGGTAGAGAATTCATCCACAAGGTCATTAGCTTCGTAAAGAATATCTTTAAGCCTTGGAAGCCATTCTTTTACAGCACGGTTCAGGCCCTGCTTCTCCTCCGCATCAAGAAGAATGTTCTTTACAATGCACATTGTGTCTTCTAGCTTTTGCAGCTCTTTTCCAGAGCCCCATGCCAATTTCAGTTGTTTTAGAGCATATGATCCCAGCTTCAGCAATATTTTTTCTGCTAGACTGAACAAGACTTGTTCAGCCATGGTTATGGTTAGTATACTGATGAAGAAGCTGGTTATGCAATTGAAACCATGAACTAAGCAATATTTATAGTAGTATTATTCCTATTCATTATTAAGAATTGGCAGTACAACTCAATGATAGCTATATGTAGTTGACTTTGTAGTTTGGATGACTTTAATTTGTGCCTCTATTTTTATTTTGTTATACACCATTTAGTATTTAGATTCTGTCTGAATTGAACTACAAAATAATATAAACACTCAGTAATTTCATAGACATTTATAATATATTTTATTATTATGTTAAGGAATCTTAGACTTTTTGTGTCCATTACATCAATTGACTTAGGCAAAGTCCTCTTTGCAATAATTATTGACATATAAACAATACTATTTGTAGCAAGTGTATCTAATTTATGACAAATGAACAATCATTAACATTATGTTGGTCTCATGCACGTAGTGCACAAGTAATGTGAAATTTCGCAGCCATATATCTTTGCAATCATTGCAAACTTAATTAGACAATTAATTTGCAATACTTAAATACTCAGATTCACCAACTTAGCTAGGCAAAAATACATAGAGGAGTAGTGAGAGAAAGAAATATTAGTGAGGGAGAGCGGAAGAAACAGCTGGTCATACAGGTGGCAAGAGAGCCCATTTGAAGCCGCCACCTCAGCAATTAGGTTGGATACCGACACAGAGCAGTAACGAGACTTGACCATCAATATCTGATTATAACATATGTGTTTTGATACGACAAACACTGTGAATGAAAATAATAATAAGTAAGAAAAATCAAATACATAGAATTATGTGTTTCATTATCGATGAGATAGTCCTTCACCAGTTAACCTCCACCTATTGCGATGGATGCTACATCGGAAAAGATAGCAACCCCATGAACATCCGATGTTCAGAGTTCACCTATCCATAAATTGAGTTATATGTAACTCCGAGTTAAAACTCGAGATCATATTATACCTAAGAACCATGCTTAATACCTGTTAGCTCTCTATTATTTATTTATTTATTTTTCTTCTACATGAATTGAATTAGACAAAGTCCTCTATGCATTAATTATTAACATGAACAATACTATCAGTAACAAGTTGCTAGTAATAATTATTCATAAAAAAAAAAAAAATTGTTAATTAATCTCGAAAAAAAAAATTACAGGATCTTATTTGTCACTTCAGTAATAAAAAAAATTTAAAATTAATTAGGGACCATAATCATAAAATAAAAGCATTAAGGTAAAATGTACAAATGATTATTTTCAAAACTTTAATATATTTTAAATTATGAATAATTGGTGATTTTGATCCTAAACAAATATACTTTTGACAACCTAAGTCCAAAAATATATTTTTTAGCTTTTAAAGTCTCAAATTTTTTTATTAGAGAAAAATAAAGTCTCTTTTGACAGAATCTCTTAAAAAACCTAATAAGTTAATGATTTATATTGTTTAACTAATTAAAGAAAAGGGTAAAAATGTCTTACATATAAGAAGAAATAAATTTAAAAAAAAAAGAGAAAAGAACTAATTAAAAAGAAGACTCAAAAGCTCAAATATCTTACGAAAACTCTGTTCAATTCTCTACGAAAAAGACTCTTCGTCCTAATACCCAACTCATCTCCTCCTCTGCCGCCACCGCCGGAGCATGATTTTGTTCTTCCAAAGCCTTACCTAAATCTTTTTGACTTTAATCTTCTTCCTCCTCATCTATCTTCGGCGGAAACCCATCAAGAGAGAGAAACAAAACATGTGTCCATACGCGAGAAAGCTCGAGGAAATGAGAGGTTGGAAATCTTCATCAAAATTGCCACGTTCCTTTTTTTTTTTTTTTTTTTTTGAGTTATTGCCATCCATAATCTCTACTATTTCCTCGTCTACATCTCCGACACAACACCTAATTTTGATTTCTTTGGTCAATTTAATTTGATTAGATTTTCAACTGTATCATCCATCAATTGATGTCTGCCTACATGCCTTGCCTTCCGTTTCCTTTTTTCTTTCTAAAATGGAATCAAAAAATGCAAATTAAGTTTATTTAGGTTGGTAATTGTATCAAATAGGTAGTGTGCAAGAGAGACAATGAACAATGATTAACAAATTTTGTTATGGAAGAAGAATAATTTTATTTTGTTTTTGAGGACCAATTGGGAATCGTATCGGATCATTTCCTCAAAAAGTCCAATATAATATATATATATATATATATCTTCCAAATCGCAGAGAGGGAGGAATGAGAAGAACATAAGAAAACTAATAATCATGCTTGGAAATAGGCGTTCAAAATATTAGTTCTTTTCTCTTTTTTTCAATATAAATTGTTAATTTTTTAAGTTTTTTGACGGCTTTTGTCAAAAGGACCTTATTTTTGTCTATTAAAAAATTTTGGGATTTTAAAAGTTAAAAAAATATTTTGAGATTGAGGTTGCCAAAAGTAAATTTTTTTGAACTAAACTCACCAATTATTCTTTAAATTATTGTTATATATTATAATATGAGTTGTCCTAACTCAACGGTAAACCCAGTGGCTTTTAATGTCGGCGTCGTGAGATTGAACCCTATTTACATGAACAACTCATTTTGTCATTTATGACGTTTCGTAATTGGTGAATTTAGTCTTAAATAAATTTATGTTTGACAAGTTTAGTCTTAAAATATTTTTTTTGACTTTTAAAGTCCCAAATTTTTTTTACCTAAGACAATTAAGGTCATTTTTCACAAATTTCATCTAATTTTTTTAAAAAAAATTTAACGATTTTTGTGATTTTAGTTGATTAAAGAAAGAATAATTAAGTCACTTTACATGAAATATTTTAAAAAATAAGAGTAAAGAGGGTTGCAACATTCATTCACAAAATATTTTTGAAAGGGTAAAACAATATATATTAAAATATATTTCATATAAATTGGCTTGATTACCCTTTTATTTTATTTAATAAACCACACAAACCGTTAATTTTTTAAAAAAATTAACGAAATTTGTGAAAAAGACCTTAATTTTCTTAGGTAAAAAAATTTGGGACTTTAAAAGTGGAAAAAAAAATTTAAGACTAAACTTGCCAAATATAAATTTGTTTGAGACCAAATTTACCAATTACTCTATGATTTTAGACAAAAAAAAATTAAATGTAGGACTAAAATCATCAATATTGCAATATATATATATATATATATATATATATATATTTTAACTAAACTCACTAATCTTCATAATTAAATATTTTTATCTTTTCAATATGGATAATAACAATATTAGTTTTTTTTTTATATTTTAGCTTAAATTCATAATAAAAAAAATATGGAAGATTAGCATATTTAATACTCAATCTTTAGGTTAGGTAACTTTAATTCTTTATTACCTATCATAAAAAAAAAAAAAAAAAACTTTAATTCTTTATTTTCTTCTTTCTTTCTTTTTTTCCCCTAATCTATTGGTCCTCTATTTTTATTTATTTATTATTTTTTACATGTTCTATCTTTTTTAACCTAAAATAGTAAAATTTTATTCATCCCTATAAAATCTTATTTTGTTTATGCATCATATGATGCAAGATGCTAACCCCTAAATTGGTCATGGTTGTGTCAAAGTTGAACAATATAATATATATATATATATATATATATATATATATATATATACATGTGCATTTTAGAAAAATAGAAAAAAAAAAAAAAAAAAAAAAGAAAAGAAAGAGAACGGAAAAGAGTGGGTGCAAATTCTAATTTTTGAAACTTGAAACAAAACTCAAAAAATTCAAAGTCAACCAAAATGCTCCACTCCTTAATTTGTCGCAACTCTCTCTCCCCTTCAGTCGTGCTTCAACTTAGATATTGCCACCAGAGTTGACCTTTGCCCATATGTACTCCTATCATTTTTTATATATATATATATATATATATATATATTTCTCATTTAATAAAATAAATAAAATTATGCTTTATTATTACTTGTTATAGATTTTTGTGCATTTTCACATTAAATAAAATAGTTTTACTATATATTTTTAAAATTTTTTACTATCATATAAATGGTAAAATTTATGAAAAAAAAAGTAACATATGGTTATCCAAATTAGTAATTCTAAAAAATTACTATTTTTATGGAAAAAGTTATTATATTCAATTTATTTTTTATGATTAAAATGTATAAATGGTAAAGTTATTATAAAAATTGGTAATGCTTAAAAAGTTAACAATTTTTTTTTTAAAAAAAGTTACTATATTCTATTTATTTTTTACTATCATATAAAAAAAAAATTCAAATGTTTAAATAGTATTGTTTATTTAAAAATGGTAACATTTTTATAAAAATTAGTAATCTTTAAAAGTTACCATTTTTTTAAAATAAAAGTTTCGATATTATTTTTATTTTTACTACCATATAAATTAGAATTTTCCAAATTTAAAAATGGTAAAGTTTATGAAAAAATTTGTAACATTGTCATAAAAATTGGTAATTTTTAGAAGTTACAAGTTACTCTATTATCTTTATTTTACACTACCATATAAATTAAAACTTTTCTAAATGTATAAATAGTAAAATTTATGGAAATAAAATTATAATAATGATATTTAAAAATTTATAATCCTTAAAAATACAATTTTAGTTGTAAAATAAACTATATTCTTTATTCAAATATAATTTTTCATATTCCAAAATTTTTTAATCCAAATATACCATAACTAATTCAAAGTTTTTAATTTCAAAATAAATAAATTTGATGTTTGTTGAGCAATAAATTATAAGATTAAAAAAAAAAATTGCCAAAATAATTAGCACTACTTGTTTAGAATATTCAATTTATATATATTAGGTATATATTCTACCTCGAAATGTATATATAATACAATTTTTTAAGTAATATTTGTTTTGATTTAAATATTTGATGTACAATTTTTTTTTTCTTTTCAAATTTTAACTTTATAAATTATATCCTGAATGATTATCATATATTAAGAAAATATTATCAAATATTTAAATACAATAAAATACAATAATTAAATTAAAAATAAAATTACAATACAAAAGCATCATAATTAATTACAAATAATATATATATATATATATATATATATATATATATATATATACACACAAAAAGTATAAGTGCCAATGAGACTATATAAATTTCAATCTTAATCGATACTCTCTCTTTCAATGTATATTTATTTATTAAAAGATAAAAATGGAAGTAAAAAGTCAAAAAATAAAAAAAGAGTCAAAAGTCATTTAAACTTGCTACCCATTTAAAATTATAATTTTGTATAATATATATATTGAAGAATATGATACATATAATCAAACATTTAGGAAGCTTCCTCCTATTTCACTTCAACAACATCCAATAGGAAAAGTCCCATAGGCTTCTTTACATAAATCCATCAAGTCAACAAAGTCAAAACTAACAAATAAGTTAAAATATGAACTTCCTCCACCCCATAGTTTAGCGGAAAGGGTTAGGATACCACCTCAAAAAGAAAAAGGTTATCAGAATTAATTTAAATATACATATATATATTTGTCATATTTACAACTAGAAAATAAATATAGAAAAAGATTATAAAAATTTAATATGGACATTTATTTCTTTGACAATAAAAATATAAGAGTGTATTTGGATAATATTTTATTTGGAGAAAAGTAATTTTTTCTTTGTTTGAATTTGAAAAAAAAAAAGAAGTGAAATCACTGTTGAATTTTATGTTTGAAAAAATAAGAATAAAATCATCTATATAAATAAATAAGAATAAAACAATATTTTTATAATGTATATTATTAAAAAATATCGGTGTTGTCTATCGGCTTATGAAAATAATATTGATTACCCAAATATTCAAAATGATTAATCAATGAATTTTTATAGAATAATATTGATAGATTTTTCTCAATTTTCTGACATATTTACCCATAACTCTACTTTTTTTTTTTTTTTTTTTTTTCGTCTCAATTTACAGGACAAGTTTTTTTTTTTTTTTTTTTTGGTAATCACAGGACAATTTAATACTTAGCTATCAAAGCTGACCAAACGTCCCATGCATCTCCTCTTGTCGGGTGATGAGGGTTCGACATCAAGATTCAGCAAAAAACGCTGTCAGATCCAGGTGAGAATTAGTCGGGTCAACCCGGTCCGGATACCCCACCACAAAAAAAAAAAAAAAAAAAAGCTGACCAAACGTCTATTTAAAAATCTGTCCAAATGCAGCCTAAAATAACTTCCATAAAGAAAAATCTCTTAAAAGAAAATAAAGAATGTTAATTCGAAACTTAATATATTCTTTTTTTTTTTTGATAAAATTAAGAATAACACGTAATCTACACAAAATTAATTTTAAGTATATTTATTTTGAACATTCTCACAATTAATTTCAATTTTCAACATTTTAATTCTTCCACGGACCAATTCAATTTTCTTATTTCTAAGTAAAAACGTGGGAAGTCAAGATTCAAAGGTTAATTTTCTAATCAAACACTTGACTAAAAAAAAAAAAAAAAAAAAAAAAGAAAGAAAGAAAGAAAATATTCCAACATTCTCATATTTCACTTCTATATATACCTATATGGTTTCTTGAACTATAATACATATCTCCATCTACTCCTCATCTATACAGCCAGCCATCTTAATATTTCATTGTTTAATTACGAAGAATGAAAACCCTAATTACCATTTGTTTGTTGGCTATTCTTATAAGCATGCAGCCATCATCGGAAGCTACAAGAATCTTGCATGGCCATGAAGAATGGCCGGAAAAGCAACAAAACCTAATTGTGCTGCAATCGCTGCAACAGGGTGGCAGTGGCATTCCGTCTCCAAATCAATGCAGTAACATTCCAACTCCTGGAAAAGGTGGACCTTGCGCTTACACCACCACCATTTCTCAGAGGAATTTTGCTGGCCGCCGCGGCAGGGTAGTCATGGCTCCACCACTACCACCACATGCTTATTTGGAAAAATGATTGACAAGTTTCACTTACCTACAGATTCTTTGTAATTGGATAAAATTTTACTAAAAAAAAAATTAGTTATTTATTTATTTTGTTTAGCTTCTTTATTTGAAACTAATAATTTTATTTATTTATTTATTTACGTTTCTATGTCTTTTCCTCGTCGTGACCAAAGCAAAAGTAGAATTCCAGAAATCATTTAAAAACCTCTCATATGTGTTCTGTAAGGCGGTACCTTTATCCGTATAGTTACTATTATTTAGATATTTTTATTTGGATTCTCAAAATGAGAAGTTCCGAATTCGATTTATGTTAGAGAACGATCGCATTTTGGGTTTTTATATTTCATAAATGTATTATTAAGGATGATATCCCAAAAATTATATAAGTTAAGGATGAAATTTACCAAATTATATAAGTTAAGAGATGAAATTTACCAAATTATATAAGTTAAGGGATGAAATTTACCAAATCATTAAGTTAATGGATGAAATTTACCAAATTATTAAGTTAAGGGATGAAATAGTACAAAAAAATAAAATAAAAATGAAATCACAAAAATTATATAAATTAAGGGACCAATTTTTTCAATTTGCCTAAAAAAAAATAGTAAGATGTAAGATTTGTGAAAAAATAGTAAAATTTGTAGAAAAAATGTTATCAAACTTAACAACTTAACTTTTTAATATAAACTTACCATTTTTATCTTTACACTTACTTAAAACTAAACATTTTAAAGTAAACATGAAAAATTTTAAAGAAATGATTTTTATGTTTAAAAGTATTTTTTTTAAAAAAAAATTCCTCACTATTTTAGAAACTCACAAGAATAAAAATAAAAATAAAAATCAACCATATTTTACTATATTTTGAGTAAATAAATCATTAGTTGGGAGACACTTAATGTAATTTTTTGTTATTTTTATATAATTAATGTGAAATATATATTTTAGTTAATTATAAAATAAAAAAAATGCTTAATATAATTAAATTTACAAACTAAACAAAATCTTAATTATTATAGTTGTAAACACAAATTTATTTCTCTAAAAAAATAAAAATAAAATAAAATCATGCAAACGAAAAATCCAATATATATATATATATATATATATATATATATGTATTAATATAAATTTTAATTCATAATAGGTCATAATTCAATTTATGATGAATTCAAATGATTTTAAATATATAATTTCAAATTTTAAATTATCTACAATAATTATTTTTAAAAAATAATTTTGAGATAATTATAACTATTTTAAACAAATTTAATATTCATAATACAAATAAATTTTTTAAGCAATTATTTATGAAATTTTTTAGTCATCAAAAAACTTTATTTTATTGTTATTATTATTTTATTGAAATTGGATAAAATTTAAATGATAATTAAAAATAAATAATACACCAAAAATTTAATATATGAAAATTTTGATTTATTTCTTTATGTTTTTTAGGAGAAAAATATGTGTATTATTAATTATATAATATATTATAAATTTTAAAACTAAAATTTATAATATCTTTGACTAATTTAGGTTTGACTAAAAATTAAAGATGTTTTGATATTTTTTCATCAATAGTAAGATTTGTGGGAAAAAATGGTAAGATGTTTATCAAACTTCATAACTTACCATTTTTATTGTAAAAGTTACTATATTTTTTATTCAACTTGCATTTACGTGACTAAAATCTCGAATATTAAGATTTGAGTAAAAAATGGTAAGATTTGTGAAATAAATGGTAAAGATGTTTTAGTCTCTTGAAATAGATGTGTGAGAAAAATGGTAAAGATGTTTTGATTTTTTTCATCAATACTAAGATTTGTGAAAAATGGTAAGATTTGTAGAAAAAAATGGTAAGATATTTTGATTTTTTTCATCAATAGTAAGATTTGTGAAAAAATGGTAAGATGTTTTGATTTTTTTTCCATCAATAGTAAGATTTGTGAAAAAATGGTAAGATTTGCAGAAAAAATGGTAAGATGTTTATCAAACTTCATAACTTATCATTTTTTTAAATTAAACTTACCATTTTTATGTTTATATTTACTTAAAAATGGCTAAAAGTTACTACCATAATGTTATATTGTTATTTTATTTTGTCAAAATTTGTTGGTAATGAGGAGTTCAACATAGACGACACTTGTATTTTAGTTACTGGTTTGGTCCATAGTTGTATCGGATGCAATATTTTGATAGATTGTACTACAACATCATCATTTTTTCTAATCCTTGTATCTTTAAACCTCATCAAAAAAAAAAAAAAAAAAAAAAGTTATAAAATCTCATGACATAATCAAAAGTTATTATGGATAGAAAAAAATATATAAAAATAATTACTTTAGAGCAAATAATAATGAATTATTCACAAAAATAGTTTAATAATCACATGATATATATAATCACTTTCATCTTATGATGAAATTGTATATATAAAGAGGGGGGGAAAAAAAATCACAGGACCATGCATCAATTTTTTGACTTACTCATATATTATATATATATATATATATATATATATATATATTTGATAAAATTAAGAATAAAACTTAATCCTAGGTAAACTATATAAAATTAATTTTTGCTTTAATATTGTTATTACTTAATTAAGTATATAGTTTCTTACCGTTAATTTCAATTTTCAACCTTAATTTAATTTCTTCCACAGACCAATTCAATTTTCCTATTTCTAGGTAAAAACGTGGGTAATCAAGAATCAAAGGTTTTCTAATCAAACACTTGACTCAAACCCCCAAAAAATAAAAAAGGAAGAAGGAAAAAAATATATATTACAAACTCCCCATATTTTACAGCCTTCATCCACTTATATATATAGCATTGGTTTCTTGAACTACAATATATATATCTTAAATAGCCATCTTACTTTTTCCTTGTTTTAATTAAGAAAATATGAGAACCCTAATTACCATTTGTTTTGGAGTACTGTTGTTTATTCATATAAGCATGTATCCATCTAAAGCTACAAAAAACTTGCCTGGCGATGAAGAATCCTCGGAAGATCATGGCGGTAGCAATCCGTCTCCAAATCAATGCGGTAACGTTCCAAGTCCTGGAGGCAGGGAACATTGTCCTGACGACAACGCCACTTCCGAGAGGATTTTTGGTGGCCGCCGCGCGGCACTCATGCCTCCACCACCACATACATAATTATAATATATATATATTATTTTGTTTAGCTCCTTCATATATCTGTTTCGTTTTTCCTCAGTAACTATAATTAATTAGGTTGACGATAAAATGTCCAACCCGGTTGGTATGGCTCCTTTCTAGCTTAGTTTCTAGCTTAGTTATGAATTGAGATTTTGAGTTTGATTTATGTGAAAAGTCAAAAAAATCTAATCTATTCCTACTCCCACTCCCTATTACATTAAAAAGTAAAAACTAAACTCCATAAACCAAACTCATGAGCTTCTCGTTAACTCCATCTCCGATCTATTAGAAACATAAACTTTACATTCTAAAATTCATTTTTCAAGCAACTTTTACATTTTAACTAAAATATGTAGAAAATAAAACAAGAGGAGAAAAAGGACAGAGATCGAGAAAGAAGGAAAAGAAAAGGAGGATTGATGTATGGTATATATATTGGGAGAGTTTTATTTATTTATTTTAGACTGTTTGATATTCAAAGTTATCACGACTCCGATTAATCTAGATTTGACCTGGATTGAGCTCACAGCGAGTATCAAACTCTGGACCGCTTTATTGGAAGAGTTTTTTTCAAAGTTGGTATATGCATTTGTATAATAAGTTCTCTATGTTTGTATTTCTAATCAAGGCTACCTGTGTCATTGCATTCTGTTGATGAAGAGTTTCTACTGCATCAAGAATGTTAATTTATGTCTGCTTCTTGTGGATTTTGGGATTTTTTTTATCTGGGTGGGTTCCAAAATTGCAGTATTTCTTTATCTAGGGTTTCAAATTTTGATTTTTGTGTATTTTTTTAAAATGCTTTATTTTTTTTTTTTTTTTTTTTTTTTTTGATAAGTGAGATATTCATTAAAATAAAAAACAATACAAAAGTGAATGACTAAAGTGAATGACTAATTATTATTTTTTTAAAATAATAATTAGTTTCAAAATAGAAAATGTAAAAGGACAAAAGGGATATTGGTGATGGTGAATACTAGTTATAAAAAAAATAACTACTACAAACTACTACTAATGTTGACATTTTTTATTTTTTATGAAATGAGGGATTGAGAGTGGGAGTGGATTGGGTTATTCACATTTTTTACCATTTTAATTTAATTACTTTTATTATAAAAAAAAAGAAAATATAAGTGAATATTAATTAAAATAAAAAATTACACAAATGAATGACTAAAGTCATTCACGGTAATACAATAAAATATCAACTTAAAACTAGGTGGAGCGAACATACTCAACTCAAGAAATTTATGTGAGTCAAAGAAAGTTGTATAGAACAGAAGAACATAAAATAAAAAAAGGGCAAATATCCTATCTAGATCATCGATCTTCAAGCTTGCAAATCTCATTTGCAAAGAGGGTTTGATTTTGTCTTCTTTCTTCAACAGTAGTATAATCCATCTTGGACGTATAAAAAATTTCATAAAATACTTAAAAAGAAACCAAAATACGAACAAAGGGCTTAGATCTAGTCTAGGTTTAACAAAATTTTCTTCTACAAGAAAAAGAAAAAACTAATATTTAAATATCACTTCAAGGCTTTGCATATTAGAAGTAAAAGGTAGCAATAATACCAAAGAAATAAATAGAAAATAAGCAAAACAAAAGAGAAAACACACACACAAAAAAAAAAACAACATAAAAGAAAAACAAAACAAAAAGAATCAAAGAATCGAAAAAACAAGTAAATAAAAGGTTTCTGGCCAATAGAAACTTTTAGCAGAGCTAAAACTCTCTCTTGGCCGGTGAGAAGAAGAAGAGTTTGGGGGAAGGGGGGCGGCTTGGAGGTGAGGGGAAGAAGAGAAAGGGTTAGGGTTTTGGAGTTGATTAACTATTGACCGTTAATAAATTGACAAAAGCATGAAAATTGTCAAAGATAAGAGATGAAAATTTTAAATAGAAATGAAATCACATAAATTATATAAGTTAAATGATAAAATTTGCCAATCTACCTACATTTTAATTAATTCTAAAATTTTTTAGTTTTCTTATCCTTGTTTTTTAAAATTCCAATAAAGAATTTGTAAAATGTCGTGACATAATAAGACGAATGAGTTATCGATAGACAAAGAAGTATAAAAGTAATTATTTTAGAGCCAACAATAAAGAATTGCTCACAAAAATAATTTTACTTCACATGATATATAGATACTTAGATATATATTAGATACACATTTCACCACTAAATATATATGTATATATAATTGATCTTTGATTGGTCAAGCAGATATTTTATAAAAAATAAAAATAAATAAAAATTGGAAAAAGAAGATGAAGAAAGTAAAATAAAAAATATATTGAAAATAATAAGATTGATATTCATAAAAATTGGATAAATTTAGAAAGATAAGATACAAAGTCAAAAAAGTAAAATAGAAAAAGAAAAAAGAAGAATAATGAAATTTAACTCTAAATAATATTTTTTTTTAAACCAAATATTACTAAAAACTTCTACTTCAATTAAATTATTTATATATATGGAATTTATTAATTACAAGATTCTAATCACAATATTATAATTAATTTTGAATTATTAATTTTTTAAATTTATTTTATTTTCTTTTATTTTATTTTATTTTTTTTTCATTTCTTATATAATTCTTTCTATTTTTAGAAAATAAATAAATAAATAAAATTAATATATACACACTTTTATAGACATAAAGTCTGTAACAATAAAAGCTGATAATTCCTGCTTTACCTTCGCTTCTCTACTTGTTCATTCTCCCGCGAAAGCTGATATTTCCTTCCCAATTTGTTATGGATATAGGAATTTCATTGATTTCAGTTAAAACCCTTTGAATCCCCAGTAAAAGCTCTCTTCTAGGCGACTGTGGAAGAACCCTAATCCACTGGGTCTCTGTTCTCTGTTGATTAGAATGGACCCTTCAATCATGAAGCTGCTCGAAGAAGATGAGGTTCTTGTTTTCGGTTTTTGATTTCGTTTATCCATTTGATCAATTTTGTTGAAAACTTCAAATTCAGGATTTAATATTTATGAATTCTTTTTTTTTTTTTTTTTTTTTTTTGTTATTTGCAGGACGAGACGATGCATTCTGGGGCAGACGTGGAGGCATTCACTGCTGCTCTTAATAGGGATATTAAAGGCGATGATTCTGCGTCTCAACCTTTGGATGACACTAGTATGAATTTTTCATTTCCATTATTATTATTTTGTTGTTCCACTCCTAGCAAATTCTTCTTTTGTTTCTTTCAATCTGGTGGGGCTGTTGAGAAAACTAGAGAAAAGACATAATGAAACCTATTACTATATTTTTCACTTACTAAGAAGGGAAAAAGAAAACAGGCTTTAGGCTTTCTATGGTGTAATTGTTTAGTAGAGCAGACTGGAATATGAAATTTTGTGGAAAAAATAAGATTAAATAAAAGGGCATTCTGTTTCATATGTTTATTCTGTTCCTACCTTTTTTGGAGCTTAAAACCATGAATGAAAAGCAATTGAGAAAAAAGCATAAAATTTCTTTTAGGTGAAGAAAAGGTAAAAAGCTGCATTCTTTTTAACTACTGAGAACAGGGCTATCTCTTGTTTGATATGGGTGTGCGTTCAATGTTAATCTTTGACATGTTCTTCAACTGATTCATGAATAACTTAATTGTCACACACACACACATATATATTGTTTCACATAATTGTTTTAAATCTCTTCCTTTTATTTATAATGACTTCAAATTAGCTACCAGATGATATAAATAGTAAATTCTTTCATAATTTTCATTCATAGCTTTCAAGGTCTCCAAGTTGTTGCCTTCAAAATGTAGAGGAGAAATATAACATATTACTAGATTTAGGACCAAGTTTACCTTGGAAATCAACAGTTCAAGATTTTAAGAGTTATTAGATTCTAACGGCTACAAGAAATATAAGATAATAAAATTCACCGTAAATGTATTCTAGGTGTATTTTTTTTTTTTATTGACTCTGTGGGTGTCCAAGTACCTGAACATCTTGTCATGTTGATGCCTTTGACTGAATCTCTAGCTGCCTTATCTCAAGAAAGTAGATATACTTCAAATCAGTTTGTTACCCAATGGAAAACCTCTAACCATGATGAGAATGAGAACACAAGAAGCCAACAGGATCATATAGTTGTAACACATAAGGAACCACAATCAAGTGAAATGGATTTGACGCAACATGGGTCAGTTTTAGAAATTCAGAAACCTCCAGTTGACTCCTTTACATCACAAGTTGATCAAAATGTTCTTAATGTTTCTCAAGCAATGACACTGCATGACTCTAAAAATGTTCTTTCCCATAACCAAGGCCCAGTCAAAATGCAAAATCTGGATCATGATCCCAAGCTTGCAAAGTTACAGAATATAAATAGTCAACAGCCATCTAGTACAGGAGATCATTCACAGCTGACTGTAGCAATGGGCTCAAATAATCAACAGGCTGTACCTCCAGGAGGAAGCAATCAACCAGCTACAAATGCAGTTAGCAGTAATCTACAGACAAGTAATCTTATGCGTGGGAAACAAGTGCCTTTTGCCGTGTTGCTTCCAGTCATACAGCCCCAACTGGATAAAGACAGAGCAATGCAGTTGAATACCCTTTATGTTAGATTAAGGGTGAGTTTGGAGATATCTAATGTAATATCTCATATTTGTTCTGTGAATTTGGAGCATATCGTTGTTTCTTTCTTACTTGGTATGCATGTTTTCAGAAAAATGAGATTTCCAAGGAAGGTTTTGTTCGGCATATGAGAAGTATTGTGGGGGATCAAATGCTAAAGATGGCTGTGTTTAAGATATCTCAGGTGAGTTGGAAAGCAGAAAATCTCTTTGATGCATATTAGATACTTGTGCTTATGAAGGTTTATGCTAAAAAAGCTTGAAAACAGGCTGCTAAAAGCTCACAGAATGTGCCAAATCAGCTTGCTCAGCAGTCTCAAGCTCCATCTCAGCAACAATTGCCAACCTCTTCAAGTGGTTATAAAGTTTACCCAAATCTCGATCATTTACATGAATTCAATTACAAGTATTGGAACTGTATTCCTTACTAGTTTAACTTCCCTTGTACAGTGCAAATGGTGACTGATTCAAGCAATCAGACAACTGATGGTGATGCTCCAGCATCACGTGAGGTAGAACACCAATCAGATTCTCATGAAATGCAAGCAAGCCAAATGCCCAGCTCCAGTTTGATCCTTAAAAACCAGGATAGGAATCAGTCCTCCTTCCCACTTCAGGGAATTAACAAGCAGCAGCAACCGCCTATGCACTTCTCACAACCAGCATATCCTGCTTTTGGTGGTAGTGGGAGTAACTATCATCCGCATTCAACTACAAATACTAATTCTGCTGCAGTGACTGCTAAACAACAACCTCATGACTTGCAGATGAGACAAATTCCTGCACATCAGAGCATAGGAACAGCTCAACTGGGGGTGGCAAATCAAGGCATAAATGTAACAAATATTCCAAAATTTGATCAGAAGAGATTGCATGCTGCGACTCATACGACAAACAGTTTAGCCGTGATGCAAAAAGGTGGAGGCCCCTCATCCATGAACTATATAAAACAGGAACCAACTGATCAGTCAAATGAACAATACAAACAGTTTCCTTCTCCACATGGATTATCTTCCTCGTCTTCTGTGCATCCTGAACAGGGTAATGCTATTCCTGAAACTTCAAAGGATGAATCCTTTGACACGGGGTTTCAAGTGCCTGCAAGTTCAATACCCTCAAATTCTATATCATCCTTGACAAAGACTGACTCTAAGAACTCGGTAATCATATAGATCACACACACCTGATGTTCTAATGTGCTACTGCTGTTGTCAATTTCTAGATTAGATTTGTAGCAACCTGCTTTCACTGCCTTTTAGCTTGTGTTTTATGTAGTGTCTCCACTGCCATCTTCTTTTGCATTTGTTTTGCTGAATATGATTAAAGATAATTCAAAATCTCGAAACATTGTCACTGGGTTTTGTTGAATTTCTCACAGTGTGATATATTTTTCTGTAATTAACTTCTCATATTGAAGTTTGAAGCATTGTGGCTACATTTAGCGAATGTGGGATAACGAACTAAAATATTCTTGATTGTGGTTTCCCATTCACTATGATTAATATTTAGATGGTTTGGCTATCATAAATTGAGATTGTAGGCAACATGATAAAAAGTGATCTTACTTTTGTTTACGTGGAAAAAAAAGAAAAAAAGAGTTAATGTTAGACCTCTGTATGCTTCACCATGTATTTATATACATCAGACTTTTTCTCTGTTGATTTTATACAATTTTATCCTTCTGAAACTGCCTTATCCCTTTCTCTGTTTTTTCACTGTTCCCATTTTTCCAGTTGAACTCAAAAATACCTGCTGCAAATTCTGCCATTGCACTTGGAAACAATGTCAAGGCTCCGCCAAAGAAACCTTCTGTTGGTCAAAAGAAGCCACTAGAAACACTTGGGTCTCCACCTCTCCCATCAGGGTGATCTAACCTATTCCTATTTGCATTTGATGATATTTTCTTTTAAATAATGAAGCAACATTGTATTCTTTATGCCAAAGCCAAGTATAATTGATGCTGTTTTTATGTGAATTCACCTGCCAGTAAAAAGCAAAAAGTTTCAGGAACCTTTCTGGATCAGAGCATTGAACAACTCAATGATGTTACCGCAGTCAGTGGAGTTGATCTCCGGGTAATGTCTGTCTTCTTCCTATATCAGCCTCCTCCAGAGGGAAAATAAAGTAAAAAAGAAAGCAAAACTCAAAATTGATTTTTGAGAAGCCACATAAGTTTACTTTGTAATATTTGGTGTTAGGGGGATTCTAACTGTATAGTAAGTTTAATATCCTTTGTATATTTTATATCCAATAGGAAGAGGAAGAGCAACTACTTTCTGGACCAAAGGAAGATAGCCGCATTTCAGAGGCATCTCGTCGAGTTGTTCAAGAGGAGGAAGAAAGGCTGCTCTTAGAGAAAATCCCACTTCAGCAGAAACTGGCCAAAATAAGTAAGGACTTGTATATGCCGAATGACAGCTGCTTTTGCTTTTTAATATGCCCAAGAGGTACACTTTTAGAATAAATGGATTGAGCTTACTTCTGTTGTCATGTTGCAGTGGCCAAAAATGGCATAAAGAATATGAGCAATGACGTGGAACGATGCTTGTCACTGGTTAGAAATTTTGAGATTTTTATGGGTTTTTTAATTTGTTTTGAATTTTGTTATTCTGATAAGAAGTAAACTTTCAGGCTGTTGAAGAAAGATTGCGTGGACTAATATGTAGTCTTATCAGATTGTCAAAGCAGGTCACTTTGTTATTATAATTTTATTTTAACCTGTTGTGGCCTTTGCTTCTTATATAAATATTATTGCTTTTCTATGAAGAACAAACACATGTTCAATTTGTATACATGTATGTACAGCGAGAGGAAGTAGAGAAGTTACGCCACAATACCATGGTAATCACCTCTGATGTTGGTGCAAAGATCAGGTCGATAAACCAAAAAGCTCGGGAGGAATGGGAAAAGAAACAGACAGAAGCAGAAAAGCTTCAAAGACTGAATGAAGTGAGTCAGTCATTCATTCTTTCACTTTACTATTAAATGATTACACATGTAATTGTAATTTGAATTGTATGCTACGTCTTGTGAAACAGCCTGAAAGTAATCACCCTGCTGCTGCAGTAGATGGTGGTGAGAAGGATAAAGATGAAAGCCGTGGTGGAAAAGCTCCTAAGGTTCTTCTTACTTAAAAATTTTATTGTATTATTCCTAGCAAGCAATTAAGGCAGGCAGACATCGTATTCATATACTCTTTGTCCTTCCCCCTGCATCTAAACGTTTTAATATATATAGAGAGAGAAATGGTTTCCAAGGTAACATTTTTCAAGTATTATTACAGGCAAACAAGGAAGAAGATGACAAGATGAGGACAACTGCTGCAAATGTGGCAGCCAGAGCTGCAGTAGGAGGAGATGACATGCTCTCGAAATGGCAACTTATGGCTGAGCAGGCCAAGCAGAAACGTTTTGGTGGAACAGCGGATGCTTCTTCTTCTTCTTCTTCTACTACTGCTCAAAAAGTGTCATCATCATCAGCAGCAAGAAAAGATGACAGCCCAGAAGCAGCAGACAAAAAGGGGGGCCAGTCTGCTTCTTCCTCCTCCAATCTTGGTACGTTCTTTTGATGATTCATTCGCGACATTTCATCTATCATGAATCCTTCCTTCCTGAGTTTTTGTTGTGTCTGTGTGTAGGAGGAGCGGTTAGGAAAGTTGGAAGAAATCAAGTGAACGTGCCTCAACAACCTGCTGCTAAAGCAGTGCCCAGTAATATCTCTCTTAAGGACTTGATATTTGTTTTTGAAAGAGAGCCTCAAATGGCTAAATCAGTTCTATTGTATAAGTTGTATGACAGAATCGGTAATCCACCTGAATGAATACCATGCTTAAACTTAGAATAACCATAATGTCATTTTTGTTCCATAATTATCTTTTATGTTTAATCTGTTAATGTTACTAATTTTATAAATCAATTTTATCTTTTGATTTAGACAAGAAATAAAGGATGAAAAACCCCCTCTCTTTTTTTTTTTTTTTTTTCTGAATTGATAATATAAATGTATATATAGAAGATTACAAGAGACGAAAATAGGAAACTAACTTATTGATCATAAATTTGAAAATTAATAAGTGTCTAATTATAACTCTCAAATTAAAAATCTCTTTTTTAATGTATTTATATAAATATCTCAGTTTAAGGGATAGACTTTATATATATATATATATATATATATATATATATATATATCTCGACACTCTCCCTTAAGCTGAAAATAGATATCTTCTATTTCCAACTTGAATACAAGATTATGGAAAATTGAACTGTTCAACCCCTTTGTTAGAATATGAGCTATGTGACGTTGTGATGGAACATAGGATATGCTCACTAGGGCTTCCTCCAATTTCTGTTTGATGAAATGTCTATCAATTTTAATATGCTTTGTTCTATCATGTTTGTATAGGGTTGTGAGCAATATTGATAGCTAATCAATGGACCTTCTTCCCGTTTGATTCTCAAATCTTCAGCCAAAGCAATAACCTTGAACTCTAATTCAACGGATGATCTTGCCACCACATTTTGCTTCTTGCTTCTTGCCACCACAGTACCCCGTAGTTGATCTTCTATCTACTAGGAAACTTGCATAATCAACATCAATATAAGCCTCTAGAGCAAGACTACCAGAGTGGTCTTCGCCTCCGGAGAGGCTGCAAGCTCTGCTTGGTAAAAGAGAATTTCCTCCTCTCAGGGTATTTCTGAAGCCATATAGACGATTCGAAGGGTGTGGATCTTCCTCTGAAGTCGGCTGATTGAGGGTTCCTTTGTATTCCACCAAGGTTCCTTCGCGGGTCAATATCTCGATCGTCCGCTTGAGGTGAATGCATGACTCTGTGTCGTGGTCGTGATCTTTGTTGAAGACACAATACTTCAACTTGTCTCTAGCGTCTTTTGTCTTAAAGTCCATGGGATCTGGGTCACGTACACCATACAGATGATTAAAGTTTATTTTACGCAAAAAACTTACCTGACTCGCTCGCAAAAATTAATTTGAATATATCTATGATTTTAAAACACCATAAATATTTAGGATGCATTTCTTATACCATAGGGGAAAAATATATATATCTTGTTATAATAATAAAAAAATGTAATTAGTTTTTTACCTAATGTATTACCTACCAAAATGGGGCCTAGAAATTTGGGTTTATTCCCAAAATATGGCAAATTTTAGATTTTTTCCCAAAATATGGTTGTTTTTTCACCTTCTTCCCAAAATATAGTAAGTCTACTTTGGCAAAGTAGACTCTCATTTTTTTTAATAAAATATTGAGAGTCTACTTTGCCAAAGTAGACTCTCAATATTTTATTAAAAAAAATGAGGGTTTACTTTGCCAAAATAGATCATCAATATTTTATTAAAAAAAAAATTGAGAGTCTACTTTGGCAAAGTAGACTCTCAATTTTTTTTTATAAAATATTTAAATTCTATTTTTTTTCTTTTTAAATTTATTTATAAATTTTAATTTTTATAATTTTCTAATAATAGTAATTCATAAATTTATTTTTTATAATTTTCATAAACATTAATTATTATTATACTTGTATTATATTTAACGTAAAAATTAATTGAAATTATAATATATTATAATATTAAAATAATATTTTATGTATTAATGTAAAGTAATTTTTTTTTAACTTGTGCTTATATATTCAAGTAATTTTAATTTAAAATTTGTTTTTATATTCTTGAATTAAGTAATTTAATAAATTTATATTATATATTGACATTAAAAAAAATTTATTCAAATAAAATTGAATTAATTTTTTTTATATATTGGATGTGCATCTTGTGTCTAGTACAACGCAATCTCCATTGGTCACACCATCAACACAATTTGGTGTATTTGGGCAAGCTAGGGTTTGCTCTGCAACAGTTGGAAAACGTAAGCAATATAGGGGAAGAGAAAAAAAAAAATAAGAGCGCGTTATAAGAGTATTTATATAACTATGATTAATTATTTTTTATGTCAATATATAATATTTTTATTTGAATAAAATATTTTTTATGTCAATATATAATATAAATTTATTAAATTGCTGAATTCAAGAATATAAAAACAAATCTTAAATTAAAATTACTTGAATATATAAACACAAGTCAAAAAAAAAATTACATTAATACATAAAATATTATTTTAATATTATAATATATTATAATTTCAATTAATTTTTACGTCACTTTATTAAATATAATACAAGTATAATAATAATTAATGTTTATGAAAATTATAAAAAATAAATTTATGAATTACTATTATTAGAAAATTATAAAAATTAAAATTTATAAATAAATTTTTTAAAAAAAATAAATATTTTATTAAAAAAAATTGAGAGTCGTCTTTGGCAAGGTAGACTCTTATTTTTTTTAATAAAATATTAAGAATCTACTTTGACAAGGTAGACCCTCATTTTTTTTAATAAAATATTGAGAGTCTACTTTACCAAAGTAGACTCTCAATATTTTATTAAAAAAATGAGAGTCTACTTTACCAAAGTAGACTTACTATATTTTGAGAAATAGGTGAAAAAGCAACCATATTTTTGAAAGAATTCCAAAAATTACTACATTTTGGGAATAAACCCCTAGAAATTTTGGAAATTTTTTTTTTTTCAGTCGTCAGTCCGAAGAATGATGATTGTCCAAGGAATCTTTGTGCCCAAATTTTAAGGATATATAATAAGTGGACCGTAATTCCTCTCTTATCTCTGATTTTTTTCTTTCTTATTTTGTGGACATACTTATTCCTACTTTCCAAATTGTTTTCAAATCAAAATTAAAGTGAGTGAGATTGAGAAAAACTTTATCACGTGACGTGAACCCACCATAATGTCAACATTTTTATCAAATGTACTTCCTGTTGGCTGTCAAGATCAAATGGTAGGCATATTAACCCGGTAGCTTAGGAGAGTTGGTAAGCGGATTCTTAATGCTTCCTTCAGGGCAGATGATCGATGTTTTGAATCCCCTAGGGTGGTTAGCGTCATGTTAAAAGTTCTGAGTCAGGTCCTAACCCTCGAGTAAGAGTTGAACTCTGTGAACGCTCCGCAGGTCGAGTCCGGATTAATCTCACCGAAAATGTGGGGACACCGAACACCCCAAAGTGGGTACCAAAAAAAAATGGTAGGTATATTCATGATTTATATTCTTCATAAGCTCAAGAAAGTGACAACAAGTTTAGACACACTTAACTTTGTCCCCCATGTATAAGCTCTTGGTTTGCCATATGAGTGTATTACAAATATATTGTATGGGAGTCCATTTTCTTTCGAGCAATAGTTTCGATTATTTAAATTCTAAATGCAATAAATATATATATATATATATATATATTAAGTTTTATTATGAAAATTTATAAGTTGATTCAATTTAAATATTAAAATTTCATAAAAAACAATAGACATAAATATAAAATAAAATATTAATTGAGACATTTAATATGACTATAGATTTAATAACAACATGAATTAACTATTTGATAATCATCATTTTATTATATCAAAAGAGATATTTTGAATAAATATTAAAGATTTTAATTTTTTATATTTTAAATTGTATGCAAACATGTTTTAAATCTAAAATTAAGGTGTATGATTGGGAATCACTTTATGGTATATGTCACGTAGGATGAGATGACTCCACTTGACTGTCATGCATCATGCAAAAAGGCCAAGTGTTGGGATGTGTTCCCAACATTGACTCTCTAATGATTAAGTCACCGACTGAATCTCGAAAATTACCAGGGAATCAATAGAGGAGGAATATGCTCTCAATTCTCTCATGGAAGATGGTAAGAAATACCGAACACATAGAATAATAGGATATTTTGGCTTTTCTTTTGTGAGGTGAGTGTATTACTGTTTATATATGAGGTCTTAGCCAACGGGGGGGAATTACACTTGAAAAGAGTACCTTACTCGACAATTTTATCGGAGACATTTAATACTTTTGTACTGGAGTATCTTCATATCAAAAATTATACTGTGTGATATTTCTCATTGTCAATCAGAGCCAAATAGGATTAAGGTGGGACCCATGTTGTTCATTTGATAGCACCCATCTTTGACTCATTTGGTATACGTAGCATTTACTAGTACTTTTGTACTTTTTACTATAACAATAATATATTATATTTTAAATTTATTTAAATTTTTATTGATGTGGATATCTACCATTTATTAATATGCTCAATTTTCTTTAAAATAAAAAAGGGAAAAAAAAAGTAGAAAGAGCATAAATATGTGGCTGAAGTACCAATAAAAATATTATTATCGTTACTATTTAATACTAAAAAAAGAATGTATGAATATCAGCTTTTGATGTCTTTGCCTAACGTATCCAGTTGGCTGATATATTAGGTGCCCAATACTTTCCGCCTAAATTAGATATGCACCCATATTTAAAATCTCCAAATAATAAACATCAAAGTATGGTTGAGTTAGTAATAAAATAAAACTTATGCTGAAGTCATTGGTTTAACGTAATGAAAAAATGTATTATAAATATTATAAAGGTCAAAGGTCACACAAAAATCCTACTAAAGAATTAGTAGTTGTCAATACCAATCAACTTTAGTAGGTCACATTAATGTAGAAAAAGTTTCTAATTTGGATGAATTGGAATAAATGGTGGGATGTGTTATATATTATATAAGAAATATTTTACATGTTTACGTATATGTATACACAAACTTAAAAACTAATTTTTAAAAAAATAAAAAATAAAAACAAAAATTAATAAAAATATTGAAAAAAACAATGCTAAATTGATTACTTCTAAATAGCTTTAACGTTTTAAAGAACTAAATTAAATTTTAACTTTCTTTTGTCTTTTTAGTTATAAATCTTTCTTTATTGGTTGTGAGTAACTCCACCTACTACTCTTTTGATGATATCTTACTTTATAAAAAAAAAAGTATCACATTTTAAAAAAAAAAAGAAAAGAAAAAGTATCACAGTAAAGTTTTATTCATTTTTGTACTTCAAAATTATAATAAAAAGAAGACTTGATAACATTTACTTTATTAACAAAATTAATTTTCTATTTCTTTTCCACACCGTGCAAAACAACAACAGCCACAAAAAAACATAACGGAAAAATGAAAATGAACAAGAATCCAGAACCAGAAGTACCCAAATCTTGCCGTCTTTGACGTTTCATCAGAGATGAAACGTTCATCAAAAACATGGTAAAAGAACAAAAACAACAACAAAAAAAAAATCCAATATATCACAGCTCAATTAGTAGTAATTTCAAATCCAGATATACAAATATCAGAATCAACATCGATGATCCATGATGATGATCAAGTTAGCTTGCGAATCATGACTCCACCGTGCATAGAAGGGATAAAAATGTAATTTCGCGTTAGACGATGCTGATGATCATCGTCGTCATCCTCTGCTTTGTAAGCTTCAGAGCACGAATTTGACGAATTAGACTCCATTTTTGATTTCTCGACGCAATAATAATCTTCATCTCCATCCTATTTATAATCCAAAAATCCAAACCAAAACAAAATTATCATTACTATTATATATTATTAATAATAGAACTGAGAATCGCTCCTCCTTCCTTCATCATCAATTTCAAAAAGAGGGGCAAAAAAAAAAAAAAACCGTAAATCTGGAAAGTTAATTAATACTTACTCTGTATCTTGTGCTTCTTTCTGAGCATACAACCCCGAAGCATTGCAACATCCATCTGATTTGCATTGAAAGAGAAGCCATTAATGTTTATGAAATTCTCTAGGTCTAGCTGTTCTCTGAATGTTGTTAATATGAAATCAATGGGCAAAACGTCCAATATATATATATAAATGAGGATGGCCGGGTATTGGAAAGCCAGTAGAAGATTAAAACCCACTGAGATTTGGCTTTATCTGTACACAATGATTTACCGACCTACCAAATTTAACGCGAAGGGTTTATGCGTTTATGATTATGTGTACGAATGGGAACCTGAAAACAAAATTGAATAAATTAAGAAGAAAAAGAAGTTAAGTAGAAGAACAAAACCGCGGCTACAAGTTGCATTATTGCTGGCACCTTTTTTGAGCGGAGGAGTTTGACACCTGACATGTCTCTTTATCAAGTAAATTGAAGAATGTTTTCTAGTTTCATCATCGGCAGGGTCTCGAGTGTAAACTTATTTAAAATAATTAAGGTGTTAAATTATTTTTAACTTTTAACGAAAAATTTAATTTAAAGTAAACATATAAAACATACCATAAAAATATGAATTTTCTTTGAATATGGAAATATCATTTTGATTGTGGGTTATATATATATATTGAGTTACCAAACAACATGATTATTCTTCCATTATTATATGATGAATGATATGGACGAATTTAAGAATTTTGTGTGATTTTGGCAAATCTTGCATCTTTAGTGATTGTAAAACAAGATATTTCAATATATATTGAAAATTAAAATTATTTCTTTCGTATTATCAACTAATAATAAAATAACAAGTGTGTATGAAAAAGATTTATTGTTGACCCGTAAAGAAAGTGTAACTTATTTATACAATTTGTTGCATCTTTTTTATTTGTTTGCTTTCTTTTTTTTATTATTATTAATTTGACTATTGACTTAATCACAAATAGTAAGTGTAGACACTTGTCAAGTTGGAGAAACATTGTGGCTCCAAATGTGAAAAATAAGATAATGAATAGTTGACTTTTCAAGAAAAGTAGTTGACTATTCAAGTTTAGGCTTTTGGAGACTGTTGACCAGGTCATAGTGCAAAGGATCTTAAACGCATGGTTGCAAAAATAAAAAATAATAATAATTCTCTGCAATTTCATGTGGATAAATTGCATTTGCTTCTTCTTAAAAAAAAATAAAATAATAATAATAATAATTAAAAATTTATATATATATAAAAAAAAAAAAAAAAATTGTATTTGCTTGTGGGAAGCAAGCTCCACAAAGTAGAGCCCTGCCTAAGATAAAAAATTTTATGAGCCTCTTTTAATATTATTTTTCTATAAAAAAATATTTTTAATATTTATAAGATATATATATATATATATGTATGTATATATTAACATTTCATAAATTTGATAATTTTTGTTAAAAAATAAACAATAAAAATATTAATTAAGATAAACTATAAAAAAAAATACAAAACAAAAAAATATATATTAGAAAATAAATACCATACAAATAAAAGATTATGAAATAAAGAATTATTCAAAATAATTGAATAAAATATTAATAATTTATGAAAATAATTAATAAATAAAAAAGGAAATCAATTTAAAAATATACTAAATATTGACATAGTTTAAACAATAATAATGAAATTTTAATTACAATAAAATCGAGGATAATATTTTTCTTTAAAGTAAAATTGAAGATAATTATTGTAAACACAATTTTTTTTTTTCTTCGCAAAATTAAAATTACAAAGAAAGCAAAAAATGTGTAACAAAATATATGTATAAAAATCCAATTTATATTGGGCCCGGTCTAAATTGACGAATTTAAAGATTTTTTTGGCTTAATCTTGATCTAATCATTTTGATTTGATTTCTTTCGAAGGTCATAGGCTTGGCCTTTGGGCTTAACTTGAAATGGATTTCTCAGAGGATCGGAGGTCCAGTATTCTTCAAGATATCTCTTTGCATGTGTCTCTTCCGTAAAAATCTATGTTCATCTATTTATAGATCGAAGGTGACAATCTATAGCTAATAAAGAGTCATGTTTCACCAATCTAAAATCTAAACCCAAAAAATTTAACAAAAATCATATAATAAAGAGAGATGAAGAATTTAATATTTTATTTAAATTTATTGGAAATGACAATAATCTTTAAATTAACTCTATTTTCAATGATATAACAATTTATAATTGTTAAAAATTTTTAAAATAGGCTATTTTTTTATAGGAAAAAATAGATTAGTTAATAATACATTTTATACAAATATATATAATATATATATATATATATATCATTCTAAAAATATTTGTTTTTTATTAATATTTTTTTCTGCAATTGGGCCTCTTCTATTCCGAGCTTAAGGCTATCGCCTAACTAGCCTAGAAATTTACACGGCCCAGCTACAAGGTAGTACCAGTGCATATTAATCTCTCTCCTTTCTTTTTTTTTTTCTTTATCGCAGCGGGTATCATAGGGGGGTCTCACACGGGGAACGGGACCCAATGTCATTCCACGCACAGATTAATCCCAGCACCTGATTTGTAGGAACCTCATTGGGTGGAACAGCTGACCAGATGATTTAACATTTTTCCATACCTAAGCCAGAATTTAAAACTTGAATTATTGGTTAAGGGAGGATGAACTCCTACCACTCCACCACATGCCTCTGGTTAATCTCTCTCTTTTAAGAAAATTGTTTGGGGATTTTTAGTTTTAATATTTAGATATCTGAATTTTATATGATTTGAATTTGTAATTATAAATTCATAAATGAGATTTATTTTTCTCAATATATATAGAAGTTCTTTTCTCCAATATATTCAAAATACTGTAAATTTTAAAGTTTTTTAAAAAATTATTAAATTTAATATCTCTTTTTGTTTAAATTTTATTTTTTTATTCTTCCTTAAAAAACTAATAAATATTAGTTACTATAAAATTATATACTCCCTTTACATATATATAATTTTTTTTTTTATTTTTTGAAATTGAAATATTTTTATCTATCTCGAACTCATAACTTCCAAAAGTCATAAGTGAAATGTTACAATCTACGTTACGCTTTTTTTAATATATATATATAAATTTTTAGAATTAAATTTAAAAATAAAGAACTGGTTTAAATTTTTTTGGATTTTATAGTGAAAATTATATATATATATTTTTTTTAAAAAAAGAAGGCCAAATTGTAGATTGTATGTGTGATTTATAATAAAACAGAGAAAATTGACACCGCAAATTTAAGATAAGGCTTTCTACGTTGCAGAGCCACGTTCTGTCCATTTGGGCCACTCCCAGATTTCCATTTCCTGGCTCTCCCTTCTCCTCCCCACCCATAAATATCCTAAATATTTATATATTCCTCCTTGTAACTGGTGCATCACATTCATATCTCATATAAATATAGGATTAATTTTTTTTTTTTTTTTTTTGAGATTACATTTTTTTAATGAGAGTTAAACTATATAATTATATTTTAAATTAAATTTAAATTAATTTAAACACTATTTTAAATTAATATACTTGTTTCAAAAGAAACATATTTTGGGAGCAAATAATCCCATATAAGAATTTTGAAGTGTTATATGGATAGCAATTTTTTTAAAAAAAAATATATATATGTGAAAAATGAAAAAAAGAAAAAGAAAATGTATAAAAAGTAAAATTATATTAATATAGGTTTTAATAATAAATTTAATCTTAATCAGTTATAATAGGAAAGAACCTCTATCCACATCAAAGAACTCAAATTTCTTCCTTTTTTTTATTTGGTAAATTCCTTCTGTTCTTGATTCACATTCTTGGTGTGTTCATCTTTTGATTATGGCCACTGCAATAACAGCAGCAACAAAGCCGACCCTTTTCTACCTTAAATCAAAGCTCAAATGGAATCCTTTATTGCATTCCCCAAATCCTTTCCAACCCTTGTTTGACTCCCGCCCGATGAAACCACCGTTCAAGATTTCTAGTAGTAAATCATTTGGACTCAGTTTTAAATGCTCCTGTCAAAATAAGTGTAGCAATTATCTTGTTTCCAACAAAGAGTTATTGCCCGAAAAAATTCAAGAAAGCCCAGTTGAAAAGATTGCTAAAGTGATTGTTAAAGCTATTGAGGTTCTGCGGAAGCCTGCTGTTGCCGCGTTGGTTGTGGGTCTGTTGTTGATGTATGATCCTAGTTCAGCATTGGCTGCCTCAGGTGGAAGAGTGGGTGGCCAGTCTTTCTCGTCCCGGTCTTCATATTCATCCCAAAGTTACTCTGTCCCGAAGACATCTAGCGGGAGCGGTTTTTCCTACTCTGCACCTTATTATGCTCCCTCTCCACTTGGATTTGGTGGTGGTGTTTATGTAGGGCCTGCAGTTGGTTTTGGTTCGAGTTTTATGCTGATTATGGCTGGTTTTGCTGCCTTCATATTGGTTTCCGGATTCTTATCTGATAGGTCAGAAGGCGGTGTACTCACTGCCACTGAGAGGACAACTGTTCTAAAGCTGCAGGTTTATTTTTTGTACTGGTTGTACTTGATTTCATTGATTTGGCTTGGTTGTTGGTTCTTTCAATTCTTTAATCAAGTTATATAGTTGGTGGTATAATCCAATTGTTGGTTTTTATGGTTTTTAATTGTATTTCTTTATGGTTGGATTGAAGAATTAGTGGGAGTCATTAGCTCAAGGCATCAGATTAAACAAAAGCTATTTCAAATGTTTCAAATTGGCTTTCTAATATAGCTTATAAAGGGCGAAGAAGACCCCTTTGGTTTTCAATAAATCAGATGCTTAACAATACATGATAATATCTGTTTGACATGTACATAATTCAAAACTGCATTCTATTAGTTGTGCTAGATCTATAGAATTATGCTATGTATTACATAAATATAGGATCTTTGGAAAAGTTGTATATACTTTAATATCTTTCTTGCTTATATAATTTATTTCTTGATAGAGGAAGTTTGGTCTCATGTCCATGTCTGTGTAATGACTACGTTGGTGTCAAATTCCTACTCCAATTTTTGTTCCCTCCGTATATGGCTTGATTAGAATGTCCGGTATTACAGGAAAATGATTTAAGCTTTTTGGTAGCCAACCATTCATTACAAGTTTTTTTGAAATTTTTTGAGAATGATTATGTTAGTATGTCTCTCTTACAGAGTACTAGATACGTGTTTTCCTAGGCTCGGATTTAGTGATAACATTACCTTTTTGCTTGGCTCAACGATCATTGTGAAGTCTGATATTGTGTTTTGTCACTAAATTATGTCCATGCTTCTCATGTAGTGGCCATAACTCCTTTATTAGCATTTTCTTGAAGTGCATTAACAATTTGAAGCAAATAGTTAGCTTACTTCTTTCTGTCAGCATAAATTATGTTTACCTGATCCCGCAAACTACACTTGCCAAAGGGATAAATCTCAGGGAAAATTACATAGTTGCTGTGGACTTGGTACTACATACATCATATCAGTGTTTGAGATTCTGACACTGTGATAGTATGAATAGATATTAGATTAAATCCTTGAAAAGGCTTCTTTCATAGTTGAAAGTTGATCCAGAGCTGTTTTTTAATGATACCAAGATTGTCATGTTATGAGATATGTCAATGTTTTCTTGCCTTAATAGATGCCAGTCCTAATTTAGAATTGTATTGAACTGGAAAGGAAGGAAAAAGCAGCAGATATAACTTCAAATCACGAGCTTTTGAAGTTCTCAATCAGATAAAAAAACTGAAGTCTTAATATTAGGTTTTGCTTTTAGACTAAGTAAAGTTCTCCTGATCTCCTTGCCTCTGTTTGAGATTTTTCTCCACAAACCATATATAGAGTGTGTATCTGTTGTAGCATCTACATATCTTTTGCTCTGAATACATTCTTAGGGAATTGCATGTATAGTCTTTGCTAATGTTTACATGTCAATCTGTTTGATCTACGTAATGAGACACGTAGGATACTTTGATCTTTATGTTCCTTAGTTATGGCAATAAAAAATTTAAACATTATACCTTTGCTCCCATACATGCTTGAAACATTATAAAAAGTTTCATGCCTTAATTTCTTTTTTCATTTTGAAGGTTGGTTTGTTGGGTATGGGGAGATCCCTTCAAAGGGACCTTGACCGGATTGCTGACACTGCAGACACTTCTACACCTGAGGGTTTAGGCTATGTGTTGACCGGTAAAACTTCTGAAATTTCCATGGTTATTTTTTTATGCTTCGCCTGCCCCGCTTTTCTTTAGGGATCATGAAATGCTCAAACTACTGGAATAGATCATACTTTGTGTCCTGTCTTTATGTTCCTAAGTTTTTGTGATAGATCCTTTTATAGTGAAAGCACATAAGTTAAACATTCCAAAAGAGTAAAGAATCGTTGATTGATCTGTTCTGCTGATGCTGTTGTCTAATTCATGAATAATATACCTAATATACCTAATTGGTTGATTTACATTCCTTGTTAGCTGGTTTTCCTGGTAAACATGTTAAGTTCTCTGTTAATGTGCTTCCAATTGTACAGTTCAAATTTAAATTTTTAAGAAAATATCCTGTAAATTGATGAAAAGTGAACTGTGAAGCTTACTTATGTGAAAGTCATTTTCTTTTCGGGGATTTGTGGAAGGATCAGGGTTTGATCTTGGTACATTTTATGCTTTTGCTATATGGAAAGTTGGATATCTGCAAGGTGTAAGCTAGATGGTGAGCTTATCAGTTTTCTGTATTTCCTTCTTCTTCTTCTTTTTTTTTTTTTTTTCTCTTTTTGGGGGCGCGTGGTGGTGTTTGGGGTGGATGGGGAAGCTGTGCTTCTGTTTTCCAATAATTCCTTTCTTTCTTTATTGTACTGTTGTGCAGTGCTATATCATATAGCCATTCATATATTTTGTTTTGGTTTCAGAGACTACACTTGCTTTGCTCAGGCATCCAGATTATTGTATCTCTGCTTATTCATATGTAAGTAAGTTACACTAATTTTTCTATAGAATTTGATGTTGGTCTCTTAACAAAATATTGTATCCATCATTGCTATATACCTATCATATTGATACTTTCTGTCCTCGGAAAGTTGGTATGTTTCATGAGTTTTTTCTAAGGTTTCCCTTGGATAATCAGCTTTACTGCTGGAAGATTGTTCTCAATGCATCTTTTTTTCTGGAATTTCATCTTTCTATTCAATTACCTGTATACATGCTGATACAGAATGCAAATTGATGTTCTTGTACATTAAAACTCTTGTTGCCTTGAACTGCTGAAATAGTTTTAGATATATTATATGTATTTTGTTGAATGAAATAGTTTTAGATGTAACTTGCCGTAAAGCTGGTGAAACATTTCTAGGAACTCTATTTTGTCGCCTGACGATTTGAATATAAAATGGTCCATACTGATTAATATCAATATCTGGTATGCTTCTCTCCCTTGTTTGTTTGTTTTTTTTTTTTTTTTTCATCTCCTCTTTTTTTTTTTTTTTTGGTTTTTGGTCTAAATTTTTATGTTTTTGGCATATCAGATAAACCAGAAATTCTGATCCCTGGCTTTTGTTCCCCTATAGGGGTTTAGATGGTTACATAAATTATTCTGGACCCTTTAAAGATGAAGAATTGTGGCTACTTGTGTATTGGAACCTCTGACCTCCTTGGTCAGAAAGGGATCTTGACATTCATCAAAGCCATCATTTTCCAGAGTTTTTGTGCTCACATACTTGTGCAGACTTTCCTTTCTTCATCTGAAGCAACATATATTGTTAAAAGTTTGTTTTGTCTATTTGTCTTGGTATGCACTTTGTAATTCCTTGTCAAGTTTTAAATTTCTCTGGATAGTTGGCTTCATTTTGGTGGACAAGGTTCCTAGCACAATTTTAGTTGTTCCCCCAAAACTCTTATTCGTCTTTGTTCCAGATCAAAACTCTGGGTCATGCATGCATCAAAACAGTTCAAAATTTGGCTGTCCAGCCAGTGCATAAGAACTATATGGAAAGAAAAAAAAAAAAAAAAAAAGGTTTTCTTGTAGTTACCCTTACACTAGTTGCTTCTGAATGTACTGCAGGCTGACGTTAAAAGCAATATGGAGGAAGGGGAAAAAAGATTCAATCAGCTTTCAATTGAGGAACGTGGAAAGTTTGATGAAGAAACTTTGGTCAATGTGAACAATATTAAAAAGAGAAGCTCAACAAGCTTAAGAGCAAGTGGATTTAGTAACGAGTATATAGTGGTAAAAGGATGACTTTCATTTAAAGTTTGATTCTTTTGGGAATTGATCATATACTTCAGTGGTGTGAGAAGTGTTTTATATCATTATACATGCAAGTTCATACTTCTGATTTTCAGTGATTGATCGTATAATTCATTCCATGGACATAATAATAATAATCTGATCCTTCTGTCTTCGTTTTCCTTAATTTCTTCAAAGAACCATTTTGATGACTGCAATATTCTAGTCTGTTTCAAGTGGAACATTTTACACTTATCAGTGGCCTAACAATCTGTAGCCGGGAGAGAATTTGAATTTGTCTGAACATTTTATGCAGGTAACAATATTGGTGGCTGCAGAAGGTGTACATAAGTTGCCTGCCATCAATAGTAGCTCAGACCTGAAAGAGGCCTTGCAAAAGCTTGGCTCCATTCCCGCTCGCAAAACACTGGTAATCTAAGTAGTACACAGTTTTTATCAAGAACTCTCTACTCTGTAATTTCTTCTTGCATATTCTTGCTCATAATCCCCCGTGATGCAGGCGGTTGAGGTTTTATGGACACCACAGAATGAAAATGATGCTCTATCGGAGCGTGAATTGCTCCAAGATTACCCATTATTGCGGCCACTATGAGCGAGCATTCAAGAGCGCACCCTTGCTTCTGTTTTTCTTGGAAAACCATTTTTTCTATTCCCAAATACAAAATATATATATATATATATATATATATATATATAGAGAGAGAGAGAGAGGACGCACTTTGTGTCACATTGCATGGCCCAAATGCTTGTTTGTATCCTGCCAAGCGAGAATGTGGGTTTACTAAATCAATTTGTAAAAAAATTAGTCCAATATTGATCGGTTTTTTATGTCAATCTATAAAATAGTAGATAATTAGAAGATTAAATTAAGAAACTCGAATTTATAACTTTTCTGTAAAATTAAATGAGTTATATGTAAGGAGAAAGGAAGTATATATATATATATATATATATATATATAGAAAGGAAGCTAATGTTTTTAAAATAATGGAAATAAATTTCAAAGTATCGTTTAAGTGAGGTTGAAAGTTTAAATATTAACTTATGTATGTAGAGTTTCTTTTTGCATTAATCCTCTTATCGTACTTATTTAGAATATATATCTATTTAAAATTTGAGGATTAGAACCTTTTGTCACACTAATTTGATTCGAACTAAGATTATTTAATTAAAAAAATATTCATAGCTTTTAACAAAATATTATTAAAATATTATTATTATGAAAATTCTTAATTTGCGGCCCAGGTTAGGCCAAAGTGCACAACTTTATGATGATGTTTTGAATAGATTTGAATAAATAACTTTGAAAGCTAAAAGCAAAATTTCCCATCATTTTTCTTTATTCATTTGTCCAAAGATGATGATAAGGATAAAAAGGGCAGAAACAATGTACATGCATGCAAACCAAGATTTTGTACGTTCAAGTGCATAAATCAACCAAAATATGAAATAAAATAAATGATTTACCTTTTTTTTTTTTTTTCTTTTTGTCTGCAAATTGGCAAAAGATGACAAGAAAACAACACATGTCTTCATCACAAACACTTGTACAATCACTAATAATAATAAAAAGAAAATATATCAAATTGATTAAAGATTCTCACAATCATTTCAAATTGACTTGTTTCTCAATCTAATCCTTCAATTTCTTTTATCATTTTAATTTTTTTGGCTAATGATCAAATCATACCCATCATCTCATCATGGTTAAATAATTGAAATTTAACCGAGGCATGTGGTGGAGCGGTAGAGGCTCCTCCTCCCTTAACTAATGATACAAGTTTTAAATTTTGACTTGAGTATGAAAAAATGTTAAATCATCTGGTCAGCTGTCTCACCCAATGAGATGCCTACAAATTAGTGAGCGAGATTAGTCCGATGTGAAATGACTTGAAGTTGTCAACCCCTCAGTGATAGAACCCACCCAAGACACCCGATAAGCAATAATTGAAATTTTGTTGTGGTCCTTCAATTAAGGGTGCACTTGATTGCTTCCTTATTTTATTCAGATATTCATAAAAAAAATAAATAAATAAATAAAGTTTTTAATATAATGCCCAAAAAAAACTAATATAATAATAAAATTATCATTATGCAAACATAATTTCAATTATATGTACAAAATCTTCCCATAAATCTTTTTGAATTAGTCAACGAAGATTAGAGTTGTTCGCGAATCGAGCTGTTCGTAATCAAAGCTCGTTCAAGCTCATTCGTTTATTAATTGAACTGAACTCGAACAAATTTTTAGGCTCGATTAATTTTTTAGCTTACTCTGAATATTGTTCGCGAACATATTATTAATTTGTTTTTATTATAATTTATATATATATTATTTAAATAAAAACAGTTTAAAAAAAATGTCATAGTTCGCGAACTCAAGCTTTATAAACAAATAATCGAACAAACTAGAGCTCGAGTATGCTTGAAAGTTAAACGAGCGAACTCGAGCTTTATAAATAAATAATCGAACGAACTCGAACAAAAGTTTTGACTCGAATTATTAAACGAGTGAACTCGAATAGTGTTTGAACACTTAATCGAATGACCTCAAATTTCTGATGTTCGGTTCGGCTCGACTCGTTTACAACTCTAATGAAGATGTTAGATCGCCAAAAATATTATACAAAATCATCCATGAAAAATTCTTGTTGATGAATTTTTTAGTTTTAATATATATATATATATATAATATATATATATATATATATATATATATGTTCATAATGGGAAGAAAAAAAAGAGTATTTCGAAAATTAATTCTAAACGCAATTCAAAAAAAAAAGAAAAAGATAAAAGAGAATAGGATATTGATTCCGTCACGTATTGATACACTTTCTACTTCACTTTTCCAATTTTATTTTTTTATTTTTTATTTTTTAGAAAAAAAGAATAACTACTACTTTAGGCAAAGGTTTTAGTGTTTTATTCCTTTGCATTCTTATTATTTCTCTTGATTTGGATGCATGTTCAAAGCGAGTCTTTTGACTTAAATAAGGTTGTGATCGTGTTTAATTTTACGTGTATATATATTATTTAAAATTTTAAACAAAATTTTTATTTTTTTCAAAAATAAATTTACTGTGACTCGAACAAAAATTAACAAAAATTAATCTTAAAGGTAAAGATCAAGTGTATAACAACAGTCCAAAATTAGAACATCCAAAACATATGTCGTGGATATACCCCAAGAAATTGAATGCATGTTCATTGTTTTCCACTTTCCAACGAGTCATTTTCAGGTTTGCCCACAGATCCTCAATACTTCATCTTCTGGAATTGTTACAGGGCATTTTAAGGGTCTGAACTTTGGAGCTTTCTCTTTTGTCATAAGAATATTCAGGTATACTTCACTCCGTCTTTTATTTTTTTTGTGACCCGATATTTTTATCAACTAATTCGGGAGGGATTCATAAAAAGAGAACTCCTAAGACTACAATATTTTTTAAATTACGGCATAAAGTCATCTCTAGCGTATACCGAACTCAGGTCCATCACTTGGCAAACTAAAATACCTAAATAAGAGAAATCAAACTAACTAAACTATCACATTTTCACACTTCACTCCCTCTTTATTGGTAAAAATACAAGGCAATTTCTATTTTATCAAAAAAACAAGTTATTGATTTAAGTCACAAAAACAAATTTTGAATTTGAAATATATATATAAGCATGTTCAAAATTTTAATATTTCGAGAAAATTCCTTATAATCTCACTTTCGCATTCAAAAAGATTATGAATAAAAGAAGCACAATTTATTTGACCAAAAAGTTCAATATTTTTCCCAAAAAAAGGGGATTCCATATCTTGAATAAGAGATATGCTCTACTAATTATTAGATGCTTAATAATTCATTCAAGTTTAATGTAATTAATATCAATTAGTCAACTTTTAATAAAGGAATTGACTTGTAGAGCTCTACTTCTTTTGTCTCATATTATAAATGTGCACGTCTAAAATTAGTATCAATCACTTCAATTTATGACTTATCAAGTTACTTAGCCAACTAAAATGCACATTTATACATGGAGAGTTTGAACTTCAACTCATATATTCAATTATTTAAAATTTGAGGCTAGAATTTTCTCTAACAAAGAACAAATCCAACTCGAACAAAAATTAACCTAAATATAAATTTAACTTAAAGGGTGTCCTCCCATAATTTAGAACGCATCTGGAAGTGTCCCTTGAAGAAAAAGAAATGCACATCATTTTTACTATTGTTATTGAATTGTTCAAAAAGTATTACTTATCACAATAAATAAACACATACAAAATAAATACTAGTACAATAACTGAGGTATGAGCTTTGCAGACATCCAGATTTCCCCCATATGATCTTTGAGTAGACTTTGGCTGGAGAAGCAGGATGGAGCATTTGGTGGGGACATGTGCAATAATAATTTTTGCCTCCATTATTGGCCATGGAGGGGACCTGAAAAATTGGGAAAGATTAGCCAGCCACACTACTGACACCGCCATAACTAATTCACTTTCTCTTTTCCGATCAATCTAGATGAGGAAAACAAATGAGCCAATGAACTCTGGGATGGATAATTTTACATCTATCTCAAAAAATTCACATACTCAACAACTCAGTAAATTTTCTAACTATTGGAATGGAATCCCTCAAGAACATTGAAAGAATATAAATTTGGAATAAATAATGAGATTTTCTTCTTCCTCTACCTTGTATTGTATTAGGGACTTAGTAATATTACAAAATCTATGGCAGTTGCAAAATTTCTTTAACAAGAAAAGATTTGAGGAGAGCATACAGTGGAGTCACATGTAAACAGCATTGGCTGGTGAGGATGTTGTCCTGTGAAGTATTATTGTAGACATTCTGGGCAGCATCTGTTTTCTTGTCTATTGGGGGGTCGGTCAGCTTGCTCGCCTCGCATTTCCGGGCCCTTTGGGACACCGGATAGGGGCAGCTTTTTCTTCTGGAAATGTTTGATTTGAATGTGAATTTGAAGAAATCTCAACTGCCTTTTTTGATGACTGTGATTCACTGATCTCTAATCTCTAAGCCATCTTAATTCCTGTGGAAATATTTCATGTTCATGGTTACTTTGACAAATCATAGATATATGAAGGAAAATTAACAACTTGAAGAAGCTAAAAAGTATTGTGTACCTGAAAAGGATCTGACAAAATCTCTATCAATTGATGAGATGTTGTTCTGCATCCGTATCTTTTTCTCGTTATATGCTAAATTTTCTTCGTGCAAGTTGTCTTGTCCTTCAAACGAATGAGTTTCTGCAGAGCCTAATGAACTGCATTCGTGGCTCTCGTGCTGCTCCCAAATATCTAAGTGGTGATGGAAGCCACTGCATCGGCTTGATGAAGCTAAGTTGCTTGCACTTCCAGAAACTTTATGCATAGGACTATCTGTTTGATAAGTGATCTCCTCAAACCGACCATGTGTAGCAGCACATCCATTCCCCAAGCACTGTAAAATTTGAAAGTTCTTGCTTCCATCTTGATTATTTGAAAGGAAGTTTATAAAGGAACCAGTAGAGGTATGGTTGGAAGCACAATTGAAACAAAACCTCGAATTTGCAAAGCGAGGAGTTTCTTCGATTCCTGGCCCTGGTTTCCATTCAGGTACCAGTGAAGCAATCTCCCCATCAATCATATCTGCTATTTTTGTAACATCTTGGTCAGTTATATCCAGTTCTGCAACCATCTCCGTTGCAACGCTTAATGCTGTGTCAGATTCGACATCAAAAGGGAAGTAAATGTTCCTAATGCGACCTGTATAGACCACAAATTCCCCCAAATTTCAACTTTCATATCTAATATAGCATCAAAAGATAAGCTTATTTATTTATAGAAAAAGAAACAGGTAGAAAATTCTTAGCTGCAAACCTTCTTTATCAGAAATTCGAAGTCTTAAGAAGATGCCACCATCTTCTCTCCTCTTCCCTTTAATAGTTATATCTACATGAGGAGATACATCATCATGATCATCGTCGTCATCATGATAGTGAAAAAGCTCAATTCCACTTTGCTCAAATTCATACTGTTGAGAATCCCATCCATTTTGATGATCATTGAAAGAACAATCATTCGAATATGCATTAAAAGAACTATTACAGAATGGTTTCCCTTCACAATGGAAATCAGCAAGCGATGGCTGCCTTAATAGAGGGTCCATGTAATCCAACTCTCTCCCGCATTCTATTGGTATTAAATCCGATTCACAACCATCAATGCTAAGAAATGGATCATCTAGTAGCTCCCTCGCTGAGAGCCTTAAGGACACAGTGGCTAAGCATTTCTCAACAAACTGCCTTACCTCAGGATCCTTTACCTTATATAAAGAATCTGGTTTTTTCCCCTGAACAAAAAGTATTACATATTAGAGGAAGAGAAAGAGAAAGAGATCAGGGTTGTAAGAAAAAATGAAGTTGAAAAATTACATACAGATGTTACTTTCTTGTAGATCTGAGCAGGGTGTGTACATTCACTGTAAGGATACTCAAAAGTGACCATCTCTAATATACACATCCCAAATGAATATATGTCAACTAATTCGTTATATTCCTCAGCATAAACTTCTGGAGCCATGAATTCAGGTGTTCCTGAGGATCCAAAAATAAATACAGCAAATCCATCCATATTCATAGACTGGAAAATGGCTTTTGTATAAGTAATCATCAGAAAGTAGTTTGGATTAAAAGAGAAAATTACCAACGCAATGTGCAGCATGTGATTTTCGCAAGATAGCAGCAAGACCAAGATCTCCAATTTTAACTTCTCCTTGATTACCATTAACAAAAATATTGTCACATTTGAGATCTCTGTGGATCACAGGAGGGTCATGGCTATGAAGATAGAGAAGCCCTTTTAAGATCTGTCTACACCAATGCTTAATTGCTCTAATGTTTACCCTTTTATGCTTTAATCTATACCTGACATTTTTTTTTTTTTTTTTTTTTTTTTGGTTGATGAACAAAAGAACAAAATCCCAGATTAAGAACTAAAGCCATTTCCAAATTGCAGATGGGAAAGAAGAAGGTTAAAAAAAAAAAGAGTACTTACTGTCGAAGAGTCCCAGAAGTGAACATTTCTGTGACAAAATTGATGTTCCTGTTAGCAGTATCAACCCAAGATGTATAGAATTTCATGATGTTTTTGTGCTTCAATGTTTTGAGAAGATGAATTTCACAGTAAAGCCTCTCGAGATCTTCTGGGCTTTGAAGGAAATCATAGAGCTTGACTTGGTTCCAAGCAACTTCAATCCCTTCATATTCATCAAATGCTCTGTACCTGAATCAATCAATCAAGACAGGGAATCAAATCAAAAAATCTACCCAAAAACTGAACAGAAAGTTTCCATTTCAGCCTACACAAAAAGAATTCAAAATCTGAATAAATCTAAACTGGGCATTTGGAAAATCAATGAATTAACCCTCTAAAAAGAAACTCTATAAATGCCAAAAAGGAACCACTCTGGAATCTTCAAGAAATATACAACTAAAAATACTTTAAAACTAAATTCATACACAGTCTTCGAAGCTCCTTTGCCAAGGATTTCATTGTACTACAAAAAGAAAGAAACAACAAAGTCAGAAATGAAATTAAAAAAAAATCAAATCTTTATGAACAAAAGTGTAAAGAAAAAAAAAAACAAAAAAAAACCAAAGAAAACAATTACTCTGCCATATCTTCCAGTTGGATCAACTTCAACAAATTCAGAGTCATCTGGTTCAAGATGTGTGAGACCATTCATTCTCCTAAAACAAACCTCTCTCCTCTTTCCTCAAAACTAATTTTTCTTTTCAGTTACAAGAAATCTTTTTTTTTTCCCTTTCTTTTACAAAACCCAGAAAAGATTATTATAAAGATGATAATCTATGCATCAAAAAACAAAGAAACAAAAACAAAATCCTTTCCTTCTTCTTCCTATCTGAAACTGAAAATTAATATATATTTTTTTTTGAAAAAAAAAAAAAAAAACCTTTCTTTTCTACTCTATTCTTTTGCTTAAGAGATTGATACATGCAAATTAGATTTATTTATTCAAAAGACAACGTTATACAACTCAACCACATTCTTGAGAGACAGCCCACAACCATGAAACGTGACAAAACACAAGGAACAAGAAATATAGAGAGAGAAAGAAAGAGAAATATAAAGAGATGAGAGAGAAGGCAAAGGTCACTTTCCTAACTTTCTCACTTCTTTTTGCTGTAAGAATTGTGTTAAATTCAAGGCCTGCAGGTTCTCTTTTTTTTTTTTTTTTTTTTTTTTTTTTTGTGGGTTTTTCTCTTTCTTAGTATTAAGTTTTATCTTTTTCTTCTTTTTGGAATTTTTAGGAGAAAGGAAAGTTGACAGGGAGTGATCAGTTTCAAAAAACAAATCTACTACCCATAAAATAACTAGGAAACTTTTATTTACTTCAATTTAATAAAAGTTCTTTTCTTCTTGATAAAAAAATTAATTATTCTTTTAATCACTACTTTTTTTTTTCAGTCATATTAAAAATAAATTAAAAATATAATCACCAAAATTAAAGAAGAGTTAGGTTTATGTTAATTAAGAAGAGCATTAATTTAAAACTAATTTGAATTTAATGTTTAAAGTTTAATTTTTTTTTAATTATTATAATTATTAAAGAAAGTTAGAAAAAAGGATCCACTAATTTATATATTAGTATATGGGTAAATGGGGCCCACAAATACACAATAATATAATATATATATATATATATATATATATATTATTGTTATTTTGACTATCTGAAACTGATATTTTTTTTTCCCTCAAAAAAAAAAAAAAAAGAAATCATGATATTGTAAAAGGGATTGAATTTTGACTGTTGGACCTTTATTTTTGTATAGTGGGGGGGGGGGTGGTGGGTATACGTATTTCTTTCACTAACGAGGCAAAAAGAAAAAGTAAAGAAGAAAAAGGGACGTTAAAATAGAGGGATTGTACGGAAGTTTGGTACGACTGAAACGAAACTTCATACTTTTGTACTTTTGAAGATTACTTGCCAAATTAGTGTATTAGGAAAGATACACATCATCCAATATATATATATATATATCATATATATGTATGACCCATCAGCTAAGACCTTATCACAAGAAATTCATTACATCTCATGACTAGGGATATTCATTATTAGATTTAAAATCAAGTCCTTGTTGTGACTATATGGGTTTATCAAATTTTATGATTAATTACTAAGTATTATTCTTACTGTATCAAAAGAGATATTTTGAGTTGATCATGAGTACTTAAGTCTATTTTTATAGACCATTACACATTCATATAATTTATCGATGTGAGACGGAATTATTTCAAAATATATTAACTCACGACTATTTAAGTTACGATAGATTAGATTGTTGTTATTTTAAAAAAAAAATCAAAATTTATGCATCATATATGCACATTTTATAAAGAAGTTTGGTCCATATATAGTTGATTAATGGTTGGATTAATTTAGATGAGTCCCCTCCCCACACCTTAACAAAATTTTAAATTGGAATGTGGAAATTATTAGTAAGGATTTGGTTTGGAAAGACAAAAAAATTGTTTAGGTTATTGTTCTAGAAGAGTGGCTTTCTTATTTATCCAAAAAAAAAAAAAAAAAAAAAAGAAGAGTGGCTTTCTTCACATTATATATATATATAACCCATTCCACCATCTACAACCACACCATTATTCAATAAGATTATATAATCTTTTTTTCTTTCTTTTTTTCTTTTTTTTCCCCCCAGGGTTTCCCGTCTGGGTGGTTCTCTCCTTTGCTTGGTCTGTCTTCTATTTTCCCTCCCCCCACCCGCCTTTTTTTTTTTTTTTTTTTCTTTTCTTTTTTCTTTTTTTCTTTTTTTTTTTTTTTTTTTGTTTTTTTTTTTTTTTGGGTTTTTTGTTTGCCCTCCCCAGAGTGCGAGGGGTGGGGTTCCCCCCCCCCCCCTCAAAAAAAAAAAAAAAAAAAGATATATATATATTATATATAATTTTTTAAAGGTATTTACACATTTTAACGTGTCTTGAATTTATAATATTTTAGATTATAAGTAAATTGCCTTGACTTATATTTTTTTAATTCAATAAGATTTTATTGTGCAACGTAAACCTTTTTCTTTTTTCATTTATTTATTTATTTATTATCATTAGTGTATTGGTACAAATATCCATGTAAAGAAAATTCCTATAGTTTTTATTTGAAATTAAAAATTAAAATTTATATGACAATAAAATTATTTTTTTTTTATGGACTTTAACTGATCTAAAAAGAGAAGAAAATAATAGGTTTAGGTTGAATAATATTACTTTTGCCAAAGAATAATAAGCATATAGTTGACTCCTTAAATATTAGGAAGGAATTGCCTTGAGTTTTCCACTTATGTGAAATGTGGATATTATTATATTTCTTTATATATATATATATATATAAAGATAAGTCAAAGATATTATACTTTTTTTCTACTAAACCTACCCCTCAAAAATATTGAAATACTATTGATCTCCCTAGTTGTTGTTGTTTTTTTTTTTTTTTTTAAATGTGATAAAGAATTATAATTATAATTATAATTAATTTTTATTTTTCTTAAACTTTAAAAATATTATTTGATAAGAAGGGTGTAGCTCAACAACAACTTTAATTACAGTTTTAGCACTTAATAAAAACTCGTGTAGTATATTTATGAAAAAATTAATCTCACATATCAATAATACAAATCTCTCATTTATTACTTTTTTTTTTTTTATATATTTATATATATATATATATATATATTATAATGGATGTGCTTTGATATTAGTTTATTATGATAACCGTGATTATGACAGATGTGAGAAATATAACAAATAGTAAGAAAAATCAAACGCACATAATTGTGATTCACTATCGATGAAATAGCTAAATCCACGGGCAGCAAGGGGTCTGATTTTTATTAACATGGAAAAGATTACAGATGTCTCAAGATATTCAAATGAGGAACAAATTACAGATATTACTACGAGATACAAACTAGACCTATATTTATAAGTTACAAAATTGTATCATATTTTAATCCTAATCAAATTAGGACATACTACTCCATGTTTAACTCCTAATCAGAATAGGAGATACCTCCATGAAAGTAGGAGACACAACAAATTCAAGGCATAATTAACAAATCTCCACCTTGACTTGAATCCCCTAAGAATAAACAGATATACTATATGTAGACGAATTATAATAGTGTCAAACGTAAAATTGCCTCTTTGAAACATAATTGCATAATTAACAATACATATTTTTTTATTATAAACTTCACGATATTATATATATACATAAGGGGAGCAGTTTGAGACAAGTGGATTAGAGACTTGTGAATAATACATCCTATAAAAATTTGAACGATATATAAGAGTTAGAATGAGTCTTTCTTTGAACATATGATCGTTAGACTTTATGAATACAATTTAAGATAAATCTAGATTTGTCGAAGCAAGCAGATGTTTCAAATATATAAAAAAAAAAAAAAAAAAAAAAAAAAAAGAAAAAAAAAATTACAAGTGGTGTGGAGCATGCATGAAAACAATGTCTGGTATATGGTATAACAAAATGAAGTTACATGAAAATCAGGCACATGATTTTAACCAAGCAGTTAGGGTACATTGATAACTAATACACACACATATCTCTCTTTCAATTCTAAGCAAAAACTTTTTGTACACTTTGTTTTGTACATTTTTGGTCTGTTTTCAACCTCACATTCTCTAGACACCTTTTTCTAATATGGACAATTCATTTTGTAGGTCCTTTTTTTTTCTTTCAATTCTTATATATATATATATATGTATGTATGTATACATGGGATTAAAAATAATTAAGAGAATGAAAAACACAATAAAAGTGGTTGGGGATTCGACTAAGGCAAAAAAGAAAAGAAAATAATAATAATAAAAAAAACATCCACATCTGGCTGAACTGAAAATGATTGATTCTAGATGCTTTGACCATATATATATATATATATATATAAACCAAGTCTCTAAGTATATATTTATACCCGTTTAACAAAAAAAAAAAAAAAAAGTATATATTTATACATATACATATACCTGTCATTTTCTTTTATAATAATAATAATAATAACGAAAAGAAAAATTTGGAGAAACTTGTAAATTTGTCATATTATTAATTAAGAATTGAGTCTATATACACGAAGACAAAGTACAACTAAAGTACGTTAGGTATTCTACTTTACTTACCTGTGGTTAACAATTGCTACTATCCCATTATAGGTTCCTAGCATTTAATTTCCCCCCTATTTCCTTTCTCCTTTCCATATATATATATATATCTAAAATATCTTAAAACGTAATTAATATTTTAATTATTAAATAGTTTCACAAATGACAGTTCTGTCAATTTTCGTTGCCATTTAAAAAATTTGTAAAAAATTGACTTTTACTTATATATTCTTTATGAATTTTTTTATCCATTTAGGACATTGAAACCTCTAGAGGACCGAAAAAACACTTTAAGAATATTTACATCTTGTGGGGGCGAAGAGGTAAAGTTTTCCACTCATAATGTTATCCATATTAACGTTGATCATAGGTAAATGGTTACCTTTTTTATCCACTTTTTTTTTTTTTTTGACAAGATTGATACTAGAAGATGCAATTTTTTTTTTTTTTTTTTTTTTTTTTAGTGGATGGCTCTAAAAATGTGCAAAAAGATCCATGTAAGTATTATATTCGAGCAATGGAAGAAGAAATTAATGCCTGTAATTATCTGTTATAAAAAAAATAACGAAAAGAACATAAGTTTTGGACAAGATTTGATTTGTTGGCTATAATATGGGAGAGTAAAGTGTTGAGTCTTGGATATACACGAAGACAAAGTACAACTAAATGTACGTTAGGTATTCGTACTTTATCGTTTCGTGTGTAATAATTCGAGCAAACTTGCTCGACTATCCCATTTTTTTATAGGTACAGTAGCATTTAACTTTCAACCCCTATTTCCTTTCTCGCTTGTTCAATATTTAAAAATAATAATAATAATATAAATATAGGCTTCAAATTTCTAAAATAACAAGAATTTATATAATTTAACTATTTAACCATTCAAATAATTATAAAAACTTATAAAATTAAATATAATTTAAAATTATCAAAAAGATCACAAATTAAAAGCACAATAATAGTTCTGTCAATTAGCTTCACAGTTGCACGTACATTTAAAAATTTCAAAATAACTAAAGTCAATAAATTGACTCTTACAAGGTAAAGTAGTTTCTTCTAAAGATGGATGCTCATCCTCCACCAAAAAAAAATTTTTTTGTCAACATTTAGTACATTCTTGAAATGACCTCTTGGACTGATATGACATACTTGTTCAAACAAAACAATAATAAGAATATAATATTAATATATATATATATAGATAAGAGGTATATAATGTTTTCCACTCATAATGTTATCCATATTAATGTATTTGTGTTCATATGTTAAATTGAGGGTGATGCACTTTTTTTTTCTGACAAAGTGATAGTAGAAGATGCAATTTTAGATTTAGTTATAATAGAGGTGTATCGAGGGAAGCCAAAAAATTAATGCAGGAAATATCCGTGTAATTGGAAATTGGATCCTTGCTCTTCGGGAACTTCACGAAAGCCCGTGTTTGTCAAAAAATGTAGAAAGAAAATAGATGGAAAATGAGAGTATAATGTCAAACCCCTAGATGTTTTTTTTTTTTTTTTTTAAAATAATATATATAAAAATTATAATAAAAATATGAAGAAAAGAATCATAATGTTTTGGACAAGATTTGAGTTGTTGAAGCTACAAAATGGGAGAGTAAAGTGTTGGTCTTGGCTTGTTGGCGTCTAGCATTGTTGAGTTGGAGCTTGTGCATATTCATGATAGTGTATTTAGTTGATTGTAATGACAATGGAAATGAGTTAGAAAAGTTGAATGGAAGTACAAATTAGGGTTTCTATTTGTATAAATTTCCAAAAGAAAATAGTTTTTGTATAGGTGTTGAATGATGTTAGATGGAAGCAAATTTTCAACTTGCTTGTTGGGTAACTCTTTAATGAGATGATGAATACTTAGCTAGTTATCTTTATAAACCTATTGTACAATTGCTTGTCTTTTTTTTTTTTTGGTAAGTACCTTAATATGCCTGATGTTGCACAACTTTATTGCTCAAAAATAAATATGAAAATATTATTCAAAATTGATTACACAAAATAAAATATCATAACCAGAACATCACCGATATTAACATTAAACAATTATATTCTCAATAATTACTTTTCGAATTTGATCAATACAAGTGAAAAGTATGTCTTACAAGATTCTGTATAAAGTTTATATCAAGACAAAAGAATATCGTACAAAAGATTCTTTTCACAACACTATTATCAATTTTACATGTTTTCTAAGACCCTCATTCATCCATCCAACCTCTCCCTTTTGTCTATCCCTTTCCCTCTTCCCCTTTCTCTCCCTCTCCCTCTACCCTTGCTTCTACCCCTGCCAAATCCACCACTTTCAGCATCCCCCAAGTCGATTTGAGGTTGTTTAGCAACCTTTGTTGGAACTATTTCATCCTCAATTTTGGGTTGTTGGGCAACAACACAATTTTAATTTGTTTGAAGTTCTTGAGGTTGTTGTTCATATTATGTTTGTACTTGAGTTGAATTTGTTTGTTGCAGTAGAAGAAAAAAAAAGTTTCATGAAAGATATAAAATAGAATGCATTACTTTTTCAGCTGGTTTATTTTTGAGGTGCACTCGATCTTTTCTTAGTTGAGGACAACTTCTCATTTTATGTCCAGTTTGCTTATAATTTCTACAACTGATAATTATCATTCTTATTCTTCTTCTTCTTCTTCTTTGTCTAGAATCATCATCATGTTATCTCTTTCTAAACCTTTCTTGGACTTTCATGTTGCTTAAATATTGTAGGAGGGTCAAGAAAAACACTTTCTTCCATTAATGGGAATTAACACATTTTCATACAGTTGAACATACTTCTCTATCTTGTAGAAGTTGTCAATTTTTTCATGAGTATCTATGACCTTTTGTGTAATGCTACAATAAAATGAATGAAATCCTAGTCAATGACCAAGTCTCACAACTACACCGGTATTTTATTTTTTAGATCCACTACAAATTGTTGGTCATGTGGCCCCACTTGATAACCATTTTCTCCCATTTCATAATGGTTTCCAAGATCTTGAAAGAATCACAACCTCCTCAACTTTAATCCTTATCATTGGGAAACAGCTATGTCGAGATTTTTAAATAATATCATTTTTCTTGGTTGATCCTAGAAAAAGTTTATAACTGATATCGGGACCACCTGACTCGGAACTTTGATAGTTAGGATTTTCTTTTATCAGGGGATCTTCCTGGTTTGTAAACCCCCGGTTTATTATATACAAACTGGTTAAAAAAAACAACTATCTCGAGGTTATCTCCTCATTTTATTTTTCCTATTGATAATCCTCTTTGTCATAGAAATTCTAATAATCTCCATCATAGTTAAAATAAGTTTACGTTTAGCCTCTAGTATGTGTGAGTTGCATGATTCAAACAAATTCTTGCAAAGAATATTTGATCTAACATGTTATGTTAAGAATGCCCTAACCCAATGTTCAGAGGCTTGGGTCCATTCACAACAAAATTTCAAGCCACTTTATCGTATGACTTTAACTGTCTCAAAACCCTCTTATACAATGCCTTTTTAGTACTTCCAACAATTTTTCATAGCATGCCCTTTAAAACATCTTTCTCCTATATAGTTTCTTCAAATTACTATACATATGTTGCACACAATACATGTGATAAGACATTGGCAAAACTTCTACTAATGCAACATCTAGTCCTTAAAATCAAAATGAAAATATATATTTGAATGCTAATTTAACATTTTGACATATGAATTAAAAGAAAAAAAAATTATAATTACCTTATGTCTATTTGATTTGAACGTATATCCAAGTATAGATATATATACTAATATATATATATATTGGTATTCAAATATTTATCTAGAAAAATAGATATGTTTATTTCACTTAGTCAAGTAAGTGATTCATTATCAAAAGAAATATTTTGAGTTGACAATAAATACTTCAAATTTATTTTTATCTTTCATATTTCATGACACATTCTTACATATTTATAATGTAAAATGAAGTATCACAATTTTACTCGCACCTAATTAGTACTAGAGTTGATATATTGTTTACTAAAAAAACTAGAGTTGATATATTAATCGGGTCTAGGTTTGAATATGGAAACAATATTATTATACCTAAATTATATCGATCACTAAATCATTTAAGTCTTATTTAATAATTAAAATTAAATTTTTTAAAAAAATTAACCTAAATTTTTATATTTCATGACTTTCATTTTTTTTAAAAAATAAACACAATATATATATAAAAGAAACAATATTTACAATATTTACAATATTTACAATTTTTATAATTAACCTAATCTCTTTCATTATGGTGTTCTTCCACAATAAAAACTTTAACTTCATTAGTTTAAATAGGTAAAATATAGATACAATATATGTCAAATTTGAATCTAAATAATATATTTATAAATTAATTGTATCTAAAATTTATCATTTTAATCGATATAAAGATTAAAAATTTTTTTTTTTTTTTTCTTAAGAATCCGGTATCCGAACCTATACGAGTCGACTAATTCGGATTCGGAGCGGGTTCGGGGATTACGGCTTTAAACTCCTCCCAATCGCGGTTGTAGGGGATCGAACCGTGATTCCCCTACCAAGATCAGTCACATGCGCCACTGAATCAACCAACGATTAAAAACTTTATAAAACTTTGATTTAGACATGATTAATTAATTTTGTTAGAAAATAAATGTTATTGAAAAATATAAAATTAACACTTTCAAGATAGTGACAATACAAAAACATAATAAATGACAATGTTTGTAAAATATTTTGTTTACAATTTCAGAACTAAACCGTTGAATTTTTCTTTTTCTTTTTTTCTTTTTTCCACACACCCATATGTGTGTGTGATTTTTCACAGACAAATGCACGTGTATGACGACTAATGCGGGTACCGGAGTAGATGAGAAACCTACATCGTGTTGCTAATTTTTTATTTATTTTTTGTGAGAAAATTAAATATAATTTACCCTTCTATTTTTAGTGAACTACAAATCAAATCTATAGTTAACCTTCAAGACGATAAACGAGTACATAACTCTTCTACAAGTGAAAGATTCAAATATCAACTCATGTATGTAATTATTTAAAATTTTGGACTAAAGTTTACTTTTACCAAAGACTAACCCGACTATTTTTTTTTTAAGTTAAAATCTTAATATAGCCAGTGTACGGAGAAGTTAAACCATTTTTTACATTTGATGTGACTTAAATTTATAATTTTTTTAATTAGTGAGACAGATTATAATTATAAACTAAGGTTTTTTTTTTATTATTATTATTTTTTCATATCTTGAAAATGGATTCTTCTTTTATTTTTTTTAACCAAAAGTATATAAATTTTCAAGATATGAAGAAAACAATAAGAAATTTAGAAAATTTTATTCCTGTAAATTTTAAATATAAATACTATACTAATTAGTAATTACGAAATCGTTAATTTTTACTTGGAAAATAACTATTTTATAGGTCTCTTTTTTTTTTTTAGTAATTTATGCGTGTCCGGTAGCCACTTTGAGCCTCAACTAAACCGAATTCGAGCCACGTCGGATCCTTATTGAGGGGAACTCTCTCTACACTTATCTCTCCATATGCAAGGTTCAAACTCGAGACTTTGCGGAAGGGGAACCAAACTTCTTCTACTTGGGCCATCAGGTGTCGGTAATCTGGTGGTATTTAGTGGACCAATAAAATATCAAGGATTTTCTCATTAACTCTTTGGGCTTTGGTGGGCTCTGAAGGCCCAAAGTATTCAGTGAATACTCACTCCCAATATTCTATTTGGTTTAGTGAACAATCACTTTTATAAAAAAAAAAAAAAAAAAAAATAAAAATTTTTTTTTTTTTTTTTTTTTTTTTTTTAACTTTACTTTTCAAAACTTAGTTGAAATACTGAGTGATTATCCAAGGGAAGGGAAAGGTTAAGATTATTATTATTATTATTTTAAGAAAATAAATTTAAGGATATTTTCTAAAGGAACAAGGTGTTCTAAATGGATCTAAACTATAAGGGAGCCTTTAAGTCAATCTACACCTAGACTAATCCATATTCGAGTTGAGTTGATCTCTCTTAAGGCTCAATACTATACATATAATATATATATATATATATATATATATATATATATTGATGAGTAATTAGATATTATATTAATATATAGAAATAAAGAATAATTTGTGACAATTATATTATAAGAATTTGACATTTATTATAAAGAATAGTATATATATATATGTAATTTTATTTTATATAAATTTTTAACAAGGGTTATAGATATTTTTAAACAATATAACTGAAGATTCTTATAAACTGTAAATTTTATTTTTAAAACAAATTTCCAATGGTAAAATAATATAATGAATTAGACATTATAATTTTTTTTTTTTTTTATAAAAAAAAATATAGTTAGAAAATCAAAGATTTTCTAGGCCCCTTTATAGGAGGCAAAGTTGAATAGTCCAAATATTCTACACAAAAGGGCATCCAAGCATTCCTACTTCACGTAACCAAAGAATAGGACTCAACAAAACAACCCTAAATAACACAAATCCACCATTTTTCTACAAAGCTCTTTTTTTCCATCTTCCTTACATTTGTTTTTCTAAATAAAACATCATGAGTCTAGTTTTTGTAAACAATACGATGTTGTTCGATTTTACCAACGATGTTACGATATTCGAAAGATCCGTTGACGAGCATTTTAACTTGTTCGATCATGACGGTAAAGGAGTTCTTTCGCGGGAGAAACTGCAAAATAGAGCTGGAAAATACGCAACTAAAGAATATGATCTGCAATCGAGAGATGAGATTAGAAAAGTTTACGACATGTTGTTCGACAAATTCGACGTTGATCGGAACGGAGTTATTGATCGGAAAGAGTTCAGAGAACTCATGAAAGAGATGATGCTAGCCAAAGCACGTGCTATCGGTAATTTACACTTGCCAATAATTGTTCAGGAAGATAGTTTGATCATGAAAGCAGTTAAATATCATGAAAAGAATTAGGGCTTTTGTTTTTTATTTTTTTAAAAATTTTCTCTATTTTATTTTTATTATTATTTCATTGATGGATAATTTTAGTTTCTCCATTTTTTTCCCACAGTACTTTTCAGTAATCTCTACTGTTTCAGTTGCATGTCTAAACAAAATATATATATATATATATATATATGCAAATTTGCTGGTTTATTATGTATTTCTTGTCATTGATTAATTACTGTGGTTTAGGGTTTATAAATCTCTAGTCATTGTTTTTCTTTGATTCTTGAACAACTATATATATATATTTTGCATTTTCTAATTATTGCGTCAAAGCCAAAAACTTTCTTACCTAATATATGCTTAATATATTATTATAATAACAAGTTCTATCCATATATTCTCAAAGATCCAGCTCTTGGGGCATCAAATATATATATATATATATATATATATATATATATATATATATATATATATATGCTTAAAACAAAAATTCTTTCTCATATGCATGAATCTACACATATTTTGATAGTTTTAATTAACAATAAATAAAAACTTGAACTTTAATTTGGGTGTGTGCAATAAACCAAAATATGATCTCCACCCAACCCAACATTCTGAATTTTTTGTTTTTTTTCTTAAGCTCCTTCAATAGGCATCTTGGCCTTGCATGCTTAATTAAATTATTATATATATATATATATATATATATAGTATTACTCCCTAGTGTGTGTGTGTTTGTGTGATTGGACAATTGGACATTTTCTTGATCACTAGTTGGCATTTGCTTGAGTTTTAAGATGAATTGTCTCCTTGAATGTGGGCAATAAAACTTTCAATAATTCACATGATTTCATGGTTGTCCATTTTGAATGTGATGGATTCGAGTTTCTTTTCAAATTAAAATATTAAATTTTGATTATGGTGAATAAGTTTCTATGCATTTTCTTGTCAAAACAAAGGTATACATGCTTTCTTAAAAATTCTTTCAATATTTAAGTGGATAAAGTTAAAATATTATTGATAAAAAAGTTAAAAGTCAAAATGTAGAATTTATTTATTTTATTTAATATTATTTTAATGCTTAGCTCTATAACTATGAAAAGGAAAATATAAATTTTCGATATGGGATTCTTGTCATTTGAGGGAAGACTTTATAATTATTAAGATGCCAGTTTTCTTTCTTCAATGGATGATTATTGTGTATGAATACATATATAAATGTATGTATGTATGTATGTATATGAGTTCAAAACTCATTGTCATCTCTACTGCTTTTAGAAAAGAACAAACAATGAAAAGATTTGCGATCGAACCCAAAAGTTTATTCCATAATTTTATTGTTCTAATTTTGAATAAAATAATAATAATAATAATAAAACTACACCAATCTTGTATAAAGAACAAGAGGAATTCATGAGTAGACTTTTGTCCATGTTTCTTTTTTCCCAAATTCTAATTAAAGCTGTCTAGACAATACTTTTGTCTACATCCAATGTCTTGGTCTTAGGTTGTATAAAAATAAAAAATTAATTACACTGAACACTGCCCTAAAGTTTTCCTGTTTTTGATTCAAAATTCTATTACAAAAGTTGTTGAAAACCCTCATCCCAATGCCCCATCTCCATCCCCCTTTTGAGATGGCATACATACATACTCCAATTTTTTTTTCCCCTTTCTTATTACCCTTTTTTGGCAAAGCAAAATGTATTGAAAGTGTTCTATATAATATAAATGTGGAACCAAAGCTCAATTTGTTACAGTTCGAACTAATAACCTCTGCATTATAAAATAAAACAAAATTTTAATGAAAAAATAGGATATAATTTGGGATGGGAGAAATATGATACAAGTTTTCATTTCTTTATTTTATTTTAAAAATTTTTCCTCAAAAACAACTTGAATTATCCATATTAATATATATATGTAAGAGTTCTGAATATACATAGTTCAAATAAAGAAATATTCTTGTATTTGGAAAAAGAGAGAGAGGGAAACAAAGAAAACAAAGGTGACCTGCTATGGTGACTTTTTTGAGTCTTTATAGTGCAGCCCAGCTCACGGGTATATATATATAAATGTGGATTATGATAAATCATTTCCCTTTCTCTGTCTATGGCGCTAATCAAGCTATGTCTTTGAAACCAACTCATAAGTTTTCTTTATTTACATTCACTGTTGACACACACACAATATATATATATATATATATATGTATAGTAGTAGTTAAGGTTCTATACAGCTAAAAAGCACATCTTTCTCTCTCTCTCTCATTAGTTTTTCCATATTTTTTTCCCCAAGCCTGAACCCACATGCATAAACCTCTAAAAGATCCTCCCATCACCTCTCTTCTCACAATGTGGATGTCTAATGTGTGAGAGAGAGAAAAAGAAACCACCATATATATTGCAATAGCAAAAGAGGCAATAAAGAAAAGAGAATTAAAAGAATGATCCCTGTTTGTTTCTTCAGCAGCAACCCTCATCATCATAAGTGTTCTTCTTCTTCTTCATCTTCAGAAATGCCTCAGAATCTGATAACATGCATTTACCAAACTCAGTTGTGTAATTCCCTGCCGCCTTCCTATCTTACACTTACTTGGTCCAAATCTCGCCATTCACATTATTCCCTAACCATTCATGCACCTGAACTTTTTTCCATTACTATCTCCTTAAACCCAAATACACTAACTGCTTTTCCTTTCAACTTCTTCTTCAGGTCCCGTCCCAGATCCAAATCCGTATTCTTGACCGATCACGGTCGGAAACTGAAGCTCTTCTGGGACTTCAGGCGGGCTCAGTTTAATCAGAATTCCGCCGAACCCGAATCAAACTTCTACATCGCCATTACTTCCAACTCGAGGGTGGAGTTTTTTCTCGGTGACCTCTTTGATGATTTTACTCGGCGATCATCATCCGGGCTGGGCTTTACCACCCGGGGTGATTTGTTATTATGTCGGAGAGAACATGTTTTTGGAGGAAGGAATAGTTATTACGTTAGTAGAGCTGAAGTGATGGGATCGAAACATGAATTTGCAGTAGAATTATGTAGTAGTAGTGGTGGTGGTGGAGTGCTCAAAGTCAAAATAGATGGAGAAATGAAACTAGTGGTAAAAAGATTAGCATGGAAATTCAGAGGGAATGAGAGAATAATAATAGGTGGCGGTGTGGAAGTAGAGTTTTATTGGGACGTTTTTAATTGGGTGGTAAACAACAAGAATGGTAATAAAAATGATCATGGTCATGGTCATGGTCATCATAGTCATGGGGTGTTTGTGTTTCAATTTGGTGGTAGTAATAATGGAGTACTTTGGCCAGAAATGGTGGGAGCAGAAAAGAAATTGATGATGAGGAAAAGTAGTTTTTTGTCATCATCGGCTACGGGAGGGAAGATTGCACCGGCGATGATGATGACATCGGCGGCGTCTTCACCGTCGACGACGTGTTCGAGCGTGTTGCAGTGGGCGGAAGAGAGTAGTGATTGTGGAAGAAGTTCGTGTTCATCCACGAGATCATCGTATGGAAGTGGTGGAGGAGGGTTTTCTTTGTTGTTGTATGCTTGGAGAAAAGATTAAATATATATATATATATATATATTTTTTCTTTTTGTAATTTCTTTCTCGCGTCAAATATTTTAAATATTAATTTTATATACCAACCTTGACTTTTCGTATGTATTTGTTCTATAATTTTGACTTGTAAAAATTTAATTATTTGTGAAGGGATTTTTTTTTAATTAATACCTATAATGGTGGAAACAAAATCAAAAAAATTTTAAAATTTTTTACATTAGAAAATTTAGATGCATTTATTAATTTTTTTATATATATACTCTTATAATTAATATTTACAATTCATATTTATTATTTATTTTTATTAAAAAAATAAAATGTACATACTGAATAATTTATGAACGAAGTTTCTTTCCTGGCCTAATGGTCTAAAAGTCTCTCTCTTACCTCTTGACTTGTAAAAAAGGTTAAGGATTTAAACTTCACCCGGAGTTCCAAAGTTCGAGATATATTTTCATGTGCGGGTATACCCGCACTGTTGAGCCTTCCTGAGTGAATTAGTTTGGACCGGAAGAGCCTGAGATACCACCCAAAAAAAATAATTTATGAACAATGTGCGCGTGCATGCCTATTTCTACCTTGGATTCTAGAAAAGGAAAGTTGCTCTTTTCTATATACTCTATATATATATATACACATTCTAATCATCAATAAAAAATATATATTTACATTCTTTTTTTTTTGTGGTATATATATATATATATATATATACATACATAATACTCTTTTCACTTTTTACATTTTATTTTTCCCTCTTATTATATTTATCTAAGCAAGTTTTTCACATTTAATAAAATTACAAATATTTTGGGTGATACTTCAACTTTTTCGAATTACACAGATTGATTTTGTGCTTAAAATTTTTTCTTATCCATCCATGATTGTACAGAAAATTGTCAAAATTTATATTGAGCACTCCTAGTTCTCGGTAATGGAGTTTCTTTTTACCTTATAAACTTTTAGTTGAGGTGGGGGCACGGCAACAAAAGTAGACAATGATAAAGAAATCTGATTTTTATTGTATATCAAATTTATAATCTTCAGATAGACTTTACGAGTTTAAAACGTGTTATTGAATAAAAGATTTTAGATTCAGACTTAATAATCGCTCAAAAATCTCTTAGACGAGCAATGTGAAATTGTCACAACACATACGATTAGATTCTAGTGTGGTGTTTTGCTTTAGCAATATGAATTATCCTTCTAATTGGTTTTTGATAAGAATGACCTTTTTTTTTTTATTATTAAAAAATTATATTTATTTCAATTTTTAAAATTTGTGTGAAAATAACTTCTTTTTTTTTTAATTTACCAAAAGCAACAAAATACATGTATGCGACTATGGGCCTAACAAGGTCTACAGTTGATTACTTAGTATTGTCATCCATTTACTAAAAGAAATACTATGAATTAACTATGAGTACCTAAATCCATTCTTATATACCATTACACATTCACTCATTATTTTGATGTGGGACGGAATATCACAACCATATCAACTGATTCGTTGGTAGGGATCTATGAAGCATCAACCAAAGAGTGAAGGATGCCCTTGAAGGTCCTTAAATTTCCAAATAGCCTTCCAATTGATAAGGCTCTCATTTTCCTCCTCTCCTCGAATCATTAATCTTATTGATTTCATATCAAACTTACATGACTAGTCTAGATGCCAATAAGGAGTGTCTTCCACATATCCTAGGGTTACAATGTGCCCCTTGTAGGCTTGTAGCTTTATTAATTCCTCCATGGGAAACCATTGTTGTAATGTTTGAAGGTCCCAACCTCCCTGTGTGATACCCGTGATCATATTGATAAGGGTGATTTTGTAATTTGATAAAGTTTAAGGTCTTATTTAGATACATAAATATTTGAGGAATTTATTGTGCAATTTATTAAGTTATGTATTCTTTATTTACTCCGAAACTCTAAGAGATATAATTTATGACATAGTTTAATGTCTCTCGTATTTTAAGAATTGGGTATTAAGAAGATCCGAACGTGAAGATTTTTAAGATTGGAGAAATTGTATTGTCAATTACGATTAAAGTTATATAGAATGATATGTAAGTTTAAGACGCAATTAAGTTTGCTATTCAATTTATTAAAATTTTAAATTTTTATTAAGCCTTGAATAATTTTAGGTAAAGAATTGTTTCGAGAATTGGATTACCGTGGATTTTGACAATTTTGATGATAGAGGTAAGTGGTTTGACCTTTAAACCCTTTTGGTTTCATCTATTATGAAAAAGATTAAGTTTTTCGGGCATCTTATTATTTTGAAAGGTATTTTATGAAAATTGAGTTTTATGGAAAATTGATTTGTTTAACAACATTATATTATTATTTTGACTATTCTTCTTGAAATTAAGTTACAGTATGTTTGAAAGTTATTTTTTAAAATTGATTTTGTCATATTATATTATTATTATATTACTAAAATTTAGATTTTGTTTTGGAAGATATTTAGTCAGAATTTTTGACTTATTGTAAATCAAGTTTTTTTTCAAAATTTTGTGATTCTCGTACTTAACTTCAGCTCCTCTATTTATTTTTTGTATTTTCTCAAAAGTTTGGCTTTTAAAAAGTTATTTATTTATTATTATTTTAAAAAGATTTTTAATTTTTTTAAAACTTATTTATTTGTTAAATTTTATACTTTCTTAAAAGTTTACAATTTTCTATTTATTTTTTTAATTTTCAATTTTGATAAAAAGATCTATTTTTCTAATTTTAGATTTCGATAAAAAGATATAATTTTCCGATTTTCGATTTTTATTAAAAGATAAAGTTTTATGATTTTCGATTTTGATAAAAAGATATAGTTTTCTGATTTTCTATTTTGATAAAATATAAAGGTTTTTTATTTTCAATTTTGATAAAAAGATAAAGTTTTCTAATTTTAAATTTTGATAAAAAGATATTAGTTTTCTAACTTCAAATTTTGATAAAAGATTTTGTTTTTTTAAAAGATATTAGATTTTTATATCAAGTTTATCTTTTTGAAGATATTTTTGTTTGTTAATGTTTTGAAAAGCCTTCCAAAAATGTAAAGTAAAGAAAAGAAAAGTTTTGGCTCAAGTTAGTTAAAAATGAGTTGGGGAACATGTTCCAAATTTATAAGTTCTAAACTCATTGAAAAAAAGCTCCACTGTAATTATTTTTGGCCTACCTAGCGGGATAAACTGCTAGGATCGATATCGATTAAACCAATAAATGACTATGTTGCTTGAGCCTGTTGAAAAAAAATAAGTAATATGATTTGGGATTCTTATCCCTTTCTATTCTGTTTTGAAAGTATATGTGGAAAGTTTGATTTTTTAAGTTTAATTTGAAATGTTTTTGTTAAAAAAATTTTATCCGTTATGTTTTGAAGGTTTTCTGATAATGTTATAATTTTGAATATGATCCTAAATGTCCAAAATGTCTTCTGAAGAGGGTCGAACTGCTTACTGGGCTTTATAAGCGCATACCACCTATATTTAAATGTTTTTGAAAGTTTTCTAACTGGTGGGTTTGAAGTTATGAGTTTTGGATATTAGATTTGATTTGTTGGAGTTAGAATAGTAATGTTTGAAAGATATTATTTTTGCGAATTATGTATATTTATGAGATATTGGAATTCAAGTATTTTTTATTTAGGAATTTTTGATGTATTTTATTAACATTGTTTTGAGGTTTTGCATTCTTTGGGTAAAGGATGTAGCCGTGTCTTTAGATTTGAGATTTTCTAATTTTTAAATTAGGCCCGATTTGGGGCTTGACCCCTTGACTCCACCAATAATATGTTGGGGTTGAGATATCAACCAAGTCCCATATCCGAAAATCATAATAGGGAAGATGTCTAAAAACAAAATCATGAGGGACTCAGAGCATCTTGCTGTCCTTTCGCCACTCTCATTTTTCATCTGGGAGATATGATTTTTCCGTCTTCTAATGATAGACAAGTGAAAAAATCTCGTGTTCATCTCACTCTCTCTCAACCATTTGATTCGAGAACATTGTCTCCATTAACATTCCTTTTGCAATAAAGGTTTGGTTCAACATTTTTCTGATTTCTGCTTCCATTTTCTCCAAGTATTTCAGTGAAGGCAAGAAGACTATTTTCATGTAAGTTTTAAAAAGTAAGTTAAACATAGAGTTATCAATTACCCTTGCAATAATTTTCAAATGACCCCTTCCCTCATTAGTCAACAGGTCAAAGTCATAGAATCAAATTGAAAGTCAAGGGTAAAAAGGTAAATTCATTTATCCAACTTTTGAAAACACTTTGTAGTTATGAAATACAAGGAGGATGTCATTTAATTTTACCTGTATTCATGAATTCTAAAAGTGTAGCAGAAGAGAAATTTGGCCATTGCAGGGACCCTCCACCAGGATCTCAAAAAGTGAACAATGTAAGATCCATTGTTCTCTTTTTCTTCTCTAATGCTGCAACTACCATATATAGGCCTACCTGTTTTTCTATGCCTTTAGACTGCAATTACAGCCAGAAGAAATATTGTCTTCTTCCATTTTGCTCTCTCCTTGTGTGTGTGGAACTGCAATACTCAACAACCCAGTAACCATGCTGCTTCTAGGATTGCATCAACTCAATCATCTGACTATTATAGAAGGCAATTGAGCTGAAAAGAAGATTCTTTAGACTTATTCGAAATTGCTATAAAGTCATGAAACCATTAACCATGGCATCCAGTAGGCGGAATCATTTTTCTTTAAAGAAACCGGAAAGAGTGTCAATATGAGCACCATGGATTTTCCCATAAGTTGAAATATCTACAACACCTTCTATATATATATACACTGGACTTTTCACCAAGCAAGCTTATGCATTAGGAACTCGTACAATTTGAACTGCAATAGCACCTGAGATCATCTCACTTGACATGCATGTCAAAAGCTCATTCGTCATACTTTCTAAAGCTTGGAGTGAATATCTGACTAATGGCTTCAAGTGCAGAAATGCTCCAACTTTCAACATGCCTAACAACCTGCATAATCCCATAAGCAGAAACATCACTTACTTACACACAACACAAGCTCTCGGTGTTTTAACACAGTATGGAAATGGTGTTGAAACTAGCTTGCTTACCTTTAATTGGTCATCTAAATCATAAACTGTACTTCCATCTGCAGAAATGAGAGGTCTCCATGGGAGTTTCAGATATGTTCTGTACTCAACATGGTCAGGAATGTGAGAGATAGAAATTATCAGTTGCAACTTACTATTCAACAACCAATGTTTCAAGAAGCATTATCACTTGCTTCCAATTTAGCTTTTTTTCTCTATACAGATACAGTTAGGTAACATGGATTTCAGTTACTCATAGATCATATAGGAGTTTCTTGAACTCTGACCATATGAATTCATTCAATTGTTTAAAGATACAAAAGAATGATCTTTAATTTTGCCAAAGTAACATTCTATTGGTTTCATTCACATTACAGCATTTCCAATTCAAATATGCAACCCTTGCATTTAGGAAGCCAACACTAACCACACCTTTTTCTTCTCAAATATGAATGAAGTTGAAAAGAATGAAAAATTGGCTTGTGAAAGTGTTTAGTATTGCACTAAAGCCACATCTTCCTGGAATGTAGCACAAGCATAAAAGTGAATAGCACAATCCAAGATGAATTTGGCTTCTTAAAGTATCTTAAGATTCTCAAGTACAAAGTTTGCTCCAGAAAATGCAAATCGTTTTTTCTTTTTGATCTGTTGTTAGAACAACTTTTCTTTTCAAACTCACTAACCTAGACAATTTTTCTTTTCTTCAGGATATCAACTCATCCTACATTCAGGAAGGAGCTGAATTTTCTCCAGAAAGATGTAAAAACATTGCAAGAATTCAACTGCATAAGATTCTTCAGCTGTGGAGATTTGAACAGGAGACATCTTTTCAGATTTTCTGTAATTTCTCCCTGATTATCTCTTAATTTTCCTTTTTGTTAATTAAGTTTTCATCATCTTCTAAGTAATTAAAATTCAAATATCACTTGAGAAAATCCATATAACTTAACTTTGTCAAATGGCTTTCAAAATCATAGAATACAACTAACCATACTGTTTGCAAAGAGTTCATGGCTCAGCCCTAGATCAGAAAGCAAGTGTTATCCAAGATAGCCACATATTAAAACATAATCAGTTTATGAAATAAAACCGACTAAAGCAGTTATTTGTATTTCCTCTCTAAATAATATTTTTGGTAAATTGAAATCTTATTTGCCTTTCACTGGAAATCTTCTATCAAGAAAGTATTACAAAACCATTAGAAAACTGTAGGATAAATTTTGTACCTTAACTTCCATGATGCAACAATCCTATCCATTTTAGGATTTCCCTGAAAAATGAAACAAAAAACAACAACGAAAACCATAGAGTGAGAATTATAAGCACTTCAACTCATACTATCCTAAACGAGGAACACAAAAGAGTGCAAGCAACATGCAGAGTGAAAGGGCAGAAAGAAATTGTCATATGTACTTAAAAAGAAACCAGCTCTGCATTTAGTTATTTTCCCAACAAGGAGCACTGGATCATTTGTACTTTGTACTTCAAGAAACACAAAAAATAGCTTGGAGGAAGATAACAGAAATAAAAAAACTTTCTGGTAATATCGTTCCAGATCAGTTTTTTAGAGCTTTTCAGTATTGCACCACTTTAATTTATATTTTCTGTGTTACAGTGTGAAGCATATCTATAATTCTACGAACAGGCTGTTTTCCCTCCTTTTCCCCTGCCCTTGCTGCTCCCTAATCTTTCCCTTCCCTTCCCTCCCGTCCAATTCTAAAATTTATTTTTAAAAGATGTGAAGAGAAAACAGAAGTATAAAAAGGCATAAGAAACATGATTAACGCGATACTCAGACCTATCTCACCATATCATGAGTTTTTGAAACATCTCATGTAGTCACAAGTAATGAGTTTCTATTTTATTACTATGGATGAGTAGATAGTAAGTAAATCCCTCTAGTTATACACATTTAAGCTTAGTTTTATTTGGAAACAATACTATCATGCTCATTGACATGTTCCATATTCTACAATTATTGCACAATTCAGCATTTTCTATGGGAGAAACCCGTCAAATACTAATTTAGAGGGTACATAATCAAAATTGGTAGCCACATTATTCTGTAATGATATTTGATCAGAAGACATATAACCTCACACAGCCATAATTTCACCATATTCTTCACCAAAAATCCATCATGAAATGCCAGAATTTGTATGACACAAGTAAAACAAGAGTGTCAATCTACAAAAATTAATTCAAGGTAACAGAATAGAAGCTAGAATATTTCAAAATTTTAAATAGATCTGGCTATAAAAACTCCAATTTTATTAAAAAATGCATAAAAGAATAACTCGCCTATCCAAAAAAAAAATTAAAAAAACATAAAAGAATAAGTCTCAAGGGAAGAAATTTTCAAGACCATCATTCATTTTTATATTTATTTTTTCGCTTTATATACTAATTTGAAAATATGAATTACATTTCAATAATTTCTATAAACTAAACTTCAAAACGAATTTGACATTTCTCTATATTTCAATTATTAATTTTTTATGCTCAACAATATGAATCTTATCAGAGAAAGGCTAATCTCAAAGTACTTGAAAGATTTTGAAGTTATTTCATAAAAGTGTGTAAGCATACAGGATTTGGTCTTAAACACAACATCCACTTTTATTTTTATTTATTTCTCCAAATCTAACAATATCAAGGAAAGGCAAAGTTTGATTATTTCTTTTACATCCCAATTTGTGTGGTTAACATTGTTAATTTAAGAAATTTTCTTAGAAAATCACTGAGTAGTGATGTCAGGGACACAAGAAATCTTTAAACAGGAAATCATGGAAGGAGCTGCTACTTCATGAAGTGTTATCTAGCAGTATCATAGTTGTTCATGCAGATAACCAAGCTAGCAGATTCCAAAAGACAATTGGTAAACTTTTATAATCTAATTTACCTTCTCAATATTTTTTAACATGATAGATGGATTGTCGAAGAACGGTACCAGCAATTTCAAGTTGCGTGAATACAAATCCTTTCCTGCATAGCAAAAAATAAAAAAAAAAAAAAAAGGAGAAAAAAAAAAGCAATTTCATGTTATCTGAAACAAATCTTGCCCTGATACTTAAATAAATTATCAGAAACCAAAGTATCACTTATAATTAAGTGTTGCTAGGATGTTTGTAAAAATATATTTAGAAACCATTAAATGAATGAACACGGGTCAAGACACGGATGATAGTTTCCATTTACAAATATCATAGATTTTCTAAATTATTTCCACAAGAAATTACTTCAATTTTAAAGATATACAATGTGAACAGAAGTCTAAAAGAGTTAAAAAGGAATTCAAAGTGTCAAAAATATCCTCAGTAAAATTAACAAAAGTAGGTATCACATGATAGAACTCACATGTGAAGGACGTAGATCAAAGAAAAATTAAACATTTTACCTCGAAATTTTATAGTTGGATCTTCAAAAATGCAGTCATCAGCATAAATTTCTGAAGTAAAAAGGCCTAAATCCAAGATATTCAAGGTCAGTTCAGATAAACTTTAAGTTAAGGTAAGAACATACTTTGTACCAAAATTTAAGAAGAATTCATCTAATACACAGAAAAGCCTTCACTAGAAGATGAAAATGTCTCAGTAATGAATGAAACATTTTGTTTGGGTCTATATTACACTTACTAATTAACTTATCTGTGGTTTAGACATAAAGCTCAGGTCTATGTAATAGGTTCATTGAAACTTTAGTTTAGTACACTGAATGTACTACTAATTGGCTACTCTCCGACAAAGCTAATAATACTTTATATTCACTGAATTTGAAATCTAAAGCTACATTAGGCCGAAGGCAATCTAAATCATATTCATTTTGCAAAAGCAAGTGAGATGTCAGTAATATAAGCTTCATTCATCTATCAATCTGTCTCAATTTTCAGCTAACACAAGACTTAAACTCAAGATTGTGAATTGAAAGGATATTCTAAAGGTGCTCTCTACTTAAAGAAAATCTCAAATATAATCATAAGGTCCAACTTTAGCATGAGAAATCAAGAAGTGTTTGCAGGAACTATTACAATATTGGGTTTCCTATTTCAAATAAAAGAAGTACACTCTTTTAAGCAACATTCCTGAAGCAGCTTCCTTCAAATAGTTTATTAAACTACACATGCACAATTTACGGAAATTCTGCAATTAAGACATCCACTATTGATGTCTAATTTCTTAATTAAAATGAAGAAAAAAAAAAGGCGGTTTTATATGGGATTAACTTCGGGCATAGTCAATGTTTAGAGTTAAATGAGATTTGCTAAAGAAGAAAAGGATATTCAAAAGATATATCAGGATTTGACATTCTTCCTATAGGAGAAATGTCTTATACTTGAAATCCTTCAAAATCCTATGTATTTCAATATCATAACACCGACTGAATGTGATGCAGAGTGTGTTCCATGTCATGACTTTAAGATGTAAAAGAACAGAAGAGACTAGCACTCAGCATCCATTGGCATACATAAATGCACTCAATATTATTATGAGATTCTCATGAATGGTATAGCAGTTGGATCATAGAAAACTCGGCTTCTGCTTCTGCAGCTTCACATTTCTTATTATGCCCTTTCCTTCTTTGAGATTCTTTTCAATAATAAGCATCAGCAGTAAGGTATCATATAGAAATAGAGTATTAAACTCACATTCTATATTTGGATATCAATTGGAGTCATAAAATAAAGCATTTGAAGTTTTCATTTTAGTATTCTACAATAGCAACTGTGAATTGGTAGTTAGAGTCAGTATTAAAAGGTTCTTCAATTTCATAATGAAATAAGAAGTTCTGCACCTGACTATTTATGGTTTATATAGCATCAAACCAAACCATTCACGGAAATTTTGTACTTGTCTTTTCCCTAAACCTATTAAATATTTTTACACATGATAAATTCCCAAACACTACAAAAATTATTAGATACAGCAGGAAAAAAAAAAAAATAATAATAATAATAATAATAAGAGCACCTGTTACAAAGTATGCTTTCTCATAATCAGATTTGATAATCATTAGAATGTCATCTATATCAAAGACCAAAGCATTTTGGTTCAATTGGTCATTTACTATGCCCAACCTACAAATCATTGTGAACCGTCACGTAAAAAAGCAATAGAAAGAAAATAGCAGAATAATGCAAATAAATTAAAGAAAGCAGGTCCAAAAGTCCATTCATCACTAATTTAAAGCATCCATTTTAAGGAGTTATATTACTGTCAAGAGCTTGCAAAAGAAGCATAAATGCCAAAACCCACAGTATTCAATGTGGAAACAAATAAGAAACAAACATCAGAATCATTTACTTCTATGAACCCATGGTTGTTCAATAAATTTACTATATATATCTCCTTCATGACAGTGTTAATTCTGATCTAGTGATCTAATTGTTTTCTTCAAAAATGTCACCATCAAATGTACTAAGGAGCAACTTGGAATTCTATGCTCATTCTTTGCATTTAGAATAAGCAATTACTTGAAGGGACAAAATAATGTAAAAGGAAACCATCTTATGTAGAACTCAAGAAAAGTAAACTTGCTTTTCATCTTGATATAATCTTAACTTTTTCAATTTGGACAGTTTTTCTTTTCTTCTAGTTTTTTCCTTTTTTCCTCAGAAAAAGTAGCTGTGCTTCATCCAGATCTTCGAGTGTTAAAATATGGTTGATTATGCCTCGAATTATAAGTGACTATATCCAAAATTAGTGTAAACTATTTGATAAAATGGTCAATTATGTCCTGTGTTATGAACAATAGATATCTAAGCAAGTGTTTGACCTAGTCCTCCTACACTGTGATTGAGACATACCATGTTACAACTTACTGTAGCATAGCAGAAAATCTTTCTTGCAGTAGCTGCACTGAAAAAAAAAAAAAGGGGGGGGGGGGGAAAGAGGGATTCTAAAGATCATTCAAAAGAAAATATAACAAAAATTGACACCATATAAAATTTAATGCAAAAAAGCTAATTTAAATTGGTTGTCAAGGAAGCACAAATTATAAATAAGAAATATTTTACTCGTTAATATTATTAATTGGGGAGAAAAATCTAAGGAGCTCCGTAACTCCACTGACAGCCAATTTCAGCAATTCAGGTGTCCGGGTTGCGTTCTTCTTGGCATTGGGAGAACCAGAGCAGCATTTGATGCCATGAAATCTCTATTAGAAAGAAAATGGGCAAAAATAAACACAAGCAATTCAAACTATTTCACAAATAATATTAAAGTTTCAAATATTCAGATACGAGTGAGCTAGCGAGCGAGCTTTCGTACCGTTAGTGCAAAGTTCTGATAAGGTGAAGCAGAGCAACAGATTCCCACCATTCTCTCCATCTGCCTTCAGTCGTCCTTTAACAATTCCCTCAAATTCTCCCAGCAAAATTCATCAAATCTGAAGCAAATTTCAAAAGATTCGTCAACAAGAAAGGCCAGTTTGCACAAAGTATTTTATATAATGTTTCTGGTATTAGAATTCTTCTAAGTATAGCTAGAATCTATGAACGAATAACCTTTAGTGCAGATATGAAACTGAACTTCAATGAACTGTTGTGTTTTCTTTTTGTCCATTGAAATGGTGTAACTTTATTGGTTCTGTAATTTTGATTAAAACATAAATAAATAAATAACTTTATTAAAAATCCTCAAATTTTAAATATATATATAATTTTTCAATATCTACAGCGTATCTGACCATATAAGTGATAGAATAAAAATGCCTCAAATATATATTATATTATATATATATTTTTCTCTCTTCAAAAACAACGGCTCTGCTGAATCACTTTCAAACTTTCACTTCCCTGAGAACAGCTACGCAAAACCACTGTGGGGAGTGGAGAAAGAGTTGATTGTATAGCGGTGATTCTGGTGAAGCATTGCTGTTATTTCAGGTGGGTAGATAAAAATATCTATCTCGCTTTTTATATATATATATATATATATATATATTCGTTGTATTGTTTAAGCCGCAAACCCTGAATTCTTAAGGATATCAGCAAAAGGATTTGAGCTGATTTTTCCTCTGGTTGAATAATGGTGGAACCGTCTGTTTTGGTCTATTATTTCGACTTTTATCAATTCTGATACATACTCTTTTTCTTCAGTTTTTGTTTTTTTTTTTTTTTTTTTTTTTTTTTAATCTTTTGCCTTTTTGTTAAATACTTCCTCGTTGTCCTTTGCTTGGATTGCCTTGAATTTACAATGGATAGATGGATCAAGGAAAAGAAAATGGGAACAAATTGATTATAAGGGTGACACCAGGCTTAAAAGCATGTAAAGTTTGCAGAATCCTTTGGACTTGCCCTTTATTTTGGTGGATGGGGCGGTTGGTTTCAATGATAGAGTGAGGAGCTGCAAGTATCATTCTTATTCAGAAACTTATCTGAATATCCTCTAGACTTATACAATATCCTTGCTAAATCATGGAGTATTTTGATTCAAGAGAACTGTAACAAAATTCTATAGTTGATTAATTTTTTTCAGGCAAGGTAATCTTACTTACCCTGCCTGGGAATAACTTTACAAAGTTCCAATCGTAAGACTATTTACTCTGAAAATCGAAAAAGAAAATCAATGGCTTTCACTTGTGCTTATCAATTCAAGTGTAAGGGTATGATAATGGGGTCAGATTTTGTCTGATTTTTATGAATTCTAATGGATCTTTTATTGTGGGAATTTGTTGGCATTTAAAACAAGTTTTTTCGATTGATGATTGGTACTTGATTCAATGCATAGTCAATACTATACCATTTTAATCATCATTATTCTTGGGGAGTTTTTCTGCAATTCAAGATTGTATTGCTAAGGCGCTGAGTTTTACTATCTCGTGATGCAAAGGGAGTCTTCTTGGTGCTACAGTGTGAAATCAAGCCTAACTTTTAAAATGACAATGTAATAAGTAGGCAAAAAGAATTGTCAATTGACATTTAGTTTTGCTTATCATGTCTTTAAATAATCTTCCTTTAAAATTCTTGTGGGCTTTCTTAGTTCTTGGTTCTTATCCGTTTTTGTTTCTCATTACTTTATAAGGTACATGATTATTTTTTTTCAAAACTATGATAGGATGGCAGAGCTGGTTGTTGAAAAACATGTTAAGTACATAATATCAGTTCAAAAGGTATTTCTCTGGAACCATCATAAACATTCTCAGTAGTTTTAGGTGGTATTGTACTTTTTGTTTGAAGAAAATACCAAATAAAGTTTGTATATTCTTTTCAGGAGAATAATAATTTTGAATCCATAGTCATGGAACATCTTAGAGTGAATGGAGCTTACTGGGGATTGACTGCACTTGATATCTTACAGAAGCTTGATGCAGTAAATCAAGATGAAGTTGTCTCTTGGCTGATGGAATGCCAAAATGAATCTGGTCTGTGATGTTGTTTCACCTTGAACCTTTTATGTGAGGGATGTGCTTTCTCTGCAAAGAGGGCTAACTGATCTTTTTTCATTCATTGTATTGAAACTGAAGGTGACATCATCTTATGGTTTCTTAGATATGTATCATGCTATGTGCTCATACTTGCAGGTGGTTTTGGTGGTAATGTTGGACAAGACCCTCATTTGTTGCATACCCTCAGTGCTATCCAAGTATTTGCTTTATTTGACAAAATAGATGTTCTTGACATTGAGAAATTATCTGATTGTATCCTTCTTTTTATGTAGTGAACAGAAATGTCTACATGTTTTTTGCAATCTCCTATTCGTTTCTGGAATAAGTCCTGCCTTTTGGGTTAAGTCTGCTTCACATGTCTATATTGATGTAATCGGACAGGAATCTGATGTGTGAATACTGGTGTCTTTTTATATCTATTACTTCTTATGATATCAACATTCTGAGCATTTACTTCTTAACTACTTACATTGGGTTGACATGTTGAGGAAAGAGGCATAGCCAAAGCAATGTTACTGGACGTTTTTGCAAAGGTGATATAAAAGTATGCTTGTTAACACTGATTATCCAAAAGAAATGAAAACTCTGGATAATATAGCTCATGAGAGAATTGCATGGAAAGCTTTAAAACTTTAAAAAAATCGCTACTTAATATTGTATGTATGTAATTGATTTTGGGTGTTCAAACTTGACGTTGGAGCTAGATATTGCTAGCCTTCAGAATGAAGACGGATCATTTTCTGGTGATATTTGGGGTGAAATTGATACCAGGTAACCTGTACCTTATTTGTCAGCAATTCTTATTCCTTTGAAAGTTACTAAGTTGTCTTCCTGGAGGACAATTGTTTAAAGATCTATATACTTTCTTCAGATTCTCCTATGCTGCACTATGTTGTCTTGCTTTACTTAAATGCATGGATAAGATTGATGTGGGCCAAGCTGTACACTATATTGTAAGTTGCAAAAACCTGGATGGTGGATTTGGATGCACACCTGGTGCAGAGTCTCATGCTGGGCAAAGTATGTAGATTTTGAATTCCCCCCCCGTTTTCCCCCCCTCCTGCTGCTTCAGCCTTACGGATTGGATTTGTGTGATGATAGGTGTTAAAACAGCTAATTCCCTTTTCTTGTTATCCCTATACTTTTATTTAAACTACTGATATGTGACACTTTTTTCTTATACTAATACGTTGTAATTGTTTGTCCTAACCTGAGCAGTGGATATTCAACATCACAGACCTTTAAATATCAGACACTAGCAAACCAGAAGTTGCATATTGCCTGTCTCTCTATGTGATTATCCAATCTTCTACTATCACACCCCTAATATTCATCTGTATTGGTTCAGAACAAATAAGTGGTCCCCAAAGTTCCCCAATATAATTACATATTTTCAGTTTTGATTTTATTCTAGTGAAATGTTCTGAGTAAACAATTTTAGCACTAGATGTGAGCAAACATGTTGAATTTCAGCTGGGTCTTATTCAGATTCAGCACTTACTTGATAACTGAATTATTTGGATCATGCCTCTTGAAAGATAGATACTCTCCTTTAATAGAAGTTGCATCTTATGTGAAGAGCATGATGATCCATATAATTTGTCACCACCTTATTTTGACTCTGAAGGAAAATAGTAAAAGTTTGATCTTGAGAAAAGCAAAAGATCAGAAGGCAAAATTTCTCTTGGAAGGAGAAAGTGATAATGATAAGCTCCATGTCATGACTGATGTTAAAAATACAGACTGAGAAAACTAAAAAGTCATACTCCTCTCTTTAACAAAATTTTCCCTCCTGTCTTCATGAGTAAATAAAAGTATATGTTGGTAGGGACAATATACGCACAAATATTAGTTTGATTGAAGTTTTCTCTTTGAGCATTACAAGCTGGTCTTTTAGTCAGCAATGATTGGATTCATAATGGAAGAAATTTCAGTTTTGATTATGCTTTAGCATTAAAAGATCTACTTTATTGTGACTGCAGTTTTCTGTTGTGTGGGAGCCCTTGCTATTACTGGTTCACTGCATCATGTTGACAAGGATCTCCTTGGATGGTGGCTATGTGAGCGGCAATTGAAATCTGGAGGTCTAAATGGGCGTCCCGAGAAGCTTCCTGATGTGAGCTACTAGGTCCTGTTTTAATATTTTCTTTGAGTGATCTGCTTTATTTAATTGTTTGAATTTTCTTTAACCATTCCAGGTATGTTACTCATGGTGGGTTCTTTCTAGCTTAATCATGATTGACAGAGTTCATTGGATAGACAAGGAAAAGCTTGTTAAATTTATCTTGGATTGTCAGGTTGTGTCCAATCTGTCATAATGAGTAGTGCTACATTGTCAATCTTTGCGAAGGAAAAAAGTGTCACTGATATTTATGTAATTGTTATTTGGAAATGTAGGACAGCGATAATGGAGGAATTTCTGATAGGCCAGATGATGCAGTTGATATCTTCCATACCTATTTCGGAGTTGCTGGTAGGAGTTCGATTTATCTGTTCATGATTAAGTTCCAATGCATTATTTCTTTTCTTTGTAACTGATGAGAATGAGGATACATTCTTGTTGTTGATTCTTCAATATTTATAGATTATCTAATGAAGAAAATCCCTTGCGAATATATGACACATTTTACATTTTTACTTCTGGAAACATGTGCTAGCTGACTGAGTCTGGAACTTCATTTTTTCATTCTGAACTTGCATTTTTTTTTTTTTTTTTTTTGCAGGTCTTTCACTTCTTGAATATCCACAACTTAAAGCTATAGATCCAGCCTATGCCTTACCTGTTGACGTAGTGAATAGAATTCTTATTGGCTGTTAGATCTGACTTTGATTCCTAGTTGCTGGGATTTTTTTGCTGTTAAATCTCAAAAACATACTTTGTTTTGATTGATTTCTTTTTTGAAATCTTGTACCCGTTCTTTGCTTTTCCTTTTTCACTAATTGAATCTCAATTCAATTTTAAACTTTAGAAAATTTTATGATTTTTCATCCAAAATTCAGCAGATTTTAGTTACACTAAACCTTTGTTTGATTTAATCAAGAATAAAAGATAACTATATTTTGATAATAATTATTTATTTATTTATTTATTTTATCTATGTCATAATAGAAGAAAAGCATAGTAATATATGAACCTTGTTGAACTAAATCACGGGTTAGTTATTTGTTGAGAATCTCTAACATCAAATTTTAAATAATTATATACAATATTTGAATTCTCGATCTTACTTACTGAAAAAAAGAAAGCTTTTTATCAACTCATCTATGTTTTTGCAGTTGAAACTTCATTAATATATAAAACAAATCAAACTTAAATACCTCTAAATCATAAGTAATATGTTCTTGACTAAAAAAAAACATAATTAGTAATTAAACATTCATAAACAAATTATAATATTTAAGTATTATATACTGGCAAATCCAGTCGTCAAAACGAAGTTTTGCATTTATCAATCATTATATATTAATACATTTTTATATAATTAATAAATATTTAAATAATTAATCAATTAATATTTGATAATATTTAAAAAATAATCAAACAAAATTCAAACATTACCCTTGTACTGGTGAATGGTGATATGTTGCGGGGCTAGAAATGTCATTCTGCGTGAAGTTGGACGCAAACTCTGTCATTTTTTTAAAAAAAAAAACCCTCAAAACAAAAACCCGCTAAGTTTTGTATCTGTTTCTCTTCTTCCTTTTTTGGGAGAAAAGAATAGTAGAGCTTTCTGAGACAAAGGTTAATTGATCTCCAATGGTGCTGTCTAAAGTTTCATCAGCACTCCTTCGTGGTCTGCTCCACAAGAACAACATCCGGAGCTTCTCTTCAAGTATAGAATTTTGACATATTTATTGTTATTATCATTATTATTATTATGATTTACTAGAAGATTTTGAAGTTTTCTTGATTTTATTTTCATTTGTAGATGCTGCTGAAGCCTTGAATCGAAGAACAACTGATTCAATGATGAACGAGATGTTTACGTTGGATATCAGTTCACAAATCGGCTCTTGTATGCCTCTGTGCATGATGCGAATTGGGACCCTAATTCATAACATTGAGCTTCGACCTGGTCAAGGTGGGAAGCTGGTTCGATCTGCTGGGACCGTTGCCAAGATTCTCACCGAGCCCAGTGCGCCAGGTGCTAGGTAAATCAGATTTATTTAACCCATCTTTTATATACTCTTCCTTTTTAGATGCATTGAAGTATTTTGAATTTTAAAGTTTTGGAGAATAAATTAAAGTGGTTGCTGGATGTTTATCCTGAATAGTAGAAACTTCCGAGATATTGACTGGGAGATATTTATTGTAGTCATTTTATAATTTCATTATACAGGGGTATTGTACATTCTGCTGGATTTTATATGATACCTTCTTAGTTTGGGACCAAAGCCGGGAATATTTCTTGGATTTTTGTTGTAAGAATCTTTAGTAGGGAATCAGCTAGGAACTAAGAAAGCTTAGTTTACAAACTTGAGTATTGAGGGTTGCTATTTGATCATACTATGCTAAAATAGACTAAAGTTAACTCAACCTGATCACTCTGTTCTGTTCTTGTGACAATGTTATGGGCATATCAGAGATTCAACATGTCTTATTAACCTTATATTGCTGCTCTTTAGGGTTAAGGTGTTCTCACACTGGGTAGAGTAAACATAGTGAGTTTTCAGTTCAGGACTTTCAAGTATTACGCATTAGATCCTTTGAGCAAAATAATTGACAACTGTTAGCCTTTTGTTGTTCTTATGAATAAAAATTCTACTTGTAGGTTTTGTGAGGTGAAATTACCATCTGGGGTGAAGAAAACAATAGATGTAAGGTGTAGAGCGACAGTTGGTCAGGTGTCAAACCCAGAGCATGGGACAAAGAAATTAAGGAAGGCTGGACAGAGTCGTTGGCTCGGGCGGAGGCCAGTAGTCAGAGGTGTTGCAATGAATCCAGTTGATCACCCACATGGAGGTGGTGAAGGGAAAAGTAAGAGTAGTGGGAGTCATGGAAAGGGTTCACGTACGCCTTGGGGAAAGCCCACTAAGGGTGGCTTTAAAACTGGTCCACTTAAAAAGAGAAAATAGTTTAGAGTAGTTTTTTTTTTTTTGCTTTTTGTTTTTATTTGCTTTTAAATTTTGGTCAGCTGAACTTTGTAGGTATATTTTCTTCAAAGGGTTTTCTTTTCTTCCTTCTGTATTGGCTTTAATCTTTGGAATTTTATTTATAACTGATTTTGGTTTGCCTAATGAATTTGACTTAAGCAAAACTATTTCCAATTGGCTGAGGTTGTTCAGTTGGGAAATCTGAAGTACATGATCCATCTGGCACTCTAGAAGCTCTCTTACAGCCTAGGAATAATGGAATTCGGTCAGGCACTAATATTTTGTAGTCGGTAATTTCATTCTTAATGTACTGAAATTGTTTCCTTGGGTTTGCTAACCATTATTATAAGGGCTATATTTGTTTCTCTTTGAATCTCTTTAATTTTGTGATAAGACATTCTGGTTTAGCAGATTTATTACTTGCATAATTTCAATTTTATTGATGTGGAGTTTCACTTATTATTATTACAGACATAATTGTTTTATGGCAGATGTAACCTATTTGATAAAGCAGCCTTACCTTAAACTTTTGGTCATGGGTTGGAGTTATGAAAGGTAGAAGTTTGTCAGTGGAAAAATATAGAAAACTAATTTTTTCTGTGACAAAAACAGTTCTTACAACTTGTCATCTTTTTACACTGGTAAAATTTACAAAAATGATTTTGTACATGTGTATCTTTGCTGATTGAACAAATATGTACAGAGAACAGCAATCCAATCCAGACTTCTATAAAACAGGGTCTGACTTATCCACAAACGGATCAGATGAACATGAATCCGTGGGAGGAGGAATACAGATACAAGCAAGAATGACTGGACAATAATGCTCACTGGGAAGGTATTCTATTAATTTTTTTCCTATTTATTTTGGTTCGAATGATTCAAAATGGAAATCATGTAGTACACTCTCTGTTCAAAATTAGGAGTCTCTAGATAAGAAGTGCAATCTGACCTAATATTTAGATTCCTAAATGAGCTTACCTGATTCTTGACATTGCTTATATGGTCTACAAGAGCCATATCCATATTGAAATGGAAATGAAAATGAACTTACAATCATATTGTGGATTGACATAGATACAACTTGGAAAAAAATGTTCCTCCATTACCTATATTGGAGACTCATTTGAACCTGCAGCGAATAAAGAATGGACAGCTTTTGAGTATTGTATTTGGCCCTAAGAAACAATGACAATGAGGTATTTTTAATCTAACCAAGGATGTCAATGTTAAATTAAGTTAGCTGATGAAAATTGGAAATGCATATTATTTTAAGAAAATGAAGGTTTAAACTGTGACATCCTGAAATAGAAACGGGATATTCAACTTATGATGGGGAGTAAAGAGTTTTTCTCTATATCTGTTTAAATCAGTGGTTTGATTATACATTACCTTGCAGATCCTGAAAGATTTTAAAACACGTATCTAGCCATTTCAATTTGATCCTACAAGGAGTCAGTTCGTAAGGGCAGCACAAGCTTCTTAATTCTATGACCAATCCAGTAGTACTGAAACAAGGTATTACTTAATTCTGGAGTTCTACTTTAGTTTTTTCTTCATCAGAAAATCTAGTTGGATTCTCTCAAAATTGCAAATATCAAATTCTTTTTGGGGTTTTTTTTCCGATTATTTTGTTCCTGCAGCAATTTAAGTATTCCATCAGCAAAAGCAGCTGTACATAGGTTGTGCCGAGGTGTTTGTGCTAGTGTTCTCTTTTGGGGATTTGTAATGAGAACTTGCTAGTAAGTTATTGTTTGGCTCTTCCTCTTTCAACTGAACCTTGGTTAATGTGTTGTTTTATTACTAACTACTTTTACTAAGAAAAAGATATTTTTACCCTTTCACGAATAACTACTTTTATTTAAAAAATAAAAATAAATAAATAAAATAATGAAGACAAGTTAAAATTGTAAAAATTATAAAGATAAGAGATTAAATTATCTAAAAAATTAAAAAATGAATGAAATCACAAAAATTGTATAACTTAAAGGAGAAATTTGTCAATTTACCAAAATATTATCTAAAACATTAACATAAACAAAATACACATCTGTTATATTATCTAAAAAAAATTAATACCATTATATTACATTGTAATTATAATTTTTTTTTTTTAAAAAAAAAAGTTATAAACTTATCAAGTAATAACAACATTTATTTTTAGTGTAACTTAACCAACCATTGTCTTATTTTCATGTGTATGTTTGGCAATATTTTACCCAAAAAATACACCTTTGAACATCCAATTCCTTAGTGGTGCTCCACTATTACATGAATTTTAAGAAAAATGAAAACAAATTACGTAACTATTTACATATCTGAAAATTAGAGATATTCACAGCAGCCTAACAAACAAAAGCCAAAATCAAGAGTTAATAAATATCATAAAGTTGTTTTTTTTCTTTTATTTTTTTAGGAAAAAAAAAAAAAAAAAAAAAAAAAAAAAATGCTATACAAATAATATATATATATATATATATATATATATAATGAACCAAAATCACGGGGTGTACAAGGAACAGATCCACCTTTAGAACCCTTCCCTCAGGCTTAACTTCACATTCTGAACTTTGAGTGCCAGCTCCCTCTTGTGATCCTCTATGTCCTTCAGGACTGAGAGCAAATTTGCACGGTATACATCACACCTGCGATTGGCAAAATCAAGCTCCCTAACGAGTTCACTGATCTTCTCATCCATTTCTTCCTACAAGATATTCAAGGAGTTCATCAGTGGAAACTCTCCAAGAAACTTCTTACACTGTGATGCTAAAGTTTTTAATACAGGAAACTGGAAAATAGTAGAACATAAATTGATCAAAAGAGGGGTTCAAAATAATACAAGATTTTGTGCCCTTTCTCCCCCCTTCGTACAAACTTTTTATATGTATGTTTCACAATGTACACAATGAAAGAAGATTTCCCTCATAAACAAGTCACAAGAAGCTAGCAATAATGCAAATGGTCATTGAGGCCAGTAGAATTATGTAACATGCCCAGAACAACAATGAAATCAGACTAACACTAAAAAATAGTTAGGATAATACATATCACACAGGATTGAGCAGTACATTGCAAATAGTGTCTAAAAAAATAAAATAATAAGAGAAGCCAAATAACCATAAAATCTGACTAATTTCAAGGATCTAGATCCAGATAGGAAAATCGCATTCAGAATCATACACAACAAACACAGTCTCTATCTTCCGCCCTTCCCAAAAAGAGGAAAACAGGGGGCAAAAAAAAAAAAAAAAAAAAAAAACTAGGCTTCCCAAACTGAGAAAAAAGAAAGGGAAAAACTACTAATTTTTTTAAATTTACACATCAACTATAAAGGTTAATTCACATCCGGGCTGAAGCCAAATTTTCAATAAGAAACTCAATGAGTTGACAATATCAATATATAATGTGAAGCCAAGGGTTGAATACAAAACCTCTGCAATGATGCCATACTAAATTTCTATTGTACCTAAAATCAAAAAAACAACTGATAGATAATGGTTAAATTTAATCGGTTAATAGGAACAGTAAAAAGAAAGTTTAATTGGAAGAAGCACCCAAACATGGCCTGACTCATAAATTTCATCAGAAGAATTTCTTTTTCCTTTTTTAAACAATAAAACCACAATACAATTGCAGAATCACATAAAAATTGTAAAGTGTTTAAATTCATCAAGTTTTGGAGTAGGAAACAATTTAACACGAAGATTTCAGACTCTTATTCATACCCTGTTTGTTTGATTATTTTTCACGTCATCGGCTTGTTATCAAATTTGTGTTTGGCCATGTCCACATGTGAAGGGTTTGTGGGTTAAAGAGGTTAAAACAACTCCTCTTTAACAATTAAAATCTTTATCTAGAAATTTATAGTGTGACAATTTTAAAAAATAATTTGCAAACCATTTTAACTAAATGAAAATTGATAACTTAGATCATCCACCAATCTAGTAATTTATTGATTCGAAAACTGAATTATAAGACAAGTGATATTACCTGTTTAGTACACATGCATATTTCCTAGACATATCACTTAAGAATCCACAACCAATTTGATGCCTCCAAACTATCTATTTCCAGCCACTTTGGTTCCTTATCATTTTTCTTTGAATTTGTTTGGTCCATGGAATGTTTTCAGGGTTAATCTTTTTATCCCTCCACATCTTTTTGTGGTTCTTTACAACAAGTATATGAATGTACCCAGCACAGGAGTGCTGTTTAAAAGTAAAACTGGACAGTTTGCTTCTAAAAAACAATATTCTTACTGAATGTCTCATTGTGGTATAGTTCAATAGAAAGTCGCAATTGGTTGCTGTTATGAATTGAATTGCTTTACCCTTAGGGAAGATTTCATGTGCAAGGAACATCAATGTACTTGATGTAAAGACTGCAACAATGGCCCGGGGGGCCAAAAATAATTCTGAGACAGAAAAAATACAGAATAAAAATAAGGAAGCAAAGTGGCTGGGGAAAAAAAATAGTTTGGGACCAAATTGGCTAATTTTCAAATCCACAACGACCAAATAGATGAATTTTGTGAACTAATAAGATAAAGCTTATGGTCCACTAGATTGAATCACCAAACATGCTCACTAAGAATAGCCAATATTGGTTCATTGCAACATATATAGTAGAAGAACTGGAGGGAAATTGCACTACAAAACTAAAAGGTCAGGACCAAATCCATTAATAGTCTCTCCATAGTTTATGTGCATTCATTTGCAACTTTTCTGCATAATAGATATCTAAATCAGATTAGCAAATAAATTTTATTGACACAACATATCCCACTTGTATTTGGCTTAATTTTTAAAATGTCAAATAGAGATAGTTGTCCAAATGTGTTTAACTGGACTTATTGGTTGGTAAACAAGTCCAATAAGTTTAGTAATCTGCAAGCTACCAAATCATTTCAGATATTAAACTGTCCTCACCGCTATACCTACTACAAGGGACTAACTGACTCCCATAGAGCACTAGGTGTATACCTATAGATATTCCTTTGGCATTCTCAATATTTCAATTCTTCCAGAAGATTGCCAAAATTTTCCACTCTTTTTGCTGACTGACAACAAAACCTTTAGTTATGACCTGTTCTATCAACTAAATCCAAACCATAAACTTCAGATTTAGTATCTGTCCACATATCCCACTCAGTTCATTACTTTCTCTGGAAATAACAGAACATGCTCCATGAGTTCCAATACTCCGATTCAAAATAACCGCAGTCTAGGTCTGAAAATGTCCTAATGAGTTCTAAAACTCAGATTCAATAATAAGCTTAACCTAGGTCTGGCAATCAAACTGGGAAGATGGCAAGTGTTTAATAATAAAGTTTAAAAATAATAAGCTACATATTCACAGACATAAAACTTATTTTCATCAACTTAAGTCAATTATAAAGAATATTGCGGAAAACCAGCATTTCTAGTCACAGTTATCTAACTATAAGATACTATGCCAACTAGAGTTTAGAAATTGTAGAAAAATGAATAGAAGAAAATTTCTAAAAATCGAACCACAAGATCTTTTATTCCTTTATTCCCACTCAATAAAGGGGACAAACAAGCAAGCAACAAAAATATTCTAGTAAGTTCTCCATTACATCTTCAGCTAGTTCATAAAACAAAAAGGACATCAGTTAAATTCCTTTATCCAATATGGTGAACGAAACGCACAAGGAAAGATCACAAAAGACTTCAGTGGATTTCCTATATGAGAAAAGGGGAAAATAGGAAGAGAGAAAATTTAAATTGAAATTAAGAAGAACAACAAACCTCAGAAAGTATTTGGGCTGTGCTTCCTTGATGATCTTGGGTGCTCTGATTTCCCTGAATAGTATTCCTTCTGGATTCATCCCTAATACGACCATTAGTTGAAGAAATCCTCCCTTCATTTCTCATCTGCAAGGCAACTTTCTCTGAAGCCTCTTCCAATGCAGCCATTGCTACAGTGCAGGAATCAACAGATTCTGCTCCTTCATCAACAAATTTGAAGGCTTCATGCCGTAGAGTATTGAATCTAACCGTATGGGACTCCAAATAACTACTAAATGCATCATTAACATGTTCTTCTAACGTCACACTGCTCTTTGCGTTTCTTGTCCACCGCTTCAAGATGTAATGAGATGGAAGAGTAAGAACATTTGTTACCCGAAAAACTGCTAACACATGTCTACACAGAATACCTGAGAATTCAAACATCTGGCAGCTACATGTAGCTTTCATCTCCATAACATTAAATTTTACAAGGTAAGCTTTGTGGTCTTCACCAAATTTAGCTACTTGATAGGTGGTAACCTCTCCATCATCCTCTGCTTTGGATGCCATAAATGTCAAAGTGCCCACTAGCTCCTCCTGAAATCTCATAAATAGTTTTCTAGTATAAAGTTCAGATGCTTGTTTCTCCATTGGAGAAGGAGTCTTTAAAATTGGTGAAGTATTCATTGTATCATAGTCTGCTTTAACTTCTTTCTCATAGCGACTCTCCAGTGCTTTCTCGTACAATTTAAAGAACTGATTCAGATTAGTAGATGCATTTACATAACCATCAAAATATGAATTCATGCTGTCACTGCGTTGGGTTATAGACATTTCTGCAAAGAACGTATCATGCAGATAAACAGGAACCCATTGGCTGCGAGCTCCATAAATTTCCCGTAGCCATTCGTGATCCCTGAGTTCATACTTATCCAGAAGAGACAACCAGCAAGACTCAAACTCTTCAATTGATTCAGTCAAATTCACACACTTATGGAAGTCTGCCTCAAAAGTTGGATGCTTAAGAAAGACATGGGACAATTTCTCCTGGCATTTCTTGAAAATATGCCATTTGCAAAAACGGTGGCGAGTCTCAGGGAAAACCTGCATTATAGCTGACTGAATAACTGCATCATGATCTGTGGTGATAGACACTGGAGGATGCCCAGACATAGCTTCAAGCCATGTCTTAAAAAGCCATTCAAAGGATGCTTCTGATTCATTTATTAAGAATGCACAACCAAACAAAACAGGCTGCCCATGATGGTTTACCCCAGTAAATGGAGCAAATGGTAATCTATACCTATTGGATCTGTAAGTTGTATCAAACGTTACAGTATCCCCAAAGTAGGTGTAGTTAGCTCTTGCCTTGGGATCAGCCCAGAACACATTGCCCGTAAACTGATCCTCATCACCCTGCACCAAATAGAAGAAAGACGGGTTCTCAGACTGCATTTGCTTTAAATAATCTAGGAGTAGTTGAATATCTCCTTCAAGACTCCTTTGACGATTATTTCTTATGTAATTCCTGCAATCAACCTCTGTGAATCCAACCTTACTAATACCACCATACTCTTTGATGAGGGCAGACATGATTCTGCGGGGACCCATGCCAGCAGCCTGCAGAGTATCAATCAAGGTCTTAGCAGGGCCAGAAATTTGACGGTGAGAACGTAGGCAGTGGACCTGGTCAGGTGGAACCAGTTCATGATTGTGCTCCTTGACAAAGTTAGAGACAACCCATTTTCCGGAGTCCTGAATCTTGACAGATAGTGATGCCTTGCAACCCACGCGGGTAACAGTGCGGGGGCGTTTGATTTCTCTGTCCTTGGTACGCTTTTCATTCAAGTTGCGGAATCCTTCTTTAGCACAGACAAAGGATCTCTGTATGATAGCCCCATCCTTCCTGGAGCGACGAGAGGAGCTCACACGGGTACTGAAACCCACTCTCCGGGCATATGAGTTGTAGAAAGCCTTTGCAGCCTCTTCAGATTCAAATTCCATGCCCTCATAAGGCTCAAGATCAGGGTCTCCCTCAGGAATATAAATTTCTTGGGAAGCATTGACTCGTCCAGCAGCAGAAGGGGAAATAACAGCAATGGTTCCATCATCATCCATATGATCATGGTTGTCTTCAATATCAAGGGGGTCATCTTCCCCTCCAACTACTGAACCTCCCAAACCTATATCAAATTCAAGAACTCCATTCTCCATTTACAGTGGGAAAACTAAAGCCCTTTCACAAATGACAACACAAAAAGAAAAAGACCAGTGAATAATATAGAAGCTACCCTTTGTGTCAGCAATGGTAAATCAGCATTGCATAGGAAAGGCAGCAAGAAATTGACTCCAATGAGCATCCACACCCTACTTTAGCTATGTGGAAATAATTCAGAGAGAATTTTACTGTTTCAGGTTTGCACCTAAAAATACAAGAATAGTCTAGAAAAACAGAAAAAACGAGAGACCCCTAACTTGAGGACATTGTGCCCTAATTAGTCTTCATCTCCAAAACCTTTTTCTTTGTGTGCATATAAAAGATATATGAATTTAAGAAAATATTTTTGACATAAAAGTATTCAAAATAAATGAATTTGAAAGAGAAAGAAATAGCATACACAGGAACTTGTAGAACGGATTTGCTGGCTCTGCAATGCCTAATTTACACAACAGAAAAAATATAAACAAACCCTTCGATCAAAAGTTGTTTTGCAACTTACACAAGTAGAGTCTTTGTCTAAGACATTCTAAAATGAATTTAGGCAATAACAATAAAAAATAATAATAATGATTAAAGAAAAAAAAAAAGTAATTGACAATTATAATATTCATTAAGGAGAGAGCTCAAATACTTAGATGATATTTTTAAAAATTTTAGAATTATTTCTAATGTTTGCCAGTGTTTCTAATTGTTCTTGCAAATTCTTCTAGATTTTTCAGAACCTGAATATAATATTTACTACAATATTATACAAACATTTGAATGTGTGTATTTGTATGTGTATATATAATAATGTACCTGAGTTCGTATTCTCCCGCATTAACTTCTCTTTTCACTAATATTAGAAACGACTACTTCCTTTGAAAGTGTGCATCATAAAATAGCTTTTCCTTTTTCAATTAAAATAGAAACCTTAATTCATCTCTATCAAATTTGCAGCGACTATTAACTAATAAGTACCGGAAACAGTAGGGAAATAGAGTGGCTTACCTCAGGGGATTTAATTGCAGATGTTATCGGAGAGTCCAAAGTACTATTTCCCGACGAAAGAAATGGTGGTGGCCGGAAGTCCGAGAAAGGAGGGCGATAGTGGTGGTGTGGGGAAGTCGGAGAATTTGAGGGTGGAAGAGGTCGCCGGGGATTTGAAGAGAAGGGACCTTTCTTTCTTTCTTTCTTTCTTTCATAAACGCATGTAAAAAATGGGAAAATTGGTCATTTTAGATCTTGTAGTTTTGGTCTTCTTGGTACTCTTTTCCTTTACTTTTTTTTCCTTGTTTTTCTTCTCCTTTTTTAAATATTTTCACTTCTCCAACCTTTTTTTTTAACTTAATACATTGTGGTATATAGGGGTATTAATTAATAGGGGCATAAAATGAATTATGATTCTTTATCTTTATGATAATTATGAAATAGATATTTATGTTCATAAAGATAGAAATCAAAATCTAATTAAAATTCAAGTTGCATAAACTCTATAAATAGGATGCTCGTTTTATTTAAAAGGAAACTTTTAGGAACCCTCGAGGATAAAGAGAGAGCTTTTCGAATTAGAGAGAGATTGATTAGGCTAGTAGTGATGTAAAAGAAAAAATATTGATAAATATATATTAATTTCTTATTTTTGTGAGAAATAAAAATAATAATAATAAAAAATAAAAAGGATCATTGTGAACAATAAAAATTTTCTTTTCGATTATTATCTGCAAAATAAATAATTAAAAATATATATATATATATGTCATAAGATGAAAATATGTATTTAATATTGATTCGAATCTTTGTATTTCTTCACCGATTCTTTTCGTTGTGGATCCGAGAGCTTTTTGGCTTGATCTTGATCCAATTAATTTGATTTTGATTTCTTCCAAGGGGATTTTTACTTGCTCTCGAAATGGATATGACTTTTCGAGAGCCTTGGGCTTGATCTTCGAAGGGAGGATGCGCCAAAAATTATGGACGATCCCCGAAGAGAATCGTCAGAGTTTCTTTTCTTCTCTCTGCCACTACTTATTTCACCTCCGATTTCACCTCACTACAATGCTTCTTTTATAGATGAAGATGAAGATGGTGATATTCAATGACTATTAGTTTGTTATGTGTCACTCATCGAAGACCAAAATCTTTCAATATTTTTTTTAAATATATAATTAAATTTAATTATATATATATATATATATTTAAATATAGAAATAAAATTTCGGTGTCTACAATCATATCTCAAAACTGGAAAATTCAACCATTGATTTAAAGAAATCTTTTACGTCCGAAAAGAAAAAAAAAAAAAAAAGCCAATGAGCACAATCATATGCTTTCTCAAGATATAATTTAATTATCATTCATCCTCTCTTACCAAATTTCCTTCTCAGTGATTGCAAAATTTTTTTGCACAATAATAATATTATTGATTCTTGTGTCCATGAAATAAGAGGAAAGGATGCGTCGAAGCGGGATAATTTAAAGAATCTCTCTCTAGAAATTGACTTTTGGAACCATCTCTAGATGAACAGTGTCACGACTGTCTCTACGGAGGTAGCATCACAAGAGGAACTGGACCAACTCCACCGGAGTATTAAGAAATACAAGAGATCCCTAGCGGAAGGCGGTGAAACCGGGACTACGGATGGGGGGACGGCAGAATGCCTTGCGGAAGATATGGTTGTGGACCCGGGTGTGTGGCAAAGCTCCACCTTTGCCGACAAAGTACAGCAAGGACCCCCCAAACCACCTATTTACACGGGGGAGGATGAGGTGGATGAATATGATGATATCGACATATCCTTTATCCTTAACTTGAATGAGGAGAGTACTGCTCGAAGGACAGAGAGTGAAGGAAGTCCGGAAGTGCATGTCCCATTTGAGGTGTACAAATAGGCGATGATACCTTGGAAACGAGCGGTTATTCTCAAGTTGCTCGGGAAGAATGTTAGTCTCAGAGTGCTGAAGAATAGATTGGACTCCCTCTGGAATCTCCAGTGGGGATGTGAACTGGTGGATTTAGGGGAGGGCTTCTTTGTAGCCGGATTTCGGTGCCCTGAAGACTACCGTTATGTATTAGAAAATGGTCCCTGGGTCATTCTTGGCCACTACTTAACGGTTTCCAAGTGGAAGCCTTTTTTCGACCCCACAACTGCCGTCATCCCCGAGACTATGATATGGATCAAATTACCTAATGTTCCCATGGAGTGCTTTAATCACGCCATATTAATGGCACTGGGTAACACAGTTGGTCGGGCTATAAGGGTGGATACCACAACGAGGGAAGCTGTCCGAGGTAGGTACGCTAGAGTGTGCGTGGAGTTCCCATTGAACCAGCCATTAATACCCACACTTACCTTGTACGGTAAGGAATTTATGGTGGAATATGAAGGACTCCACCAGATCTGTTTTGGATGTGGACAGTATGGGCACCGTCAAGAGAGCTGCTCCCGAACCAATGGACCGATGACATCTACTGGGGATGGGACCAAGGCTAACCAAGGAGGTTTGGGACAAGAAACCCATTCGGTGGGGTCGAAATACGGACCATGGATGCTTCCTGGTAGAGGTCGGCGGCGGAGACCAACGGCAGGGGCGCCCGAGACTCATCGGAACCCTAGGCGAGGGATGGATCGAGAACCCACTCGGAATAGTAGACCAGGCCCATCTGGCCCGAGAATAGAACATCAAGCTAGTCCAAGTCACCGGGCCCAACAACCCAACTCCCCTAGGGGCAGGTCCAGATTTTCAGCTCTGGAGGATTTAGAAGAAGAGGCTTTGGAGTTGGAAGAAATTGTAAAGGAAAAGGTTAAACAGATCCCACCCCCTGGTGGCCAGCCCAAGGGAATTAAACCCAAAAATATTAAAACTAAGACTTATATGAATGTTGTTAATCCACAGTCGGACCACCAGCCATCTGGACAAGGTTATGGGCTCCGGAACCCAGCCCAACCACCCGGTCCATCCAAATCCAGAACTGGTCCGAGTCACTCGGCTAGTAATGATGCTGCTCCTTCTACAACTGTTTCTCAACCCAAACAAGTCCCGATCAAGGGGCCCCCTCGGCTGGGAAGCAACAATTCGGTCACTTGTGTTGTCCAACCTCCGGTTCAGCAGTCTAACCCAGGTGACATTGGTCGACCTCCGGATCATTTGTCCCTAGTCGGTGAGCCCTCGGAAGCATGGCAAAGGCATCCTCCAGACCCAGATTGTGGAGCAATGGCGGGTGTACATGAAGATACTTCGGGACAGAGGACAAGTGATCCTATCACTGAAGAGAGCATGCAGGTGGAGGGGGAATCCCCGGGTAATCCTTCTCACTTGCATTTATGAATCCAAAGATTTTAACTTGGAATTGTAGAGGGGCTGCCTCTACTAAGTTTTGGGTACCTTTAAAGGACTTGGTACATAAGTATAAACCTAATATTTTGGTGTTATTGGAGCCTCGGGTCCATAGTGATCGGGCTAGGAGTTATTTAAATTCGTTGAATTTTGTTGATCTTTTTGTTGTGGAAGCAATAGGCTTTTCTGGGGGAATTTGGCTCTTTTGGGATAGTTCCTTCAAAGGTATGGAAATTCTGATGTGTAATGATCGGCGCTTGGGTGGCGGTCAATGGGGGAGTTTATGTGGATTGGATCTTCACCGCGCTGCTTCACCACATTGCCCCGAGAAGAACTCTGGATTTATTTGGCTAAATGGGTCGAATTATCAAAGCACCTTGGTTAATTGCAGGAGACTTCAATCAAGTTTTAGACCCAGCAGATAAGATTGGTGGAATGAAAATTTCTTGGACCCACACAGCCCCTTTGTGGAATTTTTTGAATGATTCGGGACTGGTTGATCTCGGGTTTTCTGGTCCAAAGTTCACTTGGACGAACAACGAGCAGGACGAGCTAAAATTCGAGAGAAGATAGACAGAGCAGTTAGTAATTCCGCTTGGAGAATGAAATTTCCGGAACATGAGGTGAAGCATTTGGCGCGTCTATAGTCCGACCATCATCCGGTGTTGATCTCGAATCCTTGTGACTTGGCTGCATCTTCTGGTAGAACTGGGTGTGGCTTTAGGTTGCAGGATATGTGGTTTCGCCACCCCACTTTTGAACCCTTAATTTGCAGAATTTGGGAAGCTGGACGGGGAAACCTTCAAATCTGTTTTTCACTTATCCCACCGACATTGCAAGACTGGAATCGGGAGGTATTTGGTAATCTATTTCAGCGAAAAGCCGGGTGTAGAGCACGGCTGGAAGGTATTCAACGTAGTCTTTGTAACCGGGACTCGCGTTACTTGGAGGAGCTAGAAGTGAAGGTGATGGATGAATTAAATGAAGTCCTTCTTCAGGAGCATCTGTTCCGGAAACAGAAGGCTGGTCTTAGATGGATGCAAGGAGGAGAGCAAAACACGAGATATTTTCACCAGTCTGTTGTAATCCGGCGTAACAAGCAACGCATTGCCCAACTTAAGAATTCAACAGGGGAATGGGTGACTGACCAGACAGTCCTTGAAAACATGGCAACCGAGTTTTATGCTACTCTTTATACGAGCAGTTCGGTAAGGCCGACACCTTCGGAGGCATGGTCTTTCCCAGCTCTAAGTAATAGAGATATACGGTGGTTAAATAGGGGAGTCTCTGAGCTGGAAGTGAAATCGGCCCTGTTTGATATGGATGGTCGGAAAACTCCTGGTCCCGATGGGATCTCTGCGGGGTTCCTCCGGAAGTTCCGGCCTCTTGTTGGGAATTCAGTGGTGGATTTTGTTCGGAAAGCCTTTCTAATATCCTCCTTTCCTGTTGATATGAATAGAACAGTTATTAGCCCGATCCCGAAACTAGCCCATCCGGAAAGCTTGTCCAAATTCAAACCCATCTCGTTGTGCAATGTGATTGTGAAGATCATAACCAAGGTCATAGCCAACAGACCGAGACCTCTCATGGCTAAGTTGACAGCTCCGAACCAATGCAGTTTCGTCCCCTCCCGCCAAGCTGCGGATAATATTGTACTGGTCCAGGAAGTGGTTCATTCGTTGAAGCATCGAGAAAGGGAAAAAGGGTGGTTTGATTGCAAAGATAGACCTCGAAAAGGCATATGATCGGGTCGATTGGACATTTTTGAAACAAATCCTCTAAGGTGTAGATTTTTCTACCTCTCTTATTGATTTGATCATGTTCTGCATTTCTTATGCTAGCCTCTCGGTTCTTTGGAATGGGAAACCACTTCCGAAGTTTACACCAACTCGAGGCCCGAGACAAGGGGACCCCCTTTCCCCCTATCTCTTTGTTTTATGCATGGAAGCATTATGCCAACAAATTCAGCGGGTTGTTAATTCTGGGACTTGGAAGGCTATCCAAATTGCTAAAGAGGGCCCCCCCATTTCGCACCTGTTCTTTGCAGATGATCCGCTTCCGATGGGTGAAGCTTCTGTACAGCAAGCTCGAGTCATGGAGACTATTCTGGGGGCTTTCTGTGATCAATCCGGACAGAAGGTAAATTTGGCTAAGTCCAAGATTTGGGTCTCCCCAAATACGGGTCACCAAACCGCCAACTTAATCAGCGGGGCAGTGGGTATGCCGCTCACCTCGAAACTAGGCACCTACCTAGGAGTACCGATTCACCATGATCGGGTCCAAAAGAAAACCTTTGACTATTTAGTGGATAAAGGTTAAACGAAAGTTGGTCTGTCACATGGAAGACCAAGACACTCTCCCGGGTCCCCAACACCCAACACAACCATTGGCGTATTCCATGCAGCATCATCCCCAGCGGGAGTAGTGAATGAAATTGATAGGGTGGATAGGGCTTCCATGAGGCTCGGATACTCAAAGCCGTTACTGCAGTCCAATGGCATGGCAACGAGTTTGTTCTCTAAAGGAAGATGGGGGGCTGGGCCTTCGGGATTTGTACACGACGAATCTGGTCAATCTAGCCAGACTGTGTTGGCGGGTTCTTCGGAATCCAGATGCTTTATGGGTTAAAATTCTGACGGCTAAGTATGGGAAGTTGGATACCCAAGTTTTGCTGCGTCGACGACCATCCTGCTCCCACACATGGAAGAGTATTCTCCAAGGATTTGATATGATAAAGGACTTTCTTCGGTTCCCACTGGCACAACATGGTGATAGCACTTCTGGTATTCCCACTTGGTGTCTAGGTGCATCGGGATGTTTTTCTTCAAGTTCTTTATGGGATCGGATTGCTCTAGAAACCGCCACATCCTGCTGAGTTGAGTTGGAGTCGGGTCTGGCGATTTAAAGGTCCCTCTAATCCCTCGATAACACTCTGGCTGACAGCTCACAATCGCTTGCTAACCATGCAACAGTTGTCTCATCGAAAGATTTCTCATTCCGCCCATTGCCCTCTCTGCGGCTACCCGATTGAAGATGCTTTACATGCTCTTCGGACCGCATCCGCCCTCGCCATACCTGGATGCTTCTGATCCTCCTGACCGAACTCAGAGTTTTTGGAATTGTGATTCTCTGAGCAATTGGCTAAAGCTTAATCTTGACAGACCACGGGATTCTTTTGCTCACTTTCCCTGTTGGTCGTATATATTTAGGGAAGCTATTCACTCGTTTTGGCGTCTTCGCAACTTAGAGATTTTTGGTAGTATTGATGTCCGTATGAAGCCTGTTACTATTGCTAGGAGAATTTTTGAAAAAATCTTTAAGTTGCTATCTGCTTGGGATTGTTCTGTCCAGCCCTAAGCAGGTATTTAGTTGGTAGGGATGGTTGTACATGTTTTTCCCCGATGTACTTTTGTCCAGCTGTTCTCTCGTTTTATATTTATATATATTGATCCCGGTTTCAAACAAAAAAAAAAAAGAAATAAGAGGAAAGGAATAGGGACTATTAAGTTATTGTTATCCATTAATTTTTATTTAGAATTAAACATTACTAGAAAAATCAAGATTTGCGAAGACCAAATCCGTCCAAAAAAAACCCGTCTTTATTTGAGACGGCACACAAATCTGTCTCTGTTTGCTATAGATTTGAAATGGAAAAAGTCCGTCGCTATCTTTATTTTTTAACAAATTTTAATTTAATTATTTTTATTTTAATAATTTCATAAAATTATTTATTAAATACCTAAAAATTTATATAAATATATAAAAAATTATTTAAATATAACTAAATTAAATAACAATAAAAGTAATAAATAATAGTATTTCTATTACAATATATAAAAAATTCATAAAATAAAACATTCTAAAATGTCATTGTACTAATAATATAAAAATTTCATACAACAAAAAATTTTAAAATTTTATTGTATTAAAAATATATAAATTTCATACAACAAAAAATCATAAACTGAAATTGTACTAATAATATATAAATTCCATATAACACAACATTCTAAATGACAAAAATTTGTAAACTTTTCTCTATCCCGAGCAAGATGATCGATAGTCTTTTTTGACAAATTTTCTTTCAATTCCTTCGTATCAATACACTCATGTTTTTTCCATCGAAATGATCTCTACAAAATATATAAAATTATTAACCTAAGACTATTTAGAGCATCAAGGTCCAATGAATGATCATATTAGTTGCACGTACGAGAATATGATAATCATTAATGGAGCACCAAATAGAGAGTACAAATTGAATCAAGAGAACTTTAACTTCAGGAAATTCATCATTAGAAAATATCAGCATAAGTGGCATCCAAGATATGTCATATTTTAGTACCACCAACCAGTTAAAAAGAAGCATGTAGGAGTGGGTGTTGGAAAAAATAGATAATATAGAGGAAAAGCATTGATACAAACAAGAGAAAGTTCAGTCCCTCTTCACAAAATATGAAGCATGAATCAAGCAATGAGTCATAGGAAAGATCATTTTTGCACAGTTATGACCACAGAAGCCACAGAATGTGCACCCAAGTATCATCTTCCTTTGTTAACATCAATATTTATAGATGAGGAACAAATTGGGGATTCTGAACAGTCAGTGTCTTCAAGAAGCAGTACACCAACTTCTAGAAAACCCTATATGGATGAGATTGATTCAAATGATATATCTTTATTCTTGCGCACATTTATTTATAGTAATTTGTGTATGATTAAAGGTTTCTATATTATGAGCACATGATTTTGCAATACACGTGGAGCAGTGTTAGAATTTTGATTGTATATATATTATGTAAATACATATGGACATAACAATCATTATATAACTATTGTTATCTTAAAATAAAGTATTGAAGATTAAATATTTTTGTATTCAATTTCAATCAAAGTTTTACACACGAAAGATTAATCGATTTTGAAACAAAACAATCATTATATTGGATTCATTTTCATATGAGAGAATGACTTTTTGTTCTTTATACACTAACAAATTAATCAAATAACTTGTAATTTCAAGTTAAGTGTTTGGAGATTTAAAATGTTTTTGTTCCACTTAAATATCTAAAAAGGCTTGTGTTCCACTTCAAGGAAGAAATTAAGCAATGAGTGAAGAAATCCTTTTGACTAATTCGTTATGTCCCAAGATGGAACATACTTTCTTTTTTTTGAAATCGGATCTGACAGTACTATGACTGAATTGACAAGCACTATGACTGAATTGAGTGTCGAACCCCCAACTTTTAGGTTGGGAGCATGGGTGCTGACCACTCGGACACAACCCATTTGACAAGATGGAACATACTTTGGGGCTACCTAGGTCACTAGTTCCCCTTCTTCGTTGGTATCATCCTAAATATATAATAACTTAAAACCATTCGTATCCCTATTCTCTATCTCACATACTAAAATTCTGAATGTCAAACCTACTTCCCTAAGGCCCGATTACCTCATCAAATCTTCGAGTTAATCCTTCTATAATGAAAAGTTTGAACCAAAAGCTTGTCAAGATTTTCACATCCCGACCTAAGCTTTTTGGAACCTCATTATTCATACTTTTGCGGGTATTCCATGGAAACTAACATTCCACAGTTCTTGAATTCTGGATGCTAGATGGTCCCAAAATCATTGGACGTTGACCCCTCCAGGTGATGTAGAAGAATCTACGACCCTCTTCAGTTGTACATTTTTGGCTCAGATACAGTATAATTGATCATTGCCATAAACTCCAGCAGGCTCACTTCACAGCCGAAGGCTCACAGCAAACCATAATAAACCCTAATGTTGTCATAATTTACATTGGACATTAGTTGCCCCTATTGCAAAATATTTACAGATGTCCCCAAAAAAGCGGATGTAAATGAACCGTAATCTAGCCTATATATCCTATCCATTCCACTTCTACTTCTCCACCCTCACGCGACATTACTATTTCTGCTACTGTTGGAATCACCCATTTTATATTGTTTAAGAATTCAAATAAGGGACTTAGGCATGATTAGGCTATATCACACATTTTATATGTTTTGTGGACTTTTTTTACAATACTATCTATAATTAGAGGCAAAAACTCGACAACTGTGAAGCCAAGTGGGCTTGTATTAATATTTTATATGGTCGAAACTTATTTATGGTTGAAAATAAGTGATTTGATACTTTCAGTTATTTACTGGTTTGTTAAGAAAATTACATAGCACCGATCAATAGAAATAATAATAATAAGATAATCTGGATTAAGAACCTTAAAATTCAACCTTATTTTGCAACCTACCCCAAAAGAAAACCTTATTTTAATCATTTCTAGTTGATGATTAGAAGATTTTTTCATTGAACACGAAGGTTACATGTAATGAGTACCTCATATACATCTACATATATATATATATATATATATATATATATGTATGTGTATGTATAATTGACAAATCTTGACAAAGAGAGAAAAAAAATAATTAAAAAAAAAAAAAAAAACCTTTATTTTACGGTGTCCTACAAATACAAATGTTATATGCCTAGTGGGAAAAATTCAGAATAAGAAAGTGAAGAGTAAAAAATTAATTTTTACTCTAATATTTTGTAAGTCTTGAAAATATAAAAGTTAAAGATAATATTCTGATGTGAAATTCTTAATTTTGGGAATGAGATATATTTTTATCAAACCACCCCTTATATAAAATATTATAACATATTAGTTTTTTTTTTTTAAAAAAAAAATATATATATATATATATATATATGTATATACAACCGCTTATCAAAAAAAAAAAATATATATATATATGTATATATATCTCGAAAAACTACAAAATATTTTAAATCAATTTATATTTAAATTAATTTTTATTTAAATGGAATTAATAAGTAAAGTATAGGTCCAACTTCTTCACTGAAACTTTGCAAGATTATGCGCACAGTGGCGAGAAGTACAGCTATAATTTTGCGGGGAGTACTGGTGACAGCACAACACGTTAGTCTTGTCACAAAGTACAATCTTCTTCTTCAAGTAGTCTATTGTAATGTTTCTGCGGTTCTCCTACCTATAGTATATATAGGTGCCATTATTTAATACATACAGACCGGAGATGGTATGGGAAATCAGACGAAGATAAAGAAAGAAATAAATGCAGCAATATTAAAAATTCGATAAAATATTTGTTATTTTTATATTTAGTTATTTTTTACTTAAATTTAAGTTAAAATTTGATAATATATGACGGTATTTATTTATTTTTTTAAATAGAAAGTAAACTCTTATATATATATATATATATATATATATAATTATTTATCGGACAATTCTTTTTTTTTTTAAATGATAATAAAATTTTTAAATTTAAAAAAATCACTTAAAAAAGGAAAAACAAAATAAAATCAACCCTGCCTTAGATAAGGAAAGTACTTATTATAAGTCACAACTAATACATATTTTTAAATTACAAGACTTTCTCTATTTTAACATAATTCAAATTTATTACTTTTTATAATTATAAATGAACTATTGAAATTTTATTTATACATTATAAATATATATTTAAAATTTGTGAATTTTTAATAAAATCAACATTATTATTCATATATTGACAAATTATAAGATAAACATGTGGTTAAGTTGATCTTTCATGTCACCGTCTACGTCTATAAATAGATGAGTAAAGGCCTTAAAAAAGAACACATAGAAACATCTTAAAGAAGTACCGAACCTCTAATGCATTGAGTTCTTCCTCTTCTTTCTCTTTTCAATTCTTGTTCTGTCCCGAGATCAAGCCTAAGGCCCTCGAGATCATATCCAAAGTTGATATTGGTCTTGAGATCAAGGCGCAAAGGCTCTTGAAATTATATCAATCCATTTCAGGATTAGGCGGCCAAAGCTCCGAAAACACATCAAATTAGTTATATTTTATTTTTAATGGATTGGAATCAAGTCCAAAAGGCCTTTGAATCTATGAATTATTGAATCAACGGATCAATTGACATAGAACTCTATAACTTTAATTAATATACATATATATACTCTTTATTACACGTAATTTCTATTTAAGTATTTATTATTATTATTTTGCAAACCAAAAAAAAATTTTGTTTACACATCCTATCAATAAAATAATCATCACTTGCCAAGTCACAACAAAAATTATTTATCTAATAATGAGGGTTTGAAAAGTAATACTCCTAGCTCCAAAACTGATCCACAAAAATATATATAATGAATTGATTATATATGTATTGTCATTATCTCATGTTTGTATATTATCTTTATCTAGTAGTACTTGTACAATCATTATATATATCAACAAAGCTAGATTTTTATTAGAAAAATGTACAAGAAAATAACAATAATACTGGGAACTGAAAGCATACAAATATATCATGGATCTTTCTAGTCATGCCTAGCATTAGTCTACACAAATATATTATAGTCTAGAGAGAGGGAAATTGAAAGATAGCAAAATTTCATTAATTACTTTTATTTTATGAAAATTCAATCACCTTTTCTCGAAGATTATAGTATAAAACATAATGAGAATACAAACAGATATGTTTAGCAAAGTAAAATAATGTCTTATTTATAAGATTACTCATCCAAATTGTGTTATTACAAAGGTTACTAATTAAGTTCAAATTAATCTTTCATTACAACATGATAAATACAAATTAAGGATTCTTAACCAACAAGTTGGTTAAGTGGAAGGAGCTTGATTCTCTATCTGTAAGGTTTCGAGTTCAAATCTTCCCAATGAAAAGACAGGAGTCGGAAGAACTTTCCCAATAAGAATCCGATGCAACTCAAAATAGCTACCGAACACAAATAAATTATGAAAAATTAAGAATTCTTGAAACTATTACATTATTTATTATTATTATTATTATTATTTTTTTTTTTTTGATAAGTAAACTATTACATTATATACATAGTAACATTTGATGGGATGAATGACTTCTGAGAAGTATACCTGTCCTTTTAACTTGTAAGAGATAGTTATATATTAAATATATATATGAGAGGGAAATATTCTCAAGGTCAATGCTAAATAATATTAAATAAAGTTAGCCTAATGGATCGCTAAGTGTTATTCATTAAAATTGTATCAATGTGATTCTTATCTAAAATTAAAGATTAAAGTAACAAATTAAAAAAAAAAAAAAAAACATTTAGCGTTTTTTATTACTTTGGATAAAGATGGTCTAAATATGGACATGAACACGATATTTGATCATCTAAACAAGGACACAAACACAATATTTAGACCAAATATATTAAGACTTTTTTTTTTTTTTTTTTTTTTTTTTGCATTTAGGACTCTATTTGAACGACCACTTTCTTTTAGTTTTATGGTTTTTATTTTTTAGTGAAATTATTATTTTTTTTAATAGTTATTTAGATAAGATTATTATTTTTTTAAAAGTTAATTTTTATAGGTGTAATGACAATAAAATTTATCCCTAACTTCATTTTTTTTTCTTTTCTTTTCCTTTTTTTTTTTTTAAAAAAGAAAAAAAATTTTGTAGACGAGGGACCAACTTTAACATGTGTCACACCATAATTCAAATACACCAAAAACTAAAATTTCATTTTGATAAAAAATTATAAAATAATATTTGTTCAAATACAACCTAAATCCTTAAATGTTTGAAACTATATCCACTAATCTTCCAAGACTTTATTTAAATTAATGAGAGTTGAAAATCAAATTTTAAGGATCATTTCTACTCAATGGAATAAACAGATCTTTAGAAATATATTCGAACATAGATTCTAGTGTTTGGCCGTATTGGCAGGGATATAGAAAGCACTTCAACGACAACAGTCTAGACATTTGGAAGAGTTGGACGAAACTCTTTGGGGCAAATTAAATTCTATTTTGGAAGAAGAGGATATTTATTGACGGAATTCCTGGATGATTTGGCTCAAGGAAGGTGAAAGAAATAGTATATTTTTTTCATACTTCTATGGTAATTCAAAGAGGAAGAAACGATATCAAGAGACTGAAATTGGATGACAGTATGTAATAAGATGATCAAAATATCTTGCAATCTATGGTTAGGGATTACTATGTACGGTTATACACCAAGGAACCGTGCATGAAATGCAATCCCTTGGAATGGTAATTCCCTCCCCTATCTCACTAGGATAGGGATTGGTTAAATCGCCCAGTCACACCCCAAGAAGTTAATGAGGTGATATCTCAATGGGGGGCATACAAAACACCGAGATTGGATAGCTTTCCCCCTTGTCTTTCTCAGCGATATTGGCATATCTTGGGGGAGAAGGTGACCAAATTAAGCAGTACAAAATATGTTCATCAAGGGTAGACTTGTGCCTAGTCTCAATGCAGCTCTTATTTGTATTATCCCTAAAGGTGACTCTCTACGATCTCTTAACAAATTCCATCTCATATCTCTATGCAATGTACTAGTTAAAGTGGTATAAAAGATCCTAGCGAATTGATTGAAAGTGTTGATGCCCAAACTAACGAGACAATATCAAGCGAGTTTAATTTATCCCCAGTAGATCTACTATCGATAACGTAGTTGTAGCACAAGAGCTACTACACTCCTTTAACAAGAAAAAAGGATGGAAAGAGGGATTCATTCTTAAGGTGGATCTTGAGAAGGCTTATGACTTGCTTGATTGGATCTTCCTTCAAGAGGTACTAAAATTTACTAGTTTCAAAATAGAATTTGTGGGGTTGATTTTGGACTGCATTTCTACAGCAAAACTAGTGGTTTGTTGGAATGATAAGGTCTTTGAGTTATTTATCCCGACTGAGGGCCTACACCAAGGTGATCCGTTGTCACAAGTATCTGTTCGTGTTATGTGTGGTGATCTTGGGTCGGAGGATCAACAGAGCATTCATGGACAACAAGTCGATACCAATAAAAATTAGCAGTGGAAGCTAGCATCTATTCCACATCATTTTTGCAGATGAAATATTATTGTTCGGAGAGACTTCGTTTCCCCAAGCACAGATGATTGAGCTTCTACTAGCCCAATTCTGTGGCTTTTCAGGACAGCGAAAAGTCTCACATTTAGCTTTCCCCGAATAATTTGACTTACCTCTGCAACTTCATTTGCTCGGAATTCCAAATCCCGACAATCTTGAAACTTGGAAACTATTTGGGGGTACCTTTATTCCATGGCCGCCCTACAAAACTATTTCCACACTAATTGAGAAAGCAAATAGACGACTTGTAGGTTGAAAAATGATAACTTTATCAAAGGCGGCCTACACGATTCTTTTGAAGTCAATACTCAAGGTGTTACCAGTCTATACAATGCAAATAGTAGCGATCCCAAACTCAACACTACATACCTTGGAATGTATATGTAGAATTTTTTTCTTGGGTACAACCCAGGAAAAAGAGCAATGCATACAGTTGCATGGCACAAAATTTATTGCCCTAAGAAAGTGGGAGCCCAAACACCAAGAAAACATATATCAGACCTATCTTGTCTCAAAACTTTTGTGTGTCAACATGTTTATTTCTTGAAACGACCATTATCAAAAAAAGAAGAAGGGGGTGAAAATGACATGTATTACAAACACAGTATAGATTAGCAACAGTAGGCACAAAAACGGTTTTAAAACAATGAAGAATTTTTCAAAAACACTTGCAAAGAACACATGAAATCAACTTACAGAATCCGAACCCGGAGAACCATCTTCCAATTTGGACTTAGGAATTGGTTTGGGATCATTTTTAGAACCAAAATTCTTATCCCATCCTTTTCATATTGAATCCAAGCTCATTCTCTTGGTTTCCAAACCATCAATCGATCTTCCACATTATTTAAAGAAAGCCTCCTTATGTTTGAATCTTCACTAACATTTGTTCCTTGAGTTATTCCTCTGGGGTTTTCCTTTATTTCCAATTTCTTCTTCTCAAGTCCCACATTCCTTTTCCCCATTTTTAAAGTCCACGATTTTCCGAACTGTCAAATAATCGGAGGAAATCAAATCCTTCGGCTCCCCAATACAAGGCCGCCTTTTGGACATTGGTTTTAGACCTTGAAGAATTGGAACAGGGAAGCCCGCGTCGAGGCGAGATACATGGATGAATTGACCTTGCTAGATCTCGTCACTCAGTATCAACTCTAGATCTACATCTAGTACCGATACATATGCCGAATGTAATGAATCTGACACTCTTAAATAAAAACCCGTGCTTTTCCATGGATCATCATCAAGTGAAGTTACTATTCCAATAACATGAAATCATCAAAACCGAAAAAAATTTGAATCTTTTCCCATTCTGAAATAAATAAACTCAAGAAACTAAAACAAAAAACAAAAAAATGTAAACTCCATAAAAGATTTTTTTTTCTTTTTTCTTTTCACCCCTCAAAATATGGAAAAAATCCACATGAATTTGAGGATTTAGCCATGCTTGGAGAAGAGCAAAGGCGGTGCCTGGGTATACCGGTCCTAAAGGAGACCAACATTGCCCTATTATCCAAACTGCTATGGAAACTTGTCCAACAATCGATGATCCTTAGTAGCAGTGTACTTTTTACCAAATACGGAGGTTGGAATTCCATAGTAAAGGATATTCATAAGATGAACTACTCTTTTGTATGGAGATGTATGTTGCAATTATGATACTAGTTCCAATAAGGTATTAATTGGGAGATTGGGGACGACCCTTTGTGTTGTTCCGGCTAGATCCTTGGCTTTTGAAGGAGCCTTTGCTACATTATGCTTTGCAAATGATACTTGAAGACCAGGAAAGCTTGGTTGTGTGCCACTTCCGGTATCCGGTGCTAGCAGTTTGGGGAGGTGCAATAGCTACTACTGAAGACAATTCTGCTATTACTGGAGCAAAGATAACTAGTTGGGCAGCGACCTTCCGCAGTGGTCTCTCACCAACAATAATGTCTTCTCAATGCAATCTATTTGGAGACTAGTGTAGTCACGACGGACTCTCCAAGTCACTATCCCTTGGTCTTGTATTTGGTGATTTCAAGGCCCTTCCAGGGCTTCAATGACAATATGAATAGCTCTCCAAGGAGCACTCCCAATAGCCAAACTCCTGTGGAGAAGAGGTATTATAAGCTCCCTAGCGTGCTAATTGTGTGATCATCAATCTCAATCAAGCTTACACGTACTACAGGACTATCCACCGGTTGTCACAGTTTGGTGTCGGCTCTTGACCAACGAGGACTGGGAGGTTTTCTCTAAACCCATGAAGGTGAAGAATTGGATTATAGTTAATTTGTATAGTAGAAAGAAAATTTTATCTTTTGGTAGACATTAGCCTTATGTATTTAGGCAATTGGTTCATGGGTTATGGTTTAATCATAACGCTAGGAATCACAACTCTACACATTTTTTGGAGGATCTGTATGCCCTGCTAAGATAAGATTATTTAAGGTTGTAGAACTACTCTTAGCATGGACATAGTATCTGTTTTGATACTCTTTTGCTAACTGGTAAATACCACACAACGCACATCTCAAGCTAATTTCTAATGAAATTGTTTCCCGGTTTCAAAAACACTAGTAAGATTGAGAAGCCCTAGACTTGGCATAATAGAAAAAATGTATTGTCAATGCTATTGAAGGTCACAATTTTGATACTTGTTATGCGTGTTATAAAAGAATCAGAGTGAGCCCCGAGCAAGAATTAAGACTATACGATTGCAACTTGTGCTAAATTTAAATTAATTGAAGGAATAGATTTTTAGATACCAAAAGCCTTTATATATACTCATCATTATTCAAAGACAGGGTGCCAAAAACAACAACAACATTAACAATAATAATAAAATGGAAAGAAAACAAAACATGAGTGTCATTTCCCTATTGTCCTCTCCAGCAGTCTAAACTTCATGGGCATACATATTTTGGCGGTTTCTAATAGCTTGAAGCCTAATCTGCCTGTTAAAATTTCGAATAAATTCTTCAACTCTTCTGTTGAGTTCTTCATCAGACATGGTTGAGAAGTCATTTTCTTCCTCCTTTTTTACTGCCTTCCCATAGTCATATCTCTCAGATTGTGACCTCTGAATCTTTTTCTCATCTAATAATTCATCATCACCCAACATTATAATTTTCTCGGATTTACTTCTCATGCATTTTATCTCATTATTATTATTATTATTCTTCTCTTCAACAACTTGCTCATGATCATCACCATTAACGTTTGTACTCTCATCTTCTTGATTTTCTTTAGGGTTTTTGGGTTCATCTTTAACAATCATTTCGAGTTTCTTTTCTTGGGAATTTTCATCGACTTCTTGATGATACACAACAACAACAACATCCTTAATCTTTTCTTGTGGATGACGATCAGCATGTTCTTGCTTTTGCACAATATCTAATTTCCTCGTTTCAGCCATGTTCATATGGTACTGGAATTCGAGAGAGGGAGGAGGAATAATATTATGGCTACTTCTTACTTGAGCATTCTCGACGTATTCTTCGTAGTAATCCTGTTTTATTGACGAAGAAAAAGCACCAAAATCAACTGCAATGATGAGAATAAGAGTGTTTGATATGAAAAACCAGAACTTGGTGGTATTGAAGAGGGCAGAAGGGGAGAGGTTGAAGACATAAAATATGGAAATATATATTAAAATTGATAAAAAGAATGCCCAAAAAGAAATCCCATTTCTTTTTCTATCACCATAGTACTTGGATTTTGATTTTCTTGATAATTTTGTGAAGTTTTCTCCAAAATTTAGCCACGCCATGGGAAAAAAATTGATTGGAGAGAAAGAGATGAGGCAAGAAGGGGGGTGTGGTGGAGTGCCTCAAGAGCAAAGAATTTATAGAGGGGAGATTCAATTGGAAAAGGACTGGTGATTGATTGTCAATCTAGATTGGGCAGCAAATAATTGAGTTCTCAAATAATTATTAATATATATGTACACCTGTTTAACTTATATCTATATTTTTGTCACAGAAAATTTAATACCAAAAACTTACAATTCTGCTTTAATTTAAGAAAGTTGTAGATTCTGTAACTACAATTATAGCTGAATTCAAATAAGTCGAGATATTAACTTCGAATATAATCAAAGAAATAAATGTCTATAATATTAGAAATTTAAAACCTTTTTTAGTCTAAGAGAATACCTAACAAACTAACACGTTTTGGTCCAAGTGGAAAGAGTTTGGTTCTCCTTACGCAAGATTTTGAGTTCAAACATTTCCTATAGAGATATAAGTGTAGAGAGAGAGCTCTCTTCAATAGAGTTCGAACGCGGCTCAAATTTGGAAACTGAAAAACTAACGCCCAAAAATGTAACGTATTGATTGTAAGCAAATACTTCTATCCCATGGCTCCAAAAAAATTTCACTGTTCAATACTCAACAAAATTATCAAATTGCCACAATGCACTTTGCTTTCAATTTTCATCTGTTTGGCAAGCATTAGTTTTCCATAAAATTTTCAAATATTTTTTTGAACAAAATGTCAAATTTTCAAGCTGTTATGAGGGTTTCTAGGAATTTTCTTCTCATAAAAGTAATTAAAATATCCATATTGTCAAGAAGTGAAATTGGGAAAATATTAAAAAATTTGCTTTGACAAAAATGTAGATGCATGTTGTTCACAAATGCTGTACAACTTTAATTTTCCTTTATTTTTTTGTTTTGGTGGAATTGGTGTACAACTTGGAGCCAGAGATCTCATATTGCTTGATATAACATGCAAATTGACATTGAACCTTATTTATTAATTTCATTATGTTATAATATAATTTTGAAACTTTTAAAGCCTTTAATTTGGCATCATAAGTGAGTAAATATCTTGTGAAAGTTATATCGAATTATAAGTTTGACACTTACTATTATATAAGAGTAATGGTGAGATTCTTTTTCGAGTAAGAATTAGACTTTGTAAGCATACCCTAAACATAATCTCATAATCTCAATTAGTCGAAATACTGACTTCGAATATCTATCGAATGGTAAAAAAAAAAAAAAAATTGATGATTAAAGGCCATGAAGAGAGCTAGTGTCAAAAGAAATAAGCAACCCTCAATGGTTCGAGCTTTGGACGTTGCTCCTTAATATATGATAATTGTAGATACAATCACACATAAAACTTAATATATCAAATTACTACTCTAATAAATGACACATTTTACAGTATTCATATCTTTCATGAGTATACAGATTAAAGCCTTTGAATTCCTTAAAACAACTAACCTCGCACTCATAGGTGAATTTAAATTAAGTACTACTGCATCTATGACACTTATAGAATATTTCTTTGTTTTTATCTCTTTTGACAAGTTGTCCTATAAATTCATTACAAATTTAAAATTCATCTTCCTTTCAATATAGGTACCAATCATTAATTAACCTTGGGATGGAATAAACAAAGTAAATTAAGGCTTATAATTATACTAATGACATTCTTTACTCATTGAACTTCATACTTGACGTAAGAAGAACATCAAGAAGAGGTTTTGTCATCGGTAATTTATTATAGTAGACTTTAAACTCATCCCTTTTGATGATTTAAATACTACCTCTCTTGTTAAAACTTTTGCAAATAAATCCGATAGATTATTCTTTAAAAACATATAATCTGCACTATTGGACATCATATCTCTAACATAACTGCGACAAAGCCAATGTGTCATAATTTTATTGGATATAGTTAAAATCTTTGTGTCACACATGCATGTGCAAGGTATAACAATTGATATTGCATTTAAAATATGACCTCATACAAATTTTCTTATTACCTTTTTCTAGTTTCTTGAGGAGTTTCATTTTCTTTCTCATTAAGCCCTGGTTTATTCATAACATATATCATTTGCAATGATATAATTAAAAATGAACCTTTTTCTGCCATTTGACAAACATTCACCTTTGACATTATTTTGATATTTTTACAAATATTTCCTTCAAATTGTAAGAGAAAATAGAAGAGAACAATAAAATAAAATAATATACTTCAAAGTGAGAACAAATGCATCCTTCTCGAAAAAAATATATATATATTTGTCATATACAATCTATCTTTAAAATACAATAAGAATAATTAACCAAAATATCTTGATAACTTTTTGAATTTTAATAATATATAAAACACCTATTATTAATATTAATCATGTAGTAATTAATATAAAAAATATTTATTAACATAAAAATAACTTAATTACACCTTCTTATAAATATAAACATTTATGATAAACATGTCCTTTCAAATAATATTATATTTATTTATTTAATATGTGTCTTTTTAAAATAAAACTCTTTTGAGTTTTAATTCATTAAACAATCGTATTATTTATAATATTTAAAAAATTGCTGTTGTTGGATGACTAAACCTTTCATGTTTCACCACTTTAGTAGTACCTCTCCCTAGCATTAGCTCTTGGGTTGTCAATTCGAATTCCCAGAAACCTCCATCTTGCCCAGGTGATGAGCACGTACACCTAATGGTTTGTAGGTTAGGTTGTATGATTGTGTATTGAACTTTTTTTTTATTATTATTATTATTAATTTTCTTTTTTTTAAAAAAAAAAATTAACATTTCTAATTTATTATAGTTTAATTTATTTAAGATTTCTTCTATATGATATATGTATTTAACTATGAGATTTATATATTTTAATTTAATATAGATTTAGTTTAAAAAAAAAAAATAATAATTTAATATAGATTTAAGCATGTCATTTATATTATGGATTTCATATTATAATATATATATATATGTGTGTGTGTGTGTGTGTGTGTGTGTGTGTGGTATATGGGCTATTGAGATATAAAGGTATTTTTAATTTAAAAGTACCAAAAGTCTTTTTTAGTACAATGTATGTAAAAATTAAAAATAAATATTTAGATATTTAACAAGTTAAAAAAATGACTAAAAAGTTTAAATTTTAATTACTACACTAATGAATAATCACATGCTAACACGTGGTGACCAAGGAACTCTCAACTAAAATCATATTCAAGTTAATATTGGTTTTGAGATTAAGCAAAGAACACCCTCAAAATCATACTAATTCATTTCGTGATTAAACCAAAAGCTCTTGAAATATATCAAATCCAATATAGTGTTGAACCCGTTTCTCCCATCACGTTGGGCTGCCTACTCACCTAACTCCACATTAGTATGATATTATCCGCTTTGGACTTAAGCCCTCACGGGTTTGTTCCTGGGACTTTCTCAAAAGGCCCCATACTAATAGAGTAGATGAAACTTCTTATATATTAGGTAACTCTTGCCTAATATTCTAATGTGGGACTTGGGTTGACACACCAACCCCAACATATAGCTCAAAAATCCCTTGAATTCATGACAAATATAATCAAGAGATCAATAGAGATAAAACTCAATTGTAAATTAAATTGATATCAATACACTTAATTTCTATTTACTTGTTTTATTTAATTTATATATATATATATATACATATATATATATATATATATTTTTGGTAAATATATTTAATTTATATTTTGCAAACAAAGAAATTTGTGTTTACATATATATATATATTTATATAACTAAGTACAATATGCAAAAATATTATGAAAATTATATTGATCACATCTAAGTTTCCATCATAATTCTTCCCCAGACTTTGGACCATCCACCTGTCCAATTTCCAAAATCTTTTTGAAGTGATCATGAAAACGTGATTTATTGAAAATCCCAATGTCAAGTGACTCCAAAATAGCTCTATGTTTGAGGATTGGGAGGGAGTTATTACTCAAATTAGGGTAATTTTCAAAATGTTTTTAAAATATGGTAATTTTTTTTTCTAAATTATTGATGGCCTATTTTGGTAAAGTAGACTGTTATTTTTTTATAATAAAATATTGATAGTGAACTTTTATTAATGTAGATCCTTATTTTTTAAAAATAAAATATTCAGTGTCTACTTTAATAAACTAGACTCTCATTTAAAAATATATATATTTTTTACTTAATTATAATTAATAAAATTTATATTTGTTTATAATATAATATATATTTTTATTTATAATTTTTTTATAATATAAATTTTCTTTATAACATTATATATAATTAAAAATTGTAACCTAGAATAAACTATATTATAATTATTAAAATAAAAATTAAAAATATAATGTTAAACAGATAAGAAAGTATAACTCAATTGATAATAATTTCACTTATGATTTAAGACATCGTGAGTTTGAGTTATTTCAAAATAAAATTTATAAATTAATATAATGTATATATGTATTTTTTAAAATAAACTTTCAATTTTAAAAAATCATAACTAAACTAATTTCATTTATAAATCATAACTAATAAAATTTTAATTTTTTGTAATAAATTTTAATTATTTAAGATTTTTTAATAATAAATAATTGTAGTAAATTTGTGTTCTCTTCATATTAATTATAGTTGATTTATTTTTAAAATAATTATAATTATATATATTTTATATTTTGATATTATTATTTATTATAAAAAAATATTTTGAGTATTTTCTCTTTTTATTTCAATAATTAATAGTAAATATAGTATTAATATTTATAAGGTATTATAATTATTTTTATTATATATATATATATATATATATATATAATAGTTCAAAATAAAATTTATATTATGAAAATTTAATGTACAAGAAATGATTGAAAAGTATAGACAAATGATTCCCTGTTTATCTGCCGACCCTTTTGGGCAAGGAGACAAGATCAGACAAGGACAATGAAACAAGTCATGAACACTACCGGCCTATAATTTTTTGTTCCGTGGGTTTGAGCATTATCTTCTCGTGTGCTTTGGTGGGATTAGAGTGACCAAGTTGGGCTTAGTCTCAGCGAGCTGTGACCCTTATACAGCGAACGGAACATTCCATGACGGTTGAATTCCCTTAGTTGGAGTAGCCGCATGAGATATTATACCTGACCCGACCTTTTTTTCAAAAAAAAAAAAAAAAGTCATGAACACTTTCCAATTCCATTATTTCTTATTAATTTATATATATATATTTTTTATATATACTCTCTTAGGTTTTGATATAAATAATAGTTTTATGATCAATTAATTTTTCGTTCAATTGTTTTTTGTGGCTAGTCTCACTTTCTTCTTCTTTTATATGTATATATATTGCATTCTTTTCTCTATCTGTAACACTTTGATATAATTTCTCAATAAAGTAACAATTTTATATTTTGATCTCAATTTACAATTTTTTCCTTTATATTTTTATATAAATTTTAGACCATAGTTTTTTTAATTTATTTTTATGGGAAAATTTAAAGGGAAATTGTTCCAAAACATATGTATCTCGAATCATTCTTTAAATAACAAGCATCCTAAAATTTTTAATATATAAATAAGTAATGATTGAAAACCTTGTACCTTATCAAGACGAGAGTAGTCTTCAAGATTCATAGCAGATCTGCTATGAGAGATAAATAATATATATATATATATATATATATATATATATATATATATATATAATCATTCAATCAAAAGTCTGCTGAATTGTGGAGCCCTTGCCTTAACCCCATGTTTTTAAATATTTGATCCTCAATCTTACAATTGTACGCATGTTATTTTATTAAGCCGTGAAATGGCGCCGGCGGTCAAATCATGGATCTTGAGACCACTTGGGTTTCTGCCGCGTGTGCGCTCACTTTTGATGACAATAAAAGACCACCACTCGTTTCTCAATCGGCTTTTAATTTCGATTTTATCTCCCAATGTTTTCCAATTTAATTTTGTCATTTTCATTGTGTTTCTTCCAATAATTATACCTCTGGTAACTGTGCTATCTGTGATTGAATTATACCCTGTTCGTTCGGAAGTCTCTTTCCTCAAATTTTAAACATTTGCATAATGAATAAAAGTTTGAACTTCAACTTCAAACAAACCCCCGTCGGCTTATAGCTCATTACGCTTCGAGTCGTCTTGGTTGGACCGATCTCACAATATTTATATAATATAAGGACTTATTTCACAAAAAAAAAAAAATTAAAAAATTTACAATTTAAACCACCAAACCACGTCTATAGCTTGGGAACTATTTTTTCTAATTTTTGTGTCAAACAAATTTATAGTTTATAGTTTAGAGTAGTTAATGAATTTTGTCTCAAACAAATTTTTGTTTGACAAGTTTAGTCTTAAAATTTTTTTTTTTTTTTTTTTTTAAAGTTTCAAACTTTTTTACCAAACACGACTAAATTCTTTTTTCACAAATTTCATTAAATTTTTTTAAAATTTAAAGATTTGTGTGATTTCATGTAAAAAGTGACTTAATTAACTATCTTTCCATTAAGTGAAATTGTGCATATATGTATATATATATATATATATGTATGTATTTATTCACAAAAAAAAAAAAAATGTATGCATATAAACACCATATATTATATTGACACGTTGTTTGTTAACCAAGCACGTAAACTTATATATTTACGCTTAGATGTAACTTTGCTACTTAGAATATTCAATCAATATTCAAATTAGAAATTTTGAAGCATCAGCGCTCAGACTGACAGAAATGTCACAATGCCTTAGAGAGGAGGTAAATATTTTTTATTATTATTATTATTATTTTGAAATATAATAACAGAGGAGGAGGTAATTATTGGTATTTAATTAATCATAAATCATAGAAACTTCAATTTTGTATATATATATTTAAAAAAAGAAGTCGTTGAATACGTTTAGATTTCTTAAGGACGTGGTAATTAAAATTTTTAATATTTTTCGTGGTAAACTTTCGTGACATAATATGTATGTATGTGTGTATATATATATATATATATATATATATATAATATATAATTATAAAAAGTAAGCTGAGGTTGAGGAGCAAAAATTAGTGGGATGCAAATGATAGACATAAATAGTGGCCTTTGTCGAATTCTTGTTGAATCATTTCTTTTCTTCTTTCGTAAGCAGATTTAGATGGATGATTAATCATTCATTAAGAATTAATCATGTTTAATGGCATCATAATCAACAAGAAGAAGCCAAATGGAGCCAAGACAACATGAATATCTTTATACGCTTAGGATTTAAGTTTAGACGATGCCCATATATATATATATATATATATATATATATTTTTTTAAAAGATATATAGAGGAAACTTGCACACACACACAAAATTAAGAAATATAAAAATGTAAACTCTAAAAAAATTATTACAAGTTAAAAGATATTAAAGATATAAATAATTAAACATGTAAAAATCTAATTTCTATAATTGAGATATAGAATTAAATAAATTAAGATTAATAGTAAAGTGATCGGGATAATTTTTTAAGTAAGACAAGAGAGATTCTAATTAGGTATAAAGATAAAGAACCGACAAAATAAGTCACGTGTTAAAAATGTTATCCTTGACTTTAGCCCTCCAATGATTAAGTTAGTAAATGCACAAAGCATATGTTGGAGCGTACTTTGAATTGAGAAAATATATTGAATTCAATGTTCTTTAATACTCTGGAGAAGAAGTGTATAGCAATTTTATGTAAATGAATATGCAAGACTTGGTATGTTTAGCTTGTGTTATTTTATCTATATAGGGAGTCCAACCAATCAGACCAACATGCCTAAAAAGTAGAACACTATTTGTTAGCCTACATTGTGGACGTGTGAAATGCCTAGTAAGGTTAAAATTCACGGTTGTCATCAAACTAACCAAAATTAATTAAAACTAAGAGCAATATAGTGCTCACCAGGTCATCTCTGAAGATAGCCATAATCTTAAAAACCAAGATTAAGAAATGAAATAGTAATGAAAGGGAGCAAGTTTTTATGCTTAATAAAAATTATCATCTACTAACAACCGTTGAAATTTGATTTCGCACTAACACGATTTCTTAAACAATCATCTAATCCATCAATTATTGTTCAACATAAGATCCGTGATAACATCAAGGTAGTTCATGAATCCATAAAATATCCATAACTGAAATCAATTAAACAAAGATAATCGCTCAAAACCAATTTCAATCAACAATCGTCAACAAAATCAAGTTAACCCGGAATCAGATGATGTTTATGAACTTTGAATTATCCCAAAAACATCTTCTCTTGGACCGATTACAAGGATTTACGCTTTCATCGAGCTAGATCCTCTCTATGATTTTTCTGAAATTTTCTCTCTATACCTCTCTAATCCGAATTGGTAATCTCCTCTCTGAACCCCCAATTTTCCTTGTTTTAACTGCCTCCACCTTGTTTAATCCGCCCTCTTGTGGGCTTCTCTCTTTCTTGGCCTTCACGAGTTCCTGCAATTCTAACCCAAATCTGCTTGCATATTAGGCTTGATAGAATAAGAACAAATCAATTTAATACCAACACCATTAAAACATACCTAAATTACCTTGATAAATTAAGATAACACATAAAAATCCAAAAAATAGTAGAGCAGATGTATTAAATACTAAGCAAAGGAGTGCATATAAAGCTGTTTCTGGAGCCCTTTGCACCTGATGGTTCTAGAACAAAGTAATTCACATGTAGGCAGTCTATTTTGGCGAATAAGCCATAATGTCATTGATGGTCTAGCATTATGTCCTAGTTATTGAATGAACGATGATCGATGACGCTTTAAAAAAAGTTTTAATCACAATACCAAAATATATGTAATATAATTATTTTTTAAATTTTTTTATAATAAAAGAAATTAATAATAATAAGAAGAAGAAGAAATAAATAAAAATGTAATGTTACACGGCTGGTTATAGCTAACTTTTTTCCTTGAATCGATCCCTAACCTCATAGAGACCATTCTCTAATGCTGTCATGAGATGATTCTCAAAGTAATTTTTGGTCACAGAGATCAGTCATTGTGGAATTAACTCTTTCAGGAAGGGAGAACTACATACAAATAAGTGACCACAAAGTAGATAGATGGAAGACTAACCACAGGACAGATTTTCTTTTACTGATCATTCACCAGCTGCACCTTGATTCTGGGAGAATCACCAACAAGCAAAGTAAATTCCTGGACATAATTTTCGAGGACATTTCCCTTGCAACCTCTTTGGGGATTGATTTCAGTATTCTTTCTCTGCTCTATTGATCTTCCTTGCATGTCACCATAGAACAACTTAAGCATGTCATTTGTCGAAAGAGCCTGTACAGATTCTTGTAGTTGCTGCATCTTTTTTCTCTTCTCTTCTGTTTCAACCAATTTTTCCTTCACTGCATCTGGAAGAATATTTAGAGCACTGCATAAGCAAAATAAAACTACTATTAACCCACTTATCAGATCTTTAATATCATATATATATGCTTTATTTTAGCATTTTCTCAAATGTCATGGAATCAAGGACGCAGAAATGTTTATTGGAGTCTACCTAGTAACACCTCTAACAACACCCCATCTGTGACCAACAAATACTGATTCCTTGAACCCAGCATTAAACCCCTCCTGTGCAGAAGCATCTTTTCCAGCCAACAGACCATCCCGATATCCCATCTGATGATTCATAAAGACAAAAAAATATTTATTCTAGGCATAAAGCAGTCAGAAAGCATCTTTTATGCATGGTGAACACTATGTAAGATTACCGTATGAAATTGTTCGCGTCTCTTCTGCCACTCTCTATCCACATCAGAAGCTTTCCCCAATTTCTCAGTAGAATCACTAGCTTCATCTTCATACCATAGGTCATCCCCTTCAGATTCTGAAACCAAATCTAGTTAAGAAAAACTGGAGAAACCTATTTACCATTTAATCACAAACAGTGTAACAACAATTTACAGTTCCAATAGGCCATTGATCAGAGAAAATAGCTAGACTAAATTCATACCAATTGAGCTATCTAGAGCATTGTCAGAAGTCAATCTAGCACCAGGGTTAACATTTGTTGGCTTCAACATATCTGAGTAGAGGTCATCAGCAATACTTCTTTTCATCTGTTAACCAAAAAGCAAGTAAGATTAACAAAAATATACAAACCTCATATTTTGTATAAAGGAAACTCATCCTAGATACAATGCTAAATCATCATCCTAAAATGCAAAAGAAAACAACTATGATCATGGATTTTCAAACAAGGAGAATAGAAGGAAATCTGAAAACATCTGTTAGAAAGAACAGTATAGATCAGGGTGATCTATGCTTGCAAATCCCAATAGTTGTTTTTTTCACTTCAGATTCCATTGAAATTGACACTGTTCACCTTTACTTATTCAATTAGGAAAAGTTTACCTATTTGTTATTTGTCTCTTCTTGCAAAGAAGAAAGTTCAATGATGAAACAAACACACTTGAAAGTTATCCGGATAGGGCTGGCATTCTCTTAACACGGGATCGAATTCGAACAAATAATGAACCCTAATTTAGAAAATATTGAGTTCAAAACTACAAGAAATAGAACACCACCCAAATCCAAACGACCATTTCTCCCTGAATTTCTCACTCCAGTAAATGCAAATCAATTTTCCCTAATTACTTGCCACCCACTTTTCTCAATTTGTTCAGTAATACAAAATGTCAACAGCTAAAAGCAGTACACGAAGTTTACTAGAGATCTTTTAGTGGTATACTTAAAAGAAATCTACAGTACGAACTTCCATGATTTTAGAAACAAGAATCACTTAAGCTCCAGCACATTCAAAGAGAAAAAAAAAAAAAAAAGACAAATTCCTCGTATTACTTCCAAGAAAAACCTTTAAAAAGTCCCTGAATTTGTTTCTAAAGTAAAACAGAGATGACATCTTTGTCCCTTCATCCCTCAAAGAAAGATGCATCAGAAATTCAATAGAACAACGGAAAAAATGTGGGAAAGATAAAGATTTCCATTATACTCACCGCAATCTTTGATCGGCGTCTTCCTGGAGACGATTTTGCGGCTGCCGAGGGAAGGAAAGGTAGCGTTTAATAATGATATGTGATTCTAGATACTTTTAATAATGAAGGTGTAGGACCAATAATATATATATATATATATATATATATATATATATTTTTTTTTTTTTTTTGAAATGGTTTTTTCTTGGTTTATCGTAGGTTAATCTGGAAAAGCTTTGTGGTGGGAGAAAGCGAGGAGAAAATGAGACTAATGGAGGAATAGGAAATAATGGCAAGGTGGTTATATACACTCTATATATTTAAATTACTTTCCATATTAACAACATCAGTAGCAATTTGTGACTCTTATTGGCCCCAAAAATAGTCCGTGTTATTTTTGAACATTTATCCAAAAATCAATTTAGTTTGCCAATGGGATACTTTGAATATCAAAGCTGTTGATACACCTTACCAACATATAGTCTTTTTTTATCGTGGTAGAGGAAATCATGTCAAACCACTAAATTTAGGAGTGTATGAAGCTGAATTTGGTTTATAGGTACCTACTTTTTGAGAATATGTGGACTACCGAATGGTCTTCTAATGCGACTTCAATTAAATTAAATTTTTCTTTTAACAATATGGAGAGGATTTTTAGACTACCTCCATATTACCGATTGATCTTTCATTGCAACTTGCAACATTTATTCTCCAATCATCATCTTTATCGTCTAAAGCTATAAGTTTATTGTTACTTACTACCCATGAAGCGAATTCCTCGTTGTGCGAGTTTTTCCTTCATCCTCCATGTCATATTGGAGCTTCTTTCTACATGGTCTTGTGATCTTCTGTGACCCAGTCTTTTGTTTTGGAGGTTACGTGCACAGTATTTGTAGCAATAAGTTTTCACTTGTTTAGTTTTGTATCTATGTACTCCTATCTTTTGAGATTATAAATATATACCATCTAGTTTCAAACAAAAACAATATAATAATTAATATTTTTTATCTTATATTATAGTTAGAATAATATATATATATATATATATATATATTATAAGCTAGAATAAAACATTTAAAGAAAAATAAACATTGTAATTGAATCATAATGAAACATGAAAATATAGGGACAATAGTAAAAATGAATTATTATAAAAAAAAATATATAAAATTGTCATCATATAAGATAAAATACAATAAAATAAATTGTCATCATATATGATTGTAATAGAATTCTACATAAAAAAGAATTATATTTGTCTAAAAATACTATTACTATTATTAATTTTTTTTTTTTGTTAAAAATTTTAAAAATTTCTTTAATGCCACATGTGTATTAATACATGTCATAAGCATCTTTTCATCCCTTATACATTGGCGGTGCACATAAGATATATTTTATTAAATTTATTATAAATTTATTTTTTTATCCACTATTATTTGTTTAATTTACTCGTTATTTTTTCTTTATAAATTTAAGAAAATAATTATGTTTAATTTTTTTTTTTAAAGGAAACAAAGATAATGTTTAAAAATTATTAGTTGTTTCAATAATGGATAATATATATATATATATATAATAAGTATATATACATAAGAGAAATGGATAAATATATAAGTTTGTTTTTAAAAAAAAAATTTGCAAGCATTATATGGTTGGTATAAATATATTAATTGATCTTAAATTTAATTTTATGTTTAAATATTTAATTATATTCATTTTTGAATTGAATATTATTATATATTTTTATAACTTTAAATGTAAGTCTTTTTATTTTTTATTGATAAATTTAATATAAATATATCAAGTCTCAAGTATCTAATATAAAATAAATGAATTATATTATTTTTTATTTTTATTAAAATATGAAAATTTAAATTTAAAAAATATAACTCGTAATAAAAAGTATAATTTTTTTTTTACATTACAAACTATATTTAATTGTTATCTATAAAGAAATTTTTAAAAAAATTAAAAATAAATATTTAATAATAAATAAAGTCATTAAATATAAATAAGACATTAAAAAAATTAATACAAAGTAAGATTAATAATGAAGAATTGATTTTTTTTTTAAATGAAAATTAAAAGTCATAAATACAATTTTTTTTTAAAAAAAAAAAACTTAAAAGATCAAGTTATTTACATCATCAAACTTGTAATCCTATGCGGCAAAAAAAAAAAAAAAAAAAAAATAAAACCTTGTAATCCTATAATATATATATCAAATTATATATATATATATATATATATATATATTTTTTTTTTTAGGACCTAAAAATTTAATTTAAATATATATATATATCAATAAATAAAATATAAATATATATATACGTATATCCCTTTGACTTGACCACTAGACTTTTTCAGATGTCTGTAACTTTTTACCATAAATAATATAAATCTACTTATATATATATATATATATATATATTTATTAATAAATAATTCATCTTAAACTTGAGAAATTAAATTCAAATCTTATTTATCAACTTACACCTTTATAATAAATGAAAATTTATTAGTCTTTAGTTATTATCCGATTTTATGATTATTATTTATATATATTAATTAGGCCAAAATGTATCAGGTTGAACTAACAAAAAGAGAAAAAAAGAGAAAAAAACAACAACAACAATGGTGTATAATTAGGAAGGTAAATGGATATTTTTGGGCCTAATAAAGATGTTAAGTCGATGCCCAATTTTGGCGGACTTGATCGGCCCACTTATTAGCCCACAAATTTTGTACTCTTGAATATATATTAAAGAATAATTTGTTTAACCCAGCAGCGTGGGGAGTTGGTAAGTGGACTCCTAAAGTTTTTCCTCGGGGTGGATGGTCGAGGGTTCGAATCCCCCGAGGTGGTTAGCGCCAAGCTTAAAAAGCTCTGGACCAGACCCTCACCCTCGAGTAAGAGTTGGACTCTGCGAGCGCACCCTAGGCCAAATCCGGATTAGTCGGGCCCGTCAGATACTTTGGATGCTTAAAAAAAAAAAAAAAAAAAAAGAATAATTTTTTTGTAAGTTTGATCTCAAATAAATTTATTTTTGACAAACATTTTCAAAATATTTTTATATATATATATATGGTATATAAAGGATGAAAAGATGTTTATGATATAAAAAAAATAATAGTATTCCTAGAATTCTATTAGAACCATTATGTTTATATATATAGGTTAAAATTAAGCATATTAGAGCTCCACTATTAGATTTTGTAAATACAAAATTATGTATTTATCTAATAGTAACCATCTCAATTCTGTTACTCCAAAATCAACCAAAATCCCAACCACCATTCCTTTTGATACTAAGAAACGAGGGCGAAAACCCAAATTTGATACTATCCTAAAAAAATTGAATGACTCTGTGGAATGCATGCCTCTTAAGCGAGCTAAAATGACTCGTGATTCTACTGATGATGCTACTTTAAAATGTCACAAAAAATAAGAATTTTCTTTTGCAGAACAAGTCTCTTCGTCTGGAACGATGAAGGTGCGACAACAAGAACAAGAAGGACATGATGATGATCTGGATCAACATAGTTTCTGTGGTCCTAGAGATGATGATGATGATAAAAATAGCGATGAATTGTGGCCTTTGCAGATGTTTCTCCTACCTAAGATGAATAGATTAATTCAAAATTATATACAAAAGAATTATGGCATTTGAATTCGTCACCCAAATAGGATGGTTATTATTATTACTATTTTTTATTAGTATAGGCCTATTTTGCTAAAGTGACATTTTTTCTTAATTAATAAAGTTTTTAAATGTCTATTTTTCTAAAATAATCCTTTAAATTTATTTTTTAAAAAAAATTGATAAAGAAATTTAATAATTTATAATTATTCAAATTATATTTATTATTAATTATTCAATCAAAGATATAATATATTAAATAATATGTAACTTAGTTTTGATAGAGATTAATGAATGTTTCAAACTAGGCAAACCGATATGTTATTGGTATATGTATCTTTTTTTTTTAACATAAAAAGGTTTATTCAATTTTATTCTGATATATATATGTATATATAACTATTATTATTGAATAATTAATTATATTAAGCATGATTCAAATATGGTAATATTACTTATGAATTTGGATCCAATTAATATTATTATATTCAAATTTAGATTAATATTTTGTAGTTAATAAACTTGTATATGAATTCGAGTACATTCCTAATAAAATATATATAAATATAAATATATGTATATTGACATATATATTTTTTATTTACTAACTATAAGTTTTAATATGATTTTTTTAAAAAACTATTAAAACTAGAAAGCAAGGAAAGAAACAACATTTTATGGGGGTAAAAAGTGACAAGATTTAACTTTTTTTAAAAAAAATCTTTAACTTATTGAATCTTACCTTACTCTTTTTATTAAAAAAATGAAAATTAAATTTAAAGATAAAAATTATTTTCCTAGTTTTCTATTTATTATATATAAAAAATTTTAAAATTATTATGAATATTTGTATGTCAACTACCTTCAATATCTTCATCACCTTCACTATCTCCATACCTAAATTATCTCCATTACTTTCATTATTTCCATACCTAATTACTTTCACTATTTCCATACCTAATTACTTTCACTATCTCCATACCTAATTACTTTCATTATCTTCATACCTAATTAACTCCATTATTGTTATTATTTACATTATCTCTACTACCTCTTCATCCCTATAAATAGGGGTTAAATGTGTAGTTTTGTAAAGAGAAGAATACACAAGAAGATATATGAAATACAAGGATCTCTCTCTTCCTCTTCTTTTCATTTGATTTATATCTTACATTTTGTTTTATATTTATTTTGTTATCAATAGTTTTATAACACGTTATCAGCACAAGGCTCTAACCAAATGAGACTAGAGGCTCTACTACCGAGTAAAATATTTTTGAAGTTTATTTGAAGAATAATCGTGCGTTATTTACCATTATGACAAATCTTACTAAACTTGAATTTGTGATCTCCGTCATCATCTTCATGATGATTTAAAAAAGAGAATATCTTACCGTGAAAGATCCCCTTGTTTTGTGGGAAAATTTTGAAAGAAAGGTTCGACCACCGAGAGATGGTCGTCCTCCCTAAAACACGGATATAATTGGTTGCACTTGAAGTTGCAAGATTTTAAATCCAACAAAACAATGAGTTGTTGATGAAAATCGCGATACTGATACCAACGAGGTCATTCCATTCCCGTAAGTGAATGATGTTATAACTCCATGATCCCGAAGAGATCGGTGGGGTTATAAATATGATCATGAATATGTACTCGTGATAAATTTGGCTCTTATAATCGTAATTATCGGGATGATAATTTATGTGCCAAAAATGTTGATGACCACAGTGGCCAAAAGAATTAGAACATATATTATATATTATATATTATATGTAGTAATATATTATCTTTTAGAGAGTATATATGTTTAATCTATAACTTTTTACTTTATATTATATTATATTTAATGTTTTTGTTTAAAATATTTTGTTATTATTATGATGGTCTTATGATTGCTTATTATTAACTCACAACCTGAAGTTTGTGAGATTATTTGCTTAATTCACAACCGGAAGTTTGTGAGATTATTTGTTTAATTCACAACCAAGAAGTTTGTGAGATTATTTGCTTAATTCACAACCGGAAGTTTGTGAGATTATTTGATTAATTCACAACCTTAAGTTTGTGAGATTATTTACATTGAATATTATTAACTCACAACCCGAAGTTTGTGAGATTACCAAATGGCTATGACCCCCTTTTATGGGTTGAATGATGACATTGAAAGTGTATGTCTAATTGAACGGTGGAACTACACACACCATACTGAAATACGAGAAATATTTTTCTCATTTGAATGTGGGAGAAACAAGTGTTACCACAATAAATGGTAGTGTAAAACTTATTGAAGGCTCGGAAGAGCTAATATAATATTACCGGGAGGAACAATGATTGCTATTGATAAAACACTGTTTTTCCTCGAAGTCTCGAAGAAATCTATTGAGTTTTAAGGATATCCGACATAATGGATATCATATTGAGACTATGGAAGATAACGGTCATGAATATTTGGCTATTACGAAAATGACCCCCGGTAATAAGCATTTGTTGGAAAAGCTACCATCTTTATCCTCCTGGCCTATATTATGCTAAAATTAATGACATTGAGGCGCATCATTTAGTAAACCGAAGTTTACTAATCCCGTTATTTTTAAAATTTGGCATGATCGTTTGGGTTATCCGGGGATCAATTATGATGCGAAAAATTATCGAGACAACGCACGGTCATCCTTTGAAGAATCAAAGGGGTTTTGACTGGCGATAAGCTTTCCTGTCTTGCATGTTCCAAAGGGAAATTGATTATAAGGCCATCACCATTAAAAGTAGGAGTTGAAAGTCCTACATTTCTAGAACGGATTCATGGAGATATATGTGGACCGATTAGTCCACCTTGTGGGCGATTTCGATATTTTATGGTTTTGATTGATGCATCGACCCGATGGTCGCATGTTTGTTTATTATCTACTCGCAACCCTGGCGTTTGCGAGATTACTTGCCCTAATAATTCGCTTGAGAGCGCAATTTCCCGATTATCCTATTAAACGAATCCGTCTAGATAATGCTTTGGTGAATTTTCTTCGCATGCATTTGATTCTTATTGCATGTCGATTGGCATAATTGTGGAACATCCTGTAGCTCATGTTCACACACAGAATGGTCTAGCTGAATCATTTATCAAAAGGCTACAGTTAATTGCTAGACCGTTATTGATGAAAACAAATCTCCCTACAGTAGCCTGGGGGCATGCCATTTTACATGCTGCAGCACTTGTGCGTTTAAGGCCATCGAGTTATCATAAATTTTCTCCAGTACAGTTGGCTTTTGGTTCAGAGCCTAATATTTCTTATTTGAGAATTTTTGGGTGTGTTGTATATGTTCCTATTGAACCAACCCAACGAACTAAAATGGGTCCTAAAAGAAGATTGGGGATATATGTTGGGTATGACTCCCCATCTATTATAAGGTATCTTGAACCTTTGACAGGGGACGTTTTTACAGCAAGATTTGTTGATTGCCATTTTGATGAGAATTTGTTTCCCAAATTAGGGGGAGAGAATAAATGACATAAAATTGAACTTGCATGGAGAACATCATTGAATCATTTAGATCCATGCACAAATGTGAGTGAACTGGAAGTTCAAAAGATAATTCATTTGCAACAAATTGCAAATCAACTGCCAGATTCTTTTGTCGACTCCGGAAGAGTCACTAAATCGCATATTCCAACTATAGATGCTCCTATACGAATAGAAGTTCCTGAAGAACAAAAAGTAAATCCTATAGTTGTTGAATCAAAGGCACGCCAGAAGCGTGGCCGACCCCTTGGTTCTAAAAATAAAAATCCTCGAAAGAAAAGAGGATTAAATGATCCAGATGATCCGGAAGATCATGATGAAAACCAAGGCACAACCGATGAAAAGATTCCAAATGATGAAGAGAATTCGGAAATCTCTATTAATTATACAACTTCGAATAAAAGTTGGGATCGAAGTAAAATTTCTATTGATAATGATTTTTGCATATAATGTAGCCCTTGATATTGTCAAGGATAATGAGGATTTAGATCCTTCATCAGTTGAAGAATGTCGGCATAGAATTGATTGGCCTCAATGGAAAGATGCGATTCAATCGGAGTTAAATTCGCTTGCAAAGCGAGAAGTTTTTGGATCTGTAGTCCAAACGCCGGATGGTGTAAAACATGTTGGTTATAAATGGGTGTTTGTGCGAAAACGAAATGAGAATAATGAAGTCGTAAGATATAAAGCACGACTCGTCGCACAAGGCTTTTCACAAAAGCCAAGAATTGATTATGATCAAACTTATTCACCCGTTATTGATGCTATTACACTCCGATATCTTATAAGTTTGGCAGTTCATGAAAAGGTGGATATGCGTCTAATGGATGTTGTTACAACTTATCTATATGGATGCCTTGAAAAGGAAATTTATATGAAAATCCCTGAAGGATTAAAATTACCAAAGGCTTCTAATGGCCCTCGTGAGAATTATTCTGTAAAATTACGGAAATCATTATATGGGCTTAAACAATCTGGACGCATGTGGTACAATCGTCTTAGTGAATTCTTATTGAATTCAGGATATAAAAATGACCAACTCTGTCCATGCGTATTTATTAAGAAATCAGATTTTGGTTTTGTGATTCTTGCTATATATGTTGACGATATTAATCTAATCGAAACTCCGGAAGAGCTCCGAGAAGCTATAGATTGCTTGAAGCGAGAATTTGAAGTTAAAGATTTTGGGAAAACCAAGTTTTGTCTTGGGCTTCAAATTGAACATGTGGAAGATGGAATTTTTGTTCACCAGTCAACATATACAGCTAAAGTTTTGAAAAGATTTTTCATGGACAAAGCATATCCATTAAGTATTCCAATGGTCGTGAGGTCACTGGATGTAAATAAAGATATTTTTAGACCTCGAGAAAATGATGAAGAACTACTTGGTCCTGAAGTACCATATTTAAGTGCTATTAGTGCATTAATGTATCTAGCAAATAGCACTCGACCTGATATAACATTTGCTATAAATCTATTGGCAAGATTTAGTTCTTCACCAACACGACGACATTGGAATGGTGTTAAACATGTCCTTAGATACCTCCAAGGAACTATTGACATCGGATTATTTTATTCAAATAAAAATAATCCAATATTAATTGGGTATGCGGATGCCGGTTATCTTTCCGATCCGCATAAGGCACGTTCTCAAACTGGCTATTTATTTACATATGGCAATACTGCTATATCATGGCGCTCTACAAAGCAAACTATAACAACAACTTCTTCTAATCATGCTGAGATAATAGTCATTCATGAAGCAAGTCGAGAATGTGTATGGTTGAGGTCAATAATACATTATATTAGAGAGAGTTGTGGTTTATCTCCCGAAGTGAGATTCCAACTCCTCTATATGAAGATAATGCAGCTTGTATAGCTCAATTGAAAGGAGGGTATATCAAAGGAGATAGGACAAAACACATTTCACCCAAATTTTTCTTTACTCATGAACTTCAAAAGAAGGGTGATATTGATGTACTTCAAATTCGGTCATGTGATAATCTTGCAGATTTATTCACTAAGGCTCTTCCGACTGCAACCATTGAGAAATTGAGATATAAAATTAGTTTGCGTCGGTTCAAAGATTTCAAGAGTTCATCTCAACAGGGGGAGTGTTGAGATTAATACCCGCCGATGTATAGATTCTCCATATTCCTCGAGAATGACCAATGAAGGAGGCGTAATTTCAGGAATTACGGTATCTCACCTGCGCATCGGACGGAATTATTACTACAATCGAACAGAAGTTCGGAATGTTCCTCTAGCAGCAGATTTCTGCGAAGTAAAATCTTCCTTAAAACCTAAGATTCTTCTTGTGGAAGACAATAAAATCAATGTGATGGTAACGAAATCGATGATGAAGCAATTGGATCACGACATAGAAGTCGTAAATAATGGAGTTGGAGTTGTGCGTACATAAAAGAATATTGTACTCTTTTTCCCTTAATCGAATTTTTTCCCACTGGGTTTTTATCCGATAAGGTTTTTAACGAGGCATATTTTTTATGTAATGGACATCCAAGGAGAAGTGAACCCCTGGAGATTCATCACATTGAATGGAAGTATGAGACATATTTATTGTACAATGGACATACAAAAAATGGGGAGTATTATGAATATTTGTATGTCAACTACCTTCAATATCTTCATCACCTTCACTATCTCCATACCTAAATTATCTTCATTACTTTCACTATTTCCATACCTAATTACTTTCACTATTTCCATACCTAATCACTTTCACTATCTCCATACCTAATTACTTCCACTATCTTCATACCTAATTAACTCCATTATTGTTATTATTTACATTATCTCTACTACCTCTTCATCCCTATAAATAGGGGGTAAATGTGTAGTTTTGTAAAGAGAAGAATACACAAGAAGATATATGAAATACAAGGATCTCTCTCTTCCTCTTCTTTTCATTTGATTTATATCTTACATTTTGTTTTATATTTATTTTGTTATCAATAGTTTTATAACAAAAATATAATATTTTTTCAGTTTTAAATTTTAAATTATTTTATGAATAAAAATAAAAATAAATAATAAATATTAATTATAGAGATACAATATATATAATTATATTTTAGTCAATATACATTTTAAAATTGTCTTTTAATATACAAAATTTGAGAATTTTGTAAAAAAAAATGCAAAAATTCTCTAAATTTTCAATATTTATATTTCGGCTCTAAAGTATTCATTGAGAATTTAAATTAATTAATTATTTTCTTTTACAAAGAAAATAATAAAAAATAAAATTTAAATAAATTAATGACTCAGTTAAGAGTTTGAGTAAAGACATTTCTTGATTAGAAGTTAAAAATTGTGATAAGAAAGTTGCATAATAACCTTCATTACCGATGACCAATATAAAATCTCACTAGTCGAGGTTGTGTGGTGCAGTGACAAGAGCCCACCTCCCCAACCCCCACTTTGTGGGTTCGACACCCAAATTCCCCTTCCCCATGTATCAAAAAAAAAATATATATAAAATCTCACTAAGGTCCAACAAAGGAAAGAATGCAATTAAAAGGAGGGCTTTGAGGAGGAAATTCAAAGCTTTCCATTCCATAGTATTTGGTTGGAACATGACAAAATTGAACAAAATAAATAATGTGTAAAGAAATTAAATATGAAATTAATATTCAAATTTATTCAAATTTATTCAAATTTTTATGTTTTTCAATTTAAAAAATATTTTAAAATAGAAAGAACATTAATTTTGTAGATCAAATTTGTTAAAAATTATATATTTTAATATCAGCAAATATGCTAATAAGTACATGAACAAAAATAAAAATAATAGTAGTAAACACAAACACATAAACTGGGAAATAAAAGACATAAAGAACAATAGTGGGAAATAGAAACATAAACTTAAAATCACCAAGAAAGGAAGATTGGGAGTACAAAAATAAATTTGTATAAATAAAATGAAACAAGCAAAAAGTTCCGTTCTAGTAGTGGAGCTGATACCTCAAAAGTTCAATTGGGAGAAAAAAAAAAAAAAATCTAAAAGTTAATTACTAAGAAACCAAGAAGGCACAATGGTTTCAAATGCACCATTAACAATCCCTCTTAACTCCTATCCTGCCAAAAAAAAAAAAAAAAAAAAAAAAAAAAAGAGTAAGGTTCTAAAAATCCTCATGGAAACTTTATAATATAATTTTGAAGAGAATATAAAAATTGCACACTAGAACTTTACTATATTCATAATTCTACACCTATCAGAACATACAATTCCACAAATCGAATATTAGTCAATAAACTTCAAAAATATCTATAAACGAAATTAAGCTAATTTAAAAAAACTAACATTAAGAGAAGAAATCTCAGATAATCACATTTTCTTATTTTCTTTTGTATTGATTGATCCTTTCCTCCTCTTTAAAACCGGGCTTGGAACCGGCTATGTCAACATGTAACATAGGCAGAGTTAAAGGAATTAACTACCTATACAGACAAGCAATGAGAGAAAACAAGAGGAGATCACCATTACAGACACTCAAAATGAACAACCACGGTAGACTCCAGCAATATGACACTTAGAAGAACCAAAGAAGCTAATCCATTATCATAGACGTATCAACCAACAATTACCATAACATCAAGAAGCCAATATCTCAATTTGTAATCCAAGTTTGTTTATAGCCTTCACATTCTTCATATAGAAAGCATATAGAGCAGAACATCATATGTGAATTTCATAAATTTTAGTAATTCTCCAATCAAGTTTTGCTTCAGGAGCCACCAGCTATCGTGATACAAATACCAACAATTCCAATGAGATAACATCCATATAGAATAGAGAAATCGGCAAAACTACCATTTGCTTACTTTATCAAGACTGGGATGCCAGGAAACTTTCTAATCAATACCATATTCAGACTAACCACTAGTCATCTGAGATTCAAGCACAACTTTGAGAAATATGAGCAGGTATACATTGGGAAAGCATGTAGAAGAACCAAACACAGCAACATCAACCATTCAGAAGAAAGGGCAAGGTCACAATCAACCTCTGAAGAACCATACCCACGTCCATTACTCTAGAAACTTGAAAGAGAGATAACCTTAAAACCCAAAATCAAGGCACCTTAATATATACAAACAGTAACACAATCTGACTTTTTGCAACAGTCATCTGAAGCTCTGATCTTAATATATCAAGATGTGTGATAATGAACTACACAAATATATACAAATCTTACCAAAGGCAACTCATATATTTCCTGTCAAGAAAAAGAAAGAATCCCGCAGAAATGTCAGAAAAATGCCATGAACTGAAGATGAACTGCTAAACCTATCCACTTGAGCACAACTAGTTAACTGCCATAATAGTAACATGGCTGTGAATCAAAATTCTCAGAAGATGAACTGTCAAACACATCCACAGCAGCATCACAAGTTAACTGCGTACATATTAACATATCAGGGAATCGATTCTCAAAAGGATCTAGAATCCAAGTCACCTCACCAATTAAGTATCAATAGGGTTCTTTAGCAAGGAGACCTACATCATATCATAGAGGAAAAATAATGAAATAAAGGTAAATTAATTTGCAATAAAATATCAAAATGAATTGGAAAGAAAAGACATGGAAGCTAAATCCAGGCACACTGAAAAAGGTCAAAATCACAACCCTTTCCCCTCTTAACATTTTTTGGGTCAAGTCCCTTACCCCTTCAACTTAATTGTTGTCCATACCAAGTTATTTTCTTTTAAAAAGTAAAAGTAGGCATGTAATTTTGACTGAATGTGTGGGGTGGTGGTGGTGGGGGGGAATTAGTTCTCTAAATTAAGTCTTAATATTCCAAACAATAAGTCTTCAAGAGAAATTAACCTATTCTAAGGGTACAAACAAATTAAATGGGATATAAAGATTTTGCTAAAAATAAGAAAATGAATTGAATATAACAGGACAAACAAAACATTCTGCCCTATTTATGCTATCAAGTTACGAATAGAAAATTCATTTTAAGCTCAGAGAAGCCACCAATAGTTTCTTCATTGAAGAACGGAAAAAAAGAAAAAAAAGAGTAGAGCAAGACACGTGCTAATGGAACAAATTAAATAAGTTAGAATATAGCAAGACAAATAAACCATTCCCCCACATTATTATTACTATTATTTATATTCTTAGAAATAAATCTCAACATTTGTATGCCATCCAATTATATATAATAATAATTTTTTTTTTAAAGAAAAAAAAAAAATTTCCAATAGAACCAATGGATAGAGCAATTGTATTGAAAGCAAAGAAGGAATAAGGTAAAATGGAAAAAAAAATAAAATAAAAAATGAAGTAGATGAAGAAGAAGAAAATGAAACATGTATCTGCCAAATTTCAAGGCCCAGAAAGTCCATCAAGAAATTGGATATCTGAAAACTTCAGTAGATACGGACAGCTATAGGTGGTACTTTAATAGCAAATCTGGTACAAAAGGATCACCAAAGAATAGCTAAAACATGACCATCAAGATAAACCACATGAAGCCAAAAATTAACTGTTATTTTTAAGATCATAAAAGAGTGCAATATGAAATTCCTGAAAAGATCATAAAAAAATTAGTTTCCAAATGATAAAAAATACTGCACTAAAAGAAAATGATTTGTTCCTTATGTTACTAGAGAATAGGTTAATAGTAAGAAAAGAATTTACATCCAAAAAACAGAAAATGCTTGCTCATTACATATTGCCTTGACAATAAAACCATTTTCAAAAAAAATGGTATATACGCCTTTATAAAATTAGTTGTCAATTAAAATGTTTTATACCAAACAAACAGCCAAAAAAAAATAAAACAAAAAAAACTGTATAGAAACGAAGGAAAAGGAAAGGTTGAGAGACTGAATAACCTGAATGAAGAGTGAGACATGGATGCTAATTCCTGACAAAAATTCCAAACCAAAGAATTTGCATGAATTCAGAGATTGCTAAGCCCAATTGATTGTATAAAGATTAAAGTGTGGTAATCAAAAGACATAGAGAACCGTCCAATATGCTAAGAAGGATGACAGATAACAAAGCAAAGAAGCCAAGACTACTATCACTGAACTCCCTTGAATTTCTCTGAATCAAACTGTCAAGATGGAATAAAAACAATTGAATCTTAGGGTGATATAAAGTAAGAGAAAATATTCAAAATATACTCCTCTAACAGTATTCAAATTCTTAGTGCAGTATTGACTGCATTACATGAAACAAGAGCATTAATATCCTTATCCTCTGGATTACTGGAAGTAGATGAACCTTTTTTTTTCCATTTCTTTTAAGATAAGGAAAAGATGGGACATAAGCACCCTGTGTGACTGTAAATCTAAAGAAGAAGAGATCAAACAAACAATGACGCTTCAAAAAATAATCAGTGATAACAGATTATATCAAAATTATATGGGAAACCACCTATCATCAGCAACATCAACTATGGACCATAAACCATAAACCACAACAATAGGTCGACTGGGGGACTAGTAATAGGTTGGAGAAGGAATGGTTAAAGATTTCAAGGTATATGCAGTCAGTAATAAGAAAGTATAAGCACTGAACAATAGCACCATATTCCAAAGGATTGGGCTTATTTTTCTTGGCCTTTTAAATGAACCAATGAGTAATAAATAACTTCTTTACTGCTGCAAGTTTGACACCGCAAATAGAAATTCTTCAGATTTAGAAAATAACAGAATATTAATAATTTTGTTTCAAGAAAATACAAGCCCTTACCGCAAGAGAGAGAGAACCCTTTTGAACATCAAAGAGTAATAAGCCAACCAAATTCAAGCTTTGAAGATGATATCTCTGCACAATCAACTGGTAAGGAGAAACAGAAAGAACTATGGAAAGCAATGCATAGAGAAGCTGTAGCAGAAAATAACCAGTTAAGAGTTGGCATGTATAGGAGAATCCTTGAACACAGTTCCCAGAAGAGGATGAAATTGCCTGAACTAACAACCACAAAATGGAAAATGGAAGAAACAAACAAAATATAAATAACAGAGTTTTCACTCAGAAAATTTGTCCTTCAGGAATTGATGCAGGTCTGCAATAAATTGCTTGATGCACTAGGTCGTCTGCATATATCAAGAGACTAAAAAAATCTTTAGAACCATAAAATTGTTTGCATGAGAATACCAAAACACATAATGAGGAATATAACCTGACAATATTAACCCAAGAAACTTTCCTTGATTCCTTTTTGCCAAACAATCTGCCAAAAAAACACAAACTGCTTGGAACACAGGATTGGTAGGCTCATTATAAATAATGCAGAATGAATATGCTCTATTCCACTAATAGGAATCACCAAGGGAAGAAATAACAACCTCTTAGTGCCAAACTAAGAGCTGAAACATTAGAAATGATGCTGAATAAAGAGCCATAGACAATAATCCTGACAAAGGTTCTGATCCACAAAATAATAATGGCTACGGGAGTGTAGAAATCTAGAGGGAATCAAATGGCAATTGCAATCATTGAACTCCCTTGAATTTTCTCACCATCTGCCAAGATGGCACAAAAATGAATTCAAATAGCATACCCATGTTTAGAAAGTCCTTTGATAAATTGAAAAATGGAGCTCAGAATAATATCCATATCCACTGGGATGTGACAGTTGTAAGTCAAAAAGGTGGGAGGGTAATAACCCTGAGGATTGCATGAACCCCACCCGACAATCAACCTCAACAAAAATAGCAATATCAAAATCTCTTCACCAAAACCAACTATGGCTAAGACTGAGAAAGTATTCCAGAACAATCTTTGCCTGATTAAGATAATCAAAATCAAAAGAGAGAGGGACAAGACAGATCTAAATACTTCATGACAACAAACCAAAAATAGAAGGGAAACAAACATCACCAGTCGGTTGTGGTAGACCTTCGTAATTAGCTGAAGGCAATTCATAGGATCAGAATGAAGACCAAACAGTTACGAGATGCTTTTTATATGGGCAGTTGAGATGAGTTCTTATTGGACATTGTTGGAATGCCCTCATCAGGAAATAAACAAACTGCCATAACAAGGTCAAACACGCTTAGAGCAAAAGATAGGTCAAGTTGATAATATTGATTCATAAGAAGCAAACAGATCTGCAAATCTCCCTGCCACATCAGCTTCTGAAACCGGTGGAGCAAAAACAATAAGATAAGGCTTCTAAGCTTTCACAGAAAAGTAAGGCAAAAAAATCATACATTGCTTGCTCCCGGAGATAATCAGTAGTAGCAAAATGCTCCCGAAGAAATAACAAAAAGAAAAACCAGACCTTCCTCATGTATCACCAACATCTAACCAGGCAGAGCACAAAGAAGCTACACCAATCTGTAAAATTAGCTCTGAATTGAAAGGTCAAAACAAAGGAAAGAATCATAACCTCCTTGAATCCATTTATGCCGAACAAAAAACCAAAACTAGTGGGAAAAATTTTGATAGAAGGTTTTTATTCAAGAATAATGCTTAATTAAGAGCCACAAGCATGGATGCTAAATTCCAGCTGTCTAGACCACGGTATCTGAATGAGTTCAGAGCAACACTGACAAATATTAATAAGCTCTATCAGATTTAATCAGGAATGAGGAGTGGTAAAATTAGAAAAACACAGACCAATACAATATGCTGATGGGTGGCAACAAACAAATGCAAGAGAGAGGTCAAGGCTACAATCACCAAGCTTCCTTGAATTTCTCCATGTAAAATCAATTATCTGCAATAGTGAAAAATAATTCAATCCGCACTCAAAATCTAAATAGTGAAAAATGAAAGAGTAAATTCATGAATATGCTTATCCTCAGAGAGAATCTTGATTTTCAAGAAGCTGAGATCAATGCTCCAGGAGAAATAATGAGAAGAACCACAAAACCTTCCTCATGTATCACCAACATCTAACCACAAAGCACAAAACACAAAGCAGCTAGGGAATATGTCGAATAGGAAATGAATTATTTGAGAAGAAGAATGAAAAGTGACAAGGTTGAGGAAATAAATGAATGTAAAAAACCAAATTTCACATTCGAGATTTGCCTTCAAGGGGTAACAGGCCTGCGTTAAATGTGCATTATATTGCTCGACGAGAGAATCAACTGCATAGACCAAAAAGAATTAAAGAATTCTCAAGAGAGTACACTCATGTATACCAACTAAGATCACTCGTGACTTACAAAAAACACTTGCAAAACAAACCAAAAACTCCTTCGAACAATGACTGATAGGTTCACTGAATGAAAACTAAAAATGGATGCTAAAATCGTGACAAAAAATTAGATCACTAGAAGGTTTTTTTTTTTTTTTTTGGTGAATAGATCACTAGAAGTTGAAAGCAACAATTAGAACCAAAAATTAGAAATTGAGGAGATTGCAATATGTAGCTTTACTGGGAAAAGACTAGGAGCAGACCCTTACTAAAACTTCTTAAGCTTCCAGTAAAATGTTAAAGAGAAGTGTTGAGATTAGAACCACCAAAGCTGCTTGAACATAGTCTTTAGACTTGGTAGGAAATCAAAATACTCCTTCAAATGAATCAACATAAGAAAATCTGTTTATTGTGACGCAATAATGATGTCAAGTTGTCAAACTCCCTTGAATTTCTCCATGCAAGATGAGGAAACAATACATGGAGAAAAAACATGAAGGCATAAATAAACTCTCCTTTTCAAAATGAAACTACTCCAATACCCACAGAATGCTATCTGAAATTCCTGAAAAGATCACACAAAAAAATCTGTGGTAACTTTCTAGAAAAAAGGAAAATGAAATATTGAGAGACTTATCGAGGAGAATAATTCTGAATGGAGAGCGAGAAAGGATGCTAAATTCCTGACAAAAAATCCAGACCACAGAATTTGAATGAATTCAGAGCAATGAGGATGAATATTAAAGATTGCTAAGCCCAATAGAAGAAGTATGGTAATCAAAAGCTCCCTTGAATGTCTCCATGTCAAACAAACTGTCAAATGGAATGGAAACAATTCAATCTGTAGATCTTAGGGATGGTGATATTTATATATTGAATATAAAGTATATTCAAAAAATATACTTGGATTTCTGACAGTAGTCCAATATTGACTGCATTACATGAAACAAGCGCATTAATATACTTATCCTCTGGATTTCTGGCAGTAGATTAACCTTTTTTGTCCATTGATCTTTCAAGATAAGGAAAAGTTGGGACATACCAACCTGTGCAACTTTGTAAATTTAGCAAGGAAGATATCAAACAAACAATGACCATTCAAAAAATATTTAGGGACACCACTGATCAGAGATAATGGATTGTATTAAAATACCTCCAGAAAAAATTATATAGGAAACCACCTATCATCCGAAACATCTGCCATGGACAATAAACCACAAAAATAGATCCAAGTGGGATGACTAGTAATAAGTTGGTTAATAATTTGATAGTTCCAATCAAATAAATTCCTGTCAGTCAGTAATAAGAAAACAATTTAAATCTTTTGATAGTTCCATATTTTTCTACTGAAAGTATAAAGTTGACTTTTTAAATGAACCAATGAGTTATAAATAACCTTCTTTCCAGTTGCAAGTTTGATACTGCTAATAGGAATTCTTCAAGGTATTCTTAATTTCAAATCAAAGAATATCTGCCAACAGTACACTAAGAGGATAAAGGAATAGAAAAATAACAAAATACTAATAATTTAGTTTCAAGAAAATACAGGACATTAAAGCAAAATCTTTTTTCTTGGTACGATGATCCTATATTTGACTGCAGCAAAAAGTAAGAAAAAAAATTAAGTGGGAAAAGTTAGGACATAATCATCCTGTGTGATTAAAAACAAAATCAAAAATTATTTTTAAATCAAAAATTATTTTTTTCTAGAATCTAAGGAGGGACAGAATTAAGCATAGATCAAGAGTTGTATCAAAATACTCCCGGAACCACCAACATCTAACCAGGCAAAAAGCACACAGCAACTAGGAAATTAGAGACTTAATTTCCAGAGAAGTCAAGCACTAGGACAATTGAATTTCTTTATGCCAATTGAATTTCCAAAATAGTACCAAAACAACCATAAAGTATGGAAAGGAAAAATATCAAATCAAGAACACGAAATATCACCACCGATCAAAATATATATGCGATCATCAAGATTAACCCGAAATATCACCATCATCTTGAAAAATCACCGATCCCAAAATATATATGCGATCATCAAGATAAACCCAAAATATATATGCGATCATCAAGATTAATCCGAAATATCACCAATCAAAACATATATACGATCATGAAGATAAACCCGAAATATCACCGATCAAAACATATATGCGATCATCAAGATTAACCAGAAATATCACCTATACATGCGATCATTGAGATTTATAAATTCATAACATAAAAATTCCACCAGACCAACTTCAAGAGGACTCCCCAAAAAATTCTGGCACAAATAACACAAGACCATCCTTAACCAACACACAACCTTGACCGACCTCGGGATTATGCGGGCTATTTATAGAAACAGATTGGGTAATCAACGGTTAAGATTAAGAGATACTTTTGATATGGACGGTTAAGATTAAGAGATACTTTTGATATGGACGGTTAAGATGAGTATTATTGTTTTGTAGTGTGACAAAGGAAGGAATGTTCTAGTCATCAGCGTTTAACGCGTTGATCAGTTCATCAAAAAAAAAAAAATGCGTTGATCAGTCGTGACGGCTAAAATCGGTTGACCAGACCAAAGTCAGATTTTTATAAATTAATAGATGATTTTTTATATACATAAAAAAAATGTTATTATCACCTATAAAAAAAAAAAAAAATGTTATTATCTAATTATTAATGTATCATTCTAAATATTAATTTTATCTTAGAGATTTTTTTTTTTTTTTTTAAAATTTTTTTTCAAATATATATATAAAAAAAAATGACACAATCTAAGAAGTGTGAGCAAGGATATTGAGATAAAACTTAATGTTATTTTTATAATATTTTTTTTTAAAAAAAAATTATATTTTTATTTAATCATACCTGTTTTGAGACTCGTAGCGGATCTCTTGCAAGAGACCCGTTTAGTCTTCACGGTCTTTTTTCTTTTACATATTTTATTATTATTTTAATTATTTTAATATTTTATTTTAAAATATGTACTTTTAAAATATAATATTATACATTAGCCTTAAAACTATTATTATATTATTTCTTTATTTATTTTATAAATTTTTACCTCAAAACTTGTTTAGTTTCATAATATTTTAAATTTGGTTAAGTTATTTTTAATTAAATAAATATATATAATATTCAAGAAAATAAGTTCAATATTTGATTAATTATATTGAACTTATTTTCTTGAATATTATATATATATTTATTTATTTATTTTTATATTCATTAATTATATTTAATTAAATTATTGCAGAAATTACTATGTTTAATCGAATTCAAGAATGACTTAACATATTTATGTTTTTTTTTTTTTTTTTTGAATAAAAAAAAAAGAATATATAAATTGGCCAAATTAACAAACAGACAAATCATCGATTTTTTAAGAAAATAAATTGATTTTTATACAATTATCTTTAAGAAATTACAAAACTTACTATAATTTTGTTGTGATTCCATCTATTTTTTATATATTAGATATATTTGATTATTTATTTATTTTGATATTATATTTTAAGAGAGTTAAAAAATAAAAAAATAACAATAGTGAAAATATTGTGAAGGTTAATTAGTGAGTGTTCCATTAGTAATAAAAATACTTTACTCTTAAATATCGAGTCAACTATTGTGCCTTAGTGCATATTGGGGAGAACCAACTAGCTCTAGGTTCAAGTGGCATTTCACCCCTAACCACAACTCATTTGCTAATTCTTCAACATCTGTCGGTTCATACCTCCACTTAGTTTCACCCAAGCTTCATCTTGGTCATGGATAGACCACCTAGATTTGGGTCTATAAGCAAGCACAATTCTCCTATGAATACTCAATTTCGCTATGGCTTTGGTGGGTTTCCTTAATCATGCCACTGTCTATATATCTTGGCTCATTTGTCAATAGACACGCAATCAGTCCTAGATAAGAATAGAATTGAACAACCATATGAGCATCTTTTATTCATTTCATGTACATACGACTTTCCAATAAAATTGACCTCTACTCTCAAAGAAAGAGAAAAGTAAAATATACCAGACTCTTGATCTAAATGATCAAATAGTCACCCTTGATTTTGAAATTGTTAAAAACTATTGTGATGGTTTTGTTGCCTTATATTAATATTAATTTATTAATTTTTTTTTTTTTGGTTTTTGTGATTGAGCCATTCCAAAGTTTCTTTTTGAGTTAAAGGCACACAACTCAAACCTTGGAATATACTATAGCCCTAGGTGACAAATATTTGACATCAACGCGCCAAACTTTTCCATCAATATGAGCACTTGGGTAAGATCAGATTTTTATTCCGAGAGTAACTTTTATCTCTTGATTAAAAAGTCCTTTCACTCAATACTGTCATATCACTAAGGTCGGCTTTTGTCCTTGCTCCACGGGTGGACTTTGCAATCAAGCTCCCTTTTACCTTTGCTACTCGAGGGACAATCCACCTCGAGGAAATCTTTGCACACCTCCATTACCTTTTGGGAGGTTTACGTCCCATAAAAATTATCTACCTAAGACTGTCCCTTGGCCCGTAGGTCATGACACAAGGTTAGGATTCTAAATCTTCCAAGGTGGTATCTCAACGTTTAGCAATCATGGAAAAAATGTATAAATTTTTGTTTTCTTTAAATACTTTAGGTACAACTAATTTAGAATCGGGCTACATTACTCCCTTTTTCCGAAAAAATTATTCTTTATACTCATTTTTTACCTTTTTTACTTATTTTTTTCGTAATAAAGATTTTTTTTATTTATATATATATATATATATATAGAGAGAGAGAGAGAGAGAGAGAGAGAAACAAATTAAAGGATTCAACAATTTAATAACTACTTATTTGAGATAAACTTCAAAATTAAAAAGGCTAGAAGTTATTAATAAAAATAATTCAAGAATTAAATGATTATAAAAAAATGAGTGTATAAAAAGTTAAATAATGTTACCAGCTAGTAGAGTTAAGTATTTATTAGAAACTTAATTGAAAAATTAAAAATTAATTTTCTTAATTAATCAATTGACATAATTTTTTAAATAAAATATTATGTAGGCGTTGTATCCTCATATTAACTTTAATTAAGACAACAAAATATATTTGTTAAATTTGGATTCAACAATAAGGTGTACCTCAATTGGTTAAGCACCTTATTTATAACCAATAGGCTATGATTTCAAGTAATGATAGTGACAAATTGTTGCAAGTAGAAGTATACCCTTAAAAGATTCATATAAAAAAAATTAAATTTATCTAAGAATTTGATATTCCAAATTCTCTCTTATAAAAATAATCTTCAAACTCTCCTTTTATATACACTTGTAATTAGCAAGAGAATTTATTAAAATACTAATAAATATGACTCATAAAAGATAATTATATTTTTCTTTACGAATCGAATTTGTGTCAATTTGACTCCAACATAAATATGCGACTCGTATAAATAAATATTTTTAAAGAATTAAATTTGAGTCATAATTGATGTATATAAAATATGACTCATAAAAAGATAAATATATTTTTTTAGGAATTGAATTTGAGTCAATTTGACTCCGAAATAAATACCATTAGCAATATTTTTTTTTTCTTTTGTTTTAATATTTTTTATGTTTCTTTTTTTTTTTTTTTTTTTTTTTGTCACCGCTGAATTTAAAAGTTTTTTTACAAACTACGTTCCACAAGGGAATGAAGTCAAACGTAGTTCAACATTATAATTCTTCATGCATCAAAAGAGTATCTTTATATTAACATATGGACATTTTAAACTCATGTCAAAGGGCAGTTTCATATCGGAATATGGACCGTTTATACTCATGTCAAATAACATCTTTAATATTAGTATATTAACAATTTACATTCACATCAAAGAGCGTTAAAGAGTATATTTATATTAGTATATGAACAATTTACATTTGTATCAATGAGTCTACATATCATCATGTAGACAATTTATAATTGTTTCAAGGAGTATCTTCATAGCAACATATATAGATAGGTAATGTTTGATCTAAGGAGCCTTCATATCAACTTACTATTTTATTCATATCGTGCAGTTTAATCTCTTGTATTCATAAGGACATTCGTATCAACATGTAGATATCGCCTATGTTTAAATTTGACTTCTCATCTTTTGGATTATGTGAAGATATTATCCCCTCAATTTGAAAATTTGTTGGAGCAGCATAATAGCAAGAATCAATATTTGTCAACCTCATTTGTAAATCAACAAACGCCCTCCTTTTACTTTGTGTGGTAGATCCAACATGAATTTCAAGCATAAAAATATATATATTTGCATCAAGGGTGTATCTTTCACAAAAGCCTTCTTGATGTTATCATTTTTTAGCTCTATTGATGATTTTTTTAAATATTTTAATAAAAAGAGATGAACGGTAAAGATTGTACCACTAGGCATGCCAAAAATTATGAACACGAATTTTTGTGTACATAATAAAAAGATCAAACAAACAAAAATATATGTCATAAATAATAATATATATTTTTTAAAAAATTAACGTGGTTTATAATCTTTGTATATGTCTACCGATTCTTTTTGTCATGAATTCAAGGGCATCTTTGGCTTGATCTCTATTCACCAAATGAATTGGCTTGATTCTTCGACAATTTTGGGCTTGATCTTAAAATAAATTTAACTTTGAGGATGACTAGGCTTGATCTTGATCTTTTTGTATTTTATTTAATTTCTACGAGGGTTTTTTGGATTTGATCTTAAAATGGATTTGACTCAAGGTTCACTTGGCTTGATCTTGAAGGTAAAATGTGCCATAACTTTGCTGCTTTTGGAACTATTAACGATCCCTAAGGGGATGTGTCAAAGTTTCATTTTTTCTCAACATGATCTTCTTCTTAGAATGGTCATTTTTCTCTTCTATTTATAAATGAAGATGTGACAAAAAAGATTAGATTTGATTGGTCAAGTGCTTCCTTAGCGTCATCATCTGATTGACCAAAACACTCCTTTGTTTTTCATTGGTTGATCTTGTCATCTTTGTCATGTATATTAACATCATTGATTAAATAAAAATCCATTCATTATCTATTTAATTAATTTAAATAATATTTAAAAATTATGAAATTTTTATGTCTACAGTTTCATTGAAAAAGAAAATTCTACAAACATATGCTTATAAATATTCAAGCACCTAAAAAAAAAAAAAGAAAGAAAAGTAGCAGTAGTGTATATTTACTTGATTAGAGAATCACATAAATACTCTTACAGAAAAAAAGAAGGGACTCTTTCAGTCCTTGTCCTTTGTCCTTACCTCAAAAAATATTATCAATTTTTTAAAAAAAAAAAAAAAATTATCACATAATATACTACTTATATATATAGATGAATTAAAATTTATTATTTCTTTATTTTTTATTTTTCATTATTATATAAATTTTTTTTTTTTTTTAATAAATTATTAACAATAATGACTGGAGTATTAAATGGTTCCGATAAGTAGTTGCAAAGATAATAACTAAAACAAAAAACAAAAAAAAAAAAAGAAAGAAGCAAAAATCAGATATTTTTTTATGTTAATAATCACTTTAATTTATATATATATTTTTTTGTGAGGACAAAGAGTAAATTATGTATGTATATATATCTTTTATATATAAAAGATTACATCTTTTCTATGGGAAGTGTGGCCTTAAGATAAAGGAGGAAACACAGAAAAAACTGGAAAGTAAGATAACAAAAAATAGATCAACATGTAGGAGGCTTAGCCTTCCATGGAAAACATAAAATGGATAAATGAAAGTTTAAAATAAATAAATAAATAATTGAAAGAAAATTGTAAAGACTTAAAATTGGTAAATATATATTGATATATTATATAAGTAAATACATATATTGAGATCTAAACCAAAATAGGAATAGATGAATACCGGAATAGAAGGGAGGAAGAGTTGAAACTTTCTCTCTCTAATATCCTAAAATTGTGTGTGTTTTGTAAAAGGGGGAGCTCTCTATTTATAGATAGATTTGGGAAATGTTACAATATCAATCAATCATTTGATGAATAGTAAAATTAAAAAAAAAAGGTACAGTAAAAAATACTCTTTTTTTCCACAGTAAAAATCGTCTACTGTAGATTACAATAGGAAAAGTTACTGTAGTGCAAATATTACTGTGTTAAGGACAGTAATCTTCATCTTCTTCTTCCTCCTATGTTGTTCCTTCTGATGTTGAGTGCTCTTCTTCAGATGAAGCTTTTGACGAATTTTGTTCTAATTGCTGCACTAATTTCTTTAGTGCTGCAAGGTATTCTTCTTGTGATCCTGATTGAGCCAATTGGGTTGCGGCAATCGACTTTTGTTGCAGGAAAGTAGTTTGTTCTGTACTTGTTGGAGACAATTATTTGGGTTGGTTTTAAACCAACGTTCTAACGAAGGAATGTAGACATTTCCTGCTTTCCAATCCTTCCACCATTTTGAATGGCCTTCTAGAACCAGGTAGGGATGTCCTTGATGATTTGCTTCTTTATGATAAGCAAATTTTTGAGAGTAAATCCAAGAAAGTTTGAATCTACTAAAAAATTGTAGCAATAAAGGTATTGTGGATTGCTGCGGTAAGTAAAATTTGGATTTAAAATAGTCAAATCCTTCTTTTACTGCGACAGTGATGTGTGGTTTATTGTATATAAAATTAATAAATAATTAAATAAATAATACTAAAAATAATAGGAATATTAAAATATGATTGTCACTAATAAAATAAACTCAACTAGGCAGAACACCTATCGAAATAGTTTAGTAAATAAGGTGGTATTCAGATTTTAAATTTATAAAAATCGTTATTTCCCAAGACTTCTATTAAATTCTAGTGTGGAAAATATAATTGAACTAATTATGAATATGATTTGTGAATAAGGATCATTCAACAAGTAAACCAACCATTATCAAGAATGATAAGATTGAATTCTATATCTAGAAAGCAAAGTAAAATAAAGCAAAGTAGAAGATCAAGCAAGTAATGGAAGGTAGAAACTCATAAGAAATAATAGGAGAAATGAAGGAAACAAACTATTAGGGGCAAGATTAATCATGAAATAACTATCATAATCTCACCAATATTCAAGTCTATAGTAGAATTTCTTCCATACGATTTGTGGCAAGAAACTCATTGATTTAAGAACACTTGAATGTTAACAAGATCAAATCTCCCATCAATCATCCTAGTTCCGATCCATCAATAGGAAATCTAATCGAATCAAGTTGGCACTAATTGTCGTCCTAGTTCCGGCCTAACAATAAGTGTTAATCCGAAACTACAACCTCAAATCAAAGCTTAATACTCAAGATAAAATTCAGATTTAAAGCTATGAATGAAATTGCAATTTCAAATTAATAAAACTATAACAATCATCCATGAAAACCATAATTTGCCCAAAGTAATTGTAGAATAATACCAACCACTTCTACCTAAAAGAAATGTAGAGAGAAGAGTTCCTAGGGTTGGTGTCTAATTACAAGATGGAAATTATAAAAAATCAAAGAAGAAGAGTAACCTCTTCAACCTCCTCTTTGTCAAACTTCTTATTCTTCTTCAAACCTTCAAGTTGATGGAGTTGGTTCCTCTCTTGCAAGACTTCAAAGAAATTCCTTATGGTTGAGGCAACTTCTTACAAGATCTCACAAGATAATCTCTCAACTCACAACTTATGAACAAGATCTCAAAATATGAAAGTAGCAAAGTATAGATCTAATTCAAAAACCCTAAAAAGTATTACAAAATCACTTTGATAGCATAACTCTTCCAAAAATACAAGCCAATCTAATTAATGCTGAAAATCCTAATATTTATAGATAAACTAAACCAGAGGTCAAATCGTCATTTTACATAAAAAGAATCCGGACAGAACATCACTACGGGCGTGGCCCTCTATGCTCTACGGGCGTTTAGATGCGGTTATGCCCTACGGGCGTATGATCCAGAGTGCCACGACCGTAGAGAAGGTAGTTAAATCATATCGGCGTTTTAGCTTCTACGGGCGTATTCCATCCTTCAAGGGCGTAGCATATTTCCAGAATGTTGCACTTTTGCCTCTGAATTTATCTTTTTGCACCAATTTGCCCCCTGAAGTTACCTGAAACAGAATATTTACAATTAAGCCCAAAATCAATCAATTTATCTCAATTTAATACAATTATATTCACAAATCATGCACAAATTATATCTCAAAACATGATCGTATTTGATGTTATCACGCAGGTAAAATTTCTTCTGTTGAACCATAAGTTGGCCACCATTCATTGATAAACCAATGAGGAAATTGCTCATGTGCTTGGTTTGGCTTTGTTGAAGTAGAAAAACCAGGAATGGTTTTTTGTAATGTTTTGAAACGTAAAAGTGTTGAACCAAGAATCCTTATAATCCCAATAATTGAATTGTAAAGTATTAAATGGAACAAAAAAATTTTTAGGGGTAAGTGGGTGACTTGCCCATTTAGAAGGAGTAAGAATAGAATGGATTTGGACCGATGTATTGGTAACAACGGTTTCAGTTTGTTTATCTTTGTGAGGATGCACAAAGATACTTTTGGTATCTACAAGAATGAGCTCATAGAATTTTTGGGTATGTAAAGGGGTTTTTTGAAGAAAATTGGCTGTTGGACCAATAATATGTCCAACTGCCTTTTGTGGGTTTGGATCCCACCATTTTGGCTCAAGTTGGGCTATTTTCATAACTCGAGTTTTTGAGATAGCCTGGATTAGAGGATCCTGGACTTTTTGAAGAAATTGGTTTGGGCTCAAAAGAAAGAGCCTGTGATTCTGATTGCACCAATTGAGAATTTTGAGTAGTAGGATTTTTTGTCACTACTACGGAAGAAGATGTGGGGTTTTGAGCCACCACCTTTGTAGGATTGAAAGGAATTACCTATTGGGTATTATAACCCATCAATTTGCACCATCAAGCCTAATCTAATGGACTGTCATGTGTTTGGGCATCTGGTAATTCTAACAAATCAGCCCAGAAGGGTCTTGTGATTTTATCAACACAAAGTGGTCCTGTTGATGGAAATGGCGTAGCACTAATTTGGGATATGCTCATGACATAATCTGTTGTGGTAGTAAATTTTGGTTTACTAGAAGTTGATGGTTTTGGGTCCCGACTTGCAGGAACAACATCAAGCTCTACTTGCTTCTTTTATGTTTTTCGAGGAGGCATTTTTATCGTCCCTGTAAAAATTCTAGGGTAAGAAAATCTGGAAGGGAGTTTTGATCTCCTTTAATGTATTCAATATCAAAATCAAAAACACTTAAAATAGTTTGCCATCTAGCAAAAATTTGTTTTGAGGCAAGGTTTTTTACGTCTTTTTGTAAAACATATTTTGCAGCTCTACAATCTATGCGAAGTAAAAACTTTTGATTTAAAAGATCAGATTGAAATTTTGAAATACAAAAAACAATAGCAAGTATTTCTTTTTTAATGGTGGGATATTCTGCTGAGCAGAGTTCCAATGTTCATGACCATTGACTCTTTGCCGTAAAATGCCGCCATATCCAATGTCGAAGCATCGGTTTCAACGGTTTGAATGTATTTGGATTAGGAAGTGCTAAGCATGGAAGTTGTTTAACACTTGTTTTAATAGTTTTGACAATTGAAGTATGGACATCAATCTATGCTTTGGAAGATCATATTTTAATCGATCATGTAATGGTTTTAAAAGAGTGCTTAGGTTTGGAATAAAATCGGATACATAGTTGATAACATCAAATATGATCATGTTTTGGGATATAAATTGTGCATGATTTGTGAGTTTTATTGTATTAAATTGAGATAAATTGATTGATTTTGGGTTTAATTGTATATTTTGCATTTCGGGTAACTTCTGGGGCAAATTGGCTTAAAAAGATAAATTTAGAGGCAAAAGTGCAATATTCCGGAATTATGCTACGCCCTTGGAAGATGGACTACGCCCGTTGCCCTTTTGTGCATCACGCCCGAATAAAATAACTACCTACTCTACGACCGTTGCAATCTGGATTCTACGTCCGTAGGACATAACGGCATCAATACGCCCGTAGAGAAGAAAGGGAAACGCCCGTAGTCATGCCAGAATCACTGTTTTCTTTGTAAAATGACGATTTTACCCCTATTTCGGTTATCTATAAATTATAGGATTTTTACCATTATTTAGAGGTTGGATTAGGTTGGATGAGGTTGAGATAGGCTGGATTATCACATTGTTTTAGATATTGAATATCATATTGGGTTTTCTTGAATTTCATATATTTTGGTATAGAATTTAGGGAATTTTCTTTTACTTTGTTGATCTATTTTCAATTAGATAATTCCCTAGGTTGTTTTAGTGATAATTGTTTCTAGTTAGGTTGTGTAATCTCTCCTCGGTCTATAAGGTAGAGTTGTGCAACTTAATCAAGAGGTTTTTTGATCTACTTCAATCATTCAAGCTTCAAAGAGCAAGAAGAGGATTCAAGAGGAGAGTTGAAGTGTAGAGATCTTTCCGATATCAATTGACAACTGGTTTTGGAATTATTTTCTTACCTTCTTCTATTACTTTTGTTGATAATTCTTGTAATCTAGTTTACCAACCCAATAAGAACTCTCTTCTTCTACATTTCTTTAGGGTAGAAGTGGTTGGTTTCATGTTATACTTTCACTATGAGATTGATCTATTGTGAGTTGATTGTTATGATTTTATTAGCTTGAATTGCAATTTCAATTATGGCTTTGATTTGACTTCTTATCTTGAGTTGAACTCTAATTCGATTTTGTGGTTCGGGTTAACACTAATTGTTAAGCCGGACCTTGGATATACGATTAGTGCTAGATAAGTTTGGTTATTTTCCTATTGATGTACCGGACCTTGGATGATTAGTAGGGATTTAATCTTACTAATATATTCGAGTTGTTCTTCACGTATGAATTTCTTTCAACGACACGTATTGAGGAAATTCATCCTTAGACTTGGATTTGGTGAAATTGTGATAGTTGATTCATGATACTTGATTTTGTTGTGAAGTGTATTCTCCACTCTCTCTAATGTGTTTAGTGAGTTCTTCAAATATTCAATATTATCTCATCCATATTCTTTACTTTGCTTTCTTTTAATTTGCTTTCTAGGAAATTAGAATTCAATCCTATCATTCTTGATAAAGGTTGGATTACTTGATGATTTATTCATACTTCCAAATCATATTCATAATTGATTTAATTATATTTTCCATACTAAAAATTAATAGACGTCTTGGGGAAAACGATTTTATAAATATTAAAATCCGAATACTACCTTTATTTACTAAATTATTTTGATAGGTTCTCTGCCTAGTTGAGTTTATTTTCTTAGTGACAATTTGATAACTTGATTTTATATCGTATTTTTATACATTAATTGTGTTCAATTCGAGTTAATTATGGAGTTAATTGGACTTAATTGAATGAGAATTACGCAAATTCTTTCTGTTTTCGATTTCGAAGTTTTTGGGACCTAAATTGAAGAAATGAAGAAATCGGGGACTAAATTGCAATTTAAGAGTAACGCGTGCCACATTGTGCCACACACGCGCAGCACTGTGTCATACAAGTGTCGTGCCACATCGTCATGCCGCAACGCGCGCAACACCGTGCTACGACGGGCGCCGCACCGTGCCGCTATGGCCTAGTAAATGTCCCACATTGGAAAATTACTGTTTTTCCAGCCCAACTCACCCCTATAAATAGAGGTATCATGTGCAAGCTTTGGCACACCGGAATCACTCGGAACATGAGCATTTCCGAGTTTCTAGCTAATAGAAATTTCGCGATAAGCTCCAGTCGAGTTTTCAATTTTCGTTTTTTCTTTCTTCTCGAGTGTAGGGGTTGAACCTAGATCGTAAGGAATATCCCTATAGTTTAGTTGAGAGGAAGTGATCTCTGAAGATCTCCTAAGCGATATAAGGATCCAGAGTACAAGTCTCGGCGAGGTCTGGGGATTAAGCTAGTCCGTAGAAGCAGTGAGAGCAACACATCAACTTTCTCTTTCCTTTTCTTCTTTCCTTTTCTTTTCGTTCTTGCATTTCTTTTCCTTTATATGTTATGATTCTGTGTCCTAAGATACTCTTTATTTTGATTGATTAATGATTTATATATTTCCGGAAAGGAAACGTTTAAATTTACATTATGAATTGCTTATTGTCTTATGCTTTCAATTTGATTCTCATATTGAGTTTATGCTATGAAACTTAGGTTGATGCATGATACTACAATAGTTAATTAAATTGACGATTTGTTAATGAAACCCGACCGTAGGAGATTTAATGAGTTGCCAGATTAGGACTAATAACTTACAGCGACCGTATTGAGGTTAGACATCCTAATAATCTTGGGTTTGGAATTAATGCAAATCTTAAGGTTATGTTATTAAATTGACGCCTTAATAACTAATCTAAAAAGGTTTAGGATTACTTACAACGACCAGTATTGAGGTAATCATTCTAGACAACTCAGGTATGGTAGTAAGACAATTCGAAATCATAATTGCCTTAGATTTGCTTGCAAGCTACACATTCGAACATTGTTCACCTTAGTTAATCATACGTACTTCATTAGAGATCTTAGTTAATTATCTTTCCATTCTTGTTTTAAATATTCTTTAATCAACATATCTGAATTGAATGGACACCTAGGACTAATTCCCCAAACCTTAAAGATTGTCATAATTGGTAGAAACTAACCAGCCGTCACCAACGTTCCCGTGGATACGATATTTATAAATTTAAAATCGTGGTACTCCCGTGTTACTATCTGCATGCGATAGGTACTCTGCCTTAGTTGTGTTTGATTTTGTGACACTGTTTTGTGAGATTTTTTGCTTTTTATGATACTATATTTTACTCACTCAAAACACACATCAGATTTTTGGTGTCGTTGCCGGGGAATGCTAGAATTCATAATATTTTTAAAATTCCCGATCAAAATTTTAGAAACTTTATGATTTGGTAACGGTAGTGTCTATCCTTTATGACTTGATTAGTGGAATTAGGCCTCACTTTCCTAAGTATACGGTTTCCTAAATTGTTAATTTTAGAAATTATCTAGAATTAAATAATTAAGGTCATCTAGTTTTAGAAAATTCATTCTAAAACCATACTAGGAAAAACTCTAGAGATTATCTAGGGTGAAAAAAAAAAAATCATGCCTAATCTATCTTTGGTATTATAAAAAACTGAAAATTTTTGACTTCATCGTGTGAGGATCCACCTGAATTGAAACCAAAAGGGCTGGCCAACCCATTTATACTATGGATTCATAAGATGAAGGTAAGAAATTCCTTGATTATAATTGCAATCCGAATGAGAACCGAAAGGAAGTTGCAACCGCAGTCAAGAGGTACAAAAGAGCTTTTGTTTATAAAATTGTTGATATTCCAGGTACCAATCCTTGTCTTTGCTCTCATACATGTTCTAATGTTTTCTGAATAGCTGTCATAGTTATATTATATTCTTAACATGATAAGAGAGTTTAAGGGAGTTTATAGATGATTTCCTATGATGTATATACGCTCATGCATTGTTTGTGAAATCTAGAATCTATGTTTTAAAGATGCATGAAAAAAACGCATATGCTTAACTGGAAAAGTTATTCCTTTTGTGTATGATAAGGCATTCTTGCATGAATTTTATTAAAGGAATTAGTTCACTACTGCACTCATTATGACACCCCCCCGATTGAAATTTGCTATATGATATGTGATTATGCAGTAGGAGTTGTTTGAGGACAAGGATATGCTATGAAATTCCAAATGATATACTATGCTAAATGTTGTATATGCATTTGATATATTTGGCCTTGTCCAACACTATTATGTGCACTGATCACCCTGCACTCACTTGTTGAATTATAATGCATTTTGTGTACATTGGATAGAAACCTAAAAACTGAATGAATTTGATGAATATGATAAATTCAATGAGCTTTAAGTGGAAAAATAGGATTTGGCATGATAGACAGTTTAAAGGAATTTAAACTTGAAGATAAAAATGTTATTATATTCACATTTGAAAATGTTTTCAGGATGTTTTAAAGCTATTGGACAGACTCCTTCATTATCAAACAAGTCTCACCATGGTAGCTTGTGAAATAATGAACGAGGGTGAAACATCATTCAAAGTGAACAAACAGAAGTTGAAATTTTACAGGGAATTGTTCGAGAAAATCGAACATGGAGTCCTTGAGGAGAGAAGGCAGTCCAACTTAGTAACAGTAAAGAAGCGCTTATAGGGAGGCAACCCTATGTTTTTGTTTTCGTTGTTTTGTTTTGTTTTTCTTGTTCTTGTTTTTTTTTTGTTTGTCTTTTGTTTGTGTGCTTTATTTTAAAGGTGTCTTATGTGGTTTTTGGTGTAATTTATGTCTACTCTGTTTATTTAGAAACTAGATGCTCCAGAATAGGATTTTCACGTTTATTTAGAGACTGGATGTTCTAGTTTAGGACTACTATGCTTACTTGAGTAGATTCTGGAAGTTCCAGACAGGTTCAAATGTGCTAAATGATCATGGCATGATAGAAACTGGATGTTCCAACATAGGGATTACATTGTTTAATTAAATAGATGTTGGATGTTCCGGATAAGACATTGTTGTGTCAATTGATGTATTGAGTGGATAATGATTGTTCCAGTACAAATTTTACTGCATGTAAATTGTATTGGAATACATTAGCTTCAAAAATGGTAGAATTCAATTGTGCATGTGCACTGCACGACCGTGTTCATAGGGAACTGTGCAAACTTTGCTACTCATAGCTATTCATTACTCTATCCCCTATTTATATCTAAATTCACTCAACTCTCTTTCTCTATCTCTGTATACATATAGTTGCTACTTTGAAGCTATGAAACTGAAGAGAGTTCATCCTCCACCGATCGCTATGTCGATTCATTCATTTTAGATATTTCAAGTAGATCGGAACGTAGCTACTAAGCACTACAACTCATTTTTGAGAGGATTAGTACATCATGGCAGAAGAAATGATTTGGAGACCCTTGCAATTCTTGAGTTGAATGCACATATGAATTAATTGATGCATACTCTATAGCCGCATCTTTAATGCGGAAGAGCTACTTACGAGGTACTAGTATGTAAATCTTCCATACTTTTTTAGCATCATAAAAATTCTATTTCTTTTAGACTTGGTGGATATAATCATGATTTGAGTATGAAGAGTTTAAAATTGTCCTTAAAATCTATTTGGGACCATATCACTGTGTATCATTCTGTTCATCTTAGAAGGTCAAAAGCTTCTGTTTCTCATTCCGAGCTTCATTGTTTGAATGTTATGCTTGCATGCCATTAATAGAAAAGAGAATATAGAAGTAATTAATGCCATAGATATAAATGAGTTATCACATGTTTTTAGACGTATTCATGTGGACATGATTAGAATATTCGCTTTGAACTGCTAAGGAATATGCTACTAACACTCGTGAAGGTGTTTTGAGACATAACATCATTAGAGTTACTAGATTTCTTGGAATAGATATTGCAACTGCAACTCTCAGTATGGAAAGCACATCTACTACACCTGTGACCATCATTACCCTCCGGAACATGGACATACATACAAGTTGAGGGTATATGGACATCTGCTGAGGATAAGGTTCCACCATACGAACCACTACACCACCACACCACCATATCAATTCGATTTCAGCAGCCGCTGCAACCACTGGATACCTAGTAGTTTTTCTTCTTTCCCTTTTTCTTGTTTTTTTTTCGGTTTTGGTCTTTTTGCTTTGTTTTCTTGTTGGTGTTTTCTATTTTAGGATATTACTTAGTCTTGGGCATCTATCGTATCTGCTTTGTTTCATTGTGTTAATAGATGTTTCAGATTAAGTGTGGGGTATTCGTCTTTCACCTACCTTCAACACCGAGGACAGTGTTCATTTTAAGTGTGGGGTAGGGTGAGCTTTTCTAGGCCAAATTTTTCAAATTTTTCTCGAATTTCCTAGAAATTTCAAACTTTTGTGCTACTTAAGAAAAAAATTTTAAGCTTTTGAAGTATGATTTACTCTGCCTATGATAAAAACTATTTGTTTGATTGTAAGAGTCTTGAGGATTGAGTTTGATTTATTCATAGAAACTTGATGCTAGTCTAGTTGTAGGAAATCCCTGTTATCTTGAGCACATCTATTTTGGAAAAATTGTTTGATTGATGGATTACTTTTGGACTTTTAGTTAAATAGTGTTAGACCATCTAGATGTTGTGATAGCTGTTATGGTGACTTAATAGGGGTTTGAGAAGCATGCCACTAGTTTATTTTTCTGTCATTTATTTTAATAAGGGTAGTTTGCAAGTGTTCTTTGCTACTTAGGAATCACTCCTGAAGGGAATTGAATGTCCGGTGCCCTAAGGTCTTTGAGGTCTGGGAGCCACCGGAGTGAGGCCTGCTACAAGGGTAGTTAAAGTTAACATGGTTAAGTAAATGCTTATACCCACTGCATTGAAAAAAAAAAAAAAATATATATATGTTTGAAAAAAAAGAGTATATATAAAAAAAAAGAAAAAGAGAGAGTAATAAGTGTGGCATTGTGACTTGATCCCTAGATGGTTAATTATAATTAGTTGTTGTGATGTCTAAGTGATCAACATACTATCTTTCTACTAGTTTGAAGGGAAGTCTATTATTTGGATGATGAGTCGGATTAGAACACACACTACACCCGGGGAGATTCTATGATTGGATATGTGTTGAGTTAATATGAATATTTTGAATTATTTCTTCTCGATTCATGCATGATACATTTGATGAGGCATTACGAGTATTTCACTCTTTGATAAGCTTGCTAATTTGGAAATGTATTTACCAAGTTTGAATTGTTGAGATTCTGTGAACACTTTTCGAGCCTAGTTGATGAGCATGATTACTTGAGTTATATGTGTTTCCTAGAACTGTGTTTAATAGTTTGTTTGAGGACAAGCAAAAGACTAAGTGTGGAGTATTTGATAACTCGATTTTATATCGTATATTTATACATTAATTGTGTTCAATTCGAGTTAATTATGGAGTTAATTGGACTTAATTGAATGAGAATTACGCAAATTCTTTTCGCTTTTCGATTTCAGAGTTTCGGGACCTAAATTGAAGAAAGGAAGAAATCGGGGACTAAATTGCAATTTAAGAGTAACGCGTGCAACATTGTGCCACACACGCGCAGCACTGTGTCATACAAGTGTCGTGCCACATCGTCATGCCACAATGCGCGCAGCGCAATGCGCGCGCGCGCAACGCCGCACACCGCCGCCGCGCGCGCGACACCGTGCCTGGCGACGGGCGCCGCACCGTGCCGCTATGGCCTAGTAAATGTCCCACATTGGAAAATTTCTGTTTTCCAGCCTTACTCACCCCTATAAATAGAGGTATCATGTGCAAGCTTTGGCACACCGGAATCACTCGGAACAGGAGCATTTCCGAGTTTCTAGCTAATAGAAATTTCGCGATATGCTCCAATCGAGTTTTCAATTTTCATTTTTTATTTCTTCTCGAGTGTAGGGGTTGAACCTAGACCGTAAGGAATATCCCTATAGTTTAGTTGAGAGGAAGTGATCTCTGAAGATCTCTTAAGCGAGATAAGGATCCGGAGTACAAGTCTCGGCGAGGTCTGGAGGATTAAGCCAGTCCGTGGAAGCAAGTGAGAGCAACACAACAACTTTCTCTTTCCTTTTCTTCTTTCCTTTTCTTTTCCTTTATATGTTATGATTCTGTGTCCTAAGATACTCTTTATTTTGATTGATTAATGATTTATATATTTTCGGAAAGGATACGTTTAAATTTACATTATGAATTGCTTATTATCTTATGCTTTCAATTTGATTCTCATATTGAGTTTATGCTATGAAACTTAGGTTGATGCATGATACTACAATAGTTAATTAAATTGACGATTTGTTAATGAAACCCGACAATAGGAGATTTAATGAGTTGCCAGATTAGGACTAATAACTTACAACGACCGTACTGAGGTTAGACATCCTAATAATCTTGGGTTTGGAATTAATGCAAATCTTAAGGTTATGTTATTAAATTGACGCCTTAATAACTAATCTAAAAAGGTTTAGGATTACTTACAACGACCAGTATTGAGGTAATCATTCTAGACAACTCGGGTATGGTAGTAAGACAATTCGAATTCATAATTGCCTTAGATCTGCTTGCAAGCTACACATTCGAACATTGTTCACCTTAGTTAATCATACATACTTCATTAGAGATCTTAGTTAATCATCTTTGCATTCTTGTTTTAAATATTCTTTAATCAACATATCTGAATTGAATGGACACCTAGGACTAATTCCCCAAACCTTAAAGATTGTCATAATTGGTAGAATCTAACCAGCCGTCACCAACGTTCCCGTGGATACAATATTTATAAATTTAAAATCGTGGTACTCCCGTGTTACTATCTGCATGCGATAGGTACTCTGCCTTAGTTGTGTTTGATTTTGTGACACTGTTTTGTGAGATTTTTTGCTTTATATGATACTATAGTTTACTCACTCAAAACACACATCACAATTCTATTTTAATCTTTAGAATTCCTATTATTTTTAGTATTATTTTATTTAATTATCTATATTATTTTTATATATAAATAAATTCACATCAATAGTTTAAACATCCAAGAAAAGGTTGGAGTTGTTTTTTGTCCAGAATCTGGTCTGGAAATCTATCAGCAAAGCTAATAGATTTTTGGATAGGAATAATTGTTCCTTGAGAAATATTATGTCCAAGAAAATGGACATTTGTTTGAAATAAACTGAATTTAGTTTTGGAAAGGACTAAAACATTTTGTTTGATGATATTTAGAAAAGATTGCAAATGATTAAAATGTTGTTTTAATGCATATGAAAATACTAAAATATCATCGATATATACTATCATAAAATGAGTATATGAGTTGAAAATGTCATTCATGACCTTCTGAAATTCAGAAGGTGCATTTTTAAACCAAATGGCATGACATTCCATTCATATTGCCCAAAAGGAAGAGTAAAGGCAGTTTTATACATGTCTTTTGGATCTATTTGAATTTTCCAGAAACCCGACTTTAATTCAAATTTTAAAAAGATAAGCGCAGAATGGAGTTGGTTGAGGAGATCTTTTTTGTTTGGAATAGGATATCTAATCCATCTTAATACTATATTAAGAGGCTTGTAATTGATTACAAGACGAGGAACTCCTCGCTCTATTTCAGCATTTTTGTTGACATAGAAAGTAGCACAACTCTAAGGAGATGTACTAGGAGAAATTATCTTCTTATCAAGAAGATGTTGAATTTCTTTTTTACAATGAACAATTAAGTCATTGTTCATCAAGAATAGGTCTGGCTTTAGTTGGAATGAACTTTTCTTCAAAATCGGGTTCATAAGGAAGTTTGATGATATGTTGCTTTCTATTCCGGAAAGCATTTGGAATATCTGCACAAAGTTGAGATTGTATATAAATATCCAAGGATTTGATTTTATTTTGGACTTCAACAGACTCTAACTACTGTTGGAATCTTTTGAAATAAATTTCCTCTTGAAGGAAATTGATTTGAGATTTCTTGGTCTCAAGAACATGTAAAGCTTTTGTAATAGGAGGCCTATCAAAAGGGATAAGAAGAGAAGGATTTTTTATTTTTATGCCTTTGGCAAGGAGGAAAGAGGTGTTGATAGACAGAGAGGAGTACTTAACCTCAACATCGGAGAGTTTGAAGCTAATTCTTAGTTTAGCTCCATTGGCAGATCTAAGGCGTTCCTTAGTTTTCTCAAAATACTTGGTAGGGATTAATCCCTCTTGGATACAATTTAAATCAGCTTCCGTATCTAGCAGGGCTAGAAGATCCAAAATAAAAGATTGGTTGATGACTTGGGTAATCCTATTAATGCCATCGTTGGATATAAATTCTTGAGAGATAATTTAAAAAATTATTTGGATCTTCTATGGGTTCCTGCTGAATATTTGGTGGATTCTCGGGAGGTTTGTTTTGGAAACTAAGTTGTTGAAGAACTAACCTATCAAGTTCTTGTGAAGCTTTAATAGTTCGAAACTCTTGCTTTATATAAGCAATTTCAGATTGGAGGTCTTGTATAGTGATACTAGAACTAGGTTTCTTATTGGGAAATCTATTTAAGATATCCGTAATATTGTAAGTATTGTTCATCCTAGGATGACTATGCAAATGGGTTGGAAGAACTAGGACTATGTTCCTGCATAGTTCCCTTAAGTTTTCTAAGTATTGCTATCTTTCGGAACTATCTGGGATTTTTCGTATCGGTTCTAACAAAAGATCTTGCTCTTTGGTAAGTACATTAAGTACTGGATCACTATCGGATGAGGAGGATGATGATACATCATCTTGTTCTAAGTTCTTAATATACTCGTCATCAACTAGGTCGGAATCCGAATCCGAGTCACAAAGAAGGTTTTGGAGTTTTTGGAAAGTTTCGAAGTCTTTGCGAACTAAGTCTCGAAGGGATTTTGAGAGTCCATCTAAAATTTTTTCTTTCCTGTACTAGTTATTACCATCTGGTCTAGAGTAAATCCTAGTCAGGAAGGAATTTTTGTACCACCTAAAGTCAGAGAGGGTTCCGCACTTAAGATTATTGAGGATTTCTGAGGATTTTTCTCTAAAAATACCTGGATTTCCTATGAATGTTTTTACTATGGTAAATAGCAAAGTTGAGACAACATTTGGGATGGTAGATCCATCCTGGATGATAGGGGTATTATCTTCGGAAAGCTTAACGGCTTGGAAGATGTTATTCTTGTCGTTTTTAGTGAGATGCTCATCCCACCATCCTTTTAATTGTCCAGTAAATCCGGCAACTATAATATGGGCTGCAAGCTAGTCCGAACAATGGTGAGAAGTCCTATAGGTTGTGGATACCATTGCCATTTGTTGTAATTTAGACATGATGTTGTACTCAGTCGGGCCATCTATGTTCCATTCATAGATGTTGTTGGCATTATAGGAATTTTGTAGAATTCCTCGGTTCTCCTCTAAACCAATGTCGGGGTGACTAGGTCTTGAGTAATACAACTTATGTGGTTGTATCTAATTTGGTCTTCCTAATTTAATAGGGGCAACTTCGAAAGAAGGTTGAATTTCATTTGAAGACACTTGGCTGGTGTTTTCACTATTAGAATCAGTCTTATCTAAGACTGCTATAGATCCTTTGGTACTATCTCTTATACTATGGATAGGATGCATAGATGCATATAGAGATGCAGATGTTTTAGGAATTGATCTCTCAATTTCAGCTATCCTAGCTTGGAGTTCACTAAGAACAGGTTTGTAGGTTTTGATAAGTTCTTCCCTATACTGGGAAGGAATATCATAAGGTTTGAATAGAGGAGTTGAAGAAGTTTGATTAGCAAGAGGATACTTGCTGGAAATCCGATATTCACTAAGTATTTGTAGGTACTTATTGGTGTAGTTGTTTTGCTCAAAGATATTCCGGATATCTCTAGCAATAAGAGTTTCATCTTCCTTTCTCTTGAATGGAGATGCATCAATTGTTTCGATACCGAAACTAATTTTATATTTATGAGTTGGAGGGATTTCAGAGGAAATGCTCGTGCCTTGGGTAGTTTGCCAAAGCTTTGTAACATTGAGAGAGTTTGAAAAAAGGATAATCAATTTTATGGATCAAAGCATAAGCTTCAAACCATATGAAGAAATCTAAATTTTGTTGGATTTCAGTAAAAAAATTCATAAAATTCGTTATGGACTGTTGTTCTGGCAGATCCTTGGAAGTTTTCAAAAAACCAAGTTCGTTTTTGAAGATTTTCAAGAGAATAGAAAAATTTTCTCAAATTTATTTATTCAATTTGAAAATCATCATTTTGTAAAACATTGAGTTCTCCTATCATGGCAGAATGAGTTGGAGATGTGGGGCCTTCAGATTTTTGTTGGTTTTGAACAGTGTATCCGGCTTGAGGAATTTTCGATTCAAGATTCAAATTTTGTAAATGAGTTGCAATCGAAGAGACCGAAGATCGTGCATGTGTCATAGAGGGAGGAATCATAGAAGGAAATGGATGATTCCGAAAAAATTTTGACCTTTGAAAGGAGATTCCAACATTCCCGTTGGAGAATTGTTGAATATGAGAAACCTCTGTGTTCTCGGGAGCAAGAGAAGGAGTAATCTCTTCTAGTTTCCAAGTAAGAGGGAGATTTACTTTATTCCAAGAGATACATTTGGGAACCGACAAATGGGATCGTCTTAGATCAGTTTGGAAAAGAATGGTTTCTCCTTTAACAAGAGATCTTTGTACAGCTCTTGAATTAAAAGCAGAATTCATAGCTTTATACTAGTTCCGATAAATAATGGCAACAGGGGAACACCCTGCCTTAATTTTGAAATTTGAAGATTTGACATTGAGTGTCAAAGTATCTAATTATTTGTCTTTTAAAGAGATAGTGAAGTTTGGAAAGCAATCAAAATGGACATAGCCATCACAAAGGCTGGTTTCAACCATGCCTAACAAAGAATCTTGAAATTCTAGAAACCTAGAATCTCTAAGGCAGAGAAGAAGGGTTGTATCAAGTCCTTCAGTGGAAAGGGGTTTAGCAGCTATCTAAACTAAACCGAGATGTAAATAATTGTATTTTTGTTGAAATTTTTGAATGGATTTTTGGCTTAAGAGTTTAAGCTCAAGAGTATTGGAAACCATTTCAACTGTTTGTTCAACAGTACGAATGGAGTAGTCACTAGAAAGTGACCATTTTGAAGTATTATAAACTTGGTCTGTTGGAAGATTAGGGATCTTCCAGTTGTTTATAGATTGTAAAAGATTAGGGTAATTGACCTCTTCTTTGAGTTTCACCGAAGAAGATGAAGATGAAAATGAAGAATTGCTGGAAAAGGGACGAAGAAAAGACATAATAAAAGTAGATGAGAAGCATCAATAAAAACAATAAAAACCTAAGATTTATACAATAAATAAAGAAAATGTATGCAAATGTTGTGAAACTTCCCTTAACCCTTAAGGTAATCATCACCTTCAGGTTCTATAAAATAATACTCCGGTTAATGAATATGAAGAGATATAATATAGATCTGATCTAGATCTATGAGTTTTAGGAGATTTATTATGCATCCGATCATTATTCACAAGCAAAATAGTGAGATATGGCCATGAGATGAAATCTCTCTCTAAAAGCTATTATGAGAACTTCAACGCCACCTTTGGCTACACATCTCAACTTAAGCCAGTAGAGTAAACTAGGAAACCCGATTTCCTTCCAGATCTTTTCTATTTTGGTGAAAATTTCTCAAAATAGCTTGATAAATATCGAAGAACTCATAGATCTGGCAGATCTATTCCGGATCAAGGCATATTCAAATAACCAAAGCCACTATCTTACTTCCCCATCTGTCTCTAATACCAATAGGGGGACGGGAAGTGTGGCCCTAAGATAAAGGAGGAAACGCATAAAAAACTAGAAAGTAAGATAACATAAAATAGATCAACAAGTAGGAGGCTTAACCTTCCATCGAAAACATAAAATGCATAAATGAAAGCTTAAAATAAATAAATAACTATAAGAAAATTGTAAAGACTTAAAACTGGTAAATATGTATTCATATATTATATAAGTAAATACATATATTGAGATCTAAACCAAAATAGGAATAGATGAATACCGGAATAGAAGGGAGGAAGAGTTGAAACTTTCTCTAATAGCAAAAGATGTAATTATAATGATATTTAGGGTTTTTATTTTTATTTCATTTTTTTAATTAAATATTATGTCTAATAACCTTTTATATTCTTTAGAAGTTTTTTTAATTAAATATTTATGTCTAATGACCTTTTATATTCTTATTATGACCTCTTCATTTTTTTATAAAATCTTTTTTCTAATTTTTTTTTGTTATTATATTTTGTATCGAAAAGATGTAATTATATTCATGTTTAGGGGTTTTTTTGTCACTTCAATATATATATAATATATATATATATATATATATATATATTTTAAATTAAACATTTATGTTTAACGACCTTTCATATCGTTTATTATGACTTTACGAATTTTAAATTTTTATTTATATAAGATCTTCTAAAAGATTTTCTTTAATTGCTTTACATAATTAATATAAATTTTTGTAATTTCTTTATCATTACAAAGATCTTTTAATTTATATATATTTTTTCTTTTTTTTTCTACTTCAATGATAGTTTTTTTTTTAATATATATATATATAAGATATCAAAGTTTTATATAACAATATTTTAATTTTTTAATATTTTTTAACCTTTTATTAGTCTTATGCTTAAATAATATATTTTAAATATTACAATATTTTTTTACTATAGATTGAAAAAAATAAAAATTTATGATATAGACATCTTGCATCTACGTGTGTAATATCTACCTATTATATATATAAGATTCAAACTCACAAGGAAAATAATCAAATGCCTTATATTTAAATTACATGGAAAGACAGTGTATATGGAAAGACAAATGTGAGACTTTGTTTGGGTTTTATAAATAGTTAGGAAAGACTAGTAAAGTGGACCATGAGGGCCGGATTGTTCGTAGGCCGGGATAAATATAAAATACAATGTTGGATCTTACAAAAGACAATTTGCGTAGTTGCATAAATAAGCCCATTTAGCTAATCTATAGGCAATAGAATTACATTTCCTAAACACAATTGCAAAACCAGAGAGGATGGTTACCTAGTTATAAACGTCTTCTTTTTTTTTTTCTCACATGTATTGACGTTTTTACCCTTTTATTTAATTAAAAACTGTACGTTTTTAATTTTTTTGACTGAATCTGTTAATGACTTTATTTGTCTCTAATAAAAAAGTTTGGGACTTTAAAAGTTAAAAAAATATTTTGGGACTAAACTTGACAAAAGTAAATTTATTTGGTACCAAACTCACCAATTATTCTCACATTATATAATTTTTTTGCCCCCTTAACTATGGAGTTTTTGAAAACTATAGTTTAATAAATGTATATTTAAGAGCAACCATTGAGATAAATTATAAATCTGTTTAATTTTTTTTTTTTGTTTTTGTAAGTTGTGGATTTAGTTTCTAAAAAACTATATTTAGTTAGATTTAATCCTTACATATTAATTTTAATTTTTTTATTTGACTAATCTAAAATTCAGTTGGGTCGGATTATTTTTCAAGAAAAAAATCTCTCCGACACTTATTTCTCTATATATAATGAAAATAATCAAATGTCTTCTATTTGAATCAACAAACTGTTAGTAGATAGTAATAGTGTATATGGAAAGACAGTTGTTTCCTAATATTTAATTAAATTTATGATTATAAGAGCCTTACCGTTGTAAATTAAATTCATAATTATAAGAACCTAACCATTGATTGTATGTAACATTTCTTAATATTAGTCTTTTTTTTGTTCTGAAGCTTTACATCTACTTATTAACAAAAAAATTAGACTATCGATATTCTTTTAATTTTATATCTTAGCTGTCACAAGTTGCTAAAAATGTTATGTATGTATGTTACTTATACCAATTCTTTAGCTATTATTAAACAATAGTATAATACTTGAATTATAACTAATTGGTGGAACATAAAATATAATAACAAGAAATCTTAAGTGGTTGTGATATTAGTAGGATTGAGAATATTAAAATAAAAAAATATTACATCAAGTGTTAGTTTGGCCGTTACAAGAAATTTGAATAAAAAGAAAAACCATGTATAATTACTTACCAAAATTTAATAGAATAGAGACAAATTATTTCAAATTTAGTTTTAAGAATTAAAAGAAAGTAAATCACAATGATTTTGACAAATTGTTTTTGTTTTTCAAAATGATTGAGACAAATGTGTTATGGTATATAAGAATGAGCCTAGGTACTCATAGTAAACTTCGGGGTATCCCTTTTGGTGCAGTGAGGACAACACCAAATAGTTGATTGTGGGTGCTTTGTCAGGCCCATAGTCGCGGCATGGGCCTACGGGTCTGGGTCGTGACAGTTGGTATCGGAGCGGGTAGCCAGCCCAGACTATGAGAACTAAGTGCTACACCCGAAGGGTGGGCGCCACCTCTAGAATCCCGGACGTCCACTGGTTGATCTTGGGCTGAGTCCAATTATGTTCGGTTGGGCCTTAGCGAGGACGCTAGGCCTTAAGGGGGGGGTGAATATGATACCCCGTCCCACATCAAAATGATAAGTAAATGTGTAATGATATATAAGAATGGGCCTAGGTACTCATAGTAAACTCGGGGTATCCCTTTTGGTGCAGCGAGGACAACACCAAGTAGTTCATTGTGGGTGCTTTGTCAGGCCTACGAGTCCGGGTCGTGACAGTTGGTATCAAAGCGGGTAGCCAGCCCGGACTATGGGAACTAAGTGCTACACCTGAAGGGTGGGAGCCACCTCTAGAATCTCGGACGTTCACTGGTTGATCTTGGGCTGAGTCCAATTATGTTCGGTTGGGCCCTAACGAGGACGCTAGGCCTTAAGGGGGGGAGAATGTGATACCCCGTTCCACATCGAAATGATAAGTAAATGTGTAATGGTATATAAGAATGGGCCTAGGTACTCATAGTAAACTGGGGGTATCCCTTTTGGTGCAGTGAGGACAACACCAAGTAGTTGATTGTGGGTGCTATCATGCCCATAGTTGCAGCATGGGCCTATGGGTCCGGGTCGTGACAATTTTAGTTATAATTAATACCAATTATTCATCTTCAGACAATCCCTATTAGGAAAATTAGTTCATTGGATCTTTAATGTTTATATCTTTGTTTAATTTCTCTCTGTTATTATTATCACAATATATAACAGGCAAGTGCATTTAGTTCTTCTTTTCACAAAATTTATTCACTAATGATTATCTTCTTCAAATAAAGAATTTTGTGAAAGAATGGACCAAATGCATATATATGTTATATATTAAGAATCTACTATATAAAGAATTTTTTTTAAAATGACTAATCATACAAATAATTAAAAGATTAGAGATCAAATTAACAATTATCTATAAATATGCTATATGATTTGATGTTAATTTAATTTTTGCTTAATTTCAATATATATATATATATATATATATATATATATATATATATATTTATTATTATTGTTATACTTAATTTTGCTTTAATCATCCACTTTGCAAAACAAGTTCTATTTTGTTCCTTTTCTCCCTTTTTCCCCAGCACAAATGTAATTATTTATTTATGTGAAGTAGCATAGACAACAACAATAACAAAAAAAAAAAAAAAAAAAAAAGAAAAAAGAAAAAAGCATAAATCACCTAAATTTTTATGTTAATGATCACTTTAATTTTATATATTATTATTATTTTTTATTTCTTTTTTTTGTGGTTTGTTGGGAAAAGAGTAAATTATATATATATATATATATATATATATATATATATATATATATATATATCTTATATTAAAAAGGTTACATCTTTCCTAATAGCAAAGGATGTAATTATAATGATATTTAGGGTTTTTATTTTTATTTCATTTTTTTAATTAAACATTTTTGGCTAATAACCTTTTATATTCTTTAGAAGTTTTTATAAATAAATATTTATGTCTAATTACCTTTTAATTTATATATATTTTCCCTTTTTTTCAACTTCAATGATAGTTTTTTTAATTTTTTTTTATTTTTTATATATAAGATAACAAAGTTTTATATAACAATATATTAAATCTTTTAATATTCTTCAACCTTTTATTAGTCTTTATGCTTAAATAATATATTTTAAATATTACAATATTTATATAAAATTTATAAAAAAATAATTGGTAAATTAATGAGAAATTTTTTTACTATAGACTGAAAAAAATAAAAATTTATAATATAGTCATCTTGCATCTGCGTGCGTAATATCTACCTATTATATATAAGATTCAAACTCACAAGGAGAATAATCAAATGTCTTCTATTTAAATTAATAGAGTTTTAGTAGATATTGACAGTGTATATGGAAAGACAAATGTGAGACTTTGATTGGGTTTCATAAATAGTTAGGAAATACCAGTAAAGTGGACCATGAGGGTCGGATTGTTCATAGGCCAGGATAAATATAAAATACACCGTTGGATCTTACAAAAGACAATCTGAGCAATTGCATAAATAAGCCAGTCATACACTACATAAACAGGTGTGTTCAGACATTTTGAGTAATAATTTTTTCACCCCGAAAACAAAGCTGCTAAAATCCATCGTCAATGTATACATACATACATACATATCTTCCTTTTAAAAAAAGAAAAGAAAAGAGAGATGGTGGAAATAATAAAGCACGTGGGAAAAAATAAAAAGGGTGAATTTAAATATCAATACAAAGCCAATCATGATTTAAAATAGGGTAGAACAGATGGGTGTGATGCTTCCCTCTAGTGCACATCTTGTTGTAAAGATTCGCCTATATGTGCTAAACGGTGCCCAACACCATTTGATAACATAGATTGAAATTAGAGCAATAAGTAAAGGAACATATATCTCTTTAGATAAGATTAGTGATTGAACCAAGGGGGCGAGAAACTAGTTGTTACTTTGTGATTTAGATGACAAGCCTGAGATATTTTGTGTATCCTTTGTGATCTCTCAAAACAATATTGCCATAGTTATTAAAGAAAGTTGCATCAAAATCCATGTGATTCCTTTCCCCTCTTCATTATTTGCCACTAAAATCTTCCAATAATACTAAGCATAGTCTTGAATAATTCACTAGGAAACTTATACACAAACATGTCATAAGTTGGTATCCGGAACAACGGATATTTACAGCGGCCATCGATTTGATATTAACTCTAGGAGCCAAAGTTCATTCGAACCGGCGTTTGTATAATTCTCGACCAAGCAGAGCTTTCTTTATAGGTCCTTTTTTTTTGTAGACGAATGAGTAATTAACCATTAATATCATAATCAACATCCGGAGTTACAAAATATTCCCCACTGTTACACAAAAAAAAGTCAGTAGGGAGAGAATTTACATCCACTTCTCCGGAAAAGCCAGTATGTTTAAGCCCATTTAGCTAATCTATGGGCATTAGAATTACATTTTCTAAACATAAAATTTCAAAAATTAGAGAGGATGGTTAGCTAGTTATGAACGTCTTTTCTTTTTCATTTTTTTTCAATTTTCTCACATGTATTGACATTTTTAGGTTTTCTGACGGAATGTGTTAATAAGGACTTTATTTGTTTCTAATAAAAAAGTTTGGGACTTTAAAAGTTAAAAAGCAAAATTTAGGACTAAACTTGCCAAAAATAAAAAAGTTTGGGACCGAACTCACGAATTATTCTCACATTATATAATTTTTTTACCCCCTTAACTATGGAGTTTTTAAAAAGTATAGTTTAATAAATGTATATTTAAGAGCAACCAATGAGTTAAATTATAACAACTTTCTGTTTTTTAATTAAACATTTTTGACTTATAACCTTTTATATTCTTTAGAAGTTTTTTTAAATAAATATTTATGTCTAATGACCTTTTAAATTCTTATTATGACCTCTTCATTTTGTTTTAAATCTTTTTTCTAATTTTTTTTATTATATTTTGTATCGAAAAGATGTAATTATACTCATGCTTTCGGGTTTTTTGTCACTTCAATATATATATATATATAGTTATGTTTTAAATTAAACATTTATGTTTAACGAGCTTTCATATCGTTTATTTTGACTTTATGAATTTTTAAATTTTATTTATAGAAGATCTTCTAAAATATTTTCTTTAATTGGCTTACATAATAAATATAAATTTTTGTAATTTCTTTATCATTATAAAGATCTTTTAATTTATATATATGTTTTTTTTTTTTTTCAACTTCAATGATAGTTTTTTTTTTATATAAGATAACAAAGTTTTATATAACAGTATATTAATTGTTTTAATATTCTTCAACCTTTTATTAGTATTTATCCGTAAATAATATATTTTAAATATTACAATATTTATATAAAATTTATAAAAAAAAAATTGGTAAATTAATGAGAAATTCTTTTACTATAGATTGAAAAAAATAAAAATTTATAATATATTCATCTTGCATCTGCGTTTGTAATATCTACCTATTATTTATATAAAATTCAAACTCACAAGGAGAATAATCAAATGCCTTCTATTTAAATTAACATAATGTTAGTAGATAGTGACAGTGTATATGGGAGGACAAATGTGAGACTTTGATTGGGTTTCATAAATAGTTAGGAAATACCAGTAAAGTGGACCATGAGGGTCAGATTGTTCATAGGCCAGGATAAATATAAAATACACCATTGGATCTTATAAAAGACAATCTGAGCAATTGCATAAATAAGCCAATCACACACTACATAAACCGGTGAGTGCAAACATTTTAAGTAGGAATTTTTTGCCCCCGAAAAAAAAGTTTCTAAAATCCATCATCAATGTATACATACATACATACATATCTTCCTTAAAAAAAAAAAAGAAAAGAGAGATGGTGGAAATAATAAAGGACGTGGGAAAAAATAAAAAGGGTGAATTTAAATATCAATACAAAGCCAATCATGATGTAAAATTGGGTAGAACAAATGTGTTGGATGATTCCCTCTAGTGCACATCTTGCTGTAAAGATTTGCCAATATGTGCTAAATGGTGCCCAACACCATTTGATAATATAGATTGAAATTAAAGCGACAAGTAAAGAAACACATTTCTCTTTAGATAAGATTAGTGATTGAACCAAGGGGCGAGAAACTAGTTTTTACTTTGTGATTTAGATGACAAGCATGAGATATTTTGTGTATCCTTTGTGATCTCTCAAAACAATATTGCCATAGTTATTAAAGAAAGTTGCATCAAAATCCATGTGATTCCTTTCCCCTCTTCATTATTTGCCACCAAAATCTTCCAATAATACTAAGCATAGTCTTGAATAATTCACTAGGAAACTTATACACAAACATGGAATAAGTTGGTATCCGGAACAACGGATATTTACAGCGGCCATCGATTTGATATTAACTCTAGGAGCCAAAGTTCATTCGAGCCGGCGTTTGTGTAATTCTCGATCAACCAGAGCTTTCTTTATAGGTCCTTTTTTTTGTTGACGAATGAGTAATTAACCATTGATATCGGAATCAACATCCGGAGTTACAAAATATTCCCCACTGTTACACAAAAAAAAGTCAGTAGGGAGAGAATTTACATCCACTTCTCCAGAAAAGCCAGTATGTTTAAGTCCATTTAGCTAATCTATGGGCATTAGAATTACATTTCCTAAACATAAAATTTCAAAAATTAGAGAGGATGGTTAGCTAGTTATGAACGTCTTTTATTTTTCATTTTTTTTCAATTTTCTCACATGTATTGACGTTTTTAGGTTTTTCGACGGAATGTGTTAATAAGGACTTTATTTGTCTCTAATAAAAAAGTTTGAGACTTTAAAAGTTAAAAAGAAAAATTTGGGACTAAACTTGCCAAAAATAAATAAGTTTGGGACCAAACTCACGAATTATTCTCACATTATATAATTTTTTTACCCCCTTAACTATGAAGTTTTTAAAAAGTATAGTTTAATAAATGTATATTTAAGAGCAACCAATGAGTTAAATTATAACAACTTTCTGTTTTTTAATTAAACATTTTTGACTAATAACCTTTTATATTCTTTAGAAGGTTTTTTAAATAAATATTAATGTCTAATGACCTTTTAAATTCTTATTATGACCTCTTCATTTTTTTTAAATCTTTTTCTAATTTTTTTTATTATATTTTGTATCGAAAAGATGTAATTATACTCATGTTTTGGGGTTTCAATATATATATAGTTATGTTTTAAATTAAACATTTATGTTTAACGATCTTTCATATCGTTTATTATGACTTTATGAATTTTTAATTTTTATTTATATAAGATCTTCTAAAAGATTTTCTTTAATTGGCCTACATAATAAATATACATTTTTGTAATTTCTTTATCATTATAAAGATCTTTTAATTTATATATATATTTTCCCTTTTTTTTTCAACTTCAAGGATAATTTTTTTTTATATAAGATAACAAAGTTTTATATAACAGTATATTAATTGTTTTAATATTCTTCAACCTTTTATTAGTCTTTATGCTTAAATAATATATTTTAAATATTACAATATTTATATAAAATTTATAAAAAAAAAATTGGTAAATTAATGAGAAATTTTTTTACTATAGATTGAAAAAAATAAAAATATATAATATAGTCATGTTGCATCTACGTGTGTAATATGTATCTATTATTTATATAAAATTCAAACTCACAAGGAGAATAATAAAATGCCTTCTATTTAAATTAACGGAGTGTTAGTAGAAAATGAAAGTGTATATGGAAAGACAAATGTGAGACTTTGATTGAGTTTCATAAATAGTTAGGAAAGACCAGTAAAGGGGACAATGAGGGTCGGATTGTTCATAGGCCAGGATAAATATAAAATACACCATTGGATCTTACAAAAGACAATTTGAGAAATTGCATAAATAAGCCAGTCACACACTACATAAACAGGTGTGATCAAACATTTTGAGTAAGAATTTTTTCCCCCCGAAAACAAAGCTGCTAAAATCCATCGTCAATGTATACATACATACATACATATCTTCCATCGGCATTTGTATAATTCTCGATCATAGGCCTTTTTTATAGGCCTTCTATTTAGAGCGGCCACCGATTTGATATTAACTCTAGGAGCCAAAGTTCATTCGAACCGGCGTTTGTATAATTCTCGATCAAACAGAGCATTCTTTATAGGTCCTTTTTTTTTGATGAATGAGTAATTAACCATTAATATCAGATCAACATCCGGAGTTACAAAATATTACCCCATTGTTACACAAAAACAAGTCAGAGGGGAGAGAATTTACATCCACTTCTCCAAAAAAGCCAGGTATGTTTAAGCCCATTTAGCTAATCTATGGGCATTAGAATTACATTTCCTAAACATAAAATTGCAAAAATTAGAGAGGATGGTTAGGTAGTTAAGAACGTCTTTTATTTTTCTTTTTTTTTAATTTTTCTCACATGTATTGACGTTTTTAGGTTTTCTGACGGAATCTGTTAATAAGGACTTTATTTGTCTCTAATTAAAAAGTTTGAGACTTTAAAAGTTAAAAAGAAAAATTTGGGACTAAACTTGCCAAAAATAAATGAGTTTGGGACCAAACTCACGAATTATTTTCACATTATTTAATTTTTTTACCCCCTTAACTATGGAGTTTTTAAAAAGTATAGTTTAATAAATGTATATTTAAGAGCAACCAATGAGTTAAATTATAACAACTTTATGTTTTTTAATTAAACATTTTTGACTAATAACCTTTTATATTCTTTAGAAGGTGTTTTAAATAAATATTTATGTCTAATGACCTTTTAAATTCTTATTATGACCTCTTCATTTTTTTTAAATCTTTTTTCTAAATTTTTTTATTATATTTTGTATCGAAAAGATGTAATTATACTCATGTTTTGGGGTTTCAATATATATATAGTTATGTTTTAAATTAAACATTTATGTTTAACGACCTTTCATGTAGTTTATTATGACTTTATGCATTTTTAATTTTTATTTATATAAGATCTTCTAAAAGATTTTCTTTAATTGGCTTACATAATAAATATAAATTTTTGTAATTTCTTTATCATTATAAAGATCTTTTAATTTATATATATATTTTTCCTTTTTTTTTCAACTTCAATGATAATTTTTTTTTCTTATATATAAGATAACAAAGTTTTATATAACAGTATATTAATTGTTTTAATATTCTTCAACCTTTTATTAGTCTTTATGCTTAAATAATATATTTTAAATATTACAATATTTATAAAAAATTTATAAAAAAAAAATTGGTAAATTAATGAGAAATTTTTTTACTATAAATTGAAAAAAATAAAAATTCATAATATAGTCATCTTGCATCTACGTGTGTAATATGTATCTATTATTTATATAAAATTCAAACTCACAAGGAGAATAATAAAAGGCCTTCTATTAAAATGAACAGAGTGTTAGTAGATAGTGAAAGTGTATATGGAAAGAAAAATGTGAGACTTTGATTGGGTTTCATAAATAGTTAGGAAAGACCAGTAAAGTGGACCATGAGGGTCGGATTGTTCATAGGCCAGGATAAATATAAAATAAACCATTGGATCTAACAAAAGACAATCTGAGCAATTGCATAAATAAGCCAGTCACACACTACATAAACAGGTGTGATCGGACATTTTGAGTAAGAATTTTTTCTCCCTGAAAACAAAGCTGCTAAAATCCATCGTCAATGTATACATACATACATACATATCTTCCATCGGCATTTGTATAAATCTCGATCATAGGCCTTTTTTATATGCCTTTTTTATATGCCTTCTATTTACAACGACCACCGATTTGATATTAACTCTAGGAGCCAAAGTTCATTCGAATCGGCGTTTGTATAATTCTCGATCAAACAGAGCATTTTTTATAGGTCCTTTTTTTTATGAATGAGTAATTAACCATTAATATCGGAATCAACATCCGGAGTTACAAAATATTCCCCACTGTTACACAAAAAAATGTCAGTAGCGAGAGAATTTACATTAACTTCTCCAAAAAAGCCAGTATGTTTAAGCCCATTTAGCTAATCTATGGGCATTAGAATTACATTTCCTAAACATAAAATTGCAAAAATTAGAGAGGATGGTTGGTAAACTAATGAGAAATTTTTTTACTATAGATTGAAAAAAATAAAAATTTATAATATAGTAATCTTGCATCTGCGTGTGTAATATCTACCTATTATTTATATAAAATTCAAACTCACAAGGAGAATAAATAAATGCCTTCTATTTAAAGTAACAGAGTGTTAGTAGATAGTGACAATGTATATTGAAAGACAAATGTGAGACATTGATTAGGTTTCATAAATAGTTAGGAAAGACCAGTAAAGTGGACCTTGAGGGTCGGATTGTTCATAGGCCAGGATAAATATAAAATATACCGTTGGATCTTACAAAAGACAATCTGAGCAATTGCATAAATAAGTCAGTCAGACACTACATAAAAAGGTGTGTTCGGACATTTTGTGCAAGAATTTTTTCCCCCGAAAACAAAACTGCTAAAATCCATTGTCAATGTATACATACATACATACATACATATCTTCCTTAAAAAAAATAAAAAGAAAAGAGAGATGGCGAAAATATTAAAGCACGTTGGAAAAAATAAAAAGGGTGAATTTAAATATCAATACAAAGCCAATCATGATGTAAAATTGGGTAGAACAGATGGGTTGGATGATTCCATTTAGTGCACATCTTGCTGTAAAGATTTGCCTACATGTGCTAAACGGTGCCCAACACCATTTGATAACATAGATTGAAATTAAAGCGACAAGTAAAGAAACATATTTCTCTTTAGATAAGATTAGTGATTGAACGAAGGGGCGAGAAACTAGTTGTTACTTTGTGATTTAGATGACAATCATGAGATATTTTATGTATCCTTTGTGATCTCTCAAAACAATATTGGCATAGTTATTAAAGAATGTTGCATCAAAATCCATGTGATTCCTTTTCCCTCTTCATTATTTGCCACCTTCCAATAATGCTAAGCATAGTCTTGAATAATTCACTAGGAAACTTATACAAAAACATGTCATAAGTGTGTATGCGGAAAAATGGATATTTACAGCGGCCACCGATTTAATATTAACTCTAAGAGCCAAAGTTCATTTGAACCAACATTTAATATATATTGTTATGTTTTCAATTAAACATTTATGTTTAACGACCTTTCATATCGTTTATTATGACTTTATAAATTTTCAATTTTTATTTATATAAGATCTTCTAAAAGATTTTCCTTAATTGGCTTACATAATAAATATAAATTTTTGTAATTTCTTTATCATTCTAAAGATCTTTTAATTTATATATATATTTTTCCTTTTTTTTTCAACTTCAATGATAATTTTTTTTTCTTATATATAAGATAACAAAGTTTTATATAACAATATATTAATTGTTTTAATATTGTTCAACCTTTTATTAGTCTTTATGCTTAAATAATATATTTTAAATATTACAATATTTATATATAATTTATAAAAAAAAAATTGGCAAATTAATGAGAAATTTTTTTACTATAGATTGAAAAAAATAAAAATTTATCATATAGTCATCTTGCATCTACGTGTGTAATATGTATCTATTATTTATATAAAATTCAAACTCGCAAGGAAAATAATAAAAGGCCTTCTATTTAAATTAACAGAGTCTTAGTAGATAGTGAAAGTGTATATGGATAGACAAATGTGAGACTTTGATTCGGTTTCATAAATAGTTAGGAAAGACCAGGTAAAGTGGAACATGAGGGTCGGATTGTTCATAGGCCAGGATAAATATAAAATACACCATTGGATCTTTCAAAAGACAATCTGAGCAATTGCATAAATAAGCCAGTCACACACTACATAAACAGGTGTGTTCGGACATTTTGAGTAGAATTTTTTCCCCCCGAAAACAAAGCGCTAAAATCCATCGCCAATGTATACATACTTACTTACATATCTTCCTTTAAAAAAATAGAAAAGAAAAGAGAGATGGTGGAAATAATAAAGCACGTGGGAAAAAAAAAAAAAGGGTGAATTTAAATATGAATACAAAGCCAATCATGATGAAAATAGGGTAGAACGGATGGGTGGGATGCTTCCCTATAGTGCACATATTCTTGTCAAAAGATTTGCCTATATGTGCTAAACGGTGCCCAACACCATTTGATAACATAGATTGAAATTAGAGCAACAAGTAAAGGAACATATATCTCTTTAGATAAGATTAGTGATTGAACCAAGGGGCAAGAAGCTAGTTGTTACTTTGTGATTTAGATGACAAGCATGAGATATTTTATGTATCCTTTGTGATCTCAAAAAACAATATTGCCATAGTTATTAAAGAAAGTTGCATCAAAATCCATGTGATTCCTTTTCCCTCTTCATTATTTGCCACCAAAATCTTCCAATAATGCTAAGCATAGTCTTGAATAATTCACTAGGAAACTTATAAACAAACATGTCATAAGTTGGTATTCGAACAACGGATATTTACAGCGGCCACCGATTTGATATTAACTCTAGTTGCCAAAGTTCATTTGAACCGGGCGTTTGTATAATTCTCGATCAAGCAGAGCTTTCTTTATAGGTCTTTTTTTCTTTTTTTTTTGACGAATGAGTAATTAGCCATTAATATCGGAATCAACATCAGGAGTTACAAAATATTCCCCATTGTTACACAAAAAAAAGTCAAGAGGGGAGAGAATTTACATCCATTTCTCTCGAAAAGCCAGGTATGTTTAAGCCCATTTAGCTAATCTATGGGCATTAGAATTACATTTCCTAAACATAAAATTGCAAAAATTAGAGAGGATGGTTAGCTAGTTATGAACTTGTTTTCTTTTCTTTTTTTTTTTTAAATTTTCTCACATGTATTGACGTTTTTAGGTTTTCCGACGAAATCGTTAATAAGGACTTTATTTGTCTCGATAAAAAACTTTGGAACTTTAAAAGTTAAAAAGAAAAATTTGGGACTAAACTTGCCAAAAATAAATATGTTTGGGACCAAACTCACGAATTATTCTCACATTATATAATTTTTTTACCCCCTTAACTATGGAGTTTTTAAACAAGTATGGTTTAATAAATGTATATTTAAGAGCAACTAATGAGTTAAATTATAACAACTTTATGTTTTTTAATTAAACATTTTTTACTAATAACCTTTTATATTCTTTAGAAGTTTTTTTAAATAAATATTTATGTCTAATGACCTTTTAAATTCTTATTATGACCTCTACATTTTTTTTAAATCTTTTTTCATATTGTTTCTATTATATTTTGTATCGAAAAGATGTAATTATACTCATGTTTTGGGGTTTTTTGTCACTTCAATATATATTGTTATGTTTTAAATTAAACATTTATGTTTAACGACCTTTCATATCGCTTATTATGACTTTATGAATTTTCAATTTTTATTTATATAAGATCTTCTAAAAAGATTTTCCTTAATTGGCTTACATAATAAATATAAATTTTTGTAATTTCTTTATCATTCTAAAGATCTTTTAATTTATATATATATTTTTCCTTTTTTTTTCAACTTCATTGATAATTTTTTTTTTCTTATATATAAGATAACAAAGTTTTATATAACAGTATATTAATTGTTTTAATATTGTTCAACCTTTTTTTAGTCTTTATGCTTAAATAATATATTTTAAATATTACAATATTTATATATAATTTAAAAAAAAAAAAATTGGCAAATTAATGAGAAATTTTTTTACTATAGATTGAAAAAAATAAAAATTTATCATATAGTCATCTTGCATCTACGTGTGTAATATGTATCTATTATTTATATAAAATTCAAACTCGCAAGGAAAATAATAAAAGGCCTTCTATTTATATTAACAGAGTCTTAGTAGATAGTGAAAGTGTATATGGATAGACAAATGTGAGACTTTGATTCGGGTTTCATAAATAGTTAGGAAAGACCAGGAAAGTGGAACATGAGGGTCGGATTGTTCATAGGCCAGGATAAATATAAAATACACCATTGGATCTTTCCAAAAGACAATCCGAGCAATTGCATAAATAAGCCAGTCACACACTACATAAACAGGTGTGTTCGGACATTTTGAGTATGAATTTTTTCCCCCCGAAAACAAAGCTGCTAAAATCCATCGCAAATGTATACATACATACTTACATATCTTCCTTTAAAAAAAATAAAGAAAAGAAAAGAGAGATGGTGGAAATAATAAAGCACGTGGGAAAAAATAAAAAGGGTGAATTTAAATATGAATACAAAGCCAATCATGATGTAAAATAGGGTAGAACAGATGGGTGGGATGCTTCCCTATAGTGCACATATTGCTGTAAAGATTTGCCTATATGTGCTAAACGGTGCCCAACACCATTTGATAACATAGATTGAAATTAGAGCAACAAGTAAAGGAACATATATCTCTTTAGATAAGATTAGTGATTGAACCAAGGGGCGAGAAACTAGTTGTTACTTTGTGATTTAGATGACAAGCATGAGATATTTTATGTATCCTTTGTGATCTCAAAAAACAATATTGCCATAGTTATTAAAGAAAGTTGCATCAAAATCCATGTGATTCCTTTTCCCTCTTCATTATTTGCCACCAAAATCTTCCAATAATGCTAAGCATAGTCTTGAATAATTCACTAGGAAACTTATAAACAAACATGTCATAAGTTGGTATCCGGAACAACGGATATTTACAATGGCCACCGATTTGATATTAACTCTAGTTGCCAAAGTTCATTTGAACCGGCGTTTGTATAATTCTCGATCAAGCAGAGCTTTCTTTATAGGTCTTTTTTTTTTTTTTTTTGACGAATGAGTAATTAGCCATTAATATCGGAATCAACATCGGGAGTTACAAAATATTCCCCATTGTTACACAAAAAAAAGTCAATAGGGGAGAGAATTTACATCCATTTCTCTAGAAAAGCCAAGTATGTTTAAGCCCATTTAGCTAATCTATGGGCATTAGAATTACATTTCCTAAACATAAAATTGCAAAAATTAGAGAGGATGGTTAGCTAGTTATGAACTTGTTTTCCTTTTCTTTTTTTTTTTAAAATTTTCTCACATGTATTGACGTTTTTGGGTTTTCTCTTCGGATCGTTAATAAAGACTTTATTTGTCTCCGATAAAAAACTTTGGAATTTTAAAAGTTAAAAAGAAAAATTTGGGACTAAACTTGCCAAAAATAAATATGTTTGGGACCAAACTCACGAATTATTCTCACATTATATAATTTTTTTACCCCCTTAACTATGGAGTTTTAAAAAAGTATAGTTTAATAAATGTATATTTAAGAGCAACTAATGAGTTAAATTATAACAACTTTATGTTTTTTAATTAAACATTTTTTACTAATAACCTTTTATATTCTTTAGAAGTTTTTTTAAATAAATATTTATGTCTAATGACCTTTTAAATTCTTATTATGACCTCTACATTTTTTTTAAATCTTTTTTCATATTGTTTCTATTATATTTTGTATCGAAAAGATGTAATTATACTCATGTTTTGGGGTTTTTTGTCACTTCAATATATATTGTTATGTTTTAAATTAAACATTTATGTTTAACGACCTTTCATATCGCTTATTATGACTTTATGAATTTTCAATTTTTATTTATATAAGATCTTCTAAAAGATTTTCCTTAATTGGCTTACATAATAAATATAAATTTTTGTAATTTCTTTATCATTCTAAAGATCTTTTAATTTATATATATATTTTTCCTCTTTTTTTTCAACTTCATTGATAATTTTTTTTTTCTTATATATAAGATAACAAAGTTTTATATAATAGTATATTAATTGTTTTAATATTGTTCAACCTTTTTTTAGTCTTTATGCTTAAATAATATATTTTAAATATTATAATATTTATATATAATTTATAAAAAAAAAATTGGCAAATTAATGAGAAATTTTTTTACTATAGATTGAAAAAAATAAAAATTTATCATATAGTCATCTTGCATCTACGTGTGTAATATGTATCTATTATTTATATAAAATTCAAACTCGCAAGGAAAATAATAAAAGGCCTTCTATTTAAATTAACAGAGTCTTAGTAGATAGTGAAAGTGTATATGGATAGACAAATGTGAGACTTTGATTCGGTTTCATAAATAGTTAGGAAAGACCAGTAAAGTGGAACATGAGGGTCGGATTGTTCATAGGCCAGGATAAATATAAAATACACCATTGGATCTTTCAAAAGACAATCTGAGCAATTGCATAAATAAGCCAGTCACACACTACATAAACAGGTGTGTTCGGACATTTTGAGTCAGAATTTTTTCCCCCCGAAAACAAAGCTGCTAAAATCCATCGCCAATGTATACATACTTACTTACATATCTTCCTTTAAAAAAAATAAAGAAAAGAAAAGAGAGATGGTGGAAATAATAAAGCACGTGGGAAAAAATAAAAAGGGTGAATTTAAATATGAATACAAAGCCAATCATGATGTAAAATAGGGTAGAACAGATGGGTGGGATGCTTCCCTATAGTGCACATATTGCTGTAAAGATTTGCCTATATGTGCTAAACGGTGCCCAACACCATTTGATAACATAGATTGAAATTAGAGCAACAAGTAAAGGAACATATATCTCTTTAGATAAGATTAGTGATTGAACCAAGGGGCGAGAAACTAGTTGTTACTTTGTGATTTAGATGACAAGCATGAGATATTTTATGTATCCTTTGTGATCTCAAAAAACAATATTGCCATAGTTATTAAAGAAAGTTGCATCAAAATCCATGTGATTCCTTTTCCCTCTTCATTATTTGCCACCAAAATCTTCCAATAATGCTAAGCATAGTCTTGAATAATTCACTAGGAAACTTATAAACAAACATGTCATAAGTTGGTATCCGGAACAACGGATATTTACAGCGGCCACCGATTTGATATTAACTCTAGTTGCCAAAGTTCATTTGAACCGGCGTTTGTATAATTCTCGATCAAGCAGAGCTTTCTTTATAGGTCTTTTTCTTTTTTTTTGACGAATGAGTAATTAGCCATTAATATCGGAATCAACATCGGGAGTTACAAAATATTCCCCATTGTTACACAAAAAAAAGTCAGTAGGGAGAGAATTTACATCCATTTCTCTAGAAAAACAAGTATGTTTAAGCCCATTTAGCTAATCTATGGGCGTTAGAATTACATTTCCTAAACATAAAATTGCAAAAATTAGAGAGGATGGTTAGCTAGTTATGAACTTGTTTTCCTTTTTTTTTTTTTTTTTTAAATTTTCTCACATGTATTGACGTTTTTAGGTTTTCTGACGGAATCTGTTAATAATGACTTTATTTGTCTCTGATAAAAAACTTTGGAACTTTAAAAGTTAAAAAGAAAAATTTGGGACTAAACTTGCCAAAAATAAATATGTTTGGGACCAAACTCACGAATTATTCTCACATTATATAATTTTTTTACCCCCTTAACTATGGAGTTTTAAAAAAGTATGGTTTAATAAATGTATATTTAAGAGCAACTAATGAGTTAAATTATAACAACTTTATGTTTTTTAATTAAACATTTTTTACTAATAACCTTTTATATTCTTTAGAAGTTTTTTTAAATAAATATTTATGTCTAATGACCTTTTAAATTCTTATTATGACCTCTACATTTTTTTTAAATCTTTTTTCATATTGTTTCTATTATATTTTGTATCGAAAAGATGTAATTATACTCATGTTTTGGGGTTTTTTGTCACTTCAATATATATTGTTATGTTTTAAATTAAACATTTATGTTTAACGACCTTTCATATCGCTTATTATGACTTTATGAATTTTCAATTTTTATTTATATAAGATCTTCTAAAAGATTTTCCTTAATTGGCTTACATAATAAATATAAATTTTTGTAATTTCTTTATCATTCTAAAGATCTTTTAATTTATATATATATTTTTCCTTTTTTTTTTCAACTTCATTGATAATTTTTTTTTCTTATATATAAGATAACAAAGTTTTATATAACAGTATATTAATTGTTTTAATATTGTTCAACCTTTTTTTAGTCTTTATGCTTAAATAATATATTTTAAATATTATAATATTTATATATAATT